>OX387916.1:25436492-26181012 GCA_947578465.1 Thera obeliscata | reverse complement strand
CCAACGAATAAAGATTGCAGACCAGTCACCCCTTGTGCAATGTTCGTTGTGCCTGGGATACGGTCACGGCAGGCGATACTGCAAGGAGTCTGTCGAAAAGTGCAGCCACTGTGGGGGTCCGCACATGAAGGCTGACTGTGCGGACTGGCTCGCCGGAGCGGCCCCATCGTGCTGCAACTGCAGGCATGCGAAGCTTGACGTGACAGAGCACAACGCCTTTAGCCAGGAGTGCCCAATTAGGCGAAAGTGGGATGCCCTTGCAAGAGCTACCGTAGCGTACTGCTAAGGGCGTCAACACGGCAAACTCCACCAGCAACAACAAAAAACCCTACCTAGTGGCCCAGGCAAATCTCCAGAGAAAAGAGCTAGCAACCTATGAGCTGATGATAAAAGCAGGAGAAAGAAAAATTACCTTGGCGCTGCTCCAGGAGCCGTATGTGGGTGGGGCTAAAAGTATGAAGAGCTACAGAGGGGCCAGGATCTACCAGTGCACTGAACAAGGAGAAGGGAACGTCAAAGCAGCAATAGCTGTCTTTGATCAAGAAATCGACGTTTTGCAATACCCGAAACTCACCACAAATAACATCGTAGTGGTGAGGATCCGCACCAGTGCCTGGGAGATCACAGCAGTCTCTTATTACTTCGAGCCAGACCAGCCCATAGAACCGTACCTGGAGCAGCTCAAGAGAATAGAAGAAGAGCTTGGGCCTACTAAACTTTTAATGGGAGGCGACACCAACGCGAAGAGTCCTTGGTGGGGGAGTAAAGTAGTGGACAGCAGGGGAGAAGATATGGCTGGGGCCTTGGAGGAGATGAGCTTGCACATACTCAACGAGGGCAACACTCCTACCTTCGATACAATTAGAGGAAACCAGGCGTACACCAGCCATGTCGATGTGACGGCCTGCACTGAGGACCTGCTCAGTCTGGTGGAAGACTGGAGAGTCGAGGAAGACTTGGTGAGCTCGGACCACAACGGCATCACTTTCAAAATTAAACTCGTAAAATCAATAGGAACTAACGTAGACAGAACAACCAGAATTTATAACACCAAAAAAGCAAATTGGAGTCAGTTTTTTGAAAAACTGGACCAATTTAAAATAGAGGAAAACATCACAAAAACTGAAATAGAAAAAATCAATAGTAAGGAAGAGTTAGAAGAAACAGTAACAAAATACATGAAAATAGTTAAACAAGCATGCATAGAAACCATACCCTTGAAGAAAAAACATGAAAAACTTACCCTGCCGTGGTGGTCCGAAGAACTCGCTAACATGAAGAAGAAGGTCACCACAATGAGACGTAGAATCCGATGTGCAGCGCCGGTCCGGAAAGAAAAGGTCATCCAGGAGTACCTGAAAGAAAAAGAAAACTATGAGGTTGAAGCCAAGAAAGCTCAGATAAGGAGTTGGAAAGGGTTCTGTGAGAAGCAGGATAAGGAGGGACTTTGGGAGGGGATTTACAGAGTGATAGGGAAAACGACAAAAAGGCCAGAGGATCTGCCTTTGGAAGAGGATGGACGAATACTGGATCCGAAGGGGTCCGTCAGACTGCTGGCTGAGACGTTCTATCCTGAGGACACAGAGCAAGGAGAAAGCGAAATCCATAAGCAGACTAGAGAAAAAGCGAACCAAGTAAACGGCTGGAGCCATGGTGAAAAACATGACCCACCGTTTACCAAGGAAGAGCTACGAGCTGCAACAGAGAGCTTTAATCCAAAAAAAGCCCCTGGTCGGGATGGATTCACGGCTGACATCTGCCGCCGTGTCGTGTTCTGCGACCTTGAACTGAACCTCACGATGTTCAATAAATGCCTTGAACATAACCACTTTCCCAACATCTGGAAGGAGGCCACGGTAGTAGTGCTCAGAAAGCCAGGAAAGGACACGTACACAAAGCCCAAGTCCTATAGACCCATAGGCCTCCTACCGGTGATGGGAAAGATTCTGGAGAAGGTGATAGTGAGAAGGTTAAAGTGGCACTTACTCCCTAGAATGAGCCCCCGCCAATACGGTTTCATGCCCCAGAAGAGCACCGAAGACTCCCTCTATGACCTAATGAATCACATACGCAGAAAATTGGATGCGAAAAAACTTATCACGATGATATCACTGGACATAGAGGGAGCCTTCGATAGCGCATGGTGGCCCGCTATCAAAGCTCGGTTGGCGGAGGAAGAATGCCCTGTCAACCTAAGGCGGATAGTCGATAGCTACCTACAAAATAGACAGGTCAGAGTCAGGTACGCGGGAGAGGAGCATCTGAGGAGAACCAACAAAGGATGTGTGCAAGGGTCTATTGGTGGTCCAATACTCTGGAACCTCCTCCTCGATCCCCTCCTCAAAGAACTAGAAGCACAAGGCAACTACTGCCAAGCCTTTGCTGACGATGTCGTTTTGATCTTTGACGGAAATACTGCCCTGGATGTTCAGAGAAGCGCAAATGCCGCCCTCGCTCATGTTCAGGAGTGGGGTGTCAAGAATAAACTTAATTTTGCTCCGCATAAAACAAAAGCCATGCTCATAACAAGGAAGCTAAAACACGACACACCACTTCTGAGGATGGGCGGGGTTGACATTGGGATGTCTTCGGAAATCAAACTACTAGGCCTGACAATTGATCAAAAGCTGACTTTTAACACTCATGTCGCAGAGGTCTGTAGGAAAGCCTTGAACATCTACAAGAAGCTCTCCAGGGCGGCTAAGGTCAGCTGGGGACTCCACCCGGAAATCACCCGCACGATATACACAGCGGCAGTGGAGCCAGTGATCATGTACGCAGCTAGTGCGTGGGCACAGGCTACAGATAAACTGGGAGTGCAGAGGAAACTTAACGCAGTGCAGAGAGGTTTTGCTCAGAAACTGTGTAGGGCATATCGCACAGTGTCCCTCAACTCGGCACTCGTGCTGGCCGGACTGCTACCACTTGACCTCAGAATTAAAGAGGCAGCCGCCCTTTATGAGGCCAAGAAAGGGATACCCCGACCAGCACTAGTGGACAGAGAGGTCGAGCGCGTAGTGCCATATGCCAAGACGGAGCATCCGGCAGAACATATGTGCCTCGAGTTCATGAGCCTGATAGACCAGCAACAAGTCGATGACCACAATACCCAAGCAGTCCGAATATTCACTGATGGTAGCAAAATTGATGGTGAGGTTGGAGCAGCGTTATCTTTCTGGGACGACGCAGCTGAAACCAAAGCCATCAAACTGAAGCTACCATCATACTGCACGGTCTATCAGGCGGAACTCTTGGCTATATGCAAGGCCACGAGGGTGATCCTCAAGCGCACAGAAACCACTTTTGGCGTCTACAGTGACTCGAAGTCATCCCTGGAGACGATCATAAATCCCAGTTCCTCTCACCCCTTGGCAGTGGAGACCAGAAAAAACATCAAGGAAGCCAAACTCCAGAATAAGGTAATTACCCTATTCTGGATCAGAGCACATGCAGGGCTAGAAGGGAATGAGAGGGCAGACCAGCTCGCTAAAGACGCGGCGCACAACACGAAAAGGAAACCAGATTACGACATGTGCCCTGTCTCATTCGTCAAGCGTCAAATCCGTACGGACTCGCTTGACGAATGGAACAAGAGGTACATGTCAGGTCAAACAGCAGCAATAACAAAAATGTTTTTTCCCAACGCTATTGATGCCTACCAAATCACCAGGAAACTTGAACCAACCAGCGTTACAACTCAAGTTATGACAGGCCACGGTGGGTTCTCCGAGTACTTGAACCGGTTCAAACGCAAAGAGAGCCCATCGTGTATATGCGAACCCGGGAAGGACGAATCAGTCATTCACATTTTGCTGGAGTGCCCCGCGTATGGCCCTGAGAGATATAAAATAGAACAAGAAATAAATGAAGAATTAACAGTAGACAACATACGACACATCATGAAGGACAAGTACAACCGTCCAAAATTTCTAGAATATTGTACTAATATAACAAATAGAGTAATAACAAGAAATAAATAGCATAAGAAAAATATGATGAATATATATATTAAATTATATATATAAGCATAATAAAATAAACTGGCCTTGAAATAAGAAAATAAGCGTACGTACATTTACATTTAATATATCGTGTTAGTTCTAAGAAAGTAGAATGAATAAGATAAAAAACAAAAACCCATAAAAAGAATGAATAGTTTTATAAAAGCGTAGAAAATAGAAACGCATGGAAACAAAATATTAGATTAGATTAATGTACTGTATAAATTACATTGTAAAATCCCCCACCCTAAACTTAAGACTTAAGATTATAATAGAAAATAAGAAATAAAGCAAGCAAAGCCTCTGAAGATAAAAATCAGAGACCATCTAGTTTAAAAAAAAAAAAAAAAAAAAAAAAAAAAAAAAAAAAAAAAAAAAACCTAACCTAACCTAACCTAACCTAACCTAACCTAACCTAACCTAACCTAACCTAACCTAACCTAACCTAACCTAACCTAACCTAACCTAACCTAACCTAACCTAACCTAACCTAACCTAACCTAACCTAACCTAACCTAACCTAACCTAACCTAACCTAACCTAACCTAACCTAACCTAACCTAACCTAACCTAACCTAACCTAACCTAACCTAACCTAACCTAACCTAACCTAACCTAACCTAACCTAACCTAACCTAACCTAACCTAACCTAACCTAACCTAACCTAACCTAACCTAACCTAACCTAACCTAACCTAACCTAACCTAACCTAACCTAACCTAACCTAACCTAACCTAACCTAACCTAACCTAACCTAACCTAACCTAACCTAACCTAACCTAACCTAACCTAACCTAACCTAACCTAACCTAACCTAACCTAACCTAACCTAACCTAACCTAACCTAACCTAACCTAACCTAACCTAACCTAACCTAACCTAACCTAACCTAACCTAACCTAACCTAACCTAACCTAACCTAACCTAACCTAACCTAACCTAACCTAACCTAACCTAACCTAACCTAACCTAACCTAACCTAACCTAACCTAACCTAACCTAACCTAACCTAACCTAACCTAACCTAACCTAACCTAACCTAACCTAACCTAACCTAACCTAACCTAACCTAACCTAACCTAACCTAACCTAACCTAACCTAACCTAACCTAACCTAACCTAACCTAACCTAACCTAACCTAACCTAACCTAACCTAACCTAACCTAACCTAACCTAACCTAACCTAACCTAACCTAACCTAACCTAACCTAACCTAACCTAACCGAAGGAGTTCTGCAGCAAACAGGATAGGGAGGGATTATGGGAGGGGATATATAGAGTTATAGGAAGGACGACTAAGAGACAGGAGGACATCCCCCTGATGAAAGATGGGAAGGTGTTGTGTGCAAAAGAGTCGGCAAAGGTGTTGGCCAATACGTTCTACCCCGAGGACTTGGAAAGTCAGGATAATGAAGATCACCGACGGACACGAGCTAAAGCCGACCTAATAAACGACAGGGTCCATAATGAAATGTATGATCCACCGTTTACAATGGAAGAGCTGAAAACCGCGGTTGACAGCTTCAATCCTAAGAAAGCCCCGGGGATGGATGGCCTCACGGCTGATATCTGCAGTAAGGCGATAGAGCATGATCCAGGATCATATCTCGCTCTCGCCAATAAATGCTTGACGTTGCATCACTTCCCAACCATCTGGAAGGAGGCAACAGTCGTGATCCTAAGGAAGCCAGGGAAAAAGGATTACACGGACCCCAAGGCCTACAGACCCATCGGCCTTCTACCGGTTATGGGAAAGATCCTTGAAAAGATGTTGGTAGGACGCATTAAGTGGCACATACTTCCAAAGATGACCACCCGCCAGTATGGTTTCATGCCCCAGAAGAGCACCGAAGACTCCCTCTATGATCTCATGCAATACATAAGAGCTAAACTAGACCAGAAAAAGCTGATCACTATGATATCATTGGACATAGAGGGAGCCTTTGACAGCGCGTGGTGGCCAGCTATACGAACCAGACTGGCGGAGGAAGGGTGTCCCGCAAATATAAGAAGGCTCTTGGACAGTTACCTACAAGACCGAAGAGTAAGAGTACGGTATGCCGGACACGAGCACACAAAGAACACCAACAAAGGATGTGTTCAGGGATCAATCGGTGGACCTATTTTGTGGAACCTTCTTCTAGATTCCCTCTTGAAGGGTCTTGAACAGAGAGGGGACTACTGTCAGGCGTTTGCCGATGATGTCGTGTTAATCTTTGACGGGAACACTGCAGCTGAAGTTCAGGGACAAGCCAATGCCGCCCTCGCCTATGTTCAGGGGTGGGGTGTGGAAAACAAGCTGAGATTTGCACCACATAAAACAAAAGCAATGGTCATAACAAGAAAGCTGAAGTTCGACACACCACTTCTGAGCATGGGCGGAGTCGATATTGAAATGTCCCGTGAGATCAAAATTCTGGGTGTTACAATTGACCATAAGCTGACATTTAACAACCACGCGGCAAACGTCTGCAAGAAAGCCCTCAATATATACAAGAAGCTAGCCACAGCCGCCAGGGTCAGTTGGGGCCTTCACCCCGAAGTCGTTCGGACCATCTATGTAGCAGCAGTTGAGCCTACAATAATGTACGCCGCGAGTGTCTGGGCACAAGAAACCACCAAGATAGGAATACAGAAGCAGCTCAACACTGTGCAAAGAGGGTTTGCTCAGAAACTGACGAGAGCGTATCGAACCGTGTCTCTACATTCAGCCCTGGTGCTGGCAGGGTTGCTCCCGCTTGACCTAAGAATTCAAGAAGCAGCCGCTCTTTACAAGGCCAAGCGAGGAGCGTCACTGCCAGTACTAGCAGATAGAGAGATAGAGAGGATGGTAGGCTATGCGATGTTGCCTCATCCGGCCGATCGCATGAGCCTGGAATTCGTCAACCTGGTTGACCAAGAAGCTGTGGACCGTCACGACCACCAAGACGTCAAAGTGTTCACCGATGGCAGCAAAATTGAGGGTAAAGTCGGAGCAGCACTCTCCATATGGAACAGTGTTGCCGAGACAAAAACCCTCAAGATAAAGCTGTCATCATACTGCACAGTATACCAGGCCGAACTCATGGCCATATGCACAGCAACGAGGGAAATACTAAAACGTCAAGAGCGAACATTCGGAGTATACAGCGACTCAAGGGCTGCACTGGAAAGCATCACCAACGAAGGCTCCACACATCCACTCGCCGTTGAAACTCGGAGTAACCTGCGGAGGGCTTTGACCCAGAATAAGGAAGTATCCTTATTCTGGATCAAGGCCCACGCTGGGTTGGAAGGCAACGAGCGGGCGGACCAGCTGGCGAAAGACGCTGCTCTGAAAACCAAACGGAGACCAGACTATGAAAGCTGCCCAATCTCCTTTATTAAAAAACAGACCAGACTCGAGACGCTTGTCAAATGGAATGATCGATACAAAACAGGTGAAACAGCAAATATTACCAAAATGTTTTTCCCAGACGCAAAACACGCATTTAAGACTGTTAGACAACTTGACTTGACTAGTACTATGACGCAAATAATGACAGGACATGGTGGGTTCTCCGAATATTTGACCCGTTTCAAATGTAAGGAGAACCCATCATGCGTTTGTGAACCAGGCGTGAGCGAATCAGTGCCGCACATTCTTTTTGAATGCCCTGTAGACGGATTAAGGAGGTATGAGGCAGAACAAAAGCTCGAATGTAAATTAGAGGCCAAAAATGTAAGCGCACTCATGACAGATAAAAAGAAAAGGAAAGTATTAATAGAATACTGTACAAAAATAGCAGAAAGTGTAATAAATAGAAATAAAGATAAATAAAATATGGTGAATATATATTATGTAATATATATAAACAGCATATATAAACTCATAGCATAAGAAATATCCGAAATTAAGAATGTTTTACAGTAGAAATTAAAACTTAAAAGAAATGTATAGAAATTAAGCAAGAATGTGTATAAAATAGATATATATAATAAGATAACACGTAATTAGAATTAAGAACCCCCCTAGACCCCAAGTGGGTACGATAAGACTGTAGCCCCAAGTCCCGTAGATAGAAATAAACGATAAAAATGTCTTTGATTTCGTCAAAGGAACGAGAAAAAAAAAAAAAAAAAAAAAAAAAAAAAAAAAAAAAACCTAACCTAACCTAACCTAACCTAACCTAACCTAACCTAACCTAACCTAACCTAACCTAACCTAACCTAACCTAACCTAACCTAACCTAACCTAACCTAACCTAACCTAACCTAACCTAACCTAACCTAACCTAACCTAACCTAACCTTTTTTTTTTTTTTTTTTTTTTGACCCAGGAAAATCTTTTATAGATACCACCGGCCCGGGGGGACCGATGGTTATGTGGGACTCCCCGCCTTGACAAAGGCGGTATACCCAAACTAAAAACCTGGGGTGTTCCTCTTCTCCGCAAGAGTGGGGAGCCGTGGGATCGCTCAGCGCCTCCATAGCTTCCCCAGCGGTTGTCCGTTTGGACCCTTCTCTGGGGGGGCTTTATATGTGCCCCCTTATCTCCGCTTAAGGCACCTCGGAACACGACGAGGTGCCTTACAGCTCGGGACCTCTCAGGTCGGGCAATAGATCCCCCGATCCATTACCCGAAGGTCCCCATTTAAGGATGCATGCGGCTGGCGAATGCCAACCGCGTGCGGCCTACTCTCCTTCGGCGTACAGGATCCGAGAGGATGTCGTCCTCTCGGTCCCTCTCCGCCACCTCTTTCTCTTGCATCACCAGCTCCGCGAAGCTGGCAACTGCCCTCCAGTTTCTCTCACTCTCAGCCATTGCTCTTATTATGGCTAAGAGTGAGAGATCTCTTCCGATCACCGAGACCATTTCGGCTCGTGGCACTTCCCAGGCTGGACATTCGGCACGGGTGTGCTGCGCCGTGTCCTCCAACGCCCCGCAGTGGTGGCATTCCATCGTCGGCTCACGACGCGCAACACGGCACAGATACCTCCCGAAGCAGCCATGCCCCGAGAGGATCTGCGCCAAGCGGAACGTTGGAGCACCGTGCCGACGGTCGACCCATTCTTGAAGAACAGGCCGAAAGGCGGCCACCACATCCCGGCTAGCAGCCGGTGACTCCATTCTTTCGGTCCAATGCCTGAACAGATCCTCGCGGCCCTGCTCTCTCCAGTGCTGTATTTCTTCGGGCATTGGCCATCCACCATCCTTTTTAACTTCCACGCTGCGCCAGTAGACCGCCGCTAGAACCCCAGCTTCGAGGTCCCACGGCGGCGTACTAGCCAGCAGGCACGCCGCCTCGAAAGAGACGGTGTGATACGCTCGGGCTGCCCTATTTGCTATGACCCGCTGCGGACGTCGCAGCAGGGTCTGGTTTCGGGCGTTAAGGGCACTCGCCCATATGGGTGCTCCATAAAGCGCCTTGGAGCGTACCACCCCGGCAAAAAGGCGACGGCACGCCACACTTGGCCCTCCTACATTAGGGAGCAGGCTCCCGAGCACTCCGGCGAAGGCGATGAGCTTTGGAGCCAATCGCTTGAAGTGCTCTTCGAACCTCCATCGACCGTCGAGGACAAGGCCTAGGTACCGCATCGTCGGCTCGACGGCGATGGACACTCCACCTACCACCACAGTTTGCCCTATCGGAGGAGCCTTACGAGGCCCATGAAAAACGAGGGCCTCCGACTTCTCCAGAGCTACTTCCAGCCCAAGCATCTTTATTCTTCGGACTACTTGGGCAACTCCAGCAGTGGCCAAGATGGCCGCCTCTCTATAGGTGCTGCCGCGGGCTGTTACGAGGGTGTCATCGGCGTAACAGACCACGCCGATCCCCCATAAGTTTTGCCCGCGGAGCACATAGTCATAGCCGATGTTCCACAGGAGGGGCCCTAGAACGGACCCCTGTGGAACACCGCACGACATCTTCTTTTCCTTCCATGCGCCGTCCCGGGCTGGATACATCACAGCCCGGTCGGCGAAGTAACTCACCACAGAGTTCCTCAGGTATCGAGGCACCCTATGGTATCTGAGGGCCTCCAGTACGGTCTCCCAGGGAAGGGTATTAAAGGCATTTTTTATGTCTAGCGACACTGCCAACAATACCCCGCCCCCGGATATCGCCTCCTCTGTGAGTTCTTGCACTCTTGCGATAGCGTCCACGGTAGAGCGCCCGTGGCGGAACCCATACTGTCCGTCATTAAGGTTTGGACCCACATCAACCAAGTGCCGGACGAGACGATCCGCAAGCACTCGCTCAAAGAGCTTGCTCGTCTCGCCGAGCAACACTATGGGGCGGTACGCCGATGGGGAGTCAGCTGGGCGCCCATTCTTCTTAAGCAGGACCAGTTTTCCACGTTTCCAGCATTGTGGAAAACTGCCCTGCGTTAGGCACGCTGAAAAGAGTGCTCTTATTTCAGCCCCGAGCTCCCTCGCCGCGTGGACTAACACTCGACCCGGCACGCCGTCCGGTCCGGGGGCCGCATTCTTTGACCGGAGCCGTAACACGGCCGCTCCGAACTCAGTCTCACTGACTTGCGGGACCTCCTCTTCCACCTCGTCAGGCAACGCTGGTGCCATGGGAGGCGGGTGCCACGCATCCCTTTGAGGGAAGAGTGCAGACACCACCCGTTCGAGAAGTTCTGGTTCGAGCGTGGTGGTGAGTGGGGGAGCCCATGGACGAAGCTTTCCCGTTACCGACTTGTAAGGGCGCCCCCAGGGATCTCGATCGAGAGACTCCAGCCACTCTCGCCAAGCCACCTCCTTTGCTTCTTTAATGGCCACCTGCAGATCTTTGCAGGCGGCTCTGTAGCTAGCGTACCGCTCAAGCTCTTCCTCCTCATTTCTCACCCTTCGACGACGGCAGCGCGTATAAAGCCGCCGCGAAGCGACGCAGGCACTTCGTAATTGCCGGAGCTCCGGCTTCCACCAATACATGCGCCGTGGAGGCCGCGTCGCCTTGACTCGTGGCATGGAGGCGTCACAGACACGCGCAAGTGCCTCTCCCAGCCGCTGCGCTGCGATGTTTACGTCTTCTGAGACTGGGCCTGCCATCCATGCCTCCACGATGGCAGCTTCGACAGCAATCTCTTTGTTGAGCCCCTTTAATGACCACCGCGGCCCAGCATTAGGTGGTGGAGATGGAACCGGCCCTGCGGACGTAGAGACGCTGAACCGAATGTACCGATGGTCGGACAGCGTCTCTACGTCCGTTTCCACACTCCAATCTAGAACACGGCGCGCAACGGCGGGGGAAGCAAACGTTAGGTCCACTATGGACCCACCCTGTTGTCGCACGCACGTGTTCTCGGAGCCCCTGTTGAGGATCAAGAGACCCAGGGACGCCGCCCACTCTTCCAAAACCCTGCCTCTTATGTCGGTTGCTGGGGATCCCCACGCCGTTGACTTAGCATTGAAATCCCCAGCAACTATTATCGGACTGGGATGCACTGCTCCCGCCAGAACTCCGACTTCAGCGAGAAGTCGCTCAAAATCAACTATAGGCCGGTTTGGGGAACAATACACCCCAATTACCGCCACACCACCATCGCCACCCAGTACAGCCAGCACGCATCCCTGTCCTTTCGCTACTTTTTCGAATGGGAGGGAGCTAGCCGATGACTGCGTGACAATGGCCACCGATTCCTCTCTGTCTGCCACCCAATTGTCCCGAGAAGGAACTAAGTAGGGCTCGGCAACTACTGCTATTTGTGTTGACCACTCCGCCAGGCTCTGGAGCAAGAGATCCTGAGCCCTGGCGGAGTGGTTGATGTTCGCCTGCAGGAATCGGATGGCCATCCTAACTGGCGTCCATCCGATCCTCTTCCCGCGCATCTGGGCGCGCAGATGGCTGCGAGGGGGCTGAAGAGCCTACGCTAGCCGTCTTTTTTCCCTTGTTTTTGGCCGAGCCTTTGCAGGTCTTAGCCCCGACGCGGTGGTCAGCCTTCTGACCGGCAGCTTCACAAACTGGGCAGTGCTGCTCAGCAACACATTCTGCCATCTTGTGCCCAGCCTTGCCGCAGCGGAAACAGAGTGCACTGCGGTCCTCAGCATTTGGGCATTTTGCCCCTACGTGTCCAGCTTCAAAGCATCGGTAGCACCGTAGGGGTCTTTCCTCCAGTATTTTCACCGAGACTGAGGACCAGTTCACCAGCAATCTTCCAGCTGCAACTTTTTTGGCTGCTGCAATGGGGCAGCGCAGCCAAACAGCTCCTTCGCGCCCAGGGGGCCGCACAATGTCACCAACCTTGACAGATTCTAAAGTGCAACCCCCTACTTTTGAAACGGCCGCTGCGACATCCTCTTTGTTTGTAGAGTCGTCCAGTCCCGTGAGACGCAACTCCGCGCTTTTCTCGGGACGTGAAACCTTTACAAGAGCTCCATCTAGAGATTCTCTGAGCTTGTTAGCTAGAGAATCAGCCTTCTCCGTGCTTGTAGCTCCGGGCAACTCAAACACTCGTCCTCCAGTAGCGGCCGTCCGAAACTTGACACCATCTATGCCAAGTGCCGTCAAGTCGATGCGCTCTCTGGCATCGGTTAGCATCTGGGCATAGGTGATGCCATTCGCCAGTGCCTCCGGTTGAAGCGTCAGGACGACCACTGCAGAGCGAGGAGACTTTAGCTTCTGCTTCTTCTTTTTCTGCTGAGGCCGTGGCCCTGGCCCCTTTGTAGCCTTGGGGGCTGCTTCCTTGGAGGCATTTGCGGCTCCAGCACGCGTACGCTTGCCTTTGCCTTTGCCTTTCCGCGTTACTTCTTGCCATTCCTCCTCCATCGGTATGGAAGTAGGACTTGGCGGGCGCGGTGCCTTGGGCACCGCTTCCTTCTTCTTTTTTCCCAAAGGGGGAGCTCTGGCAGCTCCGCTGGTACTGGCTTCCGGAGGAGGGGAGGCTGCGCGAGCAGTGGCCCCTACAGATGCAGCAGCCGCACTGTACTTCTTTTTGTCTGCGGCCAGAGGCGGCCGAAGCCGCTTTTCAGGCAGCAGACGGTCCTCCAAACCATCAATCCGCGCGTTGACCATTGACCCACACTGCGACATAACAGCGCGCACAATGTCATCTAATCCTGGAGCCGGAGTTGATACTGGCTGATATGCGAGCTGGCGCACTTGAGCCAACTCTTGTCGGACTACTTCTAACTCGCAAGCAAGCTTGGAGTTTGCTGCCTCCAGTCGGGCGACTTCCTCCGTCATCGAGCGTGAACGGAGCTCTGCGAAGGAAACTTTAATAGTCTCTGCCGCATCCTTCAGGGCTTTAATATACGTCCCCCTTAAATGGCCGGACGTCTTCGCGACCTTGAGAATCGTGTTCACCGAATCAGACACCAGCCTGGCCAAATCCGGTGATTCACGACTCTCATTGTCGCTCGTTACCATAACGTCTGGGGACTTGCGGAAGGTGGCGGCCCTTGCCTCCCTTTTTAACCTAGCCTCCTCTGCCATCTCCAATTCAGCGTTAAGCTCGAGTTCCTCGGCCTTTGCTGCATTAAGTGCGGCCTTTGCCTGAGCCAGACCGACATATTTCCCCGTCGTAGGAGGACGTCCACGTCCTCTCAATGCCGTTGACGCTTTGGGCGGAACCCCCACCTTGTCATCATCGTCATCAATGGCCCGACGCTTCCGCCAAAAACGGCTTCCATCGGGAGATGAGGCCCCGGATGCCAACGTCGCTACTGATCGGAAGCTCCCGTCAGAGTCCGTATCAGATAGGTTTGCCAAAGACGCCGAAGCGATTGGCAACTCTTCGTCACTCATATTTGAGGCCGCGCTGCGGGTCAGAACCACGCGCGCCTCTCTCATCAAGCTCAATGAGCTCTGGTTTGAGCCAGATGGCAGTACACTGGGGGACTCCCCAGTCGCCATCTCAGCAGCTCCAAGTGCCAAAACACCTACACTTTCCTTCTCCTCACGACCAGAACGGTCACTTCTAGTTTTAGATTTTTGTTTTTTATTTATTTCCATAATGAATCCCACGAGTATGGGGGAAATAAAGTGTCACCACCGAAGTGCCACCGACCAGTGCCCCCTGTGGCCGGGGAAGGGTATATACTGCGGAGGTCCCCTGGTATCCGCAGGTTTTTACGTGTTTTCTCACGGGTTTTTGTTTCAAGGTTTTCCTTCCTCTGGGCCCGACCAATTAAGGCAACGCCCCTTCGGGTCATACTGAATCAAACGTACCCCCGTGAGCCTGACGGGGGGTCTTTGAATGAAACAGCATGGATCCCGGTTGGAGAGACGGCGAACTCTCTCCGACGAAACTGGTCGATAGGGTTAGTACCGAACAGCCCGTAACAACACCTCAACCAATGCAACAAAGATTGCATCGGAAACTTCTTATGTACAATTAAAACTGTACATACACATGCTTATTTACAAAAAACACACACGACACAAAATTTTATATACAACACAATTATTTAATTATATACAATGTACAACATTATACATAATTACACCATGAGCCTATTCGCACTGCAGGGGGAACTCCTTCCCTCTGCCTGCCTCCGCTAACTGCGTCCTCTGGTACGCATCCAGAGACGCCCACCTTGTGTCGGGTATTGGCCACCATGAAAAACTTCCCCAGTACTCTGCGGAAGTGTTTCATGGTGTTACCAGG
Organism: Thera obeliscata; assembly: GCA_947578465.1. Taxonomy (NCBI): domain Eukaryota; kingdom Metazoa; phylum Arthropoda; class Insecta; order Lepidoptera; family Geometridae; genus Thera; species Thera obeliscata. The sequence goes on along the minus strand of OX387916.1, from coordinate 26,166,437 downwards.
GTGCACCACGTGGAGGTTACCCGACCTTGCACCCCAACCTAACCTAACCTTTTTTTTTTTTTTTTTTTTTTTTTTTTTATCGCTGGGAAATCCTTCATGGATACTCCCGGCCGCGGGGGCGACCGGAGAGTTATGTCAGACTCCTACTGACTAAAACCCAGCGGGGTCCTTCTTATCGCCGTATGTACTGGGGCTGTGGGTGCATTGTCACATTCTTCCATGGCCCAGTGGCGGTGGCTCATGCAGAGCCTCTCCTTGTTTTGAGATTGAGCTCATTTGTTCTTCAAATCTCTTGCGAGAGGCGCGCAGGACACCCGCGCACGCCATCTCGAGGCTTATCAGGTGGCGACGGACATCCCCCGATGCCGCCGCCATAGCCTACATTATGGGGGTCTTATTGTGTGGAGGAATCTCCTCCTACGTTGCCCTGCTCTGCGGCTACGGTTAGGGTCGAGAGTTGTGGTTTCTCTTTCCCTTTCCGCAGTCTCTTTCTGCGTAAGGGTCTCTTCGCAGAAAGTGATGGTGGCTTTCCAGCTGTCTTCACTCCCGATCATTGCCTTGACTAAGGCACTGAGCGAGAGATCATTTCCTACATGTCGTACCAGTTCACGCCTGGAGTTTGCCCAGGCTGGGCACTCGGCAAGCGTGTGTTGCGCTGTATCTACTGTGCATGAACAATGGTGGCACGCTTCTGTTGGCTCTCTCCCAATTTGACACAGGTACTTCGAGAAACACCCGTGTCCCGATAGCACCTGCGTCAGCCGGTACGTTAGTGCACCATGCTCCCTGCTCATCCAATCCTTTAGGACTGGCCGGATCGCCTCAATGGTTCTTAGGCCAGCGCTTGGCTGTGCCAGCCGCCCGATCCACTCTTGTACAAGCACGTCGTGGAATATGCTTCTTTGGTTTTCCAGCTCTCTCAGCGCTGGCCTCTGGCCTTGGGCTACCTCCTGCTCACGCCATGAGTAAACTGATGCAAGACCTCTAGCATCGAGGTCCCAGGGCAATGAACCCGCCAAAACGCACGCAGCCTCGTAGGAGACTGTGCGGTATCCCCGAACGGCTCTTAACGCCATCACTCTTTGCGGTTTCCGAAGAATAGCGATGTTTTGGCTGTTAAGAGTGTCAGCCCACACAGGAGCTCCGTACATGGCCATTGAGCGAACTACTGCCATGTAAAGCATCCGACAGCCAACCCTAGCTCCTCTAAGATTTGGCAACAATCCTCCGAGGGCAGCGGCCGTACCCATTAGCTTAGGAGACAAACTAAGAAAATGAGCGTTGAAATCCCATTTGCTGTCAAGGACAAGTCCGAGGTATTTCATCGTCGACTTGACAGCTATAGAGACGCCACTTACTACGATATGGGATCCGGCAGGGGGCTTGTTCCGAGGCCCGTGAAAGCATAGAGCTTCGGATTTGGACAGTGCCACCTCAAGCCCTAGACGCCTGATTCGGTGAACCACCTGCGCTGCTCCAGCCGTGGCGAGGAGAGCAGCATCCCTGTACGATTTGCCTTTCGCCGTTACAAGAGTATCGTCTGCATAACAGGTGACACTAATGCCCCAGAGATTAGCGCCTCGCAGCACCCAGTCGTAACCGATGTTCCACAGGAGCGGCCCGAGGACCGATCCCTGTGGGACACCGCACGACATCCTGTGCTGATTCCACCCTTCTTGCCCTTTAAATGACACAAACCGGTCTTTGAGATAATCCCCAATAATGTTGCGCAGGTAGCAGGGTACCTGGTGATATCTCAGAGCTTCTCTCACACAGCTCCAGGGCAGGGTGTTAAAGGCATTGGCGATGTCCAAAGACACCGCCAAGACCACCTCGCCCCTTGCTACTGCCTCCTCTGCAATAGATTTAACCCGTAGGATTGCACCAACTGTGGATCTCCCTCGACGAAAACCAAACTGGTTACAGTTTAGGTCTGGCCCAACACTGTTTAAGTGGCCGATAAGGCGTGCCGCGATAATCCGCTCAAACAACTTACCTACCTCGTCCAGCAGCACGATAGGCCGGTAAGCTGATGGAGAGTCCGCTGGGCGACCATCTTTCTTAAGCAACACTAGTCTGCCCGTCTTCCATGATACAGGGAATGCCCTGTTCTAAGCAGGCACCAAAAAGGTTTTGAAGCTGGGGCCCCAGAGCCTTTAGGGCCAACACCCATGCTCTCCCAGGGATTCCGTCAGGGCCTGGAGCGGTGATTTTAGCTTTGAGCTTGTTAACAGCAATCCTCATTTCAACCTCGTTTACCTCCGAAAATTCGACACCATCGTCGTTCCTTTCGCTTGATGGAGCCATAGATGGTGGAGTGTGCTCTTCTGTCGTAGGGAACAGAGCTGTTACCACCCCCTGCAAAAGCTCAGGCTCCAGCCTTTGAGTCAGGGGGGTTGCCCATGGGCGAAGTTTTCCTCGCACCATTTTGTAGGGTCGCCCCCACGGGTCCCGGTTTAGGGTCTCCAGAAGCTCATCTCGAGCAAGGGCTTTAGCCTCGACGATAGCCAGCTTAAGTGCCTCCTTGGCTTCCCTATACAAAGCGTACAACTGCGCTTCCAGCTGTTCATCTCGACGTCTTTTCCTGCGCTGTCTGGTGTACTGACGTCTAGCCGAAACGCAGGTAACGCGCAAATTCGCGATTTCCGTAGACCACCAGTAAACTTGACGCTTGGTTGGATTTGGATTTGCTCTAGGCATTGCCGCATCACAAATTTGCGTCATTGCCTCCCTAAGACCGTCTGCCTCTTCCTGGATCTCAATCGCTCTGACAGTTGATGTTGTTATCCAGGCCTGAACGATGGAGGCTTCCTCCAGCAACGCCTTGTCCAGAAGCCTTAGTGCCCACCGTGGACTATCCCCCTGCATGTTGTTTTCATGTCTGACTGGGATAAATGGCGTAGGAGTAGAATTAAACCGAATATATCGATGGTCCGATAATGTTTCTACCCCCGCCAAGACCTCCCAGTCAGCAATACGTCTGGCCAGACTTGGGCTTGCAAATGACACGTCCACGATGGACTCACCCTGCAGACGCACGCAAGTGTTTACGGACCCCCGGTTGAGAACCAACAGTCCGGAGACCAGTGCCCACTCTTCCAGTACTTTGCCACGGGCATTTGTAATGGGACACCCCCAAGCAACTGACTTGGCATTAAAGTCGCCAAGTACTAGCACTGGATAGTGGCGGCGTTGTCCAACGAGAGCACTCACATCAACAATAAAGTTCTCGAAATCCGGGAGTGCTCTGTTTGGTGAGAAATACGTAGCCACCACCATGATTCCTCCCACAAAGGCTGCAACACATCCGCGACCCTTTATTACCTTGTCAAAGGCAACGCCTTGAGCTATGATAGCAACGAGCCCTTCCTCATCACCAGTCCAGTTAGCACTGGGGGGAATGAAGTAGGGCTCGGAAATCGCCGCTATATTGATCAACCACTCCGCCATGCTCTGGACCATAAGGTCCTGAGCCCTGGCGGAGTGGTTGAGATTCGCCTGCAGGAAGCGTAGAGCCATCTAATTGGTCTCCATTTGCACCTTCTCAGCCCCGTCTTGGGTCGGGGGGCAGCTAGCCGCTGTCGACGCTGTGGCTGGAATTATCACAGCCCTCGGAGCCCTTCTTCTCCTTGATTTAGGAGAGGCACACGCCTTGCTTCCTAGCCTATGCGCTGATGGCCGGCTAGCTGCCGAACATATCGAGCACTTAGGTGCGGCAGAGCACTCTGCTGATTTGTGACCGATCTGCCCACAGTTGTAACACTCCCTGCTACGGTCCACCTCTGACGTGCATTGAGCCCCCACATGCCCATTTTCGAGGCACCTGTAGCATTTAAGTGGCCTAGGCTGCAACATTTGCACCCTTGCAGATACCCAGCCAACCAGAAGGCGACCCTCATCTGCTAGTTTTTTAGCAGCCGCGACTGGACAGCTCACCAGTATGACGCCAGTGCCCTCGTGCGTCTGCTTAATATCTCCAACTTTTATGGCGTCCTCTGAGCAACCTCCTCGCTTTGCGACCGCGGCAACAACATCGGCTTTCTCCAGAGAGTCGTCAAGGCCTGTAAGTCGAAATTCAGCGCATTTCGTAGGCCTCGACACTTTGACTGCCTCGTTATTGAGAACTTCTCTCAGCTTTGCAGCTAAAGAGTCCGCCTTTTCAGCACTAGTATCCCCTGTAGATACCTCGAGAATGCGAGCACCCGTAGCCGCTTTACGGAATCGCAAGCTGGGAATGCCGCAGCTGTCGAGGTCCACCTTTTCTTTGGCCTCCGTTAAAAGTTTACCGTAGGTAAATCCTTTTTCCTCAGCACCAGGCTGCATAGTGATAATCACCGCTGCAGTCCGAGGAGCGCGTAACTTCACTTTTGCAGGACGAGCCACCGGCCTCGCCTTACTTCCACTGGCTGTTGGGCCCGGTGGTTTGGGCGATGTTTTGGCCTTCTTGCCTCTTTTGGTCACCGTTGTCCAGCCATCGTTCATGGCCTCCGGCGCAGGTGGCAAGTTTTGGGGTTGCCTATCGACTACAGGCACCTCTTTTGGCTTACCTTTCCCCTCCTTCTTTTTTGTCGCTCCCTTAGCCTTCCCAGTGCTCTTTGGTGGCTGCGAGGCTTGGTGTTCAGCCTCGGGCACCTGGATGCGCTCCGAAGCAGCATCGTTGCGTCTATCTGCTGCCAAGGGAGGGCGGATCCGCTTCTCGGGAAGCAGTCTCTCCTCCATTCCCGCGAATCGGGCATCGAGCATGCAGCCCACCTGCAGCATGATCGAGCGCGCCAGCTCGTCTGCTTGGCTGCCGTCACCCAGGGGTGTCGCAGCCGATCGACCTTTTCGCAACTCAACTGAGGGCAACTCCATGCTCTCTTGAGTTTGCGTCAGGTTCGATCTGATCTCTCCCAGCTCTTTGCGGAGGTCTGCCATCTCCCTCCGCATGCGAGCATTTTCAGCCTGCAGCTTGGCTGTTTCCTCCGAAACTGAGCTGTTGTACAGCGCGCTTACCGCCGCCTGAATGGACGCTGCCGAATCCTTCAAGGCCTTGGTGAAAGTGCCTTTAAGGTTACCAGATTTTGAGGCAACCATTAAAACTATCTCCGATGCATCAATTACCTGCTTGACCAGGTCGGAGGCAAGCCCGCTGTCGCGTTTTGGAGACGGCGGGGCCACAGGACGCGTGGCTTGCAGACTAGCTACCTGTGCTGCTATCTCCTGTTCAGCTTGCCGCTGAGCCTCCTCTTGCTCCGCCTCTCGTCTGAGAGTCTTAAGCTGGGCTTGCGCCTTGGCTAAGCCAACGTATTCCCCAGTTGTTGGAGGGCGACCCCTGCCTCTTTTCACCTTTTGCACGGCCATTGGATCGACCGGAACGGCTTCATCACCTGAGGCAGACAAAAACTCGCACTCATCATCATGCGGTCGCTTGTTGCGCACCGCTTTCTTCATCCAGAATTTGGATGGCAACGCCTCTATGGAGACCCTACACTCTCTTGAGTTGAACGACTCCACGCTCACAAGAGATTGAGTGTCGCTAGAGTCAACATCAAAATCGTCGTCCAAATATGCCTTCTCGGCAATACATAGCGCATGTGCGCCATCTTCCTCCACTTTCTTACTGCCATCTCGGCCATCACCACCTACTTTGTTTTTTATTAAATTATCCATTGTTATTCCCACGAGTAATAAGGATATAAACGTCCACCCGGTTAGAGCCTTTTAACCGAGTAAGCCTGAAGTAACTCGCACAGGGGGTCGGCAGGTACCCTGGCGGGGGACGCAGTAGCGCCGGATTACCGTCCGGCCAGGGCTGTAAACAGCCCTGATCCTAACGCTGCGCCGCCGTTTTGAGTTCGGGCATTTTTTAAAGAGGTTTGCATCCTCGCGGCCCGGGCGTTTAAGCCAAGGCCCTCGGTCTGCGTAGGATCTGAGAAGATCCATCGTTGCAGGGTTCCGAGTTTTGAGCTGGTGACAAGAAGAATATAATTCTCCGTTGCCTGTCCGAAGGCAGGGTAAGTGCGCGCCGGACCCTGCTCCACCACACACTACTATATACAAATAAATGTACAATATTTACACATCACTCCATGAGTGAGCTACCTCACCCAGCACAATGTGCTCCTCCACAAATAACTATATACAATATACAATATATACAAACAACTCAAATGAGTGAACTACATCACTCAAAACAGTCTGCCTCCTATTCCACAAAGAGCTGATTCTCTGCTTATCTCCGTTCACCGCGCCCTCTGGTACGCAACCAGAGGCGCCCACCGTGTGTCGGGTATTGGCCACCATGAAAAACTTCCCCAGTACTCTGCGGAAGTGTTTCATGGTGTTACCAGGGTGCACCACGTGGAGGTTACCCGACCTTGCACCCCAACCTAACCTAACCTAACCTAACCTAACCTTTTTTTTTTTTTTTTTTTTTTTTTTTTTTTTTTTTTTTTTTTGACGCTGGGAAAAATGCATTACGCATCCCCCACCAATGGAGGAGTGGCGGGGGTATGTGGGACTCCCCGGCCAAGAGTGAAGGCCGGTATACCCACTAAACGACCCAGCGGCGCTCCGGCATCGTCTACGCGGAGGGGAACTGGGAAACTGGCAGAGCCTTTACGTCCAGTCCCCCGCCGACGACTGCCCACCTTACGGCGGGCCCGCACAACTCCCTCTCAGGGGAGGAGCGACTGTCCAACCAGCCATCCATCGAGTTGGTGAATGCGTGCAATGCAGGAGAAGGTGCCTCCACACCTTACTCCCGCCACTCACCAACATTTGAGGAGAAGGGAGGCGGTCGCCTTCTTCTTCCTCTTCTCTTCCTACATAGCGGGGCGAGGGGGTCTTCCTCCCGCGCGCGCTCTGCCGCTTCCTTAACGGACATCACCCCCTCACAGAAAGAGGCGACCGCTGCCCAGGCCCCTTCGCCTCCCAACATGGAATTCACCACACTGGGAAGCGATAAGTCCGGCCCAATAACGCCTATTAATTCTTGGCGCAGCTCAGACCACGACGGGCACACCTCAAGGGTGTGCTGCGCCGTGTCTTCCGCCGCACCACAATCATGGCACATCGGGCCCCGCTCTCTTCCGATCCGGTGCAGGTATGTGCCGAAGCACCCGTGGCCGGATAATACCTGCACCAGACGGAACGACAAAAATCCGTGTGGCCGCTCGATCCAGTCCTGCAGGACTGGCCCAATTGCGTCCAGTGTTCGGCGGCCAAACTCGGCGGAGGCGAGGTCCTCCGTCCAGTGGTGGATGATCGAGTCCCTCGCCTCTTTCCGAACGGCCTCCCGCTCTATAGGGGCGGGGTTCTCCCCGAGCGCCCTTTTTCCCGCCGTCCATTCGTATACTTTGGCGAGCACCCATGCCTCGAGCTCCCACGGAGGGGTGCTCGCCAGAGTGCATGCTGCCGCAAAACCTACCGAGCGGTAGGCCCTTGCTACACGCTGCGCAATGGCCCTTTGGGGCTTGCGGATTGCAGCTGTATTCTCCCTTCTATGAAGGGAGTCCGCCCAGATGGGAGCCCCGTAAAGGGCCATACTCCTTAGGATGCCAGCGTACAGTTGCCGGCATCGCGCTTTTGGCCCCCCAACGTTTGGGAGGAGCCACGACAGCAAGTTCGCGGCTTTCAGCAGCCGCGTCGACAGTCCACTGAAGTGTGGGGCGAAACGCCACTTACTATCCAGTATCAGGCCCAGATATTTCATCTGGGCCTTCACTTCGATTCTAACGCCCTCCACAAAAATGTGGGCATCTGGAGGGACGCGCTGCCGAGGCCCATAGAAGAAAACGGCCTCGGTCTTATGCAGTGCCACCTGCAATCCTAGACGCCGGATCCTATCCGCCACCAGCGATCCTCCGGCAGAGGCCAGGCTTGCTCCCTCTCTGAAACTTCTCCCCCGGGCAGTGAGGAGAGTGTCATCTGCGTAGCAAATGACACTCGTGCCCTGGAGGAGAGTTCCCCGCAGGAGCCAATCGAAGCCGATGTTCCACAGGAGTGGTCCTAGGACGGACCCCTGTGGAACACTGGACTCGGCACTGTACCGCCTCAACTGGCCAGTCTTATCAACAAGGAGGACTGCGCGGTCCTCCAAATAACTGGCCAGGAGCCTCCGCAGGTATTGAGGCACTCCATGATAACGGAGCGCCTCTAGGATTGTCGCATGGGGGACGGAGTTAAAAGCGTTGGCTATGTCAAATGATACCGCCAAAACCCCGTCCGTCGCCTCCACGGCCTCTTTCGCTTGGCTCTTCAGCCTGGCCAGCGCGTCCACTGTCGAACGCCTCCTTCGGAAGCCGAATTGGGCGTCCGACAGGTTAGGGCCCACTTCCCGCAGGTGGCAATTCAGCCGGTTAGCGACGATCCCTTCGAACAGCTTACCGACCTCATCCAGAAGGACGATGGGTCGGTAAGCCGAGGGGGAGTCAGCCGGGCGTCCTTCTTTACGGAGGAGGCATAACTGCCCCTCCTTCCAAGGTTTCGGGAACCTCCCTGCCGTGAAGCACGCGTTGAAGAGGTCCCGAAATCTTTCTTCCATCTGGGTGGTAGCAATAGCTACCACCCGCGCAGGTACGCCATCCGGCCCTGGGGCAGTCTTCTTGGCACGGAGGTGGAGTACCTCCACGGCAAGCTCGTCTGCCGTTATCGGAACGATCTCTTCCTCCGGTTCCACTGCTCCCCGTGGGGGGTCCATTACTGGTGGGGTAAAACTGGTCCGGCACGGAAACAAGGTCCGGACTACCCCATCCAAAAACGCCGGCTCGAGAGTCTCCGTAGGCGGGGGACCGAAGGGGCGCAATTTGTTCCGCGCCGCCTTGTATGGTCTGCCGTACGGATCTCGATCGAGGCTCTCCAGCATCTCTGCTCGCGCTGCGTCGTCGGCGGCGCCCATTTCTGACTTGAGGACCTTCTTTGCTTCTAAGTAAGAGGCGTACAGAAGGTCCTCGTTAACGGGGTCTCTCTGAGAGCGCCGCCGACTCCGCGTAAATTCTCTCCGTGCTGCCACGCAGGCGGCCCGGAGACCCGCTAGTCTCTCCGACCACCAATATACGGCGCGGCGAGGAGGTGGGCGGCGAGACCGGGGCATGCTTGAGTTGCATACCTCGGTCAGGGACTCTCTAAGTTGGGCCGCTGCGGTGTCCACGTCCTGGACGTCAGAGGGCGTGAGCCAATCCTGGACGAACGCCGCCTCCTTTGCCGCCTCACGGTCAAGGCGTGTAAGGGCCCACCGTGGAAAGGGAGTTCGGCCCGAGAGGGCCGTTCTCCTGGCCTGGGTGGAGACAATGTCGAACCGCACATATCGGTGGTCCGACATTGTCTCCGTAAACTCAACCCGCCAGTTTTTAACGCGGGCAGCCAGGGTGGGGGAGGCAAACGAGACGTCCACCACTGACCCTCCTGTTTGCCGCACACACGTCTGGACCGTTCCTCTGTTTAGGAGGGACACACCGGCCGAAATCGCCCAAAGTTCGAGGACAGGCCCCCGGGGATTACAGGAACGGGCCGGGTTGCCCCAAGTCACAGATTTGGCGTTCAGGTCGCCCAACAAGAGGACCTGGCGTGGCGCCGCCCTGCCAACTACTGCCGTGAGGATTCCGAGAAAAATCTCGAAATCTGGCAGAGGGCGATTTGGGGAGAAATAGACGCCTACCAAGGCTATATCCCCCCACGCAGCGGCTACGTATCCCGATCCTCGCTCTAGGAGCAAGAGGGGAGGGGAGTCTGTCGAAGACCGCGCCATTAATGCCACCAAGCCGTCTCGATCGCCCAACCAACGAGGGGAAACCGAGTACGGCTCGGTGACTACCGTCACGTCTACCAACCACTCAGCTATGGTCTGCATCAGCAGGCCCTGAGCAGCTTTGCAGCAGTTGGTGTTCGCCAATAGGATGCGATGGTCGACTCTATCCATCAATCGTCCATCGCATCACCCTCATCGGCCGCCGAAGGCCCCGCTTCGGGGGTGGCGGTCGCAGCTACGGGCGGAGTCGGTGCCGCCTGCGCTTTTCCTTTCTTAGGGGGAGGATTGCAATTCCTCCCCTTCATTATGTGACCCGCCGGGCGGCCACTAGCTGTGCACACTGCACAGCGTGGCGTAGGGGCCTTGCAAGAGACGGACTTGTGCCCATCCTCGCCACAACGGTAGCAGCTGTCCGTCCTATCAACTTTGGACGGACAAAAAGGCCGTGTGTGCCCAAGTCCGAAGCACTTGAAGCAGCGCAAAGGCTGCTCTTCGAGTACCCGGACTCTGCAGGAACCGAACCCTAGAAGGAGCCGTCCCTTGTCGACGACGGCTTTAGCTGCGGTGATGGGGCACTCAAGGCGAAGAGCGCCCATGCCACCGCGGCCGGGCCTGATGTCGCGACTTTGCACCGCTGCGACGTCACAGCCTCCTATTGCCGCGATCGCCGCCATTACCTCCTCTTTGGTGACCGAGTCATCCAGATCGGTCACCTCTAAGGCAGCAGACCTGACAGGCCTGGCTACCTTAGCCACGTCTGCGATGACCTCTCGCAATTTGCTCGCGAAGAGGTCCGCGTTGGCGCCACCTTGGGCCCCCGGAAACTCGAAGAGACGAGCCCCAGCTTGGGTCCGGCGGCATGTGACTGCTCCGACCCCCAGCTGGGTGGGGTCGGCATTGGTACGAGCCCGTTTGAGGATGGACTCGTATGTCTCACCCCGCTCCGCTGCTTCCGCAGTGAGCGTCACCACGACGGCTGCAGTTTTAGGAGGCACCAGCCTCTTCCTACCACGAGCGGGAGCCCTTTTGGCTGCGGAGGCAGCTGTGGTGGGCTTGGGGGCGGACTTCTTCCCTTTCCCCTTCTTCTTCTTCCTGCCGGTTGCCTGAGACGGGCCGGAAGTGGGCACGGAGCCCTCTCCATGCCTATCTCCGTCAGGGGCAGGGGCAGGGGCAGCGGCCGTTGTCGTCTTTTTCTTGGCCTTGCCCTTCTTCTTATTCACCACTTCCGTCCACGGCTGATTTGACGGAGTGGTAGACGGCAGTTGGGCGTCCTCCCTTTGGGAAGATGGCCCTGGCTTGGGCAGCCTCTTGTCCGCCGCTAGTGGCGGTCGGACACGTTCCTCCGGTAGGAGCCTGTCCTCAATACCAGCGAGACAGGCTCTCGTAAATGCCCTCTCCTCCATAACCACCTTGCGGATGATATCCTCAAGGTTGGAGGGAGGGCTTTCGGCTGCTGGTCTGGGGCTGGCCCGAGAAGGCTGCGCCGTGACTTCAGACAGCTTTTTGTGCAGCTGGCTGACCTCTGACTGCAGGCGGTCTACTTTCGCCTGCAGGTGCTGCGTCTCGTCCGTGCCGGTGCGCTGCACTAGTTCCGCGATGATGCCGCGCATGCTTGCGGCCCTGCACTTCAGGGACTTTTGGAAAGTCCCCTTTAGGTTGGAGGACTTTGAAGCGACCTCCACTATCTCTTCCGCGTCCTCAAGCGCCATGCGCTCCAATTCGGCCAGGGAGTGGTCCGCGTACAAAACAACAGACTCCCCGTATCTGGACTTGGCCCTCGCAGCGCGTGCTTGGCGCTCTTTGGCGGCAACCTGTTCTTCCAAGTCCTGCTGGCGCCATTCCCGCTGGGCCAGGCTCAGCTGACGCTGTGCGTCTGACAGACCCACATCGTGGGTATCGGTGACGGCGTAAGGCGTTATCGCCTTTTTCTTGCTCTGACGCTTGGGGTTGTTCTCCGGCGCGTCAGAGCCAGATCCACCTTTCAGAAAGGCCCTCTTCCGTTTCTGCCGGGCTGCCGTCGATCCAGCATCCGACTCAAGCGTAGCAGATTCGCTGTCGGAGAAATCCGAAAACTCGTCCATCCTCTTGTATCGACCAACTGTGGTTTCCGCGTTTCCGCTTACCACCAGCTCGTCGTTAATCACTTCCTCGTTAGTTTGGCCCTGAGAAGGGCCTTTAACAAAACGCCCGGAGACGTCCCGCGCTAAAATCTTAGGCGTAGGCTTCACCTGTCTCTTCGACTTCCGGACGGAAGATCGAACCGTGTCCACGCTTGCGTCCGAATTGGACCCAATCGTGGCCACGGTCTCGTCCATACTCCCTATCTCTCTCTCTCTCTCTTCGTCTTGGGTCACACCCAAAAAGCGGTAGTTGCCCCCCCCAGAATACGAGGGGCTGGATGTCCGGAGAACCGGCACACCGGAGGACTCTCCAACTTGGTTGGTACCTCCCTGGGGTATATGTTTCTTACTAGTCGCTTTCATGTTTGTGGTTTCCTGTTTCGAGGGATGAGGTTCCCTATGTTTTGACGCCCTAGCGGCCGGGTTCCCCCCGACCATGCATCCCCTCGGCGGGCGTCAGACCAACTGACCAAAGTCTATTTTGGGATTCGGTATCCTCCTTTGTACATAACCAAATAAATACATACATAAGTGAACAAATAGATAAATAAACAACTAAATATAACTAAATAATTAAATAAATAAGTAGATATGTAAATAAATAACACAAATAAAGAGATAAATAAATATATTACAATATGTTATGTACAAGAGAGACCATAACAATGGTCTCTCACTCCGCTTATCGTCCGGGCAGCAAACCGCCCGGACCCACCATGGGTAGAACGAAGCCTACCCTGCCTCGTCACGCTGTGCCCTAAGCTGAACATAGGGACACGCGGAGAGGCCACCGTGTCGGGTTATTGGCCACCATGAAACACTACCCCAGTACTCTGCGGCAGTGTTTCATGTTGTTACCAGGGTGCACCACGTGGAGGTTACCCGACCTCGCACCCCAACCTAACCTAACCTAACCTTTTTTTTTTTTTTTTTTTTTTTTTTTTTTTTTTTTTTTTTGACGCTGGGAAAATGCATTACGCATACCAATCGCACCATCGGGGAATGGGCGGGTGATGTGGGACTCACCGGCTGCGACAAAACCGGCATACCCACTAAAAACCCAGCGGCGATCCGGCGTCGTCATAATGGAGGGGAACTGGGAAACCGGCAGAGCCATAACAACCAGTTCCCCGCCGACGAATGCCCCGAAGGGCCCCGCTCGCCCCCCCAACCTGCAGATGAGGGGGCCCAGGAACGATTACGCACATCGTTCCTGCCCGGCGGAGGTGGCAAATGAGAGATCGCAGAAGAGGTGCCCCATGTCCCTTCCGCCATTCGCCACCCTTGCAGAGGGCGCAGGAGAGTTCCGCGTCCTCCCACGCTCGCTCTACCGCCTCGTCTCGTCCGGGCAGTAAACCACCCAGACCCACCAAGGCAGACCGAAGTCTCATAAATAGGCAATTAAATAAATAAATATTATATAATAAATAGATTAAATAAAATTATATTATTTACAAGAGAGACCATAGACAGTCTCTCACTCCGCTGAATATGTACATAAATAAAATTTAATTACAATATGTACAAGAGAGACCGTTGGCTGTCTCTCACACCGCTGATTGCCCGGGCAACAAAATGCCCAGACCCGCCTGGGTAGACCGAAGTCCGCCCTGCGGTGTAGAGGGCTTGGGACAAGGGTAGGCCTCCCGTGCTCACTCTACGACCGCCTCATCCTCGTCCGGGCAGCAAACCGCCCAGACCCACCTGGGTAGACCGAAGTCTCATAAATAGGCATATAATTATTTACAAGAGAGACCATAGACAGCCTCTCACTCCGCTGAATATGTACATAAATAAATAAACATATAAATATATTATTTAATTACAATATGTACAAGAGAGACCATAACAATGGTCTCTCACCGCTTATCGTCCGGGCAGCAAACCACCCGGACCCACCATGGGTAGAACGAAGCCTACCCTGCCTCATCACGCTGTGCCCTAAGCTGAACATAGGGACACGCGGAGAGGCCGCCGTGTCGGGTTATTGGCCACCATGAAACACTACCCCAGTACTCTGCGGCAGTGTTTCATGGTGTTACCAGGGTGCACCACGTGGAGGTTACCCGACCTCGCACCCCAACCTAACCTAACCTTTTTTTTTTTTTTTTTTTTTTTTTGACGCTGGGAAAAATGCATTACGCATCCCCCACCAATGGAGGAGTGGCGGGGGTATGTGGGACTCCCCGGCCAAGAGTGAGGGCCGGTATACCCACTAAACGACCCAGCGGCGCTCCGGCATCGTCTACGCGGAGGGGAACTGGGAAACCGGCAGAGCCTTTACGTCCAGTCCCCCGCCGACGACTGCCCACCTTACGGCGGGCCCGCACAACTCCCTCTCAGGGGAGGAGCGACTGTCCAACCAGCCATCCAGCGGAGTTGATGAGTGCGTGCAATGCGGGAGAAGGTGCCTCCACACCTTACTCCCGCCACTCACCAACACTTGAGGAGAAGGGAGGCGGTCGCCTTCTTCTTCCTCTTCTCTTTCTACATAGCGGGGCGAGGGGGTCTTCCTCCCTCGCGCGCTCTGCCGCTTCCTTAACGGACATCACCCCCTCACAAAAGGAGGCGACTGCTGCCCAGGCCCCCTCGCCTCCCAACATGGAGTTCACCACACTGGGAAGCGATAGGTCCAGCCCAACAACACCTATTAATTCTTGGCGCAGCTCAGACCACGACGGGCACACCTCAAGGGTGTGCTGCGCCGTGTCTTCCGCCGCACCACAATCATGGCACATCGGGCCCCGCTCTCTTCCGATCCGGTGCAGGTATGTGCCGAAGCACCCATGGCCGGATAATACCTGCACCAGACGGAACGACAAAAATCCATGTTGCCGCTCGATCCAGTCCCGCAGGACTGGCCCAATTGCGTCCAGTGTTCGGCGGCCAAACTCGGCGGAGGCGAGGTCCTCCGTCCAATGGTGGATGATCGCGTCCCTCGCCTCTTTCCGAACGGCCTCCCGCTCTATAGGGGCGGGGTTCTCCCCAAGCGCCCTTTTTCCCGCCGTCCACTCGTATACTTTGGCGAGCACCCATGCCTCGAGCTCCCACGGAGGGGTGCTCGCCAGAGTGCATGCTGCCGCGAAACCAACTGAGCGGTATGCTCTCGCCACACGCTGTGCGATGGCCCTTTGGGGCTTGCGAATCGCAGCTATATTCTCCCTTCTGTGAAGGGAGTCCGCCCAGATAGGAGCCCCGTAAAGGGCCATACTCTTCAAGATGCCAGCATACAGTTGCCGGCATCGCGCTTTCGGCCCCCCAACATTTGGGAGGAGCCACGACAGCGAATTTGCGGCCTTCAACAGCCGCGTCGACAGCCCACTGAAATGTGGGGTGAATCGCCACTTACTGTCGAGTATCAGGCCCAGATATTTCATCTGGGCCTTCACCTCAACTCTCACGCCATCCACAAAAATGTGGGCATCTGTAGGGACGCGCTGCCGAGGCCCATAGAAGAAAACGGCCTCGGTCTTGTGTAGCGCCACCTGAAGTCCCAGACGTCGGATCCTGTCCGCCACCAGCGATCCACCAGCAGAAGCCAGACTCGCACCCTCTCTGAAACTTCTCCCCCGGGCAATGAGGAGAGTGTCATCTGCGTAGCAAATGACACTCGTGCCCTGGAGGAGAGTTCCCCGCAGGAGCCAATCGAAGCCGATGTTCCACAGGAGTGGTCCTAAGACGGACCCCTGTGGAACACCGGACTCTGCACTGTACCGCCTCAACTGGCCAGTCTTATCCACAAGGAGGACTGCACGGTCCTCCAAATAACTGGCCAGGAGCCTCCGCAGGTATTGAGGCACTCCATGATAACGGAGCGCCTCTAGGATTGTCGCATGGGGGACGGAGTTAAAAGCGTTGGCTATGTCAAATGACACCGCCAAAACCCCGTCCCCCGCCTCCACGGCCTCTTTCGCTTGGCTCTTCAGCCTGGCCAGCGCGTCCACTGTCGAACGCCTCCTTCGGAAGCCGAATTGGGCGTCCGACAGGTTAGGGCCCACTTCCCGCAGGTGGCAATTCAGCCGGTTAGCGACGATCCCTTCGAACAGCTTACCGACCTCATCCAGAAGGACGATGGGTCGGTAAGCCGAGGGGGAGTCAGCCGGGCGTCCTTCTTTACGGAGAAGGCATAACTGCCCCTCCTTCCAAGGTTTCGGGAACCTCCCTGCCGTGAAGCACGCGTTGAAGAGGTCCCGAAATCTTTCTTCCATCTGGGTGGTAGCAATAGCTACCACCCGCGCAGGTACGCCATCCGGCCCTGGGGCAGTCTTCTTGGCACGGAGGTGGAGAACCTCCACGGCAAGCTCGTCTGCCGTTATCGGAGCGATCTCTTCCTCCGGTTCCACTGCTCCCCGCGGGGGGTCCATTACTGGTGGGGTGAAACTGGTCCGGCACGGAAACAAAGTCCGGACTACCCCATCCAGAAACGCCGGCTCGAGAGTCTCCGAAGGCGGGGGACCAAAGGGGCGCAATTTGTTCCGCGCCGCCTTGTATGGTCTGCCGTACGGATCTCGATCTAGGCTCTCCAGCATCTCTGCTCGCGCTGCATCATCAGCGGCGCCCATTTCTGACTTGAGGAGCTTCTTTGCCTCTAAATAAGAGGCGTACAGAAGGTCCTCGTTAACGGGGTCTCTCTGAGAGCGCCGCCGACTCCGCGTGAACTCTCTCCGTGCTGCCACGCAAGCGGCCCGGAGACCCGCTAGTCTCTCCGACCACCAATAGACGGCGCGGCGAGGAGGTGGACGGCGAGACCGGGGCATGCTTGAGTTGCATACCTCGGTCAGGGACTCTCTCAGTTGGGCCGCTGCGGTGTCCACGTCCTGGACGTCAGAGGGCGTGAGCCAGTCCTGGACGAACGCCGCCTCCTTTGCTGCCTCACGGTCGAGGCGTGTAAGGGCCCACCGTGGAAAGGGAGTTCGGCCCGAGAGGGCCGCTCTCCTGGGGCTCTGGGTGGAGACAATGTCGAACCGCACATATCGGTGGTCCGACATTGTCTCCGTAAACTCAACCCGCCAGTTTTCAACACGGGCAGCCAGGGCGGGGGAGGCGAACGAGACGTCCACCACTGACCCTCCTGTTTGCCGCACACACGTCTGGACCGTTCCTCTGTTAAGGAGGGTCACACCGGCCGAAATCGCCCAAAGTTCGAGGATAGGCCCTCGGGGATTGCATGAACGGGCCGGGTTGCCCCAAGCTACAGACTTGGCGTTCAGGTCACCCAATACGAGGACCTGGCGTGGCGCCGCCCTGCCAACTACTGCCGTGAGGATTCCGAGAAAGTTCTCGAAATCTGGCAGAGGGCGGTTTGGGGAGAAATAGACGCCCACCAAGGCTAAATCCCCCCACGCAGCGGCTACGTATCCCGATCCTCGCTCTAGGAGCGAGAGGGGAGGTGAGTCTGTCGAAGACCTCGCTATTAATGCCACCAGGCCGTCCTGATCGCCCAGCCAACGAGGGGAAACGGAGTACGGCTCGGTGACTACCGCCACGTCTACCAACCACTCAGCTATGGTCTGCATCAGCAGGCCCTGAGCAGCTTTGCAGCAGTTGGTGTTCGCCAATAGGATGCGATGGTCGACCCTATCCATCAATCGTCCATCGCATCGCCCTCATCGGCCGCCGAGGGCCCCGCTTCGGGGGTGGCGGTCGCAGCTACGGGCGGAGTCGGTGTCGCCTGCGCTTTTCCTTTCTTAGGGGGAGGATTGCAATTCCTCCCCTTCATTATGTGACCCGCCGGGCGGCCACTAGCTGCGCACACTGCACAGCGTGGCGTAGGGGCCTTGCAAGAGACGGACTTGTGCCCATCCTCGCCACAACGATAGCAGCTGTCCGTCCTGTCGACTTTGGATGGACAGAAGGGCCGCGTATGCCCGAGTCCGAAGCACTTGAAGCAGCGCAAAGGCTGCTCTTCGAGTACCCGGACTCTGCAGGAACCGAACCCTAGAAGGAGCCGTCCCTTGTCGACGACGGCTTTAGCTGCGGTGATGGGGCACTCAAGGCGAAGAGCGCCCATGCCACCGCGGCCGGGCCTGATGTCGCGACTTTGCACCGCTGCGACGTCACAGCCTCCTATTGCCGCGATCGCCGCCATTACCTCCTCTTTGTTTTTGCATTTCATTTATTGTATTGTAGCATTTCATTTATTTTGGCAGAATAGTTTTTCGTATCAGTCGAAAGCTAATGGAGAGCTATTTAAATTTACGCGCCAAGACGCAAGTTGGTGAGTGAGTTGTTGAAACGTTGTAAGGGCGACCTCTGGTAACGAATAGAAACACTATAAATGGCTAGGCAGATGGCTGGCGAAGAGCGCCATCTGTTAAGTAGTAGCCGCAAAATACAGGATTTGACAGATGTCAACACTTTTGTGGGTAGCGATGTTCGTATCGAACGGTGTCTACTAGTGACATCTGTTACGAAGTAGTCGCATGTCGATAGGGTCGGAGAAGGAGAGAAATAGGGTTTAGCTTGTGTTGGAAAAGGACAACGTTTTCACCATCAGCAAGACGCGAGTGCCTCCATTGGCGAGTAGTGTAACTAACTAAGAAATAAACTATATTAGCGGGTGAATAGAAATAATTTGGTTGGGTCGATGTGTGAAGCGAGCTCGCAATTACAGACATTAAAAATGCTGGCCGGAGAGACGAATATGCCGTGGATTATTGGAGCAAGTGTTCTGGAATATTCTGGGCGGAAGTTTGTGGCTCGAGGTGCGGGGTATATGGTAGCCGATGTGATAAAAGGCGCGTGCGGAGCCGCCGGGGGCATTCCACGGAAAAGACGCCGAGCCTAGAAGAATCGCCGGTACGTACGAAAGCTGCACCCTGGCACCGTTGGGTTTGTGGAGGAGTCCTCGCTAACCAGATTTGGGTATTACAGACGAAGCTGCGCCAACGAATACCATCACCGCGTGCCCAGAGACGAGCCCCAGCACACGAAGCCAGCATTCTCGCTGCCGATACGAGCCGACTGCAAGCTGGGCGAGCGCCCATTTCTGGTACGTAGGGGATCTGAGAAGCATCACACAGCATGGGGCATACAGGGGAGGATCAGTTGTATTTTTAGGGACGCAGCATCCTGCGGGCTGTGTCCGCACGTTGCCAAGATTAACCTGTTGTCTTGTATTTTTCAGTTTGCTGACACCGTCTGCGTGGCGCCTCCCTTTTCTTTCGCCTGTGCGGGGGCGCGAGACACGTGGCGGGGGCAGTCGGCGACTGCACGGCAGGGCACGTGGCGGCAGGGCACGTGGGTGACGTCGCACGTGAACGATAAGCGCCCGTCGGCGATTCTGAGGTGGGCCAGTGCCAATTTATTTTTATGCGGAAGGAGTAGGCGCGTCAGGACAGTTCTCCGTGGAGTCCTGGTCTGTTGTTTGTTGCCAAGAGATTGTTTGCTGCCGTAGAGAGTGCTATTTTTGTTGTCAATAATTGTCAGTAATTGTTTGTTGCCAAGAGATTGTTTGTTGCCAAGAGATTGTTTGCTGCCGTAGAGAGTGCTATTTTTGTTGTCAATAATTGTCAGTAATTGTTTGTTGCCAAGAGATTGTTTGCTGCCGTAGAGAGTGCTATTTTTGTTGTCAATAGGTAGGGTTTCGTTGACGTGGTAATTGCCATCGTCTTTGTCGTGCGTTTTACTATCTTACCATCCTGTCGGTCAGAATACGGTCGCTTGGGTTATTTTAGAGGCGGACGCCAGGGGTGACTCACAAGTTAGTTTTCTGTGGGTTTCATTTAATTGGGTCATCCGGGGCCTTGGGATTGGTAAATTCAAATATCCACATCTCCGACACACTAAGCAGTAACCTCTCCCTGAATAAATTTGTGCTCGCTTGAGAGCTATGGTTTGGATAAAGTTTGAACATATGGTCACTAAACATCCCGTGTAAATAATATAAGCATTATTGATTTTTATGTATTCCACGAGGTCATTGAACCTCTCATGTATCCATGATAGCCATTGCTTACATTTTATGTAAAGGAATATATTGTTGTCCCGTGAGGTCATTAAACCTCTCATATGTATAAGGTGTCCCTTTAAATTTCTTTGTTCAATCCCATGTCAGAGAACGTAGCGTTCAATGTATTTGTAACTTGTTGATTAGTAGTAGGTTCATTTGTAAGAAAGATAGTCTGGCATGTGGATAACCTCTATTCTGGTTAATAGCTGAGCATATAAATTTGTAGTTAAGTAGCTATTTGAGCTCACTTTAAGGTCATGTAAATGAAGGATCACTTTAGGATTATATAGTATATAAGATAGCATAGCTGTGCAGTTTCAATTTTTCATTCCTAAGCTAATGTACATGTCATGTAAGAGGTATGTGTTCTTTAAATAAAACGCTGTAACTGATTTCTAACATTTATTTTATTTTAGAATAAAAATCTTTTGTGCGGTAGGAACATCGAACCCCAACTGAGCTAGTCAGGGCCAACGCAGCCGAAATAGTCGGTCTGCCTGTCTGCACCCAGTTTTCCACCGTTACAAAATGGCGCCCAACTTCTAGTTTTAATTTTTTTGAAAATTTGTTTTTTTTTGAAATTTTTTTTTGTTTTTTTTTTTGAAAATTTTTTTTTTTGCGTTTAGTGACCACTGTAGGTAGGCGTTATTGTAACATTTTAGAGCAACAGACAAGGCAACAGACAACAGTCCAGCTAATTTTAAGTTATTTTTAGGTTCTTTGTGTATCATGTGTGTATTTTCTTAGGGTGTATAATTTTATTGTGTATGCTTTTCTACCGATGTATGCTTTCACTTGTGTATTTTTCTGCTGGTGTATATTTTTGTAAAAGTGTATTCCTGTCCTGATGTAAAAATTTTTTTTTGGCACTTCCTTTCATGTTAGGGAGATAGCCTTGCAAAGTGCTACTGTGGTTATGTTTTTTTGTATGCTGCGATCAGCATAGAGTTTTTTTGAATGTACATTGCAAGACTAATATTTGTTAGAGTTTTGCAACGGATTAGGAACCATAATACACTTCTGTGGTTAGCGACCAGCTGTTGAAACTTATAACAGTTTAATTTTATTTACGAGTCCTCTCGTACACACACACACACACACACACACACACACACACACACCTGGGATTTTCGAAACTTTTTAGGGGTAAACATTAGATTTTTTTTGGGGAGGTAGGGTTAGGCGTTTGGAACTTAAAATTTTTTTTTTGCCTTGACCTACATTCTACTGTTTACCTTGGGTATAGAGTTAATTTTTTTTTTGCGTCATTGTGTTTATTTTGATAGAATTGCTTTCACGTTTGATGGTTATAGCACGTTTTTAATTTAAGGAGGCTCGTTTCAAAATTTTTTTTTACATCGTTTGCTTCTGGTAGTTTTTCCATTTGTCTTTGGGTACCGTGGTTTTATTATAGGTAGACAAGATGACAGATCCGGCGATCCACGTGCACAGTTTGTCGAAGGACCCAGTTCAAGACCCAGTACAAGCGGCAGGTCCCAACGAGGTGTTGCCAGCAGTGAAGGATAGCACCCATCAACGAGTTGTCGTAGAATGCGCGGGTTCTAAGGTTCCGATTGCGAAGTGGGGTGTCAAGTTTGATGGAGTAGGAGATGTCAGGTCATTTTTGGAGAGGTTGCAGGAACTTAGTGCAGCGAACGGTACCAGAGAGGGAAAACTATTTGAGTCAGCTTCTGAGCTTTTTACTGACCAGGGTTTGCTTTGGTTTAGAGGCATCAAAGACCAAGTTTCTTCGTGGAGCGAGCTGTCGTCATTGTTGATAGAGGAGTTTAGCCCGATAGACTACGATTACAGGTTATTAGGAGAAATAAGGGCGAGGACACAAGGGGTGGAGGAGCCCATTCATATTTACTTCTCGATTATGAACTGTTTGGTCGCTCGGCTGAAGAACCCACTGCCAGAACAGGAGTTATTGGAGATTCTGCTCCACAATATTAGGCCATCTTTTACAGAACAACTAGCTTTAGTAGACATCACATCAATTGCGTCGCTAAAGGATAAGTGTAGGAGGCTAGAGGCAGCAAAGCAGCGATCAGTTTTTTTCGTAGAACCACCTAAAGTGTCGAGTAGGACGTTGAACCCAACACTGGCGTACAAGCGCTCCAAGCCGCGATCACAGCTGGCGGCGGTGTCCACTCAGCAGGAATCAGATGGAACACCACAATCTGGTTGTTTTAGGTGTGGCGGCATGGGACATTGGTCTAGGGACTGCAGGAAAGGAAGATTTAATCAGCAGGTCAAGTGCTATAACTGTGGGGAAGTAGGCTACACAGTCAGGAGTTGCCCGAAGTGTAGGGGAAGGATGGTGGCCAAGCTTCAACGACGATCGGGGCATTCGGAAAAATTTGTTAGGAAGAACCGGGACGGTCACACCACCCATCCCGTAAAAGGGAGGTGGGATCAAACCCGTGAATCAGCTGTGTCGGTTCTATTTTCACCATGTCATAAGGATTCACGTCCATATTTGAAGGTTACGTTGGTAGATCTAGCTTTTTATGGTTTGTTAGACTCTGGTGCAAGTCTATCAATTTTAGGCAGTAGAGCACTACATATTTTAGAGAGAATAGGTTATACGCTTCATGAGGTAGATAGGTCCGTATTTGTCGGGAACGGGGACCGCATCAAGGCAATAGGGTACATGTTGCTTCCACTGACGTTTGAAGACGCTACTAGGGTTATTAAATTTTATGTAATTCCAGAAATAAATTCTGATGTAGTATTTGGCATAGATTTCTGGCGGGCTTTCAATCTAGCACCAGATGTTATAAATAGGAGGAATGCGGTAGAACACAGGCCAACGTGTTGTGTAGGTAGTGTTTCAGATGGCCCATTTAGGTCTATTCACACTTACCAGTCGCTCTCGCCATCAGAAAAGGTAGAAGCGGACGCGGTAGTGAAAAGGTTTCATGACATCTCTTCCGCCAAGGTAGGCTTAGGAAGGACGCATCTGATGAAGCACACTATCGATACGGGGGACGCTCAGCCAATCAAAACAAAACAATATCCACTCTCACCGGAGAAAAGGGCAGCCTTGCATAAAGAACTGGACAAGATGTTACAACTAGGCGTAGTATCACCAAGTGAAAGCCCTTGGAACAATCCAGCGCTCCTGGTGCCAAAAGCAAACGGCGACTGGCGGTTTTGTTTAGATTGCAGGAAACTGAACGCGGTCTCAAAAGGAGATGCATATGCAATGCCGTATATTCCACAAATTTTAGATAGTCTGAAGGAAGCAAGGTTTCTGTCTTCGATAGATTTAGCGTCTTCCTTCTGGCAGATCCCATTAGAGGAAGCATCAAAGGAGAAAACAAGCTTCACAGTGCCCGGAAAAGGCCTTTTCAAGTTTGAGGTGATGCCCTTCGGGCTTTGTGGTGCGAGTGCACGGCAGCAGCGCCTAATGGACCTCTTATTTGACAACGGTTTTGCCAGTGACATTTTGGAGGGCCTAGTGTATGTTTATGTAGACGATATCATAATAGTCAGTTCCGATTTGAAGGCACATTTGGTATTGCTCGAGAGGGTTCTAGAAAAGTTGAAGTTCGCGAACCTAACCGTCAACTACGAAAAGTGTCAGTTTTTTAGGAAGTCTTTGCAGTATTTGGGGTATATTGTAGATGAGCATGGTTTACGGACGGACCCAGAAAAGGTCCGTGCCATTTTGGATTTTCCCATTCCAAATTCTGCAAAAGAGGTGAAGATGTTTTTAGGAACGGCTTCATGGTATCGTAGGTTTATTAGAGATTTTGCGTCAATAGCCGCGCCGTTGAATGCGTTGACATCAACCTCCAAGAAGGCTCCGCCGTTCAAGTGGAATGAAGAAGCAGAGAGGGCATTTACCAAGCTGAAGGAAGCTTTGGTATCATCACCAGTGTTGGCGTGTCCCGATTTTGACAGGCCGTTTTTCGTGCATTGTGACGCTTCATCATTCGGCATAGGAGGCATGTTGACACAGAAGCTCGATGACGCAGAACACCCTATAGCGTACGTCAGCCGATCACTTTCGAAGGCGGAACGCAACTATAGTGCTACGGAGCGAGAAGCGTTAGCTGTAATTTTTGCAGTAGAGAAGTTTCAGGCGTATTTGGGTTCTAGGCATTTCACAGTAATAACGGATCATGCATCTTTAAAATGGTTCATGCGGCTCGAAAATCCTACAGGTAGACTGGTCCGCTGGGGCTGCAGGCTGTCTCAGTTCGATTTTCACATAGAACACAGGAAGGGCTCAGACAACGTGGTTCCGGATGCTCTCTCGAGGTTGCTCAGGGTAGATGCCATAGGAGACACAGCGGGAACGGCACCAGATCCGTGGTATGACAATATCCTGCAGAATGTACAGAACAGCCCGAGTCACTACCCAGCGTACCGGATAGAAGGAGACAAGCTGTACCGATTTTCGAAGGCCAAATACTCTTTGATGGAGGAATTCGAGTGGAAGGAGGTCCTTCCACTTGACAGAAGAAGAGAAATTATCAGGGAAAACCACGAACCTCCAACAGCAGCGCATTTAGGGGTCTTCAAGACACACAGGAGGATATGTTTACGTTATTACTGGCCAGGAATGTTTAAGGACATCAAGGAGTATGTAGAGGGATGTGACACATGCACGGCATACAAATCTAGTAACCGCGCAGTTCCAGGTCTAATGGGCAAACCTAAGGTTTGTCACCGTCCGTTTCAGGTTTTGTCGGTAGATTTGGTAGGTCCTTTACCTAGGTCTAAGTCAGGTTTTGTATATATTTTTGTAGTCACTTGTTGTTTCTCAAAGTACACTTTGCTATTCCCACTTCGTAGAGCCACAAGCGCACTGGTGTCGAACGCTTTGGAAAACGGTGTTTTCTTAATTCACGGGGTCCCGGAAACCGTGATTGCGGATAATGGAACGCAATTCACGGGGACCGAATTCCGTACACTTTTGAGAAAGTACAGAATCCCAAAAACGCATTATACACCACGCTACACGCCACAGGTGAATTTGGTGGAACGCTATAACAAGACGGTCATGACGGCCGTGGCGGCGTATGTGAAAGACGACCACAGGTCCTGGGATCAGAACATCCATAAGATCCAATTCGCCATTAATAGCGCCGTGAACGAAACCACCAAATTCTCACCATTTTTTCTGGTTCATGCCAGAGAACCGATTGTGGATGGATCGCACTACACGGCTACAGAAGAGGAATATCAACCTGGAATGCCAAGGGAAGAGTTTGCAGGAGAATTAGGTCTCCTGGCAGACATTTTTGCCACAGTGCGGCAGAACATACTCAAGGCACACCAGGCGAACACGAGAACGTACAATCTCAGGAGAAGAGAAGCGACAGTGAAAGTAGGGGACATCGTCTGGAAAAGAACCCATCCGCTCAGCGACGCGGCGAAGTTCAAGATGGCGAAGTTATGTCCTAAGTACGAGAAATGCAGGGTGAAAGTAGTACTGTCACCACTGGTCTTCGAGTTAGAGGACATGGACGGGAAGATTTTAGGGTCTTGGCACATGAAAGACCTAAAGGTTTAGGGTTTCACAACACCACAGTAGGTGTTGTGAACTGTAGGTAAATATTTGGTTTGGTTTTGGTTTGTAAGGCAGTAGGAAATATGATAACTCATTTTTCTTGTAGATTTTGGTTTGTTCTTTTTTGGAAAATGTTTGTTTGTATGTCTAAAGGGCAGACGGGTGAAAGGACTACATATAGGACCAGGCGTGAGATGGAGTTAGGTTTCTTGCAGTGAGGAGCAGAATGGATGAGCAGAGCGTATCCACCACAAAGGGTAGGACACGTACGGGCGAGAGGTCGCGTACCCACGGTTCCACGTAGGGTATCGCTAGGCGTGAATGGTGATGGTTGTAAAGAAGGGTATCTAGATTAGACATTTGCATAATGAGAGATGAAGCATGCAAGATTGATGAATGGATGGCGATAAGAAAGGGGAGGCAAGAGGAACAGGTATAACGACGTCGCCGCAGATGGGTCCACTCCGATAGCCGGTCTCCCACGATAAAGACGTGCCAGTTTTGTTTGTATTTTACGGTTCAAGGACGAAACGATAGTTTCAGCTGCACAAGTGACGACTTGAGAAGACCGCTAGTTTTATGAGGCCACGCCATGGTAGAAGGGATCTCCGGGCGTGGAGGGAATGTACAAGGATTGTATAAAGTTTTTTTTACAGGAGAATTTGTTTTAGGCTAGTTTTAGTAGATAAGGAATTGTACGAATTTTTTTTACAGTGATAAGGAGTTTGGTTTGTTCTTATATTTTTTATTGTTCGTCAAGTTTATTTTGAGTTGTAATATGTGCATATGGTTATAGTTAGATATAAAGCTTTTCATTTCAGTACCAGCGCTGAGGGCAGCGCAGTTTCACTAAGTGTAGTGAAACTTTTAACGGCCGGGGGGGTATTGTAGCATTTCATTTATTTTGGCAGAATAGTTTTTCGTATCAGTCGAAAGCTAATGGAGAGCTATTTAAATTTACGCGCCAAGACGCAAGTTGGTGAGTGAGTTGTTGAAACGTTGTAAGGGCGACCTCTGGTAACGAATAGAAACACTATAAATGGCTAGGCAGATGGCTGGCGAAGAGCGCCATCTGTTAAGTAGTAGCCGCAAAATACAGGATTTGACAGATGTCAACACTTTTGTGGGTAGCGATGTTCGTATCGAACGGTGTCTACTAGTGACATCTGTTACGAAGTAGTCGCATGTCGATAGGGTCGGAGAAGGAGAGAAATAGGGTTTAGCTTGTGTTGGAAAAGGACAACGTTTTCACCATCAGCAAGACGCGAGTGCCTCCATTGGCGAGTAGTGTAACTAACTAAGAAATAAACTATATTAGCGGGTGAATAGAAATAATTTGGTTGGGTCGATGTGTGAAGCGAG
Source organism: Thera obeliscata (assembly GCA_947578465.1). NCBI lineage: Eukaryota > Metazoa > Arthropoda > Insecta > Lepidoptera > Geometridae > Thera > Thera obeliscata. Next base: position 26,139,747 of record OX387916.1, on the reverse strand, counting down.
CTCGCAATTACAGACATTAAAAATGCTGGCCGGAGAGACGAATATGCCGTGGATTATTGGAGCAAGTGTTCTGGAATATTCTGGGCGGAAGTTTGTGGCTCGAGGTGCGGGGTATATGGTAGCCGATGTGATAAAAGGCGCGTGCGGAGCCGCCGGGGGCATTCCACGGAAAAGACGCCGAGCCTAGAAGAATCGCCGGTACGTACGAAAGCTGCACCCTGGCACCGTTGGGTTTGTGGAGGAGTCCTCGCTAACCAGATTTGGGTATTACAGACGAAGCTGCGCCAACGAATACCATCACCGCGTGCCCAGAGACGAGCCCCAGCACACGAAGCCAGCATTCTCGCTGCCGATACGAGCCGACTGCAAGCTGGGCGAGCGCCCATTTCTGGTACGTAGGGGATCTGAGAAGCATCACACAGCATGGGGCATACAGGGGAGGATCAGTTGTATTTTTAGGGACGCAGCATCCTGCGGGCTGTGTCCGCACGTTGCCAAGATTAACCTGTTGTCTTGTATTTTTCAGTTTGCTGACACCGTCTGCGTGGCGCCTCCCTTTTCTTTCGCCTGTGCGGGGGCGCGAGACACGTGGCGGGGGCAGTCGGCGACTGCACGGCAGGGCACGTGGCGGCAGGGCACGTGGGTGACGTCGCACGTGAACGATAAGCGCCCGTCGGCGATTCTGAGGTGGGCCAGTGCCAATTTATTTTTATGCGGAAGGAGTAGGCGCGTCAGGACAGTTCTCCGTGGAGTCCTGGTCTGTTGTTTGTTGCCAAGAGATTGTTTGCTGCCGTAGAGAGTGCTATTTTTGTTGTCAATAATTGTCAGTAATTGTTTGTTGCCAAGAGATTGTTTGTTGCCAAGAGATTGTTTGCTGCCGTAGAGAGTGCTATTTTTGTTGTCAATAATTGTCAGTAATTGTTTGTTGCCAAGAGATTGTTTGCTGCCGTAGAGAGTGCTATTTTTGTTGTCAATAGGTAGGGTTTCGTTGACGTGGTAATTGCCATCGTCTTTGTCGTGCGTTTTACTATCTTACCATCCTGTCGGTCAGAATACGGTCGCTTGGGTTATTTTAGAGGCGGACGCCAGGGGTGACTCACAAGTTAGTTTTCTGTGGGTTTCATTTAATTGGGTCATCCGGGGCCTTGGGATTGGTAAATTCAAATATCCACATCTCCGACACACTAAGCAGTAACCTCTCCCTGAATAAATTTGTGCTCGCTTGAGAGCTATGGTTTGGATAAAGTTTGAACATATGGTCACTAAACATCCCGTGTAAATAATATAAGCATTATTGATTTTTATGTATTCCACGAGGTCATTGAACCTCTCATGTATCCATGATAGCCATTGCTTACATTTTATGTAAAGGAATATATTGTTGTCCCGTGAGGTCATTAAACCTCTCATATGTATAAGGTGTCCCTTTAAATTTCTTTGTTCAATCCCATGTCAGAGAACGTAGCGTTCAATGTATTTGTAACTTGTTGATTAGTAGTAGGTTCATTTGTAAGAAAGATAGTCTGGCATGTGGATAACCTCTATTCTGGTTAATAGCTGAGCATATAAATTTGTAGTTAAGTAGCTATTTGAGCTCACTTTAAGGTCATGTAAATGAAGGATCACTTTAGGATTATATAGTATATAAGATAGCATAGCTGTGCAGTTTCAATTTTTCATTCCTAAGCTAATGTACATGTCATGTAAGAGGTATGTGTTCTTTAAATAAAACGCTGTAACTGATTTCTAACATTTATTTTATTTTAGAATAAAAATCTTTTGTGCGGTAGGAACATCGAACCCCAACTGAGCTAGTCAGGGCCAACGCAGCCGAAATAGTCGGTCTGCCTGTCTGCACCCAGTTTTCCACCGTTACAACTTAAAGCAGCGCAAAGGCTGATCTTCAAGTACCCGGACCCGGCAGGAACCGAATCCTAGGGAAAGCCGTCCTTTATCGACGACGGCTTTAGCTGCGGTGATTGGGCACTCAAGGCGAAGAGCGCCCATGCCGCCACGGCCGGGTCTGATGTCGCGACCCTGCACCGCTGCAACGTCACAGCCTCCTATTGCCGCGATCGCCGCCATTACCTCCTCTTTGGTGACCGAGTCATCCAGATCGGTCACCTCCAAGGCAGCAGACCTGACAGGCCTGGCTACCTTAGCCACGTCCGCGATGACCTCTCGCAATTTGCTCGCGAAGAGGTCCGCGTTGGTGCCACCTTGGGCCCCCGGAAACTCGAAGAGACGAGCCCCAGCTTGGGTCCGGCGGCATGTGACTGCTCCGACCCCCAGCTGGGTGGGGTCGGCATTGGTACGAGCCCGTTTGAGGATGGACTCGTATGTCTCACCCCGCTCCGCTGCTTCCGCAGTGAGCGTCACCACGACGGCTGCAGTTTTAGGAGGCACCAGCCGCTTCCTACCACGAGCGGGAGCCCTTTTGGCTGCTGAGGCAGCTGTGGTGGGCTTGGGGGCGGACTTCTTCCCTTTCCCCTTCTTCTTCTTCCTGCCGGTTGCCTGAGACGGGCCGGAAGTGGGCACGGAGCCCTCTCCATGCCTATCTCCGTCAGGGGCAGGGGCAGGGGCAGCGGCCGTTGTCGTCTTTTCCTTGGCCTTGCCCTTCTTCCTATTTACCACTTCCGTCCACGGCTGATTTGACGGAGTGGTAGAAGGCAATTGGGCGTCCTCCCTTTGGGAAGATGGCCCCGGCTTGGGCAGTCTTTTGTCCGCCGCTAGCGGCGGTCGGACACGTTCCTCCGGTAGGAGCCTGTCCTCAATACCAGCGAAACAGGCTCTCGTAAATGCCCTCTCCTCCATAACCACCTTGCGGATGATATCCTCAAGGTTGGAGGGAGGGCTTTCGGCTGCTGGTCTGGGGCTGGCCCGAGAAGGCTGCGCCGTGACTTCGGACAGCTTTTTGTGCAGCTGGCTGACCTCCGACTGCAGGCGGTCAACCTTCGCCTGCAGGTGCTGCGTCTCTTCAGTGCCGGTGCGCTGAACCAGTTCTGCGATTATGCCGCGCATGCTTGCGGCCCTGCACTTCAGGGACTTTTGGAAAGTCCCCTTTAGGTTGGAGGACTTTGAGGCGACCTCCACTATCTCTTCCGCGTCTTCCAGCGCCATGCGCTCCAAGTCGGCCAGGGAGTGGTCCGCGTACAAAACAACGGACTCCCCGTATCTGGACTTGGCCCTCGCAGCGCGTGCTTGGCGCTCTTTGGCGGCAACCTGTTCTTCCAAGTCCTGCTGGCGCCATTCCCGCTGGGCCAGGCTCAGCTGACGCTGTGCGTCTGACAGACCCACATCGTGCGTATCGGTAACGGCAGAAGGCGTTGAAGCCTTTTTCTTGCTCTGACGCTTGGGGTTGGTCTCCGGTGCATCAGAGCCAGACCCGCCCTTCAAAAAGGCCCGCTTCCGTCTCTGCCGAGTCGCTGTCGATCCAGCATCCGACTCAACCGTAGCGGATTCGCTGTCGGAACAAAAGTCCGAATACTCGTCCATCCTCCTGTATCGACTAACTGTGGTTTCCGCGTTTCCGCTCACCACCAGCTCGTCGTTAGTCACGTTCTCGTGTTGGCCCTGAGAAGGGCCTTTAATAAACCGCCCGGAGGCATTCCGCGCCATTATTTTAGGCGTAGGCTTCGCCTGTCTCGTCGATTTCCGGACGGAAGATCGAACCGTGTCTACGCTTGCGTCCGAATTGGACCCAATCGTGGGCACGGTCTCGTCCATACTCCCTATCTCTTCGTCTTGGGTCACACCCAAAAAGCGGTAGTTGCCCCCCCCAGAATACGAGGGGCTGGATGCCCGGATAACCGGCGCACCGGAGGACTCTCCAACTTGGTTGGTACCTCCCTGGGGTATATGTTTATTACTATTCGCTTTCATCATGAGGTTTTCCTGTTTCGAGGGATGAGGTTCCCTATGTTTGACGCCCTAGCGGCCGGGTTCCCCCCGACCATGCATCCCCTCGGCGGGCGTCAGACCAACTGACCAAAGTCTATTTTGGGATTCGGTATCCTCCTTCGTACATAACCAAATAAATACATAAATAAGTGAATAAATAGATAAATAAATAACTAAATATACTATATAATTAAATAAATAAGTAGATATGTATATAAATAAGACAAATAAATAGATAAATAAATATACTACAATATGTTATGTACAAGAGAGACCATAACAATGGTCTCTCACTCCGCTTATCGTCCGGGCAGCAAACCGCCCGGACCCACCATGGGTAGAACGAAGCCTACCCTGCCTCATCACGCTGTGCCCTAAGCTGAACATAGGGACACGCGGAGAGGCCGCCGTGTCGGGTTATTGGCCACCATGAAACACTGCCCCAGTACTCTGCGGCAGTGTTTCATGTTGTTACCAGGGTGCACCACGTGGAGGTTACCCGACCTCGCACCCCAACCTTTTTTTTTTTTTTTTTTTTATCGCTGGGAAATCCTTCATGGATACTCCCGGCCGCGGGGGCGACCGGAGAGTTATGTCAGACTCCTACTGACTAAAACCCAGCGGGGTCCTTCTTATCGCCGTATGTACTGGGGCTGTGGGTGCATTGTCACATTCTTCCATGGCCCAGTGGCGGTGGCTCATGCAGAGCCTCTCCTTGTTTTGAGATTGAGCTCATTTGTTCTTCAAATCTCTTGCGAGAGGCGCGCGGGACACCCGCGCACGCCATCTCGAGGCTTATCAGGTGGCGACGGACATCCCCCGATGCCGCCGCCATAGCCTACATTATGGGGGTCTTATTGTGTGGAGGAATCTCCTCCTACGTTGCCCTGCTCTGCGGCTACGGTTAGGGTCGAGAGTTGTGGTTTCTCTTTCCCTTTCCGCAGTCTCTTTCTGCGTAAGGGTCTCTTCGCAGAAAGTGATGGTGGCTTTCCAGCTGTCTTCACTCCCGATCATTGCTTTGACTAAGGCACTGAGCGAGAGATCATTTCCTACATGTCGTACCAGTTCACGCCTGGAGTTTGCCCAGGCTGGGCACTCGGCAAGCGTGTGTTGCGCTGTATCTACTGTGCATGAACAATGGTGGCACGCTTCTGTTGGTTCTCTCCCAATTTGACACAGGTACTTCGAGAAACACCCGTGTCCCGATAGCACCTGTGTCAGCCGGTACGTAAGTGCACCATGCTCTCTGCTTGTCCACTCTTTTAAGATTGGACGAATCGCCTCGATAGTTCTCAAGCCGGCACTTGGCTGTGCAAGCCGCCTGATCCACTCCTGTAGAAGCACGTCGTGGATCATGCTCCTCTGATTCTCCACCTCCCTCAGCGCTGGCCTCTGGCCTTGTGCCGCTTCACGCTCTCGCCAAGAATAGACTGATGCAAGTTCTTTTGCATCGAGGTCCCATGGCAGTGAACCCGCTAGGACGCACGCAGCTTCGTAAGAGACTGTGCGGTATCCCCGAACGGCTCTTAACGCCATCGCTCTCTGCGGTTTCCGAAGAATAGCGATGTTTTGGCTGTTAAGAGTGTCAGCCCACACAGGAGCTCCGTACATGGCCATTGAGCGAACTACTGCCATGTAAAGCATCCGACAGCCAACCCTAGCTCCTCTAAGATTTGGCAACAATCCTCCGAGGGCAGCGGCCGTACCCATTAGCTTAGGAGACAAACTAAGAAAATGAGCGTTGAAATCCCATTTGCTGTCAAGGACGAGTCCGAGGTATTTCATCGTCGACTTGACAGCTATAGAGACGCCACTTACTACGATATGGGATCCGGCAGGGGGCTTGTTCCGAGGCCCGTGGAAGCATAATGCTTCGGATTTGGACAGTGCCACCTCGAGCCCTAGACGCCTGATTCGGTGAACCACCTGCGCTGCTCCAGCCGTGGCGAGGAGAGCAGCATCCCTGTACGATTTGCCTTTCGCCGTTACAAGAGTATCGTCTGCATAACAGGTGACACTAATGCCCCAGAGATTAGCGCCTCGCAGCACCCAGTCGTAACCGATGTTCCACAGGAGCGGCCCGAGGACCGACCCCTGTGGGACACCGCACGACATCCTGTGCTGATTCCACCCTTCTTGCCCTTTAAATGACACAAACCGGTCTTTGAGATAATCCCCAATAATGTTGCGCAGGTAGCAGGGTACCTGGTGATATCTCAGAGCTTCTCTCACACAGCTCCAGGGCAGGGTGTTAAAGGCATTGGCGATGTCCAAAGACACCGCCAAGACCACCTCGCCCCTTGCTACTGCCTCCTCTGCAATAGATTTAACCCGTAGGATTGCACCAACTGTGGATCTCCCTCGACGAAAACCAAACTGGTTACAGTTTAGGTCTGGCCCAACACTGTTTAAGTGGCCGATAAGGCGTGCCGCGATAATCCGCTCAAACAACTTACCTACCTCGTCCAGCAGCACGATAGGCCGGTAAGCTGATGGAGAGTCCGCTGGGCGACCATCTTTCTTAAGCAACACTAGTCTGCCCGTCTTCCATGATACAGGGAATTTGCCCTGTTCTAAGCAGGCACCAAAAAGGTTTTGAAGCTGGGGCCCCAGAGCCTTTAAGGCCAACACCCATGCTCTCCCAGGGATTCCGTCAGGGCCTGGAGCGGTGTTTTTAGCTTTGAGCTTGTTAACAGCGATCCTCATTTCAACCTCGTTTACCTCCGAAAATTCGACACCATCGTCGTTCCTTTCGCTGGATGGAGCCATGCATGGTGGAGTGTGTTCTTCTGTCGTAGGGAACAGAGCTGTTACCACCCCCTGCAAAAGCTCAGGCTCCAGCCTTTGGGTCAAGGGGGTTGCCCATGGGCGAAGTTTTCCTCGCACCATTTTGTAGGGTCGCCCCCACGGGTCCCGGTTTAGGGTCTCCAGGAGCTCATCTCGAGCCAGGGCTTTGGCCTCGACGATAGCGAGCTTAAGTGCTTCCTTGGCTTCCCTATATAAAGCGTACAATTGCGCCTCCAGCTGTTCATCTCGACGTCTTTTTCTGCGCTGTCTAGTGTACTGACGCCTCGCCGAAACGCAAGTAACGCGCAAATTCGCGATTTCCGTAGACCACCAGTAAACTTGGCGCTTGGTTGGATTTGGATTTGCTCTAGGCATCGCCGCGTCACAAATTTGCGTCATCGCCTCCCTAAGACCGTCTGCCTCTTCCTGGATCTCGATCGCTCTGCCAGTTGATGTTGTTATCCAGGCCTGAACGATGGAGGCTTCCTCCAGCAACTCCTTGTCCAGAAGCCTAAGTGCCCACCGTGGGCTATCCCCCTGCATGTTGTTTTCATGCCTGACTGGGAGAGATGGCGTAGGAGTAGAATTAAACCGAATATACCGATGATCCGATAATGTTTCCACCCCCGCCAAGACCTCCCAGTCAGCAATACGTCTGGCCAGACTTGGGCTTGCAAATGATACGTCCACGATGGACTCACCCTGCAGACGCACGCAAGTGTTGACGGACCCCCGGTTGAGAACTAACAGTCCGGAGACCAGTGCCCACTCTTCCAGTACTTTGCCACGGGCATTTGTAATGGGACACCCCCAAGCAACTGACTTGGCATTAAAGTCGCCAAGTACTAGCACTGGATAGTGGCGGCGTTGTCCAACGAGAGCACTCACATCAACAATAAAGTTCTCGAAATCCGGGAGTGCTCTGTTTGGTGAGAAATACGTAGCCACCACCATGATTCCCCCCACAAAGGCTGCAACACATCCGCGACCCTTTATTACCTTGTCAAAGGCAACGCCTTGAGCTATGATAGCAACGAGCCCTTCCTCATCACCAGTCCAGTTAGCACTGGGGGGAATGAAGTAGGGCTCGGAAATCGCCGCTATATTGATCAACCACTCCGCCATGCTCTGGACCATAAGGTCCTGAGCCCTGGCGGAGTGGTTGAGATTCGCCTGCAGGAAGCGTAGAGCCATCTAATTGGTCTCCATTTGCACCTTCTCAGCCCCGTCTTGGGTCGGGGGGCAGCTAGCCGCTGTCGACACTGTGGCTGGAATTATCACAGCCCTCGGAGCCCTTCTTCTCCTTGATTTAGGAGAGGCACACGCCTTGCTTCCTAGCCTATGCGCTGATGGCCGGCTAGCTGCCGAACATATCGAGCACTTAGGTGCGGCAGAGCACTCTGCTGATTTGTGACCGATCTGCCCACAGTTGTAACACTCCCTGCTACGGTCCACCTCTGACGTGCATTGAGCCCCCACATGCCCATTTTCGAGGCACCTGTAGCATTTAAGTGGCCTAGGCTGCAACATTTGCACCCTAGCAGATACCCAGCCAACCAGAAGACGACCCTCATCTGCTAGTTTTTTAGCAGCCGCGACTGGACAGCTCACCAGTATGACGCCAGTGCCCTCGTGCGTCTGCTTAATATCTCCAACTTTTATGGCGTCCTCTGAGCAACCTCCTCGCTTTGCGACCGCGGCAACAACATCGGCTTTCTCCAGAGAGTCGTCAAGGCCTGTAAGTCGAAATTCAGCGCATTTCGTAGGCCTCGACACTTTGACTGCCTCGTTATTGAGAACTTCTCTCAGCTTTGCAGCTAAAGAGTCCGCCTTTTCAGCACTAGTATCCCCTGTAGATACCTCGAGAATGCGAGCACCCGTAGCCGCTTTACGGAATCGCAAGCTGGGAATGCCGCAGCTGTCGAGGTCCACCTTTTCTTTGGCCTCCGTTAAAAGTTTACCGTAGGTAAATCCTTTTTCCTCAGCACCAGGCTGCATAGTGATAATCACCGCTGCAGTCCGAGGAGCGCGTAACTTCACTTTTGCAGGACGAGCCACCGGCCTCGCCTTACTTCCACTGGCTGTTGGGCCCGGTGGTTTGGGCGATGTTTTGGCCTTCTTGCCTCTTTTGGTCACCGTTGTCCAGCCATCGTTCATGGCCTCCGGCGCAGGTGGCAAGTTTTGGGGTTGCCTATCGACTACAGGCACCTCTTTTGGCTTACCTTTCCCCTCCTTCTTTTTTGTCGCTCCCTTAGCCTTCCCAGTGCTCTTTGGTGGCTGCGAGGCTTGGTGTTCAGCCTCGGGCACCTGGATGCGCTCCGAAGCAGCATCGTTGCGTCTATCTGCTGCCAAGGGAGGGCGGATCCGCTTCTCGGGAAGCAGTCTCTCCTCCATTCCCGCGAATCGGGCATCGAGCATGCAGCCCACCTGCAGCATGATCGAGCGCGCCAGCTCGTCTGTTTGGCTGCCGTCACCCAGGGGTGTCGCAGCCGATCGACCTTTTCGCAACTCAACTGAGGGCAACTCCATGCTCTCTTGAGTTTGCGTCAGGTTCGATCTGATCTCTCCCAGCTCTTTACGGAGGTCTGCCATCTCCCTCCGCATGCGAGCATTTTCAGCCTGCAGCTTGGCTGTTTCCTCCGACACTGAACTGTTGTACAGCGCACTTACTGCCACTTGGATGGACGCCACGGAATCTTTTAAGGCCTTGGTGAAAGTGCCTTTAAGGTTGCCCGATTTTGAAGCAACCATAAGTACCACCTCAGACGCATCAATGACCTGCTTTACCAGGTCCGAAGCAAGACCACTATCATGTTTTGGAGACGGTGGGGCCACAGGGCGCGTAGCTTGAAGACTAGCTACCTGAGCAGCTATCTCCTCTTCAGCTTGCCGCTGAGCCTCCTCTCGCTCCGCCTCCCGTCTTAGGGTCTTAAGCTGGGCTTGCGCCTTAGCTAGACCAACGTATTCTCCTGTTGTTGGAGGGCGACCCCTACCTCTTTTCACCTTCTGCACGGCCATTGGATCGACCGGAACGGCTTCATCACCTGAGGCAGACAAAAACTCGCACTCATCATCATGCGGTCGCTTGTTGCGCACCGCTTTCTTCATCCAGAATTTGGATGGCAACGCCTCTATGGAGACCCTACACTCTCTTGAGTTGAACGACTCCACGCTCACAAGAGATTGAGTGTCGCTAGAGTCGACATCAAAATCGTCGTCCAAATATGCCTTCTCGGCAATACATAGCGCATGTGCGCCATCTTCCTCCACTTTCTTACTGCCATCTCGGCCATCACCACCTACTTTGTTTTTTATTAAATTATCCATTGTTATTCCCACGAGTAATAAGGATATAAACGTCCACCCGGTTAGAGCCTTTTAACCGAGTAAGCCTGAAGTAACTCGCACAGGGGGTCGGCAGGTACCCTGGCGGGGGACGCAGTAGCGCCGGATTACCGTCCGGCCAGGGCTGTAAACAGCCCTGATCCTAACGCTGCGCCGCCGTTTTGAGTTCGGGCATTTTTTAAAGAGGTTTGCATCCTCGCGGCCCGGGCGTTTAAGCCAAGGCCCTCGGTCTGCGTAGGATCTGAGAAGATCCATCGTTGCAGGGTTCCGAGTTTTGAGCTGGTGACAAGAAGAATATAATTCTCCGTTGCCTGTCCGACGACAGGGTAAGTGCACGCCGGACCCTGCTCCACCACACACTACTATATACAAATAAATGTACAATATTTACATATCACTCCATGAGTGAGTGAGCTACCTCACCCAGCACAATGTGCTCCTCCACAAATAACTATATACAATATACAATGTACAATATACAAACAACTCAAATGAGTGAACTACATCACTCAAAACAGTCTGCCTCCTATTCCACAAAGAGCTGATTCTCTGCTTATCTCCGTTCACCGCGCCCCCTGGTACGCAACCAGAGACGCCCACCGTGTCGGGTATTGGCCACCATGAAAAACTTCCCCAGTACTCTGCGGAAGTGTTTCATGGTGTTACCAGGGTGCACCACGTGGAGGTTACCCGACCTTGCACCCCACCTCGCACCCCAACCTAACCTAACCTTTTTTTTTTTTTTTTTTTTTTTTTTTTTTTGACGCTGGGAAAATGCATTACGCATACCAATCGCACCATCGGGGAATGGGCGGGTGATGTGGGACTCACCGGCTGCGACAAAACCGGCATACCCACTAAAAACCCAGCGGCGATCCGGCGTCGTCATAATGGAGGGGAACTGGGAAACCGGCAGAGCCATAACAACCACTTCCCCGCCGACGAATGCCCCGAAGGGCCCCGCTCGCCCCCCCAACCTGCAGATGAGGGGGCCCAGGAACGATTACGCACATCGTTCCTGCCCGGCGGAGGTGGCAAATGAGAGATCGCAGAAGAGGTGCCCCATGTCCCTTCCGCCATTCGCCACCCTTGCAGAGGGCGCAGGAGAGTTCCGCGTCCTCCCACGCTCGCTCTACCGCCTCGTCTCGTCCGGGCAGTAAACCACCCAGACCCACCAAGGCAGACCGAAGTCTCATAAATAGGCAATTAAATAAATAAATATTATATAATAAATAGATTAAATAAAATTATATTATTTACAAGAGAGACCATAGACAGTCTCTCACTCCGCTGAATATGTACATAAATAAAATTTAATTACAATATGTACAAGAGAGACCGTTGGCTGTCTCTCACACCGCTGATTGCCCGGGCAACAAAATGCCCAGACCCGCCTGGGTAGACCGAAGTCCGCCCTGCGGTGTAGAGGGCTTGGGACAAGGGTAGGCCTCCCGTGCTCACTCTACGACCGCCTCATCCTCGTCAACCTAACCTAACCTAACCTAACCTTTTTTTTTTTGGTATCGGGGGGAAATCTGCACACAGACACCTTAACGCACCGAGGGATGCGCTAAGGTAGTGTGAGGTTGACGACCTCGCTTCGTCGACTCACTAAAACCACCCCGTGGCCGGCCTCGATGCATATCAAGGGGTTCCGGGATCTCCAACGGAACGCACCGGTACCCCTCTCGCATTTTGCCAAGAGCACATCCCGGGAATGACACCCATAGCCACCCCCGAAGCTCACGGCGACACTTGCCAAGAGTGTCGCCGCCTTCCCAGAACCGCATGACCGCCAGCCAGGGCCCTCGCCCCGACCAGCTGCTGATCCCAAAAAGGCCCCTGTTTGGCAGGGGCTACCACTCGCCCCCTCTCGGGGCAGGCGGCGCAAAGCTACAGGAAATCCCGAAACCTCTTGCCGCCCCCATCCCTAGCGACCAGTCCCACTGGTATCGCTCCGTGGCCTCCAAACACGTAAGTGGCAAAGCCAGCCAATCATGTACGGGTGTTACGATGATTGGCTGACCAAGCCACCCAGCCCTTAATGGATGGATAGAGAGTTGGATGCTCTCCATCAGACCACTCGCCCCCGTCTGGGGCCGGTGGCTCCAGATTACAGGTAAACCCGCAACCTTTTACCACCTCCTTCCCGAGCGACCAGTCCCACTGGTCTCGCTCAGTGGCCTCCAAACACGTAAGTGGCCGAGCTTGTCAATCATGTACGGGGAGTTACTATGATTGGCCAACCCGGCCACCCAGCCCTTGATGGATGGATGGAGAGTTTCGGGAGCGGGACGAACCAACCCTTCGCTCTCCATCAGACCACTCGCCCCCCACTGCGCCCTTTGCTAATCAAAGGGACGCGCGGGGAAGCCGCCCCGTGTCGGGTTATTAGCCACCATGAAACACTACCCCAGTACTCTGCGGCAGTGTTTCATGGTGTTACCAGGGTGCACCACGTGGAGGTTACCCGACCTCGCACCCCAACCTAACCTAACCTAACCTAACCTTTTTTTTTTTTTTTTTTTTTTTTTTTTTTTTTTTTTTTTTTTTGTTTCGAAGAGGAAATTCATTTACGAATAGACCGGCTGGGGTGGCCGGAATTATGTCGGACTCGCCGTTGCTACGGAATACCGACTAAAACCTCTCCGGTGAACCTCTCTCGCCATTCATGCCAGGCCACGGGAACTAAAACCATCCGCGACCCGACTGACGATTAAAACCCTCTCATATTGGGCGGCGCGTCTCCTCCCGCATCTCGCATGCGCCAGCCCTCAATCAAATTCACCATTCAACCACCATGTGCGGGGGCCGCTGGCACTCGCACGACCGTGCAAGTGTTACGCGCATCACCCCGCACAATTCCTCCACTCTTTTCACCTTTTTCGCTCATACACCTTATGGCCTCATGGCCCTCGGCCCCACGGCCCACTTCCGCCGCTGTCAGGAACACATGACACTACGACGGAGCCCTTGAAGAGGAATCTCTTCGATCGATGAGCCCGCCCCTACGAGCCTCATGACCGAAGATCACTCACACCTTATGGCTTCATGGCCCACATCCATCATTATACTCTGTCATACTGGGTGGCACTCTCCTCCCGCATCTCGCATGCGCCACCCCCCATTCAAAGCATGCCCTCAACAATTTGTCTGAATTGGGCGGGGGGGCTGCACTCACGCTACTGCGTTCGTGGTCCGCGCATCACCCCGCCCCATTCCTCCATACCGATCACCTTTCATTCCGACTCTACTCACGGGACTCGGCGGTTCTCCGCCGCCTGGCGGTCGACACCCGTTCCGGGCCGCCAGCGTTCTCGCCGCCCAAGGCGCGCCTGAGGATCGCGCTCGCGTAATCTCTCAGCGTCTTCCTTGGCAGCCATCACTGTCTCTGCGAACTCAGTAAGAGCATACCAAGCGCTGTCGCTACCAACTATGGACCGCACAACGCTCGGCAGCGTAAGATCTGCCCCGACAACTGCTACAAGCTCCGCCCTTTCCGCCGCCCAGGCCGAGCACTCTGCCAACGTGTGGTGCGCCGTGTCCTCGTCACACGCGCAGTGGTGGCACACGGGCGTGGGCTCCGCCCCTGCCACCCTCCACAGATACCTTCCGAAGCAGCCGTGCTCTGAAAGGATCTGCGTAAGGTGGAAGGAGAGGACCCCGTGCCTCCTCGTCACCCACCGCTCGAGAACCGGCCGTACGGCATGGATCGTGCCATGGCCAGCGGAAGGCTCCTCCAGTAAACGTACCCATCTCACCAGAAGGCGCCTACGCGCTCTTCTGCGCCAGCGCAGCATACCCTCTCTCGGGAGCGGCTCGCCCGTCGCTCGATGCTCAGCGACTCGGTCGTAGACCGCAGTGAGCACACGGGCGTCCAACTCCCAAGGGGGGCACGAAGCCAACACGCATGCCGCCTCGAAAGAGATGGTGCGGTAGCCGTGCACCACCCTGAGGCACATCACTCTCTGCGGCCGTCGCAGTAGGGCCTTGTTCGCTCGTCCCAGGGCGTCCTCCCACACGGGAGCCCCGTACAGCGCCATCGACCTCACCACCTGCACATAAAGTCGTCGACAAGCCGCATTCGGCCCGCCGACGTTCGGTAAAAGCCTGCTCAAGGCATTGCATGCCTTCATTAGCCGCGGCACAAGCCGCCGAAAATGCTCGCAAAATGTGAGACGGGGATCGAGGACGATACCGAGGTAGCGCATGGCTGACCCGACGTCGATCCACACTCCGCCCACCATCACACGAGCACCCGCTGGTGGCGCCCGCCTCGGACCATGGAAGCACAGCGCCTCGCACTTCGGTAGCGCCACCTCCAAGCCCAGTTGCCGTATGCGCTCCAGCACACACTGCACGCCTTCCGTTGCACGTGCGGCCGCGTCATCGAAACTAGCACCTCGGGCAGTGACCAGCGTGTCATCCGCGTAACATGTCACGCTCACGCCCTCCGGCAGTGAGCCCCGCAACACCCAATCGTATCCGATGTTCCACAGGGTAGGTCCTAGGGCCGAGCCCTGAGGAACACCGCGCGTCATCGGCTTTGTTTCCCAGGCTATCCGCGCCGGGTACCGGACCTCCCTCTCAGAGAGGTAGGCACAGATAATCCGGCGCAGGTACCCCGGGAAACCGTGGTACCTGAGTGCCTCCTCGATGCAGGTCCATGGAAGAGAGTTGAAGGCGTTCGCTATGTCGAGCGAAACTGCCAGCAACACCTGCCGACCCGTGACCGCCTCCTCCGCCATGCCTTTCACCCTACGGATCGCATCGATGGTAGAGTGCGCGCGCCGAAACCCATACTGAGCCTCAGAAAGGTTCGGTCCTACCTCTTCCATGTGTCGCACCAAGCGGGCAACCAGGATGCGCTCGAAGAGCTTGCCCGCCTCATCCAGCAACACCAGCGGACGATAGGCAGACGGAGAGTCCTCCGGTCGCCCCTCCTTCCTAAGTAGGACCAGTTTCCCCGCTTTCCAATGGCGAGGAAAAAGTCCCTGCGCAAGACACGCCGTAAGCAGTGACCTAAACCTCTCTTCGAGAGGGTCGAGAGCGATGACCACTGCGCGCCCTGGAACTCCGTCCAAACCTGGGGCTTTCGTGCGGCCACGCAATCGTAGCAGTGCCACTCCCAGCTCCACCTCCGTCACCTCCGGTACCTCACCGTCATCGTCCTCCTCGACAGCTCCCATGCCGAACGGTCGAGCCATCGGCGGGGGGGGTATGTCGTCCGCGGGCGGGAACAAAGTGGAGACCACCCGCTCCACCAGCTCGGGCTGTAAACTGCGGGTGAGCGGTGGTGCCCACGGCCGGAGTTTGTCTCTTACCAAACGATAAGGGCGTCCCCACGGGTCTGCGTCGAGTGAGCTCAGGAACTCCTCGTAGCTCGCATCCTTGGCCGCCCCTATGGCAGACGACAGGGCCTCGACGCACTCCCTGTACACCGCGTACAGGCGGTCCTCCTCCTCCAGATCACGACGGCTGCGGCGGCGGCTGCGACTATACGCACGCCTCGCACGAACGGCATCGACACGCAGCGCCGCGATCTCCGCCGACCACCAATACAAGTGGCGCCAAGGGGCTTGGGACCTAAGGCGAGGCATGGCTGCATCGCAGGCACGCGCTAGCGCCAAGCGGAGCCACTCGGCCTCCTCCTCTACGTTAACCTCTCCAACGGCAGCAGTGGGCCTCGACACCCAGGCCTCGACCTCTGCAGCCTCAAGCAGAAGCTCGCGGTTGAGCTTCTTTAAAGCCCAGCGAGGCGGGTCACCCGGCAGGGGACGCCACGGGTCAATCGGGACAGTGGAGAGAGCAGAAATATCAAATCGTACGTACCTATGATCCGACAACGTCTCCACTCCCTCCAGGACCTCCCACGCAGAGATGCGGCTCGCGAGGTCATACGTCGCACATGCCACATCGACAATCGAGCCGCCCTGCCGCCGCACACACGTGTGGACTCCTCCGCTGTTTAGTACCGTGAACCCGCCAGCAACGGCCCAGTCCTCCAGCTCTCTACCACGCGCGTTCGTCACTGGCGAGTCCCACATCGCCGACTTGGCGTTGAGGTCCCCGGCGACAAGCACATGGCGACAGCGGCGTGCAGCGACCAGCGTGTCCAGCTCGCGCAGGTACCGCTCGAAGCGGGGGATCGATGCGTTCGGGGAGAAGTAGACGGCGACTATGAGAGTCTCGTCCACCTCCCCGGCGACCCACCCGTGCCCCCTCGACACTCGCTCCAGTGGCGGCGCTCCGGCAGCCGTCCGAGTGACGATAGCGACAGAGCTGACGTCATCCCCAACCCAGCCTCCTCGCAGCGGGACCCGGTAGGGCTCCGCGACAATCGCTATGTGGATTTGCAACTGCGCCAGGCTCTGAACCAGTAGATCCTGAGCCCGAGCGCAGTTGTTCAGATTCGCCTGTAGAAACCTAGTCGCCATCTAAGATTCGGCGTCCATGACAGCCGCCGCTGTCCCCGCCCCTGCACCGGGGGGCGTTGGGCGCTCGGGCTGCGACGCGGCTCTAGGGCCGCCGCTCGCCACTGCTACTCCTCGTCTTACCGGTGCCGGGCACGCCTTGGTGCCAGATCGGTGCTCCGCAGGCCTGCCCGCCGCCGCGCACAAGGTGCAGCGCGGCATGGCGTAGCAGGCACCGGCCTTGTGGCCGGGTTCACCGCAGCGATAGCACTGGTCGCTGCGGTCCTCCTCCGATGGGCAGAGCGCACGTGTATGGCCGGGCTCGAGGCACTTGAAGCACCGGAGTGGCCGTGCCTCGAGCAGCTCCACCCGCGCCGACCCCCATCCGACTGTAAGGCGACCGGCCATGAGGATCGCCCGAGCGGCGAGCACCGGGCATCTGACCCAGGCCGCGCTCGAGCCATACGTACCGGGGCGCACTTCGCCGCAGGTGACGGCCGTCGCGTCGCAAGCGCCCACTCGCGCCACCGCCGCTGCGATCTCCGCCGCGGTGACCGACTCGTCGAAGCCGGAAAGTCGCAACTCCGTGGACTTGACCGGCCTCGACACTCTGACCTGCTCCGCGTCGAGCTCCTCTGCAAGCCGGCGGGCCAAAGCGTCCGCCTTCGCAGCGGACGCGGCACCGCCACCCGCCACCTCCAACATGCGTGCCCCGGTGGCAGACACTTTAAACTGCACGCGTTCGATATCCAAGGAGGCGAGGTCTACCTTGGACCTCGCCTCAGCGATGACGCGTGCATACGTGACGCCCATCTCAATTGCCGCAGGCTGTAGGGTGAGAATCACCGCGGCCGAGCGCGGCGGGCGCAGCTTGCGCGCGGCCAGGCGGCCCGGCGGCAACACCGGTTGCGGCGCTCTTGCGGGCCCGCGGGACCCTGCGGGCGCAGCGGACGACGTGGGCTGCGCGGACTCCGCGTCGGGCACGCGGCGCCCCGCCATCGTCCGCCTCCTACCTCCACGCCGACGGCGTCGGGCCGGAGCCACCTCACCTTCGGCTATGACAGGCCTGGGCTCAGGCGCAGGGGAAGGCAGCGCGTCCACAGCCACGACCTCTACCTCCATATCGCCTTCGCTGTCCGACAGGTCCACCGGCACCACCGGCACAGGCACAACAGGCGCCGGGCGCACGGTGCGCACCGGGGCCGTCAACGACTCAGTAGGTCTGGCCGACCCAGCAACACGGGCCGGCGGCGCCGCGCGCACTGCGGCCCCAGCAGCAGGGCCAGCACGCACGGCAGCACGCACAGTAGGCCGGGCGGGCGCAGCACGCGCCGGCACCCGCGCAGGCGCTACGGCACGCCGCACAGCCGCAGGCGCCAGTGCAGGGCGCCCGACCGCGGCCGCATACGAGGCGCCCCTCTCGGCGGCTAGCGGCGGCCGCAGGATACGGGCCCCAGCAGGTCTCGGCGCCGCGTCCACTGGCACCGCGACAGGTGCGAGGCGGCGCATCGCCTGCATCTCCTCCCTCAGGAGCTGCATCTCGCGCGCCATCTTCTCAATGTCAGCGCGAAGCTTAACATTCTCCTCCATAATGAGGCGGGCCTCCTCTGCAACCGTTCGGCTGCCAAGCTCCGTGACCGCATCTGAAATGGACGCGGTCGCCACCTTAAGCCCGCCTTGGAGCTCTCCCTTAATATTTTTAGACTTACGTCCCACCTCGGAAATGTAGGTCGCGGCCCTCCTCACCTTACCTACTAATTCCGCCGTTGTGGCGGACCCTGCCGGTGCCGCCTGCGACGCTGACGTACATGGTGACGTCACACGCCGATACGCGGCCGTCAGGTCCGCCATTTCTTTCTCGGCGCCGAGCCGCAGCTCCTCGCGCCTGGCCTCCTTCACCTCACCCGCCGTCATGTGCCCGCGCTTCGCGGCTCCCCCGCCGCGCGCCGCACCCTCCACCGCGCCCGTGCGCGTCATCACGCGGATCGATTTCTCGAACCTTCCGGCAGAGACGGACGGCTCCACGTCCGAGTCGAAGGACTCGGAGTCGGAGTCGGCCTCCACCGTAGGCTCGAGGCGCCGCTTAGACGGCGACCGGGTCTGCCACAACCTACCTGAGGTTGCCGGGCCCGACATGTCGCGACCTGTCGCCGGCGCACGGCCACGTGCTGCCACCGCGGGCACAGCTCTCGCGGTAGCGCCACCGCTACTCGTCGACGCCGCACTGGCCCGCGTCACGGGGGCCGTACGTGCAGGCACAGGTCCTGCTCCACCTCGCGCTGCGACCGTCGCCCTCGCAGGCACTCTCGCGCCTGCAGCCGGCTTGGGTGCCGCACCACATACTGCGACCGCGCCGTCATTTGACGGCGCCGCCACCTTGGCAACTCGCGGAGATTCCGCGTCGGCCACGCCACTTACCTTTTCTGCAGTATCCATCACGGTAAAATACCGCCACGGATACTGCACAACACGCACAAAACACACTGAAACACACAATCAGGCACAACACACACGAAAAAACACAAAAATACTGTGTTTCGGGTCCGAGTTTGAGGATATAACCTCAACTCAAACTCGAACACGAAAACACAATAAAAACCTAAAATACACTCGAAAAGTCTGGGATTTCACTCCCAGACACGCCCCGGGCCCTGAAAAGGGCCAAAAAGCTATTGAAAGCACACAACTCGCTAAGTTAGTCTGCGAAAACAAGCAAAATATGCTGCGCACATCCACTCGTTATCGCAGCTTCCCACAGACTAACCTAACCTAACCTAACCTAACCCCTACTAACTTTGCCACCGTTTTAGCGAGAAAACAGTCGTTTTTTCGCTAAAACTTATCGCCACTGCGCATAGCCCGGCTGGTACATCACTGCCCCACCTCCTGGAACGCATCTGAAACAGAAAAACACTGAAAATTAGAAAAAATAAAGACTACCTACAATTTGTTATAATTTGGCCAGGCGCATCGCGTTTCTCTGCATAGCAACGTGAGCTACCTAAGTTATTTGATATCTTTTAATTTGACTTAACAGACAGATTGTCGCGTGCGATACATCAAAATTTTAGTATAGTGTTTGCGAGTCTATTGACCGTAGAACTAGCTACATACAATTTGAAAAAATTTGACTTTTCTGCCAAAACTTTTTGGTACCTATTTGTTCGTTTTTCTCGCTCATTTTGACAGATTTTCAGTTTCTGATTGTTGAAAAAGCTGCGGTTAGAGAACCAGTTTGTTACCTGTGTGGTACATTTTTCGTTTTCTATAGCAAAAAGTTAAGTTTTTAACTGATTAGCGTTTGAAAACGAACTTTTTGACCCAGGTATAGAACTATCTTCGATTCTGTTGACAGCTACTTAAGGTGAATATAGCCGTGCGATACACCATTAGAAGCGGCCTGCGAAGCCCTACACATAGGACTAGCACCAGGGTTCACCCGTCATACAGAAACTTAGAAAAAGTGGTATTTCTACTAACTTTGCCACCGTTTTAGCGAGAAAACAGTCGTTTTTTCGCTAAAACTTATCGCCACTGCGCATAGCCCGGCTAGTACATCACTGCCCCACCTCCTGGAACGCATCTGAAACAGAAAAACACTGAAAATTAGAAAAAAAAATCGCCCGCCCACCCACCCTGTTGTCAGTCACTAAGGTTAGAAAAGTCGCTTTTTGGGGCCCGGGCGACCTTAGAACTGTTATAACTCCGGAACTAGGGCACTTTTTTGGACCCGGTTTTCGGCAACGGACTTGTTACCAGACCAGCTACCTTCTAGCCACTTTTGACAGGCTGTATTAGCAGCCAATTTCATTTTGACTTTTTGAAATCTGTCTTTTTGATCTATTTTCAAACT
Organism: Thera obeliscata; assembly: GCA_947578465.1. Lineage (NCBI taxonomy): Eukaryota > Metazoa > Arthropoda > Insecta > Lepidoptera > Geometridae > Thera > Thera obeliscata. The sequence goes on along the minus strand of OX387916.1, from coordinate 26,119,449 downwards.
TTGTTGAATATCTCTGCACCTACCTTTTGTAGGGTATTGACACTTGCTGGTCGAAGACATTGGCACACCTGTAACATTAATTGCTATTAGGATAGGGAAATTTTACACTTTTTATTAGGTCAACTTTTATTTTGCCTTATTATTTTATAACTTTTACAAACCTTTATATTTTTACGTTTATTGCTTATTATTGACGTGTATCTCATTACTCTGGCTACCTAAATTTGACACACCTACCACTCCCCCGGCTTTCGTGATGTTCGGAATTCGCACTCCTGTGAAATTGTCAGGGGACAAGACAGTCCCCAGCCCACAAAAAACCCCCGACCAGACAGAGAAGGCAGGACCTTCAGGCGCATTGACCAAAGCTTCGGGAGTGAGGCGTAGCATAGGTGAATGGGAGTCGGGTAAAACCGTAACCAAATGCAAGGCCACAACCACTCCGAAGAAGGCTGGACCGGTCCCGTCGGGCAACCGTTTTGCCTTACTGGATTTTCTGGGTGGAAGTCCACCGGCACAGGAGGAGCCCAGATACGAGAGCAGAACGGTTGAGGCAAGGGCTTGTCTGAAGAAGGGAAAAATGCAACTGGGCAGCGCGCGGAACTTAAGGACGGACATAAAAACCGAGGTCACGAAACTGTTAGAGCGGCTGTACCAGCTTGTAAAGGAGGCGGAAGCAGAGGGAACAAGACAAGGGAAGGATCAAGGAGTGGGTCAGGAGGCCGGAAAGACTGTGGCAGAGCCATTGGACCTGCTGTCGTTGTCCCCGCTAGCGTCGAAGACGGATCAGGCGGTGAAGAAAGAGTTGATGGAGAAAATAGAGGAGCACATTAGACTGATAAACGACAGCAACGAGCGTATGGAAGGACTCAAGCAGGCAATGGACAAGCAGCAGAGATCCCTGGAGGGGATGACCTACGCGAGTGTAGCGAAGGCTCTGCCAAACAGCAGACATCCAACGGGACAAGCCGCACTACACTCGGTAGTAGTGACCGCCAAAAACGAGAAAGAAACCGGGGAACAGGTCTTAAACAGAATAAGAGAAACGGTAAACGCCAGGGAAAGTGGAATAACGGTGGAAAAAATCAGGAAGGCAAAGGACAGGAAAGTGGTAGTGGGATGTAGGACCGAGGTGGAAAGACAAAGGATTATGGAAAGGCTCAAAGGAGCAGAAGACCTAAACGTCGAAGAGATCAAGAATAAGGACCCCCTTGTGATCATCAGGGACGTGTTCAAGTTCAATAGTGACACGGATGTCCTGAACGCCCTGAGGACCCAAAACAAGGGGGTCCTTACTGACGACACAAAAGATCTTAAGATGGAGGTCATCTACAAGAAGAACGCGAGGAACCCACACACGCACCACATAGTGATGAGGGTGGCCCCCAAAATCTGGCGACAAATGGTTGATGCGGAAAGCGTCCTTATTGACCTCCAGCGAGTGCAGGTGGCGGACCAATCTCCGTTGGTCCAGTGTTCACTCTGTCTGGGATACGGACACGGAAGGCGCTTCTGCAAAGAGACCGTGGAGAAGTGTTGCCACTGTGGGGGCCCCCACATGCGCTCAGAATGCGCAGACTGGCTCGCCGGTGCCACCCCATCATGCAGCAACTGCATGCACGCAAAAATGGACAGGACTGACCATAACGCCTTCAGTCAGGACTGCACTATCCGCAGAAAGTGGGAGGCACTGGCACGAGCCACGATAGCGTATTGCTAAGGTGGTCACGGGGGTCTTACCTGCACAAATCAGCGCGAAGCCATACCTAGCAGCTCAAGCAAACTTGCAAAGAAAGGAACTGGCAACACAAGAGCTTATGCTTGAAGCAAGCAAGAGAAGGATGGCTTTCGCGCTGATCCAGGAACCATACATCGGGGCCGTTGGCGAAATAAGGAACTACCAAGGAGCCAGAATCTTCCAGTGCACAAACCGCGGTGATAATGTAGTCAAGGCTGGAGTAGTGGTCTTTGACAAGGACATCGACGTATGTCAGTGTCCAGACTTGACTACGCCAAACATCGTAGTAGTCAAGATGCGCACCAGTGCCTGGGAGATAGCAGTAGTATCCTTCTACTTTGAGCCAACGGAGCCTATCCAACCGTACCTGGAACACCTAAAAAAGATAGCGCAAAAGGTGGGCGTAGGAAAGATCCTAATGGGAGGGGATGCAAACGCAAAAAGCACCTGGTGGGGTAGTGAAAAGATCGATGACAGAGGGGAGGATATGGCTGGGACAATAGAAGAGTTGGATTTGCAGGTGCTCAACGAAGGAGATACCCCAACGTTCGCCACGGTGCGAGGAAACAAAACCTACACCAGCTTCGTAGACATCACGGCCTGCACAACCAACTTACTGGACCTAATAGAGGACTGGAGAGTCGACGAAGGCATTACAAGCTCGGACCACAACGCACTACTTTTCAAAATTAGGCTAGAAAAATCAAAAGGCACACAAATTAGTAGAACCACTAGGGTTTACAATAGCAAAAAAGCGAATTGGGACCAGTTTCATGAGAAACTGGCCCAATTACAAAACGAAAATAGCATAATTAGCGACACAATAGATAAAATAGATACCAACATAGAACTAGAAAACCAAATAAAGAAATACATAGATATCATCACAGAGGCAAGCAATAGTAGTATCCCTAAAACAAAAGAAAAAAGTCAAGTCAACTTACCGTGGTGGTCCGAGGAGCTCGCCCTGCTGAAGAAAAAGGTCGCAACCCACAAACGAAGAGTCCGATGTGCAGCGCCAGTCCGGAGGGAGATGGTCGTCGAAGCGTACCTGCAAATAAAGCAAGATTATGAGCACAAAGTAAAAAAGGCACAGATAGAAAGTTGGAAGGGTTTCTGCGAGAAGCAGGACAGGGAAGGAATGTGGGAAGGGATTTATAGGGTGATAGGGAGAACAACGAAGAGACAAGAAGACCTGCCCCTAGTTAAAGAAGGGAAGCTACTAAGACCGAGGAAATCCGCCGAAATGTTAGCCGAAACTTTCTACCCGGAAGATACGGAAGAAAGCGATAGTAGTGAGCACCAGCAAATAAGACATAAAGCCGAACAAGTAAATGGTTGGGAGCATGTTGCAGTCCATGACCCACCTTTTACCCCTGAAGAGGTAAAAGCTGCCACTAACAGCTTCAACCCTAAAAAAGCTCCGGGTTCGGATGGTCTGACGGCAGACATTTGTAGGCATGCTATAGTTCAGGACCCGGAATTGTACCTATCACTGGCAAACAAGTGCCTGGAGCAAGGTTACTTCCCCAAGATCTGGAAAGAGGCGACCGTGGTAGTACTCCGGAAACCGGGGAGGGTGAGCTACACGGAAGCCAAATCCTACAGGCCAATAGGGCTGTTGCCAGTGATGGGTAAAATTCTGGAAAAAATGATAATAAACCGCATAAAATGGCACATCCTTCCGAAACTGAGTGACTGCCAATACGGGTTCATGCCCAGACGGAGCACGGAAGACTCCCTCTATGACCTCATACACCATATACGCGCAAAGCTGAAACAGAAAAAACTTGTCACACTAGTATCGTTGGACATAGAGGGAGCCTTCGACAGTGCATGGTGGCCTGTCATCAGGACTCGTCTGGCAGAAGAAAACTGTCCCATCAACCTGCGTAGAGTCATCGACAGTTACCTCAGCAATAGGCAGGTTAGGGTCAGGTACGCCGGGGAAGAGGTCAGCAGGACTACCACCAAGGGCTGCGTCCAAGGATCCATCGGAGGTCCCATTTTCTGGAACCTGATCCTTGACCCACTGCTAAAAGGACTCGGGCAGCGCGGAGACTACTGCCAGGCTTTTGCTGATGACGTCGTACTGGTGTTTGACGGAGAAACGGCGCTGGAGGTGGAACGACAGGCGAATGTCGCTCTCGCATATGTTCAGGAGTGGGGGGTTAGGAACAAACTTAAGTTTGCACCGCATAAGACCAGCGCGATGCTCATTACGAACAAACTTAAGCACGACACCCCACGCCTGAACATGGGCGGGATCGACATTGGCATGTCGGAGGAGATAAAGATTTTGGGGCTCACGATAGACAGGAAGCTCACGTTCAATAGCCATGCGGCAAATGTCTGCAAAAAGGCATTGAACGTGTACAAGAGTCTGTCGAGAGCCGCCAGAATCAGTTGGGGTCTGCATCCAGAAGTCATCAGAACCATATACACGGCAGTAGTCGAGCCGATCATCATGTATGCAGCCAGTGCCTGGGCACCGGCAGCTAGAAAATTGGGCATACAGCGGCAATTAAATGCAGTCCAACGGGGCTTCGTGCAGAAAATCTGCAAGTCCTACAAAACCGTTTCCCTAAACTCGGCACTAGTGCTGGCTGGCATCCTGCCTCTCGACCTCAGGATACAGGAGGCAGCCGCCCTGTATGAGGCAAAGAGAGGAGTCCCCCAGCCGGCGCTAGGAGACAGGGAAGTGGAAAAGATGGCTGCATTTAACGAATCCCCTCACCCGGCGGAACATATGAGCCTGAAATTCGTATGCCTGGAAGACCAACAACAGGTGGACACTCACAGCGATTACGCAGTCCGAGTGTTCACGGACGGCAGCAAGATCGAGGGCAAGGTCGGAGCGGCATTATCCGTATGGAATATGTCCGCCGAGACCAACACCCGTAAATTGAAGCTGTCGTCCTACTGCACCGTCTACCAGGCAGAATTACTGGCCATATTGGAAGCCACGAGGGTGATTCTGGAGAGCTCCCAGAGTAGCTTCGGCGTATACAGCGACTCGAGGTCCTCATTAGAGGCAATCACTAACTACGCCTCAACACACCCTCTCGCTGGAAATATCCGAAAGAACCTAAAGATAGCAAAGGACCAAAACAAAACTGTTGCTTTGTTCTGGGTCAGGGCTCATGCAGGTCTCGAGGGTAACGAGAGGGTTGACACCCTTGCAAAGGACGCGGCCCTTCGTAAAAAGACCAAACCCGACTATGACTTCTGCCCAGCTTCGCACATAAAAAGGCAGATAAGGATGGGGACGCTTGAGGAGTGGGGAAATAGATATAAGGCTAGCGAAACAGGCTCAACAACTAAATTGTTTTTTCCCGATGCCATAGCTGCTTACAAGACAATAAAACATGTGAAGCCAGCCGGAGTACTAACGCAAGTAATGACAGGGCACGGTGGGTTCTCCGAATACTTGGCACGTTTCAAGTGTAAGGATAACCCATCGTGCTCCTGCGAGCCCGGCAAGCCGGAGAGCATCCCGCACATCCTCCTTGAATGCCCCATATTCGGCAAAGAAAGATACGAGTTGGAGCAGAAAATAAATGTTACCTTGACACCAGACAGTGTTGGTGAATGTACTAGTAATAAAAATATAAGAGACCAATTTTTAGACTACTGTAAAACCGTAGCAAATAAGATAATAAATAAAAATAAGGATAAATAAGTTTGCATGAATATACATATTTAAATAATATGTATAAGTTCATCAATAAATAAATATTGTAAAAAACCGTTAGTATAAAATAGGATTAAAAATTAATGTAATAAAAACTGTAGAAATTAGGATTTTGCCGCACTAAACCATAATTGTTAGAAATAAGATAGCACATAGAAACTGTAAATTAGACTAAGCCCTTCCCTGTTGTTTGTATAAGTAGAAATTAAGAACATGTAATCAGATTTAAGACAACCCCTAGACCCCAAGAGGGTACGCTAAAACTGTAGTCCATTACCTGAAAATAGAATTAAACGAGAAAAAGTCTTTGATTTCGTCAGAGGAACGAGGTAAAAAAAAAAAAAAAAAAAAAAAAAAAAAAAAAAAAAAAAAAACCTAACCTAACCTAACCTAACAAAAAAGTATAACCTACTAAAAAAAGTCCAACCTTACAAAAAACCCTAACCTAACCATGTAAACTTATACTTGTTTAAACTTTCGCGCCTCTCCATTTGAAGTTTCCTTTCATCGAGATTAAAAAAAAAAAAAAAAAAAAAAAAAAATGTGAAGAATAGGGAAAAATAGATATAATTTAGGGAAGCTTACTTTGTGACAAGCTTACTCTGTGACATGTTTGTCACTTTTATTAATAGCCTAAGCGCGACAATTCCACAATTTTGTCGCTTTATGACATAAATGTCTAAAGCCTATGGGCCTGGTTAAAGCTTGTATGTTCTAGGGAAACTAAAAGACGGTAGCTGGCAACAATCTGGGTCTGGTTAATGTACGTTCAGTTAGAACTAATCCACTTTTTTTCTACTATGAAATTGTTAAGGCCCATGTACACTAAAGCATTAAACGACGCAAACGACAATTACTTTTTTTATCTAGCGATTAATAATAATTGTCTTAAAGGAGACAGCTCCTTTGAGCGTATTGAAAACACATTTCCTGGCACTGCGGTAGCCGCTGCCGCAGCACGCTCGCTTTGCTCGTTTATCATGTGCGTATTTCTATGGTTAACATAACCTATTCAAGTCGGATCCGCTCTATATTGTATCAAGGTTATGTATGCCTATGTATCCAGTGCCAGAACAAATAAGTAAAAATCAATATTTGAATTGCTCTAGTGTCCATGTGACCTAACTAGCATCAATAATAATGGTGCTTACATTAACGTGATGTACATTATCGCCTCCCAATAATCCACTCAGTGGATACAATCTGTGGTGGGATTGTTTGGGCCCTGCAATCAAATCAAACAGTGGGTTCCACTGTTTGATTGCAGGGTACTAAGTGATATCGATTTCAATGATTTGTTTGTTTTCAGAGATCGATTATTTATTTATTGTCCAGCCTTTGGCGAAATGAAGATTCACGCGGGAGAGTTTTTGATTTCTCTGCTCTTCGATATTACAACGAATTTCTGTGGATCTGTGGATTTGATGGTCCGTGCTAGGACAATAACTGCGGTTCTAATCGTGAAGAGTTTACGCCAAATTGACCGCCTCAAGTAAGTCTGATAACCATAGTTTCGGTGGACAGGACTCGTTAGTCGATACCGGCGCGTATTTTTTTTTTTCTGTTGATCAGGAGAGGCTGTTCTGAGCTCCCCTGGAGTCATCCCTCGGATACGGGCCCTCAGACCTGCTGGGATTGACCCGCCGGTGCCGACCCAAGGAGCATCCTCACCCCGTCCATTGAGGATCGCTGCGAGGTCGAGCGAGCCCGGCGCCGCTCGTGATTGTGGTTTTAGTGCATTCTTGAGGAGGGTCCCGGCGCGGCGCTCGCAGCAGTACCTACCTGCCGGGTGCGGGCGCCACCTGCAGCGCCCAGGGCTCGTCATCGTCACCAGATGCTCTCCACCAGCAGGCCTACCACAAGCTCTGTCTGGCTCTGGTTTTGAGTCTGTGTGAGTGCTGTCTTAATAAATTCTACGTCGAAACGTCACACGCACAGTATAATGCACTGGTGAGCATTCACACAGACTCAAAACCAGAGCCAGAGACTGAGCCAGACAGAGGTCATGGTAGGCCTACCGATCGCGAGGAGGCCCCAAGCCTTCACCCCACCCGTACCATAAAATAACATAACTTTTGATTGGTAACCAAACCGGACTGGAGGCAGGCAGGCCGCATCACCAACCCTAGATAGTATGTACCTACCTAAAAGGTAATAATTCCCATGTGTAACTCATAGTTACAATATTATTTATTGAGTATTTTAAGTTATTCAATGTATGTATTCATTAACCAATTCAGATCTACATTATTTGAGCAAAATAAGTGATAGGTAGCGGTCATCAGAGAGTAGTTTGATTTTCAAATGTTACTGTCATGTAGCAGTCTGTAGCCGGCAGGAGGGAGTTAAAGGAGGGTTCTAAGCTAATGTGTTGTTATGAAGACAGTTTTCGCTTATCTTTGCTTTGTATAACTCTTGTTAAAGCAAAAACTAAAAAAAATATAATAATAAAAATAAATATAAGCAGTCTCATAATGGCACTCGTATAAGATATTTTTCTATTCTTGTCTATTGTTGTCTATTCGTGTCTATTCTTTTCTATTCTTGTCTATAAATAAAATAAAATAAAATAAATAACGCTTTTATTAGCTTCACCTGTATGTATGTATGTATGTATGTATGTATGTATGTATGTAACCGACCCCTTTGAGCTCGATTTTGTCCTACTTTGAACGATCAGATTTGATTCAAACTTTGCACACCTGTCAAAGTTCGATGACAATGAAATAATATGAAAAAAAAAATAAAAAAAATGAAAAGAAATAAAAAAAAAATAAAAAAAAACCTACTTTGAACGATCAGATTTAATTCAAACTTTGCACACCTGTCAAAGGTCCATGACAATGCAATAATATGAAAAAAAAATAAAAAAAAATGAAAAAAAAATAAAAAAAACCTACTTTGAACTATCAGATTTGTTTCAAACTTTGCACACCTGTCAAAGGTCGATGACAATGCAATAATATGAAAAAAAAAAATTAAAAAAAAAAAAACTAAAAAGTAAAAAAAAAATTATAGGTAGTTTAAAAAACTAAAAAAAACGCTTTTATAACTAATTGAACTAAAAAGTTAAAAATAAAACTGTAATAATCAATTGAAATTTTATATTATTGTACAAAAAGCGTGGGGGGCTTGATTTTGATTGTTGTAAATATTTTATCAATAGTTTATTATATCTGAAGTTATTATAAAAAGCACGCCACGCTTTTTGTACAATAATATAAAATTTCAATTGATTATTACAGTTTTATTTTTAACTTTTTAGTTCAATTAGTTATAAAAGCGTTTTTTTTAGTTTTTTAAACTATAATTTATTATAACGCTTTTATTAGCTTCACCTGTATGTATGTATGTATGTATGTATGTAACCGACCTCTTTGAGCTCGATTTTGTCCTACTTTGAACGATCAGATTTGATTCAAACTTTGCACACCTGTCAAAGGTCGATGACAATGCAATAATATGAAAAAAAAATAAAAAAATGAAAAATAAAAAAAGCTTGTATGTAACCGACCCCTTTGAGCTCGATTTTGTCCTACTTTGAACGATCAGATTTGATTCAAACTTTGCACACCTGTCAAAGGTCGATGACAATACAATAGTTATAAAAGCGTTTTTTTTTAGTTTTTTAAACTATAATTTATTGTCTATTAGTCTCGGGTTTTCAAGATTTTTGTAACATTCTATTCTACTAAAAGCACCTCTTATTTAATTTTCTCTTAGGGGGGGACGAAAAGCAGAGTGTGCCACACGGTAGGTAAGGTACCTAAATTATTTAACCTCGAGCGACGTATAGGTACCTACTTTGAATCCCTCTGGATTCAAAAAATCGCTCTCGCCCTAAATATATTATTTTGGTCTCCTAAGACACAATCTACTATTTTCTTTATTTATCTGGAGGTCAAAAAACTGGCTACAAATTTTTCTAAGTCCATTTATTAAGATTTCCACCTGACGTTGAGCGGTAGTCAGGTTTTTAAGCTCCAGATAAATTAAGAAACAAAATATTTTATATGTGTAATTTTCTGGCATAAAATAAATAATTTGATTGATTGATTGATTTTGTTGAAATTTTTCAAGGTCCTTTTATCAATGTTTCCACCTGACGTTGAGCGGTAGTCAGTTTATTGAGTTCCAAATAAATTAAGTAAAAACTAATTTGTTGAAATTTTTCTTAGTCTTTTTATATCAACATTTCCACCTGATGTTGAGCGGTAGACAATTTTTTGAGCTCCAGACTAATAAATAAACAAAAAAAGCAGCCAAGTGCGAGTCGGACTCGCCCATGAAGGGTTCCGTAGCATCAAGTAACATAATATAAAGGTTTACGATTTATGACGTTTTAAAAAAAACTACTGACTAGATCTCGTTCAAACCAAATATCGTTGGAAGTTTGCATAGTAATGTACAACATATATTTTTAGGGTTCCGTAGCCAATTGGCAAAAACGGAACCCTTATAGATTCGTCATGTCTGTCTGTCTGTCTGTCCGTCCGTATGTCACAGCCATTTTTCTCCGAAACCGTAAGAGCTAGACTGATGAAACTTGGCGAGTAGATGTATTCTGTGAACCGCATTAAGATTTTTACACAAAAATAGAAAAAAAACTATAAATTTTGGGGGTCCCCATACTTGAAACTGAAACTCAAAAATTTTTTTTCATCGAACCCGTACGTGTGTGTACATACCATTCTTTAAATAATTTTCTTACAAATTTTATAACTAGCGGCACATAACTTACGTCGTAGTGTGTCATGTCGCGCACACTGCATGTGTGGATGTGTGCAGAGTGTCCTATTGGTACGGAGGGCGGAGTGCCACCGGAGACTGGAGAGACGCCTATAACGCGTGGTGTATGATTTCGTTCGACCAGTCGACCACCCCTACGGTCCTAATCATAGGAAAATCTCGCGTTCAACTAATTCATTTTATTTCCAAAAGACAGTTTTCGTTACATAGTTACATTATATTAATTCATTGTTTTTCTGCACATATTAGGTAGGTACTGTATTATTATTATAATTCTATTGGTATAATGCCTTAGGACGCCCACTTGAGGGCAATGCCTCCTCCAATCCTCCCCAATTTCTTCTATTGTGTTGTGAGCAAGCCGAAGCCGAGTCTGACTTGCACTCGCCTTTCCTAATGACGTCGTCCTGCCGTACCAGAACACTGTAGAAGATTAAAACACTATTTGTTCATAACTGCACTTTGTTCACTTTTCACTTTGCTTCTCGTCGATCGTTGTTCAGTGTCAGTGTATAGTGTATACCAACATTCACAGGGGCATGGCAGGGGGAGTTATAGGTTCTTAATAAATTAAACATGTAAAGTTTAGATAAAATTTTATTTATTTCTATTAATTTTTGAGTCTATTTTCGATGACACTAATTAATTACAAATAGATTTACTTATAAACAATTTAGAATATTTTTTGAGACTTAGGTACTTACATACTTACGAAGTAGGTACATTATTATGCTATGATTTCTTATACCTACCTACTTAGATATTAATTTAGAGGTACCTTATACTATTGCGTCGCGATCTTGACGGATCGCTACTACCTATTCCTCTATCCGCCGTCTCCCGCGAGTGTTCGCTCAGCGCTAGCATTCCCGCTCACGCGAGCGGTCCGCACTCCGCACTCCGCACTCACCCGCCCACAACCAACGCTACCTCCCGCAGACCGATCACACTAATGTCTGGCTATGGAGATAGCAACACCGGCCCGAGTACCTATACCTACATGTCCGGCTCGTTGATTGAATTAGAACCCGCTCCGTACAGGTAATGAGTGGAGCTTTCGTGTTTGACCCCGACGGGTTACTGAAGTGCATTCTTAAACTCGCTGTACTATGTGCAGTACAGCTGATAGGGTCCTAATATGGATGGCCAGACCTTAGTGTAATGGCCCAGGTGCCAGGTGCCAGGTGCCAGGCCTCATGGGCCATGATGCTATACAGGTAGTACTGGTTGGGGTGCTTCTTATAACTGGACAACGGGCATGCACTCTCAAAGTCCAACGAGTGCGTGTCACCCTGCACTCAGTGTTGCCAGTAGCAGTCAAATATAACATGAGAGAGCTCAAAAAGTAACATTTTCACAAGAAATGTAACATTACCATAAATTATGTGGAAAACGGCACAATACTTTATTAAGTCACTTTATTACACAAAAACTAGGGCACTATGTAGGTACCTATAGCAATAAATTCTAGGATGCGTTCCGTTTCACGATATTTTTGTTTGCTGGAAAATAGTTTTAAGTTTATCTAAATTAAGTCGCGTTACATGAGGGTCAAAAGTAGGTAACGTAAAATGTTACAAAATTAATATTCTGGCAACACTGATTGCACTGCAAGTAGATACAAGTATCCCCCCCCCCTCCCCTCCCCTCACTAGTAGGTACATTATTGCTTCGGGTTCGTATCTATCTATCATTTGGTATATTACATTATCTACCTATAGGTAGGATAATGCAGTAAAATATAATGTACGTGATCGATAGTTAGGAACAAACATCTCTTCCCTATCCACATGGACCGAGCGAGTCACAACTATTCCTTATGTACATACCTATGTCTAGGTACTATACGGATGCACAACACATAATATTAATTGATTTGTGTTTTATTATGATTAGGTACCAGCACACACCCCATAACATCTTTGGTAAGTACGGCAACTACCTACTACGTAGGTGCCTATATCTACATACTTAACTTACCTATCTACCAATTATTTATATTTATTATTTTTATTATTTATACGTACGTTAGGTACCTACTTACATTTGTACAATTTTATAATTCAGTGGGTGGCCTACCTACCAATGCAGTGTAGTATACCTATAGGCGTGCCGACCTGTTCCCGTCGTACCTATGGAGTAGGTAGTGTAGTGGGTACCATAGCTACACCTCCGATATACATTTTATTGAAACAGATAGGTACTACAATGTATGGTAACCGTGTCAATAGTACCTATGTAGGCACGTCAATGTCATGGAAGTGAGATTGATCGTTACCTACCTACATAGATAGGTAGGTATACCTACCTATCAGACTTCCAGAAATGTTATTTGTATTCATATAAAACAAAACTGGTATTCTGTTATAAAAACCAACGGATAATAACAATTAGTTTGCAAATGGGTACTTGGGGAGGTATCAAAATACAGTAGATAATTAAATAAGTACAGCTCATACAAAAGTAGGCCATACCTAATACATAGCTATGATCACGCATGTTAGCGCGACTAACTAGGTACTACATCATCATCATCAGCCTGAATAATTCCACTGCCAGATATGAGCAGAGCTGATTGATTTTTAACCCTCTCCGTCCACCGACTTCCCACGATCTTAACAATGTCATCGGTCCATCAGGTGGGTGGGCGTCCTACGTTTCAACTTCCGGTTCGGAGTCGCTATTCGAGAACCTTTATTCCCCATCGGTTGTCGGTTCTTCGAGTTATATGACCTGCTCATTGCCACCTTAACTCGCTAATTCTACGAGCTATGTCGCCGAATTCGGTTCTTCTTCATTTCTTATTCTATCATGTAGTGAAACACCCAGCATAGCTCTCTCCATTTGCGCGGCTTTGAGCATGTGTATGAAGACATAGTCAGTGACCACAACTCATTCCCCTTCCGCTGGCAACACGCACTGATTAGACACTTTCGCCTTGAGGTTCTGTGGTATCTGCGACGCAGATGAGGCGCAACTTTCCGACCTCTTTGTCGAAGTTGGCTCTACTTAATTGGATCGTCTGCCCCAAACAAGTATACATAGTTGTCGACAACTTCGATGATATCGCTCCCAACATGTACCAGCACGGGTGTGACATGAGCATTAGACATGATTTTTGTCTTACTCATGTTCGTCTTTAGACCCACCTGTTGGGAGACAATATTAAGGTCTCTGAGCATTGCGCTTATGTCTTCCAGCGATTCCACCATGATGACTATGTCGTCGGCAAATCGAAGGTGAGTGATGAATTCGCCGTTGATGTTGATGCCATACCTTGTCCGGGACACGAGCTTGAAAATATCCTCCAGTGCCGAGGTGAACAGTTTCGGAGATATGACATCTCCTTGTCTCACCCCTTTCTGCATGTGGATTGGATTTTGCTCCTGAATCGGATAGACATTGTGGCATTCCTGTAGAGACATTTCAATGCTTCGCTACATATAATCAATAGTCAATTTATTCTTATACAGCTAACATACTTATTATACGAACAGGTAGTTGGTATGTAGCTATTATTTATAATAACTATATTCATCATAAGAGTAGGTACTTATGTATTACCTACTCACTAAGAAAGTACCTGTAGGTATTATATAACTAGGTGCATGTGTTGTGTAGTACATTAGTCAAACAATGTATAGTTATATAAATATAATATACTTACATAGTTAAATAGGTTGCTTTACAGACATGCGAAGATGTGCTAGGTAATGAAACATTATGCGGGTAGGTTATAATGTACCTACTCACTCATAGAGGTAGGATTCAATATTGCTAAGTTGTTAGACCTAGGTACACCTCGATAGGTAAGATAGCTCTTATAGTTTGGAACATTTCAATAAGGTATGATGACCTTTACTTAGAAATGTTGATGAGAAAAAAAGCCGAGTGTCGGACAGAAAAGGGAAAGCCGAGAGTTATAATGTGGTGTTGCCAGCTCCAGTATTGCAAAAGTTAAGGCAGAAGGAAACCCAATAATCGCGACTGAGTTTACCTAAGTAATATTAAAATACCCCGAAATTGTCCCCTGAAATCTGTGTAACGAAATTTTGGATAGTTCAATTTTTAGTTTTTTTTAAACCATGCCATGGGCACCACCTGTTGGTGTCCGCTTTATCGTTGAGTTCTGAGACACGTTGTATTGTATACACGTCAGGATTTATTCGTACAAGTTAAACGTATATTCAGACATGAGTGTAACCGGTAACGAAACGGTGACGGGTTTACCTTCAATAGATATTTGAAAGTTGGGAATTCCCGGAATATTGTGGAGAGCTGGCAACAATGATAGAGCAAGCAGCCGACTGACGCGCGGCGACGCAGCCGAAGCCGCGCGCGGGAGCATGTGGCGCGAGCTATCAGACCCTGTTCCCACGCCCCATACCAAGCGTGGACGTTGCGTCCTTCACCTCATACATACATAGTACTTACTTACTAACCTATATACCATACCATACCTACTTACAACTAGATTATTACAACTGGAGATACTTACATCACTTAAGTAGGTATCTACTAACTTATAGTCTATCATTAATTATTACATCGTGCACGCAAGATATTACATTCGAAATCATATTATTCGGTAAGTAGGACTATTTCGAGACATCTCATATAAAAGGTCCGCGGCGGCGCCGGCGGCGTGACGTCGGCGGTGACGTCACAGGGCACGTCCGGCCAGCCTCGGCCCGACGCCGCTCATCTATGTACTTCAATACGAGCAGGTACGTAAAGTACCCTTAGAAAATAATGATAAACTATTTTATCATCTCACTACCGACGAGGGAGTCGCACATCGAGCCTCGCCGATAAATAAAGCGAAAATTGAGCATCAGACTTTCAATTATTAGCTAGAGTATGTGGTAGGTCGCGCTAGTGATATGAGCGCCGGGGCACGCGGGGGCACGTGACCTACTTGTCGGCGAGGAGGACGAGGTCGTCGGCCACCACGTCGGACACGTGCAGGTACACGATCCAGTACATGAGGTTGAAGCACACGAAGCACACGGGGAACACGATGCGCGAGTACTTGTCGATGTCGGACGGCGCCACGCCCAGGTAGCGGCTCAGGTCCTGCACGACGCAACACAACACAACATAACACAACCGCACCGCCTGGTGTAGCGGACTAGGCACTCCAAGCAGTGGGGTGGGGGTACCAAACACGCGTTCGTAATCCAGTTGCTGTCAGGCTGCCGCGCCAGGCGGATGTGGGGTTTGTTACTCAAGAAGTGTTTAATTTGGTACAAAAGCAACCTGCACACAACCGATCACAATCACCCAGCAGCTCTCATCTCTGAATTACGTTGGCATTCGTTTCTCGGTTGGTCCCAAAGTTCCTTTAGTCACTCATATTTTTGTTATAAATAAAGTTGATAGAAGATTATTTAGAAGCAAGTTCAAACATCTAAGGAAGTCTGGACCATCACCATCAAAGTCATAGTCAAAATCAATTATGTATTTAATTTTATTCAATGCCATCACACACAAGGATCAGTTTGAAATGTCTAGGTGAGTCTAGGTGGTAGTTCCACGCAACCAAGCCGAACGCCAGAACAGAAGCCTAATTCTCGGTTCATCTCGGATCATTTTGCAATTTTATTTTATTGCTTCTTTTCGAAGAGAGAATGGCAGATTTCCTCGAGTAATTCATCGACGATCTCATCGTAGAAGCCTCGACAGCTACGATATACGGAAAACGTAGAAAAAGTGCGGGGTTGTGCAATGCCAATGTATATTTAATTGACATTGAAAATCTCGGTCGGCCCGAGAATTAATAGGCTCCAGGCAACAAACTACGGCTTGATTCCTACCATTTTTTTGAATTATCCTTTTACATATCAAAAATAATAGTACTAGGAGTGAAGTTCTAGTGTGGTGCCACTTCACTTAATGAGACGTCACCACCACCTCGAGGTATAAGTGCGGGACAAACTACTAGCTCAGTGGGTTACCTTCCCCGGATGCAGCGGATGCATGGCGGGCGGCGCGTCCTCCCCCGCGCCCCCGCCCCCTCCCCCGCCGCCGCCGCCCCCTCCCCCGCCGCCCCCGCCGCGGTTGATGGTGTTCTCGAGCGTGCCGCCCTTGGAGTGCGCCTTGGGGTCGCGCACCTTGTACCGCACCTCCTGCAACACCACACATGTACAGGGGCCGTCAGCCGAGCACTCCCCACTCCTGCGAGTGAAGTGAAGTCACCCTCACCGAGGAGCGGCCGGGAGGACAGCGCCCGCCGCCGCCGCCGCCGCCGCTGAGCGTGCTCATCTTGGAGAGCGAGTGCGAGTCCCAGGGCGGCGGCTCCGAGCGCACGTTCTTCTCGGCCAAGATCTTCTGCAGCTGCACGAACCGCTGCTTCCGCATCTGGATCCGCTTGGACATGTAGCCGACCGTCGCGTACTCTGCCGACACAGATGGAACCGTTAGCGCTGCCCTCGGGCTCGGTTAGTTAGAGTTAGAGTACCTACAGGTGCATGCGTGGCGAGGCGTACCCAGTAAGCTCGTGAAGACCATGACGAAGCAGGTGCCGAGGTACACGTCGATGGACTTGACGTACGAGATCTTGGGCAGCGCCGCGTTCGTGGACGACATGAGGGTGGTCATGGTGAGCACGGTGGTCACCCCTAGCTGCACGCGCGCCGGCGTCGCGTTGCGGTTCAGCCAGAAGGACACCCACGAGATGATGACGATCAGCCCGGACGGAATGTAGATCTGGATCAGGTAGTAGCCCATGGAGCGCACGAACTGGATCTCGCACGCCAGCCGCGAGTAGTTTCCTGCAACGTGTACGCGCCCCCCGTGCGTACCCCTTTAGTATGGGCTCCTTGCTACCCTACTTAGCTAAGTAAGATCCTCTTCATAGAAAGTATTTACCCAAAAAATAGTAGGTGTTATTGCCTATTTAGATTGTCATCAAACAGTTAAAGCTTTCTTCTAAGAGTTTACCCGAGGATTGACGTGGGACGTCTGTACAATAGTGCAGAAAGCAAACCTGTGGTAAGCGAGATCTCCATGGCCCGCTGTCGGTGGCCGAGCACCTTGAACTGAGGCAGCGAGACCTCGTGCGAGACGCCCACGGAGTTGGGGCCCTCGTTCCACTTGTAGCGGATGTCGCGCATCGTGTAGCCGACTGCCGACAGCGAGAGAGCGGACGCGTGAGGAGTCGGCGCGGGGGACGGCGGCGGGGGACGGCGGCTGGGACCGGCACGTGTCGCGAGCCTCGCGCGGGAGGGGGCGGCTATGGACACGGAGCAGGGGACGGCTATGGACACGGAGCAGGGGACGGCTATGGACACGGAGCAGGGGACGGGCACGGGACGGTACCTGTGCTCAGCGACACGACGGTGGAGCGCTGGCGGTGGCCGAGCACGCGGAACTGCGGCAGCTGCACCTCGCTGCTCATGCCGACGCTAGTGGCGCCGTCCTTCCACACGTACAGAATGTCTGTCATCGTGTACCCAACTCCGGAGACATGCCAAACACACAAACGCTATCACTTACGGCTCGCTCGCCGGCGACGACGGCAATCTAGCGATGGGGCTCGCACACTCCGCCAGGGACGCCCGATCGCAGACCGCAGCCCGCCGCGATACCAGGCGCGATACCGGGCGCGACCGGGCGCGGGCGACGGGATGATAGAAAAATAAAAAGACTAGATACTCGTCTACATCGTCGTGCGGTGAGATGGATTTATGATCTAAGCGACGCTAATGATTATTATTAGGTAGAGCACTTACCTTGGGTCTTACGTTTGCTATTATACATTGGCTAGGTATGTGGTAAGTAGGAATGTAATGTAATGGGCAATCAAGTACGTACAAAAGTGTGCGACTAATCTTGTGCAGAGGCAAGAGTAAGGGTAGGGGTAGTATATCTGGCGAGGCGTGCGGAAGCGGTGCGGTTGCGGATGCGGGTGCGGATGCGGATGCGGGTGGAGACGAGGTCGCGGCACGTGCCAGTCGGGCGTGCGGCCGGTGCCGGTTCTGGTTCGGTGCCGGTGTCGGTTCGGTGCCGGTTGGGTGCCGTGCGAGCGTCGTGTGCCAGCCGGACGGCACCTCGGTACAAGCCCGATGAGTGCGAGGTATCGGACCGATGATGCTTCGTGTGAGACACGCCTCTTTTATTATTTTTCTATCATCATTGAGCGTCATTGAAAAGATTACGATTAGGTATGAAGTACCCAAGCGGGTACTCGATACAACTTTAAACGGAACTCCTGCATGTGCTGTCGATCCCCATCGCCTAGCGCTCGACAGTACGGAGCGCACATCACTCTATCACTTCAATCTAATTCAAAACGGTTAGTTAGCACACATCATAAAGTCAAACAACACAGTTAGCACACACAAACACAAACGTACGAACATGTTGTGGATACTTACAACTCTCTATTTCAATATGGCAGAGCTGGCGGTCCATGGGGAAGTATTGCAGGTTCATGGGGCACGACGCCGTGATGGTCAACCTGGAACAGACGGAGCCGCGGGTTCAGGAGTGCGGCCGGGGGACACATGGCGCCGGGGGTGGCGGGTGAGGAGGGTACCTGATGGAACGCGTGATGGAGCCCGAGTGGTGGATGCGGATGAACTCGTTGCTGGTGGTGGCGGTGTGGAAGTAGGATTGCTTCTCGTTCACGAAGAAGGTGTCCGGCACCCAGATGTTCTTGATGAACTCGGAGCCCACGGAGAGCGTCTCCACGCCGGGCCGCTTCTTGTACGCGAGCCGCGGGTCCGTCCAGAACTGACGGAAGTAGAAGTCCAGCGTGAAGTCCTGCAAGCCAACCGCACATCCTGACTTACTCACATAGACCCTCGACAGCTGCATCACATGCGAGCACCACAACACAACTCTAAACAATAAGCCATTTACGAGGACCGCCGCGCCGTCGCCGTTCCCGGCGGTCACGATACATGAACGGTAGCGATTAAATAAGTGGAACAGTTACCTACATTCCTAGGTAGGTAAAACTAGAATAATCAACTTTAATATGAGCACATCACGACATTCAACAAACATGTGAAACAGCAAGCTCGTTGTGAAGCTCGATACTAAGTATATAGGTGCTTTATCACGATACATTCGAATGATCGGATGGTAGATAGAGTAGGTATAGAGGAGAGACAGAGTAGTAGTACTAGTACTAGGGCATGAGGATGAGCGAGTGCGTGAGTGCGGGTGAAGTGGATGGTGTGTGTGTGTGTGCGTGAGGACGGGGCAGGCGGAGAGAGCTGAGCGCTCGAGAGATGAGACCCCCTCCCTGTGGCGAGCACGTGTCTGTGGCGCCTCGACCACCTCATTGAGCGCCGCGCGACCGCGATCGACCGGCGCGAGCCGAGCCGAACCGAACCGAACCGAACCCAGCCGAGCCGGGACCGATGCAACACTACCACACGTGCCCTACGGTACGGTACAACACGAACCAAAACTAAACCTAAAGTAGGTTAGTTAGGATCTATGTAGGTAGTTTAGATACATACTATTCATAAATCTTTCGTGGTTATTCATTATAGGTTCAGTCACGAAAGCGCAATTTGACCATAGTGGTGGAATATTGAAATGAGGCCAGCCAGATAGCATCGCATCGGCTTAGAGCCTGACGCCTGATACCTGGCAGCTGCCGCCTGGCGCCTGGCACCTGGCACTTGGCCCCTGGCACCTGGCACCTGGCTTGCTGAGGCGGCATGACGCGGGCGTCGGCGTCGTCGGCGCCGGTCGCAGGCTCCGTCCATGATAACACGAAGATACAACACAAAGATATACACTCAAAGAGAACTAAGTACCGCTCCTCATTCGTTAGAGAATATTCGAGAGGATCACTAAGACACAGAAGAAAGCGGATCGCTCCACCGAAGGCGTACATGCTCGCAGCCTCGAGTCTGGGGCTGCTGCGTCGCGACAAGCGAGAGCGTCACGCTAGCTCACAGTACCATGAGCACTTCCGACACGGAGCTGATAGACAGCACATACATGGTGACGCCCACCTCCACCGGCGGACCTGCAACAAGCGCACAGTGAGTGTGGCCGTCGGGGCCACAGACGCACAGCACAGCACGGCACAGCACGGCACAGCACGGCACGGCGCGGCACAGTGCGTGGAGCCAGAGCCATCGGGCGGGAGTGGGGCGGGCGACGGATGCGCGAGTGACGCCCGCGGGCCGAGCTAGTACCTACGCTACTAAAGCTAAATACCATTTGGACTTCGGACAGAGAGCTGATCGAGAGCACGTACATGGTAATCCCCACTTCGACAGGCTGTCCTGCAAAACCACATCAATTAAACACAGGTAATGAGTCGGCGCTTCGGGCGGCGACGCCCGAGCGGCTCGTTCCACCGCCTTGGGTCCGCTCGCTACTAGTTAGGTAGTAGTCGGGCTACGAGAGCAGAGCTATGCTAGGTGGTTGACTGACCTCCGTAGTTGGGCCTCACTCTCTTGTCGTAGCTGATGCTGAAGGAGTCGAGGATGGAGGAGATGTTGACATCCCCGAACATGCCGCCGCCGCCCCCGCCGCCGCCACCCCTGCAACCAACGCCCCCTCAGCTCACTGCGTGCCCTATGCCATGCCCCCCCACGCCAACCCATGCTCCAGCTGCCTATCGAACGTGCGATTCCACTGAAGGGTGGATTGACACATGAATTGATTCATCTTTAGGGTCTTCAAAAAAACTGCAGGGCAGTTACGCCAAGGATCGAGATGGCGACTCCAGGAACCTAATTCTCGGGCCGACCGAGATTTTCAATGTCCCAGATACACATTGGCATTGCACAACTCCGCACTTTTTCTACGTTTTTTTTTAATTACTCAAGGAAATCTGTCATTCTCTCTTCGAAAAGAAGCAATAAAATAAAATTGCAACATGATCTGAGATGAGCCGAAAATTAGGCTCCAGGGCACGAGCCGCCGCCGTCCTTTTAATTTGCTGCTGGAACACACTCATCGGGGACAGCTGGAACTTATTAGTTTTTGACTTCCTAATATATTTTTTTTTTTTTTTTATATGATATTTATTTATTTAAAACAACAAAACAAATATTAATTAGTAATTCTAATAATTAGTAATTCTCACTTGTTTTATGTTTTTACTAAGTATTTCTCTTTATTGATTGTGCATTATGGATTTTTGTGGGCCGCAATAAACGTTTTTTCAAATTATTAATGAGGACAATCAGGAATTCACTCATAAAATGGCACATTTTTGCTGAGAACACACAAAAGAAACCATCGTTAGGTTAGCTGCAGGTAGTGTACGGAACCTACATTAAGTTATCTAGACCAATAATCACCAATAATCTAGACTTAGACAGTAGCCAAGCTCGGCTAACCTCTGCTCTACCTGACGACCTACAATAATGAAGTAATCCGACGTGAGTTTCATAAGTAGCTGCACCCAGCGCCTCGCTCATTTGATTATGTTAGGTAGGTACCTAGCTACCTAGCCTACTTATTCACTGGGGCTAAGTTTTCAATGCACAGATAATTTTATCAGTCAATTAAAAACAAACAATATCTTTTGTCGCTTGTCGCAAACGACGGCTGAAAAGGTTTGTTGGACGAATAACGTTATTCTTCTCTTTTTAAATTAACGCGGTCGTTAAGCATCATCATGGTAGTATTTATCTGTAGATGAAAAAAAATCAGCACTAACTGAGCTAGGTATTACAGGAGATTCGAAGCCGGACCATGGACAGACTTCAGAAACCTTCTCTGTGCGTGGTCTTATTCAAAACATACTTTTGATATTCTTTGCTGTGCTTATCAAGATCATAAAAGCATGGAGGCAGTAGGTATAAATGAGTGAGTGTATCGCAAATGGGTGGCGCTTGCAAACGGAATAATTTATTCGATTCGAGATTCGGACGCATCGGGAGCCGAGCCCCGAGCGGAGCTAACGATCGGCGCGCGGCAGCCCGCGCGGAGAGTCGTCCCCAGCAGCCAGCAGGCGGCAGGCGGCAGGCAGCAGGCAGCAGGACTGCGGCCGCGGGCGGACGGCCTCGGGCATGGGGACACTCACGCGACACGGTTGGCGTGAGGCAGAGAGGCGAGCAGCGCGAGCAGCAGCAGCGGAGCGGAGCGGACGGCGCACATGTCGCGCCGACCGAGCGAGGCGCACTGCCGCGCCCGCCGCCGCCGCGCGCCGTCCCCGCCGCGATCGATGGCGCATGGCGGCGCGCGCGGCGTGACGTCACGCGCCGTCACCGCGCGAGCCCCGGCCGCCAGCTCACCCCCGCCTGCTACTCATCATCATCATCCACCTGCTCGCTCAATGTTGCCCCGCGCCCGCGCCCGCGCCGCGTGCCGCTGTTGTTCTGTACGTATCGACCTACATACATCACATACGTTCTTATTGTATTTTGGTAACGTTTTAAAATGGCTCTTTTTTTTTGGTTTTAAGCGTTGGAGGCCAATAAAATGTTCTTTGACCCCTCTTGCAAAATCGTGGTTGGTCCCATAGACCTCCTGAAATGTCCACTGTCTGTATTTTGGGGCATGAGCGAGTGAACGCGAGTGGTTAGGTGTTGAACAGTTTAATGGGTTAAAGCACTGATGGTCTAGTGGTGGGTTATAACCGGCTGTGCTCCAATGAGTTCGTCCGCCAAACAAAATCATCATCGTGAGGACACGGGCAACCCAGTGTTGCCAGATGCGAAAGTTGAAAATGCGGTAACGGTACTCCAAAAACGCGGATTTTCAACAAAAAAAGCGGAATTTCCTGTTTTAACGTTAGATCGATTTTTCTCACTCAGTTCATAATCGTATTACAAATCAAAGAGTTATGTGAAGTAAACTTCCTTTTCATTGCTCATACTCGGAAAGTAGGTCTGAAGTTGCCTGAGGGGCCTAATTGAAAGTAATACTTTCAGCCCTAGGGAGAATCGCTTTCTACTGACAGCTGTCAAATTATAAAAAAAAACAAGTTCTATTTTATTCAACCATGTTCCAACTTTCTAAAGTCTTTCTAACTGCCAGGAGGTTTTTTTTTAACCTGCACTGGCCCACTGCTGGGCAAAGGCCTCCCCCAAAATCTTCCAACTATCACGATCTTCGGCGACTTTCCACCAATCCTTCTCCAGAGCTTCCAGATCGTCTCGCCATCGTTTTTTTGGGTGGCCACGCCGCGCGCCGTCACCTTCCGTCCTCCGGCACCCAATGAGTCGTTATGTTTGCCTACTTTTTAGGGTCCATCCTGCTGACGTGGCCCGCCCACTCCCACTTGAGCTTGGCTGTTTTGCTCTCTACATCGGCAATGCCAGTCATTAAACGCAGCATTGTATTTCGCACCCGGTCGATGCGTTTAAGGCCGAGAATGCTGTGTTCCATTGCCCTCTGGCAAATCTGCAGTCTAGACTTCTGTAACTCAGTCAATGACCAAGTCTGGCAAGGAGGTTATTAAACCAAATTCCAACTTTTTATTCAGCAAGCAGGTTGGAAGCCCATTACAACGGTAAGAAGTTTAAAAAGTCTAATAAGAGCGCGATGTGAAATTTAAATTTTAATAACATAAAGAGTATTAAATAAAGAATATATTTTCTAAATAACTTTATTATTATTTAGCTTCAACTATTTCTTTAAAATAACATAGATTTGAGCAAAAAAATTACCATTTTTTAAATTATGAAAATGAAAATAAAGGCTGAATAATGCTGGCCAGCCGAAGGCCTGCCAGAGAAAAAAAAAAGCTGGAAGGCGGCAATTCAATCATCATTTTCACCATCGAGATCTAAGTACTACGTGATGATTTTCACTAATTTTTTATTTTTACTTTCCTTGTATTCGTAATGAAAAGCACAGTGTTTACCTCGGGTGAAAGACTTATTTAAGTCCCTCAAGCTCCATTGGCGCCCTCGCTACGCTCTAGTGCCAAACCCGTCTTGGGACTCAGAAACGTGACTTTCAATCCTCAGGTAACAATGTTCTATTACTTCACAGAACAGAAACAGAAGGTGACTCAGGGAGGCACAAAAGATATCACTCAAGTTCAATCCACATTCTTCACAGTCAGTGAAAAACTTGTAGCTCGATCTGAACTTGCGCGTGTGCAACTTCATAACACTGTGTACCAACATGACAATAGTGATTTGACAACATAAATTTCACGGACTATATGGGACAGTGCTATACTAAGAAAAGAGATACAAGTATTTCTGTCTTGCTTTCTCGTATAGCGCTGTCTCCTACCCAACCTATCTCCCTATTACCCAAAGGTTAGCTGGTAGATAATGCTATCTAGCATTAAGTTCGCCTGTGTACAGTAATTTTTAACTTTGTGCAATAAAGAATTTTCTATCTATCTATCTATCCTATTTGGCGTAGTTTTGGCAGGAATGTAGAGGCCGCTATAGACATTTTTTAGGTTCTTCTATTTGAAAGAGTAAACGGATCGGTGCCCATAAAAATGTCTTTAGTGGGAAGATAATATTTTAATCCTCATGTCCTATCAAAGTCGAAAAAAGTGGAACCCCGCTGGCTAAAAGCGGATGGCGGATCCATTGTCAAAAAGGCGGTGTAAAAAGTGGAAAAGCGGTATGATCTGGCAACGCTGGGGCAACCGGGCATGTTGTAGACAGTGTAGCCAGGGAAGAGTAATCACAATGGAATCCGCGATAAGGCGTTGCCGCTCTTACTTAGCTGTGTATTACACCAGTGATCTTATCTTTGTCTATCCCACGGAACGTAGCTACGAGTAGAAGAGAAAGTAGATGTAAGTTTGGCAACACCTTACTCCTGTGTAAATCGTGTCTGTTGATTTCCGACATGTTGGACAAAACATTGTCTTGTTGTGCTGAGAAAACTCAATAAATTGTGTTAAAAATAAAACGTTTCTACAAAATCAATTCACCTAGTGAAAAAATGTGTTGTTCTGCTGTGTATTGTTCTTCCAGAACAACAAAAGGAGGTGTGAAAGACCCGGAATAGTCATTTAATACGTAAGTCTTAGTCAACATATTTCATCTTTTTACATGCTAAAAGAGCGAGATTTTTTACCAGAAAAACAGTAATAATTAAATTTTATTTCATGTTAGTCATATATTCATAAGTGTTATTGATGAAAACTAAGTGTAAAACCATTAATTATTGTAAAATAAAATGTATTGATTTAGGCATCTGTGCTAGTGATGTACTACACCAGCCAATTTGGCTATATCGATAATATTTTAGTTTCCGTTTTTTATGCATATAACTCAATGCTTTGAATGAGTTTACTGCGGGATAAATGTTTGTAAGATCTGCAAATATTTGTAGCGGGTCACTCGTAGTTCCTGATACCCACGATACGGGTATCCTAGTGTAATCCTACTGGGGGATCATGACTACTAAGTACTCAATACTCAATACATTTATTGCTTTACACATGGTTTAGTTTCTGCATGCATCGTTTTTAGGTGTAATTAGGTATCACATGGACTCTGCATGGGTATAGAAAACATGGAGGCAGGCCGAGGTTTTAAGGTAAGTTAGCTTGATATCTTGATATTAGGATTATGAAGTGACTGTTGTAATGTTGTGGAATCATAATAATGTGAAACATCTTTCGTTTCGTTTTTTTTTGTACACAATATTTTTTTTTTAAATGCTAAAAAAAACCGCGCACAGTCAAATTGGCGGGAATGAAAATCTGATACCTACCTATCTACTCTGCGCTGTGGATGTTATGTTCTCTTAGGTTTATCACAATTTTATTTTGTTTAATAAATACTAAGTAGGTACTTAGTCGTTGGGTGCTGAATAAGATTTAAAACTCGATTGAGAGACATAGCTGAAGAAGTAAACTTCTGATTCTAGAATTAATTTGTTTTTGTTTCCTCGCAAATTAGAGAATAGTACTAAGTATACAATGCTCGGCTGAAATAGTAATTAACGGCCTCGTTTATTTATCTCATTTATATTTTTTTTTAGTTTCCCAAAATGCCCCAGGACGGAAAAAAATGCAAGAAAGTGGTGTGGAAACACAAGACCTTTCTACAACACCCAAGCGAGCAGTGAGAATTTTAAAAGTTTAAACCGTTTCATAAATTTTCATACCGTGAAAATCCCTCATTGTGTATTGAATTATATTATTGTAATTTAGTTGAACAAATCAAAGAGTTTATATCCAATCATGACGCCTTTTTCATTGATTTCGGTATTCAATAAATAATGCTGGACAAGTCACACAACATTATCTAGCCCTAGAATAAGCAGAACTTGTGTTATGGGTGCTAGATAACTGATATACCTACATAATACAATACATTACATGTATAGGTATTTTTTATTTTTATATAGAAAAGACCAGAACACCCGGAATAAATACCTGCAGATCGTACAAATATTTGTTCTAAGGCGGGAATCGAACCCGCAACCTCTTGCGTCGTAGGTGGACATTCGCCCACTGCACCACAGAGGTCGTCAAATCGTCGTAATTCATCGATAGGTTAGTTAATGTCGTTACTTCTCTAGTCACGCACACTAACACATATCTACAAACTGAACACTAACAAAAAACGGACACGCTTTGAAATTTATTTATCCATCCCTAGTAAATATAACATCCTTGGTTGTAGCACTAAAGTTATGTTCCCAAAGTATTGCGCGTCAAGTACAGGAAAGGAACCTCTTTGAGGCGCGCATTTTGAATACTATCTCTACCTACGCTAGTTCTAAAGAATGAAGTAATGGAAGAGCAGTACCTAACTCGGATCAAATATTTAGGTTTTATCGTCTCAAAGAACAGATTATTGTACCTACTTACTTGTACGGTTCACATACCGTACAAAGCAAGCACTGCATTTTTGCAAATGCGTGGAAACGACTTGGGTGCGGGCAAATAGGCTTTGTTCAACCTCTTGTAAAATAAAAAGTGGTTAAAATATTTTTTATTAGTATTTATTATTTAAATTATTGATGTATCTCTCCCTATTCTTCCTCTAAAATCCTCTTCCTCTAAGAAAAAAGCAACTCAAGGAGCTCCTGTCAAAAGTTTACAATCCGTCAATTAATAGACGCCAACTTCACTCACTCGTACTGACTGATGTCATTGTCACAATAACTGTCAAAATAAAAAACAAGACACACACACACACACAGCCAGCCAGCAAAACGCAAAACGCTAGGCAAAGCGACGTGTTTTGTGTTGTGAGAGCGGGCGCGGTGGCTTGGATCAAGAAATAATCGGTTGAATAGCGGGATAGGAGCGGGACTAGCACAGTGCGGTCGGCGTGCGCTGCTGGTGACGCCGCGCGCACACGGGACGCGCGGGGGACGCAGGTGGGCGCGCAGTGTGGATGCGTGTGGCCATGTGACGCGCGCCCTTCGGCCGGACACGTGCCTGGCGCCTGGCGCGGCTCTCCTCTCTAATCCGGTTAGCGTCGCGTCGCAGCGCGCGCCTCACGCCGTGTCCTGTTGCAGGCGCCTGCAGCCCGCACCCGCACCCGCACCCGCACCCGCACCCGCAGCCATGAAGCCGCTACACCACTACACTAACGGAGACGGTGAGTACCCTCCACCCCACTCCTCCCCACCCCATGTGTCTCCAGTGATGCTGGGTACTCTGGTGCTGGTACTATCCGTGACTCTTGCTTCAATTCATGTTATTTAATTGTGGCATCGGCCCAGTTCCTATTGAATTGGTTACCTCGTTGTATCTAAGTACTTCATATTGAATTATTTATGTGTTAATATTGATTTTATTGTACAAGGAAATTTAATTGTACAAGGAAACCACAAAATAAATCTTTGAAGATTTTAATTAATGTTATGAAAACATAAAATATTCAAATCAACTTTCAATAACTACTAACATAATTAAAGCACAGTCCATAGAAACCATATTTATAGTGTTACTACATCTGTAGTGATTTACAATAGGTATCTACTAAACTTGAAACAATGTATGTATGTATGTAGGTAGTGGTGTCGCTTGGTACATGTTTATTAGATTACAGGTAACAAGCGGCCGGCCATTAGATCCTCATTCAAGGTCAATGAATCACCACCATTACATTACATGCCTACTCTATTGGTGTATGGCATTACCTATAATACATACATAATAGTATCTAACATAAATGAATGTACTAGGTATGTAGGTGCATGTCTCGGTGTGCTGTTCAATAAGCTGGTTGTTCTTGATAATCAATTGCAGTACGGTCTGCATTCATATGTACCGAGGCAGGACATAAGCAAGTGATATTGTCAAGGATAGGCTAGCAGCTCTGCAGGAGCCTTCGAGATTGAGAGGGAAAAGCTGACAATTCCTTAAGCAAAGGCTCGCACAACTCAAATACGAAGATCCCTAGTGCAAGTTTCTATGATATCCAAGTAGAGATCGGCCAAGCTTAAAATGCACGTCTCGCTACTCCAGTCAGTCAAAGTAAATTGTTCTTTATCGCTTATATTACAAGGATCATTTTTAACAACTTTGCTGGGAGTCAACGTCAAGAAAACGTGGTGGAGGGGCGTGCATTTTTAGACTGGTTTATCCCTAGTAGCATCCATCATAAACTAATACTTTACTGTTTATACAAGAAAACGCCGAGAACAGTACCCGCTCACTTGCTGGCTAGTAGCTCATAAGGCTCCCGTGTCGATATTGGTTTTCAAAACTGGAAGTTACAAGATGGGTACAATAATATTATGATACGAGGCTAGAAAAGACAAAGGGTATGATGCAGTTGGTTTTATAGAGAATGCTGAATCTTGAAAGTAAGCACGCTACATCACCCATTAAGTACAGTAGCAGAACTAAAAGTTCTCCCGTGTAAGTTTTGTCTTTATTTTGTAAAAAGTTGCAGAATGTTCTCCTTGTACTGTAGCCTATGGCAGTAGACATATGGGTGGCGTGCGAGCCTCGTATCATATAGTGGTATAGTATACAAATACTAGAGGCTACAGAGCACTGGAGGTCTCGTGGTAGCGGCTAATGTGTGTGCACTATGCCATTGCTCTCTAATGTTGAAGGAATACATTGTGAGGAAAGCGGCATGTCGTACAACCTAAAAACATCTAAAACAAAAACATAGTTCGCTAACAACTAATTAATTTGGGGGAATAAGATCTGCACTGACGTCCCGCGATGGGGTGTATTGTGCATTGTCCCCCTGCCAAACTTCACCCCAGCCAGCACAACTCCTTAAAATAACGGAGAAGGACTTTGGGTTGGTGGCAGCAGTGTTCTAGTGAACCGGATGTGGATGTGGAGGGACAACACTCAATAAGTTCCCTGAGCCCTGTCTTGGAGCGCGCTTCTTCTGTTGGGGACAAAAACATGGTGGTGGTATCAAGCGTCATGCTAAAGGGGCCGCTCATCCGCGGCAACCAGTCCGCTCACCGAGAACGGATAATAAAAAACTTGCCGAAAGTGATTGTTATCTGACGGCGGCGGCGTCCGATCCAATCTAGCTAATTGTGGATCGTAACCGCTCCTCTCCTCTCCACTCCACATTCAATTGATCATCATTATGACGTGTTGCTTATTGAGACATGTCACATGTCGTTAGCTCAGGATGCAGGATGGGTACCTACTACTTGTAGGTACTCTAAGAACAGAAGGGCAAGTCGTAGTTTTACTCGATTGTTCAAACAACAATTCGTTTCGCATGCGTGTCTCTCTCTTTTGCATGGAGAAATGATGAGACAACAACTCATCTTGTTTCGTTTCGTTTGTTATTGTCTCATCTTTTCTCGATACAAAAGAAAGAGCCACGTAGGCGAATAGAATTGGTCAAACTGATCAGAGTAAAACTACGAATCGCCCTTCTGAGGTCTGTTTTCTGAGCGCTGGTAATGTGCGCGCTCAAAAACAACAGCGACTGTAGCTGTTGCGCCACAATCCGGGCTTGCCATGCCATGGTAATGTTTCTAGGTATAGCGGGTGGGTAGACTAGGTCATGGCATTGCGTGCCTCCGCGGCCGTTTATTGAACGATTCATGACTACTTACTTCAAACATACCAGCAAAAAATCTGCAGTGGGTAGGTAACTTATGTAGGTTAGGAAACCAGTATTTGCTACGAGCCATAATATTTGCACGACTTGGTTTTAATGGATGTGAGACGGTTTTATCACTCAATTATTTACACGTATTCCGTTTCGCATTTCACACTACCTGTAATGGTATTTTAAATTGAAAAGATAATTGCCCCAAATTGTCGTCCGTCGAGAGTTGCCCTTGCTGTCGTCAAGGTCACGGTTGCATAGTCACCCGCGGCGGCCACGGCACGACCGACATTCGTAATCGATCTTATATCTACTTGAGATACATCGTCCCGTCTCGGCGAGCGCGGTTAGGTTAGCGTTGATGCGATGGTTGATGTGTCAGAGGGCGCGGGCGCGGCGTCGGAGAGCAGCGACGAGGAGGTGGACGCGGAGGCGGAGGAGCTGTCGCTGGCGGACGCGGAGGCGCCGGCGCGCGCGCTGCTGGCGCTCAACGCGCTGCGCAAGTCGCGCCAGCACTACGACGTGGTGCTGGTGGCGGGCGGCGTGGAGGTGGCCGCGCACCGCGCCGTGCTGGCGGCCGCGTCGCCCGCGCTGCTGGACGCGCTGCCGGCCAGCGGGCCCGCCGCGCCGCACCGCCTCGACCCGCTGCAGCCGGCCGCGCTGCAGGCGCTCGTGGAGTACGCGTACAGCGGCCGCCTGTGCGTGCGCAGCGCCGGCGCCGCGCGCGCGCTGCTGGCCGCCGCCGCGCGCCTGCGCATGGAGCGCGCGCGCCACCACCTCGCCGCGCGCCTGCTGCGCCGCCTGCGCCCCGCCTGCTGCCTCGCCCTGCGCGCGCTCGCCCTGTCCTCCTCCTCGCGCGTGCTGCACCCCGACCAGCTGCGCCACCTCGACACATACATCGCCGACAACGTGAGTGCTGTCTCCCTCACTCCCCTCGCTCCTGTCAACATCCGCACCGAGCTCACTCTCATGTATGGCCGCAGTTCGAGGAGATCTGGTCGTGCGGCGCGCTGGCGGCGCTGCCGCAGGTGCGCGTGGAGGTGCTGCGCGAGTCGAGCGCGGCGGGCGGCGCCGAGGAGCCGCTCACCGTCGCGGCCGCCGTGCTCGCCTGGCTGCAGGACCAGCCGCACTCCGACCGGGACGTGAGTACATCCACCCGCCTCCCACCTCCCACCTCCCACCTCCCACCTCCTTCCGCTGTTGAGTAGGGTCATGGCTCTAATGTTCCTTGGGTCCAGTTGTCGGAGCTGTGCTCGCGTCCGCACCTGGTGTACGTGGACGCGCGCGGCACGCTGCGGGACTGCGGGGAGCTGCCCGCCGCGCCGGGGGACGCGCCCGAGCTGGAGCTGTACCGGCGCGACGCCGCCGCCAGGAAGCGCGCCCCCCCCGCGGGAGGGGCGGGGCCAGGGGAGGCGGAGGGCGAGGCGGGCTGCGTGCTGGCGGCGCGGCGCGCGGGCGGTGGCGGCACGCGCGCGCTGGTGGCGCTGGGCGCGCGGCTGCTAGGCGTGCGCGCGGGCTGGGCGGCGGGTGGCGGCGCGGGCGGCGCGGGCGGCGCGCTGGCGACGGGCTCGCTGGGGGCGCGGATGGGCGCGGGGCGCGCGGCGCTGGGCGTGGCGCCGCTGGCGGGGCGGCTGCTGGCGTGCGGCGGGTACGACCGCGCGCGCGTGCTGCGCTCGGCGGAGAGCTATGAGCCGGCGCTCAACGCGTGGGCCCCGGCGCCCGACATGCGCCGCGAGCGCGCACGGTTCGCACTCGCCGCGCTAGGGGACACCATCTACGCGCTCGGTCAGTAACACAACCACTGCAGCACAGCACTAGTCTCTTAACTTTATCTCATCCGAATGGATCACTCTCTTTGGTTCGACTCTACGAGTCGTGACGAGAGTCTTACACTCATGCAGCACTCCTGGTGTCGACTGTCAATGATCTAAATCCTTAATACTTTTGAAAGCATCTCTAAGTTGAAGTGTAATGAAAGCGATGATGTGTTTCGGGTTGGTCGAGTGAAGGCTGATCGTCGGTCGCATCCTGTGACGAGTTTCACCATTTGCGTGCATTGTGTCAGGCGGCAGCGACGGCCACACGGAGCTGGACTCGGTGGACGCGTACTCCGCGGCGGAGGGGTGGCGAGGGCGCGCGCGGCTGCCGGTGGCGGTGGCGCACGCGGCGGGCGTGGCGGCGGGCGGCGCGCTGTACGTGGCGGGCGGCTGGGCGGGCGGCGGCTACCTGCGCCAGGTGTGGCGGTACGACGCGGCGCAGGACGCGTGGCACGAGGCGCCGCCGCTGGGCACGGCGCGCGCGCAGGCCGGCGGCGCCTGCTGGCGGGGCGCGCTGTGGCTGCTGGGCGGCTGCGACGCGTGGCACTGCCTGGCCTCGACCGAGCGGCTGGCGTTAGACGGAGGAGAGGGCGAGTGCTGGGGCTCGGGCCCGGCGCTGCCGACGGCGCGGCGCAGCATGGGCTGCAGCGAGTGGCGCGGCCGGCTGGTGTCGGCGGGCGGGTCGGACGGCGCCGCCTCGCTCCGGCGCACGGACTGGCTGGAGCAGGCGGCGGGCGCGTGGCGCGCGGGCCCGGCGCTGCGGCGCGCGCGCGCGGGGCCCGGCCTCGCCGTGCTGCACGACACGCTGTACGCCGTGGGCGGGTTCGACGGCAAGGTGAGTGCTATCCCTCCCCCTCTTCCCTCTTCCCGGAGAGACAGGGACAGTCGGCGGTACTCACCTTGGCCCCATGTCCTCAGGAGTTCCTGGCGTGCGCGGAGTGCCTGAGCTCCCCGGACGGCGAGTGGACCGCGCTGTGCGCCGCCAGCCGGCCCCCCGCGTCCCTCACGGCCCCCCTCCCGCAGGGGGATGACGCGCCGGAGACCGCTGCTGATGCCACCGCTAACGACAACGAGGTAACGCTTGTTTCTATTACCTATTAGCTCCGCTACCAATATTAAGTGCAATGTATTTCGACTCCAGTAATGCTTGTTACTGACCTACCTTCTGTTATTTAATATAAAAGCTGTTAGCGATGGATTCGGTCCACTATCACGGTACTTATAATAGCATCACTATCATCCGGTTTCCGAATATGTTGTTTAAAAATGAATCTACCTCAATGAGTGTTCGATATCGTACGGCGTACCGCAAGGATCTCCGCTTGGTCCGATCTCATTCCTCATCTTCGTGTTCCAGAAGTTGCCGGAGAAGCGGAAGTCCATGGAGCCGCCGCCGGCCAGCGAGCCGGGCGGCGCTGTCGGCACGAGCCAGTGAGCCGCGTGCCCCCCCGTGCCACAGTTATCCATATATTTTTGTACGTGCATTGAGTGACGGCGCGTGCCCTGCGGCGTGACGTCACGCGGCGTGCCCGCAGTGCATGCTCGTGCCACGCCACCCTATACCTCAACATGAAGCGCTATCCCGTTCATGTTCAAAGAATATTTTTTTAGATACCTTTACATGTTTTAAAATGTCAAACGACCTTTGCCGTTTCGCGCTCGTTCCGGCGGGTGTTTTGAAAATGTATTTCTGGCGAAACACTATGAAGTTCGTGCACTAACTAGGATGAAATGAAACTAAGTTTAGGAGTAGGCAGAGTGCTAAGAGCTATCTGTATGTAGCGACGGTATAAATCGCCTTGCATTGCATGATTGTGTTCGTGTTCCGACTTGTACTAAATAAACTGCATTCCAATGGCGATGGAACTCGGACGCCAATATTCTTACAACTTTTTTTTATTAATTTATTTATAGGGTTTAGTCGATTTTTCTCTCAAAGAGTCTCAAACGTGAGTTAACTGAAAAGTAACTGCTACTTTAAAGAATATCTATTGTGATAAATCTAAATTGCTGTACTGGCCAAATACATGCGAGGAACGGCCGGCAAATGTTGGCTGAAAACCCATTACTGTCGGGTTCAATGACCAGATAAATTACATAGCAAACTCAGTCGTGTAATTTAAAAATGGAACGTTCTTTTACTCCGAGCCATGGCAACCAAGGAGGTAACTTATCAAAGGTTCTATTTAAATTTCGAACTGGCTTCTAAAATTAAATGCTATTTAAAAATAAAAATCCTCATTTTCTGGCCGTTGCAGTGTGTAATGTACCGTTTTATAACCATTTTCTATTGGAATAACGAAGTTTCATACGGTGAGACATAAATTTAGTTCATTTTTTTGAAGTCTGGACTTGGTTTAAAACTCTTAAGTTTAAATTCGAAATGGCGTATCCGAGTGATGTGAGAAGCTTGAACATGGAGCACTTGCATTGTGCCTGCAATGCACTACCTGCACGGTCCTATACTATACTATACTATAGAGATGTGACGGCTGTATTGAGTTGTCAATACGCCGGCTAGAGCTGTATATCGGCCTTGAAGAGTTTACTAGGTATTATAATTATATTATTATACAAGTAGCGTAGTGGAGGTGGCGGATCACTTTAAACTTGCATTTTATAAAACAAACAACATTCCGCATCGATCTGTACTCGTACCATTCGTTATGTCGGTCACCCATCGATGCACCGGACCAAACCTGCACCACAATAATACAAGTAGCCACTAACACTTATTCCCGGTTTCAACCTGTCGAACAGTGCTCGGTTAGTAAAAACAGGCTTTGATAAAACACTAAACATTATATTGAGTAGGTGCTGCCTTTATCATTAGAAGCGTTCCTTAAATGTGACACGTTGCTTCAAGCTAGCCCTGACATGACAACGTTTGTCATTTCCTGGAGTTATGAGAAGGCAGTTGCTCGTGTGTACACTGATTATCTTTTAAGAAACTCCTTGTAAGTGAGGGTTGAATGCTTACCGTTTACGTACTCACGTGCACACCACCCAGTACTGACGTGACCTAGCCCACACCAAAAACCCACTACTTTTGAAACATTTCTTAAAATGTGCCGTTTCGTAGAGATGGCATTAGTTTTATCATATTTTAATGACGCCGTGGGTGCACTACTCGCCAAGCTATATGCCGTCGCCTTCTGTGCGATGGCCGCCATCTTGTTATAGCTCAGTGCGAGTAGGGCACGTAGGGCACGCACTAGATACCGGACGCCTCTGGACTAGTTCTACATGATAGTATACCCGTATATATAGCTAGCATGTAATGTACATAGGTACCTAAGTGCACGCCGCCTCGCGTGGCTTACGCACTATTGTGATAAGGACACATTAGATTAATCTTATTATTATTTATGTTCCCGAGTGCTCGCCCTGATATAGGCATTCGACGTCTCAGTCCAGTTCCGAACTCAATGTCGGTTGTGCGAAGCGAGCCTGTTGTGCATATGCATACCACAACTAAAACGTTCTAATCCATATGAAGTTTCTTAAGGATTGGAACGTTTTAGTTAAACAGCGTCATGATGATGATTAATTGATTACACAAAAAGCAGTGGGCGTATATTTGGAGTTCGGTTCAGTGACATCCGCGCCGTGCGATCCCGTTAGTGTATGCAGCCGCCGCAAGGAGGTTGGAAACGCATCGGCTCAGCAAGACGTCCCCAAAAAGTATTGACTGGCCTTTCGGCTCAGCTGGTAGTGTATCTGTTTTCTGCGCTGTAGGCCGTGGGTTCGATTCCCACCGAGAACAAATATTTGTGTAGTGAACGTAGATGTTTTTTCTCTGTCTGGGTGTTATTTGTATACATAGAAAGTGTCGATACTTGTCGCCGCATCCTCCGGGCTCGCGGCGCCGACGTCTGAGCCGACTCACCTCGGGCGAGCACTCGGGATGTCTCCACTTAGTTTAGTTCACTTGTTTGTTTATCAGATAAAAGACACTAATGTTACGAGACGCGACCGGCGACCTGCGTCCCCGGTCGCGGGTCGCGCGAGAGTCGCGCCGACTGCGCTTTCTTCCATGTATTTAGTACAAATGTTTTAGTAAATCTTCCCCACCAACTGACAGAGTTAGATGCAAGAGTCGCGGGTTCGATTCTGTGCAAGCACGAGACCACGGGGTGGACGATCAGCCATGAGGTTAATGAATTTGTAATAGTTTCGTTAGCTAACTCTCCCGAGGGTATTGTTTATGTTGCTTCTATGAATAGTATGTATGTATGTTTGTGTATGTCGGCGCGCGGTGGAGGGTAGCTAATGTTATGTAGCGGAAGTCCTCTTTTAAGGCCGACGCAGACCGGGACGGCATGACAAGGGATTTTCCCGTCGGGCAGCGCACATTAGCCGCTTACATACCGCGGCATTCCAGTGCCTTGCCACGGCATGCCGACTCACTCCGCGGTATGTCAAAACGAGAGCCGGAGTCCTTAGCATGCCGTTGCCTTCCGCACCTACGCCACGGCATCCCGCCGCGGGAAACCGTGGCGCGTCTTTCAATGCCGTGCAATGAAATCCCTTTCGATGCCACGGCATCATTTAAAAACATAGCAATTTATGTCGTATTTCTGTATCGATACGTTTGAATGTCCATTAGTAAAGATTGAAATCCCATGCCATGCCGTGTCGGTCTGCGGAGGCCATTAGGACGCTCTTCGTTAACTATAGTATTATTGTTTATGTTTCTTTATCTAAATAAAATGCATTTTGTCGTTTTAATCAGTTTTTCATTTCATTCGTTATTTTATTTCAGTCGTGTTGTCATTAAAATGAAACCACCAATAAATTCAATAAAATATATATTGCTTGTAAACTTACTTGCTAACCCTTACAAGATTATATGGTGTCATCGGTCATAGTAAATGCTTTTCAAAATTATTATATTCTTACAAAAATACATAATATTACAATGAGCTATGGTTACATTGAAAAGTTAAAGGCACTTAGTTCCCGCAGTGTTCGTTTATCTTATCTGTAATTACATATATTACTGTATTTTACTATCGGTAATGTAATAGTCTCGCCTTTGTGTACCAATATTGAACAGAGCCAAGGTTAAAGTTTTACTTACATTTCTAATAATTTATAAGTTCTTGCTATAGTGCATAACAATAAAGATGTCAGTACTCTCAAACGGTGAAGGAACACATCGTGAGGAAATCGTACGAGCCTCATTGAGGCGCACTGAAAAAAATCCTTTCAACACACTGGTTTGTAAGAATTAGAGATACGTCATGAAGAGGGAGCGTTTTTGTTGTTATAAAATGCTTCAAATATTTTTTTAAAATGAGAGCTGAAGAAGGGACGTTATTTCATTGGACCAATAATAATTATAACGAACTTTTAAAATTTACATTGGTTTTGGATATTTAATTTTAGGTAGTCAGTGACAGGTGGTCTGCACATAATGGATCACCTTAGAGTCTAGTGTGGATACAGTCCAATACGCAAGAAACAAGACAAAATGTGGTCGGGTTTATAGTATAGGTAACGGCACATAACTTTAGCGCTGACCGTTATTGCGCAGAAGTCAAAAATAAGGTACTTGAGGGGGGCTAGCGGGATGAAGGGCGGGCGTGCGTAGCGCTGATTGGCTCTCCAGTCGCACTCCGCTCTCTGTACCAATAGCACACTCTGCACACATCCACACATCCAGTGTGCGCGACATGGCACATCACATGCGCAGCTATCCCCTCCGCGTATCGCTCAGCGCTAAAGTTATGTGTTGTTAGTTATAGTAGATATAGTTGCATCGTAGTGTAACGTAGATAGTCTAGGAGGTGTCTCGCAGCTGCTGCTCATGCTCCGTCTCCAGCAGTAGCTGCGCCAGCGCGGCGCGCGAGCCCAGGTCTAGTGTATCCAGCGCGGGGCGGGGGTGAGGATGGGGGCGGGGGCGCGCGCGCGGGGGCAGCACGGCGCCCGGCTCGGGGGCGCGCACCACCCGCAGCCCCCTCCCTGCACACAGCACCCGCGCCGCGCCCGCGCTACTCTCCCCCCGCCACTCCGCCTCCGCTACACACACACACACAAATCTTCCTTCAACAACAGGGCTTCGATTCCAGCAACACGGTTCGATTGAGTGATAGTCGAGTGATCACTGAATCCGCGTTCCATTTTCAAATTTTATGGAATCGACACCCAGGGCGTCGATTCCAGCAACACAAATCACTCAAATATCGCTGTCAAATCTCAAATCTGACAGCGTTTCACTGATCGCTACCGCCAGCGAACTAGGTGTGCGCAGGCCTTTAATCGATGTGCTTAGTCAATTTTTGTGTGAAAAATTTGAAAATGGAACGCGGATTCAGCGATCATTCATTCGAGCCGTGTTGCTGGAATCGACGCACAGAACCATGTCTAGACATTCCTATAAACAACCATTTTCAAGCTCTGTACTAAAAATCAATTAAATAGGAGTAATAGTTTAGTCAAAAATGTTTTTTTTAAGTTTTTGGCCCGTTTGAGCACAAAATTTCCTAACAGCTGATTATGTCTGTACGCAAAGATACCCCACGATACGTTGTTGCCATTCTGACGCAAGTTACAAGTCCGAGAGTAACAATGACATAGCAAATATCCCGCGAGTAAAAGAGATAGAAATAGGTCAGGGTGTTGTTATTGCACCCTGCCTCCTAGATCCTTGCGGTAAGTGAAGCCTCAGGGAAAGCGCCATCGCTTTCCTTTCGGAACCATTCGTGAATTAAAACACGCACACAGTAGTGTGTAGTTAGATAGGTTATTAATGATATTATGTGTACCTGTATCGAGGTCGGATCTGTAGAAGGCGAGCACGTCGGCGGCGTGCGCGTTGAAGCGGCCCGTGTGCGAGCGAGAGCGCGGCGTGCGAGGGAGCGCGTGCAGCGCGTGGCGCCGGAAGGGGAGCGGCAGGAACCACGACACGCCCACTATCGTGTTCATGCGGACCTGCACACACACACACACACATTCAATCAGAATCATTTCTCTCAAACAAAGGAGCTAAACAAAAGCCTTAAAAGTACATAATGCTAGCTGCAATGAAAGTCGATCGAGGCGAGGTTTATACCTGTTTTGCGAGACAGGTATACAACCACATATTGTGACGTGCCTGCGATCGTCTTATGGCGGGTGCACATTTGCGAAATGTAACATGCAATGAAGGAATTTGCCGTCCACATTGTCGCAATGTAACAGAATTCCCATAATGTGGACGCTTTGCGCGCACGAATAGAGCATTTTACAAGTCGTGCACGCCACGATCCGCCATTTGTCGGTATTCTGGGCGAACACAACGGGGCGCGCAACGCGCTAGGTGCACGAAGCGCCAGGGTGCTCTCCTCGCGTGATCTCGACTCTCGACAGACTGAGATATATTCGCCACACGCATGCCGGAAATAGATGCGAGTACGTACATGCTCGGCTCGTGCGCGCCCTGCGTCCACTTTTTAAATGCTCTTTTCATGCTACATTTCGCTAATCTATACCCGCTATTACAGCGCGTGACAGATGGTCAACTAGCCGATTGTATAGCCCCACAGTTTATCTAGCAACATCCTATCCGTTCCCTCCAGCACCTTCCTTGTAAAGTTCCCTATGAGTATACGCACCCTGTTGAGGAAGTCCTGGTTGAACTCTAGATCGGGCACTATGAGCAGCACGAGCGCGTCCTTCGGCAGCGCGGCGCCCGCCGCCCGCACGGCGCGCCGCCCCAGCGCCTCGTACTGCCGCGCCTCCCCCCCCTCCCCCTGCCCCTCCTGCACCCCCTCCCCCACCCCCTCCCCCTCCCCCGGGGGCGCCTCGTGCAGGTGCGCGGCGGCGCGGAGGGGCGCGGGCAGGGCGGCGAGCGCGGCGCGCAGGGGGGCGAGCGCGTGAGACATGTTGCACGCTGCCTCACGGAAGGACACCTGACCGACAATATACCAATGTTACTCTGCCCTGACATTGTTGTTCATGACTGAGAACACTACGATACGGCCGGGTAATCTGTGAAGTTGGTCGGTCGTGCAAAAATGACTAATGAGCTAATGACTGACGGAAGATTTATAATAACGTCTAATAAACCTCGTGGGGACTCTTTCATTGTCGCCTGAACGAACACCTATACAATATCGAAGCTACATACAGTCCAGTCTGCAGGGGATGCTTATCTGAAGAAGAATTCTACGCTCACGTAGCCTTGGAATCCGAAGGTCAAGCAACTCAACGACAGGAAATCTTGATGAGCTTCAGCAATTTTGAAAAGAGTTAGAATGGCTATGATTATAGCCAGCATATCCTGACGCGTAATGGACCTTTGCGTTTGATTGTGGACACAGGAGTCCTACAACAATCACCAAAAGATGGATGATTCGCGGCATGAACATGTTATGAGGAGAGAAGAATGCCATGTGATGAAAAGAGTGTTAGGTGTGAATGTAGATGGATATAAAGGTAGAGGTAAGCCTAAGATAAAATGGATGGATTGTGCGAGAAATTATACTTATATCCAAGGAAAGAGTGAGTATTGAGATGACGAACGATAGGAAACAATGGAAGAAACAGGCACATTATGTCGATCCTACTTAGTGTGATTAGGGTAGGAAAAAGAAGGAGATCACAACACAGAAAGATAAATACATAGGAGTGGTTATCGCTCTAGATAACCGAGATGTAAATATACATATTCCCCAACTAGTGGAACAAGGTCAGGAACAAGAAGGAGATCCAGACGGGAAGGTTAGCTAGGTATACTCACGATGTGCAGGTTAGTGTTGGCGTCTCTGGCCGCGTGCAGCTGCTGGTAGCGCTGCAGCAGCGCCACACCCGCGGCGGCGGCGCGGCACGGCAGCGGCGCCACCAGCCACACGCGCGCGCTCTCCGTCACGTAGCGCACCGGCACCAGCCGCCCCGCGCCCAGCGGCCGCACCGCCGACACCAGCCGCAGCACCTCCCCCGCCCCCTCGCCCTCCCCCCGCAGCCGCACCAGCAGCCGGTAGCGCAGCGCCGCGGGGGGGTCCCACTGCCACGCGCCCTCCTCCAGCGTCACCGAGCGCGCCCACGCCCAGCGCCGCAGCGACCACGCACGCACTGAATCTAACACCAGCTGGAACGCAACCATGTCGACTCTACTTTACCAACTGAACATGACATTATGAGGCTAGTCGAACACGTATTAGCAGGTTTGGAGAGGAGCATATGCATTTTTTTTCGATCTCTTTGAAGCGTTTGACTGCGTCTCACATGTGATTCTAGCAGGAAAAATACAACATAACGTTATTAGAAAAGAGGAGGTAGCATTACAATCCATCACAAAGTTGTCTAAGCGACCGACACCAAGCAATTGAATTGAATGGTTGTCACTCGAACAAAATTAAATGTAAGATAGAATAGGCGTTCCCCAAGGTTCTATTTTGGAGCCTTTACTTTTTTTGATATACGAGACGTTACCGTGTGTAACGTGGTATTCAGCGGCGTTTTTACCTATTGTGCAGGGTGTGCGGTGCACACGGGCGCAGCGGTCCTAGGGGGCGCCACTCAGCAGGCACGTTGGCCGGACGCCGCACTTTCAATGACCAACGTAAAAAGCGCTCCGCTCTGCGTTCGGCGCCCCCTAGGACCGCTACGGAGTTCAACTTGGCGGGCGCGTTGGCCGGGCGCCGCACTTTCAATGACCAACGT
Source organism: Thera obeliscata (assembly GCA_947578465.1). Taxonomy (NCBI): domain Eukaryota; kingdom Metazoa; phylum Arthropoda; class Insecta; order Lepidoptera; family Geometridae; genus Thera; species Thera obeliscata. The sequence goes on along the minus strand of OX387916.1, from coordinate 26,077,893 downwards.
AAAAAGCGCTCCGCTCTGCGTTCGGCGCCCCCTAGGACCGCTACGGAGTTCAACTTGGCGGGCGCGTTGGCCGGGCGCCGCACTTTCAATGACCAACGTAAAAAGCGCTCCGCTCTGCGTTCGGCGCCCCCTAGGACCGCTACGGAGTTCAACTTGGCGGGCGCGTTGGCCGGGCGCCGCACTTTCAATGACCAACGTAAAAAGCGCTCCGCTCTGCGTTCGGCGCCCCCTAGGACCGCTACGGAGTTCAACTTGGCGGGCGCGTTGGCCGGGCGCTGCACTTTCAATGACCAACGTAAAAAAAGCTCCGCTCTGTATAGATTTTGTATAGCATCTTGAGCTCTTCTAATATTTGATGAATAACATCATAGGGGCCGACGAGCGCCGCTGGCACTCGGCGCCCTTCCCCCCCCCCCTCTTTTTTCTCCTCATAAAGAAAGAATTTTCAAATTTTCTTTCTAAATGCATTTCTAAGCTATAAAAAAAACACACCCTCCAAGTTTCATGCTTTTAGAACTTACGGTTCAGGCTGTGCGTTGATTTTTTTTAAAACCATTTTCCCCCTTTTTCTCATCATAGGGAGAGAATTTTCCAATTTCCCTTCTTAGTGCACCTCTACGCTATAGGAGAAACACACCCTCCAAGTTTCATGCTTCTAGGAGTAACGTAAGAGTTTTAAATATTTAGAAGAAAAAAGAAGCAGAAGATAGTCATGTCAACATCATAATCATGGATACGTTTTGGCTTGTTAGGGACCAGAACCCCTTCAGAACCTACCAGAACACCTTGCATAATAATTCTAAATACAGGGTTATTCATTATAAGCTGCAAATTCTCAGGAATTAAAATCTAAAAAAAAAAAAATTGCATATATATTTTTTATTTTATTTGTTGAACCTAATTCCTGAGTATTTGCAGCTAATAATGAATAACCCTGTATAGTCAACAGGACATTGTGGTAACCAAACTGAAAAATTTGTTCTTAAAATCTCCAAACAATCGAGTTAATTACCCATTGGGGAAATTTGACAGTTTGTTGTAACTTGATGTGCTGTTACTTGTACTTTGTATCCATTCCATTTTGAACGCGCGCTTACTAGGGGGCGCTTGGGTAATGTTTGCACACGGGCGCTACATGGGCTAGAGACGCCTCTGCTGGTATTTGCAAACACAAGTCCAGAACTTGTTTGATTTCAAATAGAGTTTTTTTCTATTTCAAATGGTGTCAAAGTTAATAGTCTAGCGATGGTTCATAAAGTTAGCAAGTATACAGTTGTTGTATGAGTGAAGTCTTGTACCTGCACGGCCTGGCGCGTGGCGTGCGGCAGCGGCGCCAGCGCGCGGGGCTCGTCCGGCATGAAGGCGTGCGAGCGGAGGGAGTGTAGTTGTGTACCTGCACGGCCTGGCGCGTGGCGTGCGGCAGCGGCGCCAGCGCGCGGGGCTCGTCCGGCATGAAGGCGTGCGAGCGGAGGGAGTGTAGTTGTGTACCTGCACGGCCTGGCGCGTGGCGTGCGGCAGCGGCGCCAGCGCGCGGGGCTCGTCCGGCATGAAGGCGTGCGAGCGGAGGGAGTGTAGTTGTGTACCTGCACGGCCTGGCGCGTGGCGTGCGGCAGCGGCGCCAGCGCGCGGGGCTCGTCCGGCATGAAGGCGTGCGAGCGGAGGGAGTGTAGTTGTGTACCTGCACGGCCTGGCGCGTGGCGTGCGGCAGCGGCGCCAGCGCGCGGGGCTCGTCCGGCATGAAGGCGTGCGAGCGGAGGGAGTGTAGTTGTGTACCTGCACGGCCTGGCGCGTGGCGTGCGGCAGCGGCGCCAGCGCGCGGGGCTCGTCCGGCATGAAGGCGTGCGAGCGGAGGGAGTGTAGTTGTGTACCTGCACGGCCTGGCGCGTGGCGTGCGGCAGCGGCGCCAGCGCGCGGGGCTCGTCCGGCATGAAGGCGTGCGAGCCGTTGAACAGCGTCCAGCGCAGGTGGTCGAACCTGCACACCACACCACACGCACTCTGAGGGACTCATAATGATAGTCTCCGAGGTTGAGAGTACTATTAAAACAGCTATCATTATCAGCCTGAAGAATTCTGCTGCTGGACATAAGCCTCCCCTAAACATTTTTAGGAAGAACTATTATAAGCCCTTTCCATCCATCGATTTTTCGCGATCTTAACAATGTTTTAGGTCCATCTGGTGGGTGGGCGTCCAACGCTTCGTTTTCCGGTCAAAGTCACGCAACGAGCTACATGGTAGAACACTACGTGGTAGAATCAGGAATAAAGATATCCGTTGAAGAACCAAGGTCGATGCCATAGCTCGTAGAATTAGTAAGTTGAAATGGCAATGGGCCGGTCATATAGCTCAAAGAGCCGAAAACCGGGGAATATGTAGTGTTGTGGGGGAAGGGCGGTTACCTGGTGTCGGGGCGGGCGGGCTGGGCGCGCAGGCCGCCGGGCCAGGTGGCGTTCCTGTGCCCGGGCGGATGTTTGGCCGCCACGCTCCACAGCGCCGCCCGCAGCGCCAGCGCCGCGCCGCGCAAGCGCTCCAGCTGCACCTGCGCCACACCACAGCACTTGTATACCGCACCGCAGCGGACTACACGCCGCGCAGGCATTAGGGCCCTCCCTGGTGTCCCGCGCGGCGTATACTCCGGTGCTGCGCGCTGACTGAACTCGTCTTTCTTTACCCGTTTTTTCAGCCTTTTTTTTTATAATAGATAGCTAAGCATTATGATTTGATGGCATTGTCACAAAAACTTGACAAATTCATCATGGTCTTATTGGTTTCCGCAAGCAGACTGCTGGTGAGCTCTTTTTGCATGACGCTTAATAGGAAACCAATCCTCACGATGTTTTCCTTCACCATGTAACAGTCCTGGCATAGTGCACATACATTTTTCGACAGATATCGTCGCATAACGTCTGACAATTTAAATGTTGGGAACAAATAATAATATGATACTAAGCTACATATTATGTTGGATAGTAGATGTGACATACCCGTGCGACGTATGCGTGCAGCGTGTGAATGGCTACGGGCGAGGCGGGATGCGCCGTCACGGCGTCCGCCAGCGCCGGCGCCAGCACCAGCGCCGCCTCGTCGCGCGGGAGACGGATCGACTGGTAGCTCTCACCCTGCGGGGACATACTCATACTTTACAATCTTACCTATAGTCATTTGAAGTCTCAGCAGCCTACCCCAACTATCTGTATAACTGCTAAACACAAATACATGATAATGACTAAAGCGCCGAAACATTGCAGCTATACTCACTGAAAACAACCCAACTACAGAGACACAGTTTAAACGATGCTATTGAATGCAGATGTAGGAAGAGTAATACTACATTATTGCAAAGGCAGCCATTTCGGCCGAGGCAAATATAGTGCTTTTCTTAAAAAAATGCAAGGAAATAGAAAAGGGTCTTTTACATAATAAATTTATTTTTTATTAACCAAATAACAACGAAGTCCGCTTTACCGCCAATTTTTTATTTTATTTTACGCCAATTTTTTATTTTATTTTAAGAAAAGCCAATTAATTAATTGGCTTTTCTTAAACATGCGCGGTCTATGGTCTTATTTTGAAGTTTTCAGACTGTAAAAATTATGTTGATATTTGCTCTCACCTGATGTAGTTGCGTGCAGGGCGTGCAGGATGCAGCGCCCGATGTTCTCGTGGTGATGCGCCGAGTACGAGTTCCTTGAGAGATGCGCTCGATGCTCTCACCTGATGTAGTTGCGTGCAGGGCCGGTGCGCGGCGTGCAGGATGCAGCGCCCGATGTTCTCGTGGTGATGCGCCGAGTACGAGTTCCTTGAGAGATGCGCTCGATGCTCTCACCTGATGTAGTTGCGTGCAGGGCCGGTGCGCGGCGTGCAGGATGCAGCGCCCGATGTTCTCGTGGTGATGCGCCGAGTACGAGTTCCGCACGCACCAGTCCAGCTCCGCGTGCACGGCGCGCAGCACGCCGTTCGATATCAGGAACCCGCTCTCTGGAACCCATCGACATAGCACACATTAGCCTATAATTCCATGCTGTTACCTATACGGAACTAGGCCCAAGACAAGGCTGTTAAGTCTTGCTCGTCAGTGTCAACATTAGGTTAGCTCAAACATTTGTTAACTAGGGTGAGGTTAGCATTCTCTTCAGTAAATAGTTGAGATGTGAGGATGCAGTTACCGAGTGAGCAGTACTGGCTGTCATCCTCGGCCACGGTGCCCATGTAGAGGTCCTGGCTCACGCTGAGCTTGGAGACGAGCGCGGCGAGGCGGCGCGCGTTCACGAAGGCGCCGTCCGACACCAGGAAGAAGAAGTCGTACTCCTCCAGGTAGTTGTCCGCCAGGTACTTGAGCGCATGGAACGGCTTCAACATCTCTCGGGTGTCCGTGAACCCTGACATTATCGAGCATGTTTATTTAGGGTCTCAGGGAAACTTTGTTTAACAAAATCATACATAATTCAGATCAATAAACTCATCAAAGCAATCTTCCATGGTGATATGCTATACAGTTTCAGCATAGGGGTAATTTTGAAAGCGATACGTGGATCGCCATTGCAGGAAATCTAGATGTGCACAAGGCTTAATCACATGAACAATCATCATCATTAATTATAATTAATGGTGTAAATTGATATTAGCAATCAATGGAGGAAACAGCTTGTATTTTCCTGTTTGGTGCGCTGAGCCTCCATTAGGAGGCCAGGGTATGGTTCAATAAGTAGTAGTAGTAGTAATTGTAAGTAACATTAGACTCACCAACAACATTAGCCAGGCCGGGCACTGCACTCATGGCGCTCGCCGTGATGAAGAACTTGAGTGCGGGCTGCAGGCGAGCCATCGTCTGGTTTAACGCAGCCACTTGATTCTTCAATGCATCTTCCGAGCTCAGCACTCCACTCAGAAGGGAGCCTACGAAACATAGTTATCAGCGATTATACCAAAAAGGCATCCACCAAGATAAACAATCAGATAAAACAAAATAGAGCAATGCCCTTGAAGTGATAAAGTTGGGTGTTCTCTCCCTGGGGTGTAGTGGTGGGTCACCTCTCATGCCGAGCTCGGTGGTGTAGTACCGCGGGCGCTGCACGCTGCGTCCGGCGGGCGCGCCCGCGGGCCCGAGCGGCCGCTCCTCGCGCGCCGGCTCGAACTCGTCGGGCGCGCCGCCCGCGGCCGGCAGCGCGCCCGCGCCCGCGCCCGCCTCGAGCCCGGCGCAGCCCGCCTCGTCGTCCAGCGGGATGACGGCCAGCGACACCCACAGCCCCAGCACCACGCCGCACAGGAAGTACGAGTTGTGCTTCACTTGCGACATCACGAACCGAGACCACATTTTGGAGCCACCTTCGCTTCGCGGAACACCTTCGCCTCTCACTTATCGCGAGCAATTATCCGATTGCGTTAGAGTTAACATCAATGATCAAATCAGTGATAATTTATCGGTTTTTATTTATTACCAGTGTTGCCGTTTTTTATTTTGAGAAAATGCTAGAACTTGCTCCAAATAATGCTAAAAAATGCTATTTTTGTATTTAAAAATGCTAAAAAACATGCTAAAATTCTAATTTTGTTATTAACATTTCTGTGTACAATTTTTTGGTAGAACAGTAGCCTAACATGTTATTCTAGGCTCTAAAGTATCGTTACGCACTAAATGTTAGCAAAATCCATCCAAAAGCCAATCCTTAAACTCGCCTATCTTCTCCCATTCTTCGCAATAATGTTGCTCATATTTAGGAGGCATACTTTCACTTCACATTCACAAATCACATTGAATGAATTTATTCAAGAGTCAAGTGGGGTTCGGACGCGAAACGTTCGTTACGTAAAAACAATCAGAAACTAATTTCAGGGAAGTCCCTGATCCAGAGAGTTGCCATACCTCAATGAAAACCATAGATAAAAAATAATGTATCTGGTCGGTCGCTATTAAATAATCTTTTGACATTGACTTTTGATTTGAAATGCCAAAATATGCAATATGCTAAATGCAAAATTTATATGCTAAAGAGTCCTGAAATATGCTAAATTTAGCACTAAAAATGCTAAAACGGCAACAGTGTTTATTACTGCAAAAAGACAACATAGGAAATGTCAGTGAGCGAGGTCATGAACTCGCTGCGCTGACGTGCGTGCGTCGTGCGTGACGTTCTGTTCTGACGTTTTGGTGACAGTTTGAGAGTGACAGATGAAGGTTAGGTAGGTTGGACAGTGACGGTTAATTAACTTGACATAATAGAATATCACGGCTTGATCACGGCATGGAAATGGGACTTGGCAAAAAGACAAATTAAATTACATTTTTAGAATAATGTAATTTGTTAAAGTATTTAATTACAGCGAAAGAACTAAACATTTTTTGTACTACTCTCAGCATATTCAGCATCTAATTTTATGACTGAATTTAAAAACAAACACCTCGTGGTCCTGTTACTGCCACGAGAAATAATTTTAATTTTCTGGCAAAATACAGTTTGCGTCAGTTTAAAATTAAAACTGATCGACACCGCTATCGCAAAACGCCTATATGTGCGCAAGGCTTTATCACTATACCTAGTTATCTATTAACTACCCGGTAGCTCCTAAGCTTTAACTAGATGGTAACAATCGTGATCTAGACGGTAAAATACGGAATGAGCTCGTTACCTTCACCGGTCCATATCTACATAAGTGCAGGATCTAGTGTTGGCATGTCATTCAGTTACCGGAATAGCTCCGTCCGGCCATTCATTGTACTCTCATCGTCCGTCAATTGGACGCGCGGAGGTACCTACTCTTGAGTAGACACTAATCAGCTCACTGCCAACTCGAGCAGAGCTACAGAACTACCTACCTAGATGTTGACTTTTTTTGAGAACGGTCAATATTCCACCTGATGTAGAGAAAGTTACTGTTTATTCATCATCATCAGCCCGTTTGCACCCACTGCTGAGTATAGACCTCCTCTTTATTGCACCATTCTTTCCGGTCCCTCGCGAGTCTCATCCACTCATTCCCAGCACTTGCAGCCATGTCGTTCCACCAACGGGCTGGTGGTCTGCCTCTAGGTCTTTGAGCATCCCACCACCACCGTTCTGTAGCCGACTTCGTCCATCTCCCGTCGTCCCTTCTTGCCAAGTGCCCTGCCCATCTCCACTTCAGTTTTGCGATTCGCGTACCCACATCCACGACCTTTGTCCGGCGTCTATTAATCTCGACATTGGGTACGTGATCTAGGAGTGATATTCCGAGCATGGCTTATTTAAACTCAATCAAAGTTTATTCAGTTCAATTCCAAGAATCACTTTGAAACATCCTAAAGCTAGGTGAGTCTCTAGGTGCCAGTTTCACGCGACCAAGCCGACGCAAGAACAGGCAACAAACTACGGCTCGGTTCCTACCGTTTTTTTATATGATCTAAATCTAAACTAACAACATCTATGATCTAATCTAAGCTTATAAACCTAAAATAATAGCAGTGAAGTTCTAGTGTGGTGCCACTTCACTAGCCAGACGTATGCAATGCAATAATACCGCATATTACCGATATTACTTACGTTGTATGCAATATGATCTACTTACCACAAAGAGCACGTTCACCAAGGAAGTGGACCGTCCTCCATTATCTGAGTGAATGTGAGGGTGTTAGCATCCCCAGGCCTCTCTGAGCTGACAGAGTTCCCGCGATATAATACCCCTTTTGCAATGTCGTCGGTCCATCGTGTGCATCCTATCCGCAGGTTATAAGCAATTTGTATGAAATACCTATGTATTATACCGATTTGCCTAATCTCTTAAGTTTAAAGAATTACGAAGTAAATGCGGCAATAACTGGTCTAGCTAAGTATAGTAACTAAGTGGTACCTAACCTAGTTGACCTATGCTAAATCTTTATATCTGGATATTTTTGCGTCGCACTATACCTATAAGTCTATAGAATATATCGTCGTTGTGGTGCGAGAAGTAACTAAGTGCAAAAAGCTAGTCTCGAGATAATCGCGTTTTAAAGTTTTTTTGTTCTTAAAATGAGTGTAACTTATCAACACTTATAGTTACAAAAGAGGTTTCTTCATATAAAATATAGATAATTTTACCTTACACACTAACTTTCAACAAATGAATGTAAGTAATTATATGGTTACTGAGATACATAACAAAAAGTAAGTTAATTAATTCTGGCATACACATTAACGTAATACCTTGATTAAATATTACTTAATTATGATCTGTTGATGACTCTTACCGACAACAGAATTTCATTTCATTCAATAGCTTTTTATCTGCAAGAAATCACTAAGTGACTTTAGTGAGCAGTGCAACCCCAAGACTTGAAGAATATTGTAAGTAAAGTGATTGAATTAAACTACTTAAGAACCCTTAGGTGATTTTTGTAGACAGATTTTTGCCTCTACGGGTAGTTATGCACTTTTGACATTCTTGTATTATCTATAATTTTAGTAAAATCTACTCTTTTACATTCTGAGAAGGTACATAATGGGTTTCAAAACACTTTCTCGTCAATAACTCATTTTGGCAAAAAATGTCACTTAGTGACTTCTCGCACCACAACGACGATATTTTATATTTGATACCTACCTACATAATCAATAATTAGGTATTAGCATCGCCAAACCAGTCCATTCAGAGTTGGACTCGGCTTACGATACAGTAGCAGGTACCTACTAGTTCTAAAGATGGTCTCGTGTAGGTACAGTCAGCTGCACTAAGACGAATTCATAACTTTCAATAAGTGAGTTTAAAAAAATTAAAAACTGAATTAAATTTTGACGACAATCCTGGGGACTACATCAAAGTACCAATTTTAAAATATCGGCTCATCAGCAACTGTAGGCCTACCATGAGCTCTGTCTGGCTCTGTCTATGGTTCTGGTTTTGAGTCTGTGTGAGTGTTGACTAAATAAATCCTACGTCAAAACGTCACACACACAGTATAATGCACTGGTGAGCACTCACGCAGACTCAAAACTAGAGCCAGAGACAGAGCTCATGGTGGGCTTACTGATTTCATGATTATAGAGTTTTTGTTCAGTAATGAGTTTAGTGTAAATGACTAACTATTTGGAGTGATAATGATAACGTGTAATATTAGTGGTAGCGACTGTACCAGTAGTTCCTCACAGCCAGCAGGCAGCAGTCAGCTGTGAGTGGCAGGCTGTGAGGCCGCGCCAGCCGGAGCCTCCTCCTAGGAACACGATCATATGTTCCTAGTGCACGTAGGACACGGACAGTTCTACAACTCGATCACATTAAAAAAAACCTGTATAATTTTGAATTTTAGAAAAATATTTCAGTCAGTTCCTTCTGCCGATGCGTGTTACAAAGTGAAAAATTACAGGATTTTACATAATTTACGCAAAATTTAAACCTTTACTGCTGCCGCAAATTAGTATCAGTAGGTAGTGATTTAATCACAAAAATTGTCGCGTGTTTGGAGTACCTCCCTCGGGAAGGCAGTGTACCCCCCGCACCCCCCGCACAGGAGATAGGGATGGGGATGGGGAGGATGGACCACATCCGGATCCGCATGTTCATCACGCAGGTCGTCTTAGTTCTACTCAGTAAGTTCTATTCTTCTTCTACTTATCGTGTCATTACTTCTTTCGAACCAAGTGTGGTGAAAGGATTTTGAGTGCGCCTCACGAGGCTCCTTTCGTGCACTTGACAAATATTTTAGATTTTTTTGGTCCTACAACATGCCGGGTTTCCTCATGATGTTTTCCATCAACAGTTATATTTAGATGATTAAATAAATCAATATTAGGGACGTTCCACACGACACTATCTAGCCCCGAACTAAGCAAAGCTTGTACTATGGAAATCAGAAATTTACTTTTTTATCATAATTGGCGACAGACGAGAGGTAGCAAAAGTTGCAGGTTCGATTCTGGCATCGAAAAGTTTAACTTTTATTGATATATTGTTTAATAATATTATCATTGATGTGTTCAACTGGCACCTAGACTCACCTAGCTATAAAACGTTTCAAAGTGATTCTTGAAATTCCACTGATTAAAGACTATTTTGATTTGATTTGATGTGTTCATCTACCTTACCATGGATAAGTAAGCGAGAGCTATTTTGTATTTATTTATATTTATATTAATGGAATTAATTAGAACGGATATGTTATCCAATTACACTAATTAACAAATTATTACTTACAATTAATTAATTAAAATAAAAACAAAATTACAAACACAAATTAAATAATAAAGTCAAAAATAATAAATAAACAAATCAAAATAAGAATAATAAAATCAAATCATATGTCACATTCACAATACTTTAGACAAAAAATAATTAAAAAATAATAATAAATAATATTTAAAAATTAATTTTATTATAAAATGTAACTATTCTGACACAAACTAATGCTATCATAATGTTATCAAAGAGCGAACTATGAACTATTGTAATCCATTATTTATGTACTCGTAGATAAACCGGAACACGTATAAGACCGGTCTCAGTCGCACGTGTCAGTGCCTGATATGAAATGAGACAAATAAGCTAAATCAAAATCAAAAATGTATCATAAGAATCACTTTGAAACGTCTTAAAAGCTAGGTGAGTCTAGGTGCCATTTCCATGCGACCAAGCCGACGCAAGAACACCCAACAAACTACGACATGGTTCCTACCATTTTTAACCGACTTCCAATCAAAAAGGAGGAAGTTCTCAATTCGGTTGTATTTTTTTTAATGTTTGTTACCGCATAACTTCGTTATTTATGAGTCGATTTGAAAAAAAAAATTTTTATCTGAAAGGTACGGCTTCCAGATTGGCCCCGTTCAGGGGATCATCCCTTCAATAGGTAGTTTAAAAAAAAAAAAAAAAATGCTTTATTGATTTGTAAACAGTGGTTGGTGTACTTAGCATGCTCTATTCCAGAGCTAGGTGGATGGCTGGTCGTGGTGTTGGTCGTGTTGTTGGTAACACAATAGGCTGTGGTCGGGAAATACTGCGGTAGGTATACCTTACCGACCTGCTGTTGCACCACCATACCAGGAACTAGAACACATAATGCATCTATACAGATCCTACTTACTAAGGTTTTGGCTTTGATAATCCTACTAATATCATAAATGTGTAGGTTTGGATGGATGTTTGTTACTCAATGGGTAAAGCTCTAACCATAGATAGGCTATGCATGGACTGTACCATTATGCATTGATATAACTGGAGAAGTCATAAGGCACGGGCACGTAGGGCACGTTTTTAGTAGCCAGCAAGTCGTGGACTTTGAGGTAATTGATGTTGTCTTGGAGATATCATCAATAGATCAATGTACTCGTAGGAGAGTGCGTCATCAATGATCCCGCGGACTTCACTCGACACTCGAGATACACTTGTGGCACGTGACACGCATTTCAGTTTGGCGTGACAACCTGCTGCTAATAACATATTTATTGAGTCTTCTATGCTGTACAAAAGCCTCCCCCGTTTTAGTAGAAGGGAGAGGGGGGACCGTAATCTAATATTTAAAAAAAACTTGTGCGCGGGCGCAGGAGCCTAATTCTCGGGCCGACCGAGATTTTCAATGTCCCTTGGCATTGCACAAACAGCCCCGCACTTTTTCTACGTTTTCCGTATATCGTATAGCTGTCGAGGCTTCTACGATGAGGTCGTTGATGAATTACTCAAGGAAATCGGCCATTCTCTCATCGAAAAGAAGCAATAAAATAAAATTGCAAAATGATCCGAGGTGAGCCGAGAATTAGGTCCCTGCGCATTCGAGTATGAAGGATTGCTATTCAGCGTGGCAATACCTCCAGCGTCTAGGGGAAGTTTCCCTTTGGCACTGATTTGATCAGTTGATCTCTAGATCGTTTGTAACAGTCTGCAGTTTGTTGTGTATTTTGTAAATTTCTTTATTTATAATTATAATTTTTAGCTTTGATTAGATATTAAAATCGTTACAAAACAGTAGTAGGTGGTGTCTATCGACAATGGGGGAGTTAATTTGAAATGAGCTGGTCTTTATCGTTGGCTATCGGAACTATTGTTTTCATTGTTATGCATACGCCGGTAGGTACAGTCACCGACAGAAGTGTATTGACATTTCTGTTTTTTAAAGTTTGAATATTTCTTACACCAGTTCACTTTAGATTGGATTACTGAACTTTGTTTTTTTATTGGAAAACCAACAGCTTGTAATCACTTAATAATATTTATGGTCTAGAAACTAATGAGCCTATTATAGGTTTTCATTTTATTTGAAGATCTTGAGGTTTGAGCCACCACTATTTGCAAACCAAACTTGCCATACATTTGACAAATCCAGAGAAAAAGGGAATTTAGTAACTAAAATTGTCAATCTACTTTTGATGCTGACTGTACGTGCTGTTACGTACGTCGAACAACGTAACCATTGGAGGCAGGTGCGTGCCTTCAGTGATGGAAAACATTGATTGATACGCCTCCTTAGCTCGACTGACAACCGTTGGGGAATAAAGGTTCTTGAATGGCGACCACGAACCGGAAGACGATACAATGATTGGCCTCTCAGCTCAGTCGGTAGAAGGTCTACCTTCTGCGCCGTAGGTCGTGGGTTCGATCCCCACCGTGAACAAATATTTGTGCGGTGAACGTAGATGTTTGTTCTCTGTCTGGGTGTTATATTGTATTCTAAGTAAATATTTACAAAAAAAAGCATGTAAGTAAGTAGGTATTATATCAACTACCTGTGCCCATAGTACAAGCTCGGCTTGATTTTGGGGCTATATAGTGTTGTGTGGATGTCTACAATATTTATTATTATTTTAATGTTCTTTGCAATGCTGCAACACTAACCTGAACGACTGCACTAGAGTCGTGACTTATGTCACGATGTGCATATGTTATGGACCAAGTGATAAATTGGGCATTATACATAATGACCGGACATTATGTATAATGCCCAATATGGGAGGGCAATTTGATAATAATTAGTCAAATAATCAAATTGACCGGGCATTATACATATTGTCCATCACCTTTTGGGCAGAGTAATACAAACATATTTAATTGCTATTTTTTTATTGTTATTGGCTAGCTCCGCTCATGGACGACCTCGCGAGCTTCTGGCTGAGCTATTCCAGAGCCAAACACGGGGCACCCCGACTTGAGTTGGTTAGGTTTTTTTTTATATCCCTTAGGAAATCAAACACGGGGCAACCCCGACTTGAGTAGGTTAGGTTTTTTTTTATATCCCTTAGGAAATCAAACACGGGGCACCCCGACTTGAGTTGGTTAGGTTTTTTTTTATATCCCTTAGGAAATCAAACACGGGGCAACCACGACTTGAGTAGGTTAGGTTGTTAGGTTTTTTTTTATATCCTTGGGAGTCAAACACGGGGCACCCCGACTTCAGTAGGTTGTTAGGTTTTTTTTTTATGCGCTTGGGAAATGGAGATCAAGGGAAGCTTCCCTAGTGTTGCTATCAAAAGGTTTCTACGTCTTTTAAGCGACTTTAAAGTGTTTATTATCAAATTGCCCAATTGTCATGTAGCAATATAATAATGACCGGGCAATGTGATAAATAATGAAGAGTTTATCACTTTGCCCGAAAGAGCTAGACATTATGCATAATGCTCGGGCATTAGTCATAATGCCCGCATTAATCACTTGGTCCATAACACATACACGATTCCAGTGCAGTCGACTGTACCTCCGATGGTAGATAAGTAAGGTACTTCCCTGAACTTATTTACAGACATTAGAGACGTTTTTTTGAATAAACCGCAAAGTAATGACAGAGGTATCGTTGATCCGCCGCACATGTACCCACCTAGCTGTACCCCTACCACAAGCTCTGGCTCTGGCTCTGGTTTGGAGTCTGTGTGACTGTTGACTAAATAAATGCTACGTCCAAACGTCACACACACAGTATAATACACTGGTGAGCACTCACACAGACTCAAAACCAGAGCCAGAGACAAAGCCAGCCTAATTAGCTTTATGTAGCTGTATACCTAAAATTATTTTTAAATTGTCTTTGTAGTTTATTGTTTTTAAATTTTTCTTTAGTTTTGCTTTATGTTAGCAATTTTTCAAATTCAAAATTGATCATACTTCAAGCGAATAAATACATTTCATTTAATTTGAGACAGAGCTTGTGGTAGGCCTTTTGTTGTCATCTCGCGTCAGTAGTCAGAAGGTATACTACTCACCGAGCAAGGTCACGAGACAGGTTATCATCGTATTTGTACCTAAAACATGTCCGAACGAACGTCATCCGAACAAGTCCATCTCTAAATAATGAACTCGGGCCGTTATACTATTTGCTTCGTCTGTTACTTGTATTATGTACATAATATAACTCGTGATATTGATAGGAGAATATAAAACAAAGCAAAGTTAAAAAACTTGAGAAACCGTCTTCATGGCCAAACTGCTGAAAACAGATTTTGATATAAAATTTATATATTTCGGAGCATTGTGTCTCATGGGGGTGCGTACTACCACCATGCCTATTGCTGCCGTGAAGCAACATCGCTGTGTACAGGGTTGAAGGGTGTGTGCCGGTCACATTACTGGCACGTGAGGCTAAACTGTATGCCTCAAGTTGATGGACAGTGCATCGTAGGGCACGTTTCTGACGTGCGTGACTTACAAGGCATTTCTTTGTTATAGGCGATGGTTACCACATAACATCAGGTGGGCCATATGGCCCACCTGATGTTATGTGTTTTTTTATTTAACTAACTGATGGAACATGTATATACATGTTCCATCAGTTAGTTAAATAAAAAAAAACATATGGAGTGATAGTCCTGGCTGCAACAATATTCCAGATATACATTTAAATGGAAATCTCCTCCTTTTTAAAGTTGGTTAAAATTAAAGAAGTGTGTATGTTGTTTCAGTAAACGTACCATCGATATCGTTCGGCCTGGCGATGGGCTGGGTGTCGCTGGAGAGTGGCACTGGCGGTGCTGACGGTGCTGGCGGCGAGGAGGCGGCGCTGGTGGGCGCGGCCGCCGTCACGTTCCTGGCGGGCGCGCTGGCCATGCCGCTGGCCGCGCGCGCCATCGCTGCTGGCCGCAAGCCCGCCATGCTGGCCACCTCCGCCGCCTTTATTGTGGGTACCTATCATCAATACAGCACTGGAGGAGTCTGCTCTGGAACTGCTGCCGAGGAGCATGACGTGTGCTGAGCTTTCGTTCTATACCTATTAGATACTAAAAGCTGCACTTAAAGACGTAAATGGTGAACCTTCATCAATTCGTCGTTACTAAAGCTTTGCATACGCAACCTGCGATCGCAGCTGATTGTCTAGATGTGCGCAAGGCTTTAGATCTGTTGGCACGTCACGTCGTGCAGTACTTAATGTCTTTAATGTGCCTTTTAGAATGAGATCTGCAGAGAAAGTAATGCATCGTGGTGATCCGTCAGATGTGCTGGTCGCTGAAGCTGGCGGGCGGCTGGGGCGTGGTGGCGGGGCGCGCGGCCGCCGGGCTCGGAGGCACCGCCGCATGGGTCATCCCGCCCATGCTGGCGCTAGAGGTACGTCTCCACTCCACTGCCGACCTGACAACATTCTACAAAATCGGTTGTCTGTAAAGTCTGTTTACTGACAATAGTTGAACGTGACAACGTCATACAGCTGTCCACGCGGACGCATCGCTCACTCAAGTAGGAGAGAGACAGATGTCGAACGCTGCCGAACGCGGAGGCCGTGCGTGCCTCTTTGTCGCTCGTTCCGCGCTCTCGCTTACACTTCAAGCCTTAAATGGAACGCCTCAGAGCGAGGTAACGCCGCATGAGTCATGTTTTTTCATGCGTGCAGCCGGCTCCATCGAATTATAAGTCGTTATCACGCCAAAAAGCTTGGAAATGTGTGTGAGCAAAGTCACTTCCTGATTCCATCGCACCAATTGGCTTCAAAGCACCGCCATGTGCTTGGAATAGTCCTTCCTTCCTAATTCCAAGCACATGCTGCGCATTTGATGCCAATTGGTTGGATGGAATCAGGAAGTGACTTTGCTCACATTGGTTCGTGACAATGGTGAAGTCTAGTGAGCATCTTACACTCTTGTCTATGCTCACTATACTTCACCAAAATTGTCGGTGAGGCTGTGTCGACGTCATACCGAGCGATAGCATTATGTGAGTGTCATCGTCGGCGACACTCCTTTGTGTTTCGATTTGCAATGCCTTGAGTCCACTTGATGGATATGATTGATGCGTCCTTATTAAGCTCATCACCTTGAGATACATTTTAGCTTATTCGTTCTACACTAATGTCTGTGCTTCCAGTTTCATTTATTTGAAGGTCTTTGGTGTTAACTAATGATTTAAAATGACAGCTTGGGCAACGGATGCCAGTCCAACCCTCTCATCAGAAGATTTATTATTTTATACAACTAGCTGATGGACCAAGCATTATAGCCCACCTGATGTTAAGTGGTAACCATCGCCTATAACAAAGCATTGGCTCGTAGGTCACGCACGTCAGGAACGTGCCCTAAGATGCACTACCCTGCGTCCATCAACTTGAGGCATACAGATGTTCAGCCTCACGTGCCAGTAATGTCATCGGCACCCACACCCTTCAAACCTGTACACAGTGATGTTGCTTCACGGCAGATATAGGCATGGTGGTAGTACGCACCCCCCCGAGACATGCACAAAGATCTCTACTTATAAAACTAAGCTACTACTTGGCTTAGTTTATAAAACCATGAGGATTACTTTAAATTGTTATCAGATGGTTTTTGGAAATCGATGCACCGACTTGCTTTCACAATTATGCCTATGTTGAGATGATTCTAAGACTAAGTGATCCTCGTGGGCTGGTGTTGATGTGTTGTGTTGTGTTGTTGTGCAGATGTGTTCCGGTGGCGTGCGCGGCGCGGCGTGCGTGGCGCTGGTGTTGATGTGTTGTGTGGTGTGATTGCAGATGTGTTCCGGTGGCGTGCGCGGCGCGGCGTGCGTGGCGCTGGTGTTGATGTGTTGTGTGGTGTGATTGCAGATGTGTTCCGGTGGCGTGCGCGGCGCGGCGTGCGTGGCGCTGGTGTTGATGTGTTGTGTGGTGTGATTGCAGATGTGTTCCGGTGGCGTGCGCGGCGCGGCGTGCGTGGCGCTGGTGTTGATGTGTTGTGTGGTGTGATTGCAGATGTGTTCCGGTGGCGTGCGCGGCGCGGCGTGCGTGGCGCTGGTGTTGATGTGTTGTGTGGTGTGATTGCAGATGTGTTCCGGTGGCGTGCGCGGCGCGGCGTGCGTGGCGCTGGTGTTGATGTGTTGTGTGGTGTGATTGCAGATGTGTTCCGGTGGCGTGCGCGGCGCGGCGTGCGTGGCGCTGGTGTTGATGTGTTGTGTGGTGTGATTGCAGATGTGTTCCGGTGGCGTGCGCGGCGCGGCGTGCGTGGCGCTGGTGTTGATGTGTTGTGTGGTGTGATTGCAGATGTGTTCCGGTGGCGTGCGCGGCGCGGCGTGCGTGGCGCTGGTGTTGATGTGTTGTGTGGTGTGATTGCAGATGTGTTCCGGTGGCGTGCGCGGCGCGGCGTGCGTGGCGCTGGTGTTGATGTGTTGTGTGGTGTGATTGCAGATGTGTTCCGGTGGCGTGCGCGGCGCGGCGTGCGTGGCGCTGGTGTTGATGTGTTGTGTGGTGTGATTGCAGATGTGTTCCGGTGGCGTGCGCGGCGCGGCGTGCGTGGCGCTGGTGTTGATGTGTTGTGTGGTGTGATTGCAGATGTGTTCCGGTGGCGTGCGCGGCGCGGCGTGCGTGGCGCTGGTGTTGATGTGTTGTGTGGTGTGATTGCAGATGTGTTCCGGTGGCGTGCGCGGCGCGGCGTGCGTGGCGCTGGTGTTGATGTGTTGTGTGGTGTGATTGCAGATGTGTTCCGGTGGCGTGCGCGGCGCGGCGTGCGTGGCGCTGGTGTTGATGTGTTGTGTGGTGTGATTGCAGATGTGTTCCGGTGGCGTGCGCGGCGCGGCGTGCGTGGCGCTGGTGTTGATGTGTTGTGTGGTGTGATTGCAGATGTGTTCCGGTGGCGTGCGCGGCGCGGCGTGCGTGGCGCTGGTGTTGATGTGTTGTGTGGTGTGATTGCAGATGTGTTCCGGTGGCGTGCGCGGCGCGGCGTGCGTGGCGCTGGTGTTGATGTGTTGTGTGGTGTGATTGCAGATGTGTTCCGGTGGCGTGCGCGGCGCGGCGTGCGTGGCGCTGGTGTTGATGTGTTGTGTGGTGTGATTGCAGATGTGTTCCGGTGGCGTGCGCGGCGCGGCGTGCGTGGCGCTGGTGTTGATGTGTTGTGTGGTGTGATTGCAGATGTGTTCCGGTGGCGTGCGCGGCGCGGCGTGCGTGGCGCTGGTGTTGATGTGTTGTGTGGTGTGATTGCAGATGTGTTCCGGTGGCGTGCGCGGCGCGGCGTGCGTGGCGCTGGTGT
This sequence comes from Thera obeliscata, assembly GCA_947578465.1. Lineage (NCBI taxonomy): Eukaryota > Metazoa > Arthropoda > Insecta > Lepidoptera > Geometridae > Thera > Thera obeliscata. The sequence continues at coordinate 26,059,543 of OX387916.1, read as the reverse complement.
TGATGTGTTGTGTGGTGTGATTGCAGATGTGTTCCGGTGGCGTGCGCGGCGCGGCGTGCGTGGCGCTGGTGTTGATGTGTTGTGTGGTGTGATTGCAGATGTGTTCCGGTGGCGTGCGCGGCGCGGCGTGCGTGGCGCTGGTGTTGATGTGTTGTGTTGTGTTGTTGTGCAGATGTGTTCCGGTGGCGTGCGCGGCGCGGCGTGCGTGGCGCTGGTGTTGATGTGTTGTGTGGTGTGATTGCAGATGTGTTCCGGTGGCGTGCGCGGCGCGGCGTGCGTGGCGCTGGTGTTGATGTGTTGTGTGGTGTGATTGCAGATGTGTTCCGGTGGCGTGCGCGGCGCGGCGTGCGTGGCGCTGGTGTTGATGTGTTGTGTGGTGTGATTGCAGATGTGTTCCGGTGGCGTGCGCGGCGCGGCGTGCGTGGCGCTGGTGTTGGCGCACAACGTGGGGTTCCTCATCATGTACCTCGCCGCAGACTACCACGTGCCGCATCGGTAACTAATCTACCGTACCTCTCCACACCTTCTCTACTTACGGTGACTTATGACTTGTGTACCTCTGAAGAAACCAGCTTCCAGCTGTGCCGTCCCCACATGAAGTGGAATGAGGACAGGAATACGTTAATGCAGAGTTGTAAATGGTTTGTAGAAATGATTAAAAAGAGCAAAAGCAAGAAAGCGATTCTTGCTGTAATAAACTCATCCGTTGGTCGCTACATTACTTCGCATTTATAGACATAGACATAGACATAGACATAGACATAGACATAGACATAGACATAGACATTAATTTATTTACTGCTTCAGCACATATACACACTATTAAAATAAGAAGTGAAAACAAAGAAAGATACACGATATTACAAACTAAAGTACTAAAGAGAAATTACATTTTTGACATTGAAAATTTACAACTTAGGTACTAAAGAAAAATTACATTGAAAAAAAAAAAATACATACTAAAACATAATAGAAACAACAAAAAGAGGTTAGTGTATGTGTGCCACTGCAGCTGCTCGGCTCTAGCTCAGCGTAATGCTTCACCGCCAGCGGCAGCTCAGCGCTGTTATTCTGCCAGAACCGGTGGTCAGAGCCATTTGACCCTGTGAGGACAAATAATATATTATAGGCTAGCAAGTTAAGGTTCTCCTGAGGCACCAGTCTCTTAAGAGTCTGGGCAACAGGAGATACCGTGTGTGGAGTGGTAGAAGAAAGTTGTGTATTTGTGTGTGACAGTGCGTGATTAGTTGTGAAAACAGGTGTGGTGTGTGTTTGTGTTGTTAATTAAATAATATTAAATAAATATAAGTGTAAGGTGTGTATTTGTGTGTGCGAGTGGTTGAGTGTGTAGTGTTGTGTATGTGTGTGTGTGTGTGTGTGTGTGTGCGTGTGAGCGTGTCGTGGGTAGGCCTCCATGATTCCCCCAGTCTCTTAAGAGTCTGGTTAGCACAGAGGGAAGCCTACCCCGTGTTGTGTGTGGGTGAGTGGGTGGGTGTGAGTGAGTGGGCGTGTGTCAGTGTGTGATTGGGCGTGAGTACAGATGCGGTGTGTGTTTATGAGCGAGTGATACCTACGAGTGATTCGAAGTTAGGGCTCTCCTGAGGCACCAGTCTCTTAAGAGTCTGGGCAACAGGAGAAGCCGTGCGTGTGGTGGTGGTGTGTTGAGGTGTGTGAGCAAAAGAGTGAGAGATGTGATATATCGACATATTTATATTACACATATATTCATAGATACATACATACTTCATTGTATTACTATATGTAGATTATGCACATACATGCATAATGTGTGTGACGGCGAGATCATGTGAGTCCTTGCGTGTACCACTTCTCACAATCAACAAGAGAAAGGTGCACTATAGTAATTTGTACCAGACAACCCAGACTTTTGCTTTTCCAGAATTAATTTCTTATAATGTTTTTTAAAAGTGTACTTTGATTTTAGCAGTCTAAGAGGAGGTGGTATATTATTCCAGCACTTGGTTGCCTGGTACCGAAAACTGCCCCTAAATGCAACCGTTTTATGTTTACTATAATGCAGTATGTTACGAGTTGGCCTCCTATAGTATTTACTTTGAGAGTGGTCAAGCTTAGAGTGGAGATACTCTGGCATTCCAGATGTCATGACACCATGCACCATCACTCCCAGATGCAATGCCCGCCGCGAAACCATATTAAGAGTATCAGAGTTATTTAAATAAGGTGTTATATGTGTACGCGGCGGTACATTGTAGCAGAACCGACAGCACGCATTTTGTATCCTTTGTACGAGGCTGGCAGTCCTCGAAGTCAAGCGGGGGCCATAAACAAGATCACCATAATTTCATTTGGACAAAATCAGGGCTTCGCACACCTTAATTCGTATTTCCCTACTAAGAAATGAATATATTTTGTACAAAAGTTTTAATCTATAAAAACAAGTTTTCACTAGACTCAATATATGACTTTCAAACCGAAGAGAACTATCAAATATTATCCCGAGATTTCTAGCTTCATACACCCGTTCAATATTTTGCCCATGAATCATTACATTCAGACTCGAACCCGCTGTGTCATTGATAAATCGCTTTCTTGCTCTCGTTTTTTTTAATCATTTCTACAAACCAATTAAAACTCTTCACTAACGTCTTCCTGTCCTCATTCCACTTCATGTGGGAACGCCATAGGAGGTCTTTTTTCTCAACTTTGCTTTATCTCTCCTTAATAAATATCATCTTTCTCATTTAATTATCTGGGGAACCAATGTTAGCAATTCATGCCTAGAAAAAAAATAATAATAACGTATCTTACTCTCTGCAATTATTGTAAAAAAGCTTATTAAAATGATCATTTTCCAGGACAGTCCTGCTGTGCTGCCTGAGCCTGTCCGTGGTACACTTCATAGCGTACATGTTCGTGCCCGAGTCACCCGCGTACCTCGCGGCTCATGGGAACTACAAGGTCAGCTCACTCATTCAAGGACTTTCGAAAGAACTAGTGACATGAAAGGAGGAGTATAGTATAGTAGTGGGCAATACAATAGCGCGTCTGTTGCGTTTTGATCCTATCACAAATAGTGTACTACTATTCCTTTATTTAATTTTTATGATGCAAAATGCTGACAAAAAGAAAGGGATGAGCTGCTATATAATAATCGAAACGTTAGTTCACAATTTGGCCACGACGGCTCTCTTTCAGAACAGACTATAAAGGTGTTTGTCCTCCGTCATCCGTGTTCAATCAGAATGGCTCTGGTGGGTGTTCCAGGAGGCGCGCGTGTCGCTGGCGTGGTGCCGCGGCCTCCCCGCTGACACCACCAGCTCGGAGCTGGACGTCGAACTGAAGGCTCTTCCCGAACCTGACTTGGAACCCGTTTCGCCGTTTAGACTCGCTAAGGATATGCGTAAGTCTCTCCTAGTTTTTAGATTACTGCTCAATACTTTTTATTGGCGTATCTTCTCCTTTTTTATGCCATTCTATGTGAGGACAGCACAACATGTTCTTCTCTTCGATTTTTCCTGCCCATACGGCACTTTATGTGGGGTCGGCACAACATAAATTTTCTTCTTCCATTCTTCTCTATCAGCCGTCATTTCTGTTTTCACTCCTTTCTTATCCATGTCATCTTTATTATCGGGACTATACTTTGAACTCTTAATTATCGGGAAATTAAGAGTTCAAAGTACTACACATATGGTGCAATACCAGAGATGGACTGATGAAATAGTGAAATGGGATGTTGGTGAATGATGCAAGCGCGCTGGTGACCTAGAGGTAGTGGCTTTGCCTTCCGATCCTAAGGTCGTGGATTCAAATCCACTCGTGTACCAATGAGTTTTTCTGTCGAAAAATGTATGTGCACTATGCCAGTACTCTCAAAACGGCGAAGGAAAACATCGTGAGGAAACCGGCGTGTTGTAGAACCTAAAAAAGTTCGAGCAACACGTGTCAAGGGTCCCGCAAAAAGGGCCCACCAGCGGCCTACTTGCGGAAAAACCTGCCGCACATCAAGTGTGGATGATAAACTTGCCGTACGGGAGCCTCTAAACGAGAAGAAATAGAGTGATGATGGTCGGATGGCTATTCCAGTGAGCGACGTACGTCGTCGCAAGGCGTTCCTGATAGCGCTGGTGGCGGTGGTCGGCCAGGAGATGTGCGGCGTGCTCACCATGCTGCAGTTCGCGGAGCGCGTGTTCCACCTGGCGCGGCAGGGGGAGGGGGAGGGGCCGCAGGGGGAGGGGCAGGGGCAGGGGGGGCGGGGGGCCGCCAGCGACGCCGTGGTGCTGGGCGCCGTGCAGCTGGTAGCCTCCGCACTCGCGCTGTACCTCGTCGAGAAGATCGGACGGAGGGTGAGTTTTTCTTTAGGCTTTGAATCAAATCAAAAGTGCACTCAGTAATATTGCAAGGATCACTTTGAAACGTCTTGAAGCTAGGTGAGTCTAGGTGCCAGTTCCACGCGACCAAGCCGACGCAAGAACAGGCAACAAACTATGGCTTGGTTCTTAACGTTTGTTTGTTTTTCACATGATATAGACCAACTTTTGGCTACAATCTCACCTGATGGTAAGAGACGATGTAGCCGACGATGGAGCAGGATGGTCTAGAAGACACTTGTTCACTCTTGCCTTGAGTTTAGTTTCTATCTCACCTGGTTGGTAAGCATCGCTGTTAGCCGATGATACGAGACATTCACTCTTGCTATAAAGAAGCCCAGATTGCTATGGTCTAGAAAAACAGCCATCCCTCTCCATCTTATAAATTTAAAGACCGGTGTTCTTCTTGTCATGTCACAAATGCTTTTGAACTTGTGATGAAATGCGTCTGGAAAGAAAAGATCAGTTCTTAGAAAAATGTATTTACTTATTAAAACGTGGAAATTTAGGGGACGGAGCAAAGGCGTCAAGGTTTCCTTAACTATTCAGACAGAACCAATCTAAATTTGTATTATTCATTGTTTATTCATAATTTATTTTAGCTTTTATGAAGTTACTTTGATGGTGAAAATGACTGTATTTTTTTTGGTTGAAGTGGGTTTCAATGATCTATATCTTTATTTAGTAAGGTCAACCTCACTAAAAACTCACTTCAAACTGGCAGTGGGCAGGTCATAACAGAACCGACCGGAATAAAGGTTCTAGAATGGCGGACACAACCTGGAAGACGAAACGTAAGATGTTCTCCCATCATGATAGCAGATAGATGGTGAGGGCTCAAAAACGGTTTTCACATAGTTATAGGTACACAGAAACACAGAAATATATATAGTAAGTATACTAGAGGAGGCTTCAGGCTGATGATGATGATGATAATACACTCATTATCATACTTCATTATAAGTTCAGAGGAACTAACCTTGGATTTGAGAGTTCGCAATGTGAGAGGATCATCCAGCAGAGTGGTGTGGTTGCAGCCGCTGCTGGCGTGCGGCGCGCTGTGCACGGGGCTGTGCCTGCTGGCGGGCGCGGGCGCCGTGCTGGCGGGGCACGGGGGGGCGGCGCTGCTGGCGCTGGCGGCCGCCGTCTTCGCGGACTCCGCCGGCCTGCAGCCCGCGCCCTACGCGCTGCTGCCCGAGATGTTCACGTACCAGGTGACGCACGCTCTGATGACCCACTCTTAACGAAACTTCCTCTTCTTTACGTCTGTTTTTGGGCCTCTCAGCTCAGTTGATAGTAGCTCTGCCTTCTGCAGCGTAGCTCGTGGATTCGATCCCCACCGAGAACAAGTATTTGTATGGTAAACGCTATTATAATTGTATTCTAGGTAATGTATTTACAAAAAAAAACGTATAGTGTTGTATCAGCTATCTGGTTCCCATAGTACAAGCTCTGCTTAGTTTGAGGCCAGATAGTATTGTGTGAATGTGGGTTTTGTTCCCCAGTACCGCGGCTGCGCGAGCCTGCTGGTGACGGCGGCGTCAGACCTGGCCAACGCGGCCGAGATCCTCGTGTTCCCGGCGCTGGTGCAGGCGGCGGGGCTGGCGGCCGCGCTGGCCGTCGCCGGCGCGCTCACGCTGATGATGGCCGCCTTCGCCGTCATCGCCGTACCCGAGACACGTGGTCGAACGCCGGAGCAGATCTACGAGATCCTCTGTCCACAACTGACTGCCAACCCTAGTGACGTGCACGTTGACAAACATGATGCGACCCTCACTGCTGATCTAACAGATTATAACAAAAATACCAAAGTTAATAATGATGATGAAGTTGATGTTACGATCAGTGAAAGTGATAAAGAGGCTGTTAGAACTGAAGCGGCTGGGGCAAGGCTGTCCGATGAGAATGATATTAACAGGGATCATGATAGAAGAGAAGTTTTGAGTGAGGATGATTACTCAACTCAAGAAGAATTTAGCAAAAATAATGGCAGCCAAGTTGTGAAACACAGTGGAGATGATAACAATAGTTACCAAGATGGAAGCTACGGTGGCATAAAGAGTTGTGTGAGTTTTGAAGAAGGTGCAACAAAAGCACCTTTTATTGAAATCAAACCTAAAAATAGAAGCTATTTAGTTCTCAATATTGGCAATGATAAAAGCCAAGTTAAAGAAGACAGTGCTACAGAAAAAAGTGATAGTAATGCCAAAGTGTGTTCGATGGACAATGGTGATGCTACAGTGCACAAGGTCAGTGACCCCATGTGTGGTGCGGACACAGTGCTAACCGGAGGTAGCAGAGATACAGAATGTACTAACATGTGATATTATTATGATTATAGTGTAAATGAACAAGCAAAAAGGACTATTAATTATAAGTGCTGGGTTTATTACTCTAAAAGTGTACAATTTGGATATTCCGTCCTCACGAGCTATAAATAGATTCATGATGATGCAAACATCGATTTAAAACTACGATAATTGCATTGTCGACGTCCCATAATTATATAGAACACGTTTTGTTTGTTGGAATTGTACGCCGCTGAAGATACCCGAATAATAAGAAGAATAATAAGAATTAAGTAATAGACCTTAACAAACATTTATTTGTTTTTTAGCACACAAAATACAAAACACGAATTAATGAAAAAACAATTATTATAATAAAAATGATAAAAGCAGATGAACAGAAATTAAACACTAACAGAACATAATAAATGTATTATGAAATCTTCTCTCTCATATAATTAATATTAACTATACTTATTCATTCTAAGTTTCATCCAAATCGGTCCTGCCGTTTTTGGCTTAATTTGATGTAACTAACCAGGCTTTATTTGATATTAATTTATTGAACTATTGCGTTACAGTAATTTAAAATTGGTTGATTTGATTTTTGTGTAATCTTCCGTAATGCGTTGCTGAAGTTTATAATGAAGTGTGGTTTGACCGTATTTGTCTAAGTCATATTGTTGATGATATCATCCCAAAACAAGACCGAAACTTATTTAATGTCATGCTTAAAGCATATCTTGGTAAATAACTAAGCACTTAGCAAGTAGGTAAATATATTGATAGTTTGTAGGTACATCAAATAATAATAATTATTGTTTACCTAGTCCGTGCTTAATGTTTTGCGCTTCTCGTTCAAGTGTTTTGATCATAAAAATCTAAGTAAGTACAAATAAATACCTATACATCATTATAGTTATGTGTACAGGTATCTATCATAAGTAGAAAATTGTATTAAATAAACTTCACTTAAAATAAATTGTAATTAAAAGTACCCTGATTTTAGTTTTTCTGGTAACACAGTGTCGTATAGGTAACTACAGTAGAGGTAGCCATGTTTGCGCCCTCGTTGCCATGACAACGCAAACATTGTCACGAAACTAACACAAAACCTTCTCAATATTGTTTGTTTTATCGCAATATATTATCGTGATTGCCGTAACATATCGTAGCAGTGCATCGTGCTTTGAGGCAAGCCTCACTCTCCCGTGGCTGAGGCACTTCAATGAGGCAAGGAGTGACGCGTAGATCATCGATTGTATAGATGAGCGTTCGAGTGCGCTACCACTGATGAGTGCGTAGTGCGTTGCTCTAACAACGGTAAGTTATCATTTATTTTTTAGTTTCATAGTAAAATTTAGTTGGCTAGTGTTTCCTATGTACAAATTCAGTTTTAGTTTATCTATTTATACTAATACTATAAAGAGGAAAGATTGTATTTTTGTATGTTTGTAAACGCAAAAACTGCTGTGCTGATTTCAAAAACTAGGTATTTCACCATTGGAAAGCTACATTCACCCTGAGTAACATAGGCTATATTTATGTGTTTACAAAATAAATGTCCACCCGTGCGAAGCCGGGACGTACCGCTAGTTTATTCGTAAAAACAATTAAAACTCGTAATAATCATGACAATGAACTACAGATAGTTCAACTGACAACTGATCTCAATAAACTTCGTCGCAATACCTTTATAAAGATGCATAAAAAAAATGGAATAAATTTGAAATCCAAACAAGTTTTCTCACCAAAAAGTTGTTATTACCAGTTTTAGTACTTGAACTTTGTCCGAATTTAAAATGTTTTTGGAGATCCGGATTTTGCATGTTGATGAACTGTCTGTAGCAAATTACGTTCAGAAATGTGTTTATAGGTACCGCAAAAAGGACGGTGCTTAAAATATAGGTCTCATAGGCTCCCATGATACCATTTAACTAATATACCCATTCCCGTCGTAGAAACGGGACCGCATAACTTACAAAGTGGCTCTATTTGCATACCCCATTCTCTTGTAGACATTTAACTTGAAACACTTTAATTTATTCTGGTAAGGTCTGCTTCCGCGCACAGGGAATAAGCTTCTCATTACGTGAAATAGCTTAAAAGCTCTAAAGAAAGTCTGCACAGAAAATACTTAATTTAAAATGGGAAATATATTTACTACTAGTACGTATTTAGGTACGTATACAAGAAATCTGAAAGGCAAGCCCCACCTCATTTACAACATTTCGTCTAGACGAAATGTTGTCTCATCAATTTTCGATACAAAAGAGAAAGACATGTCGTGCTCACACGAAAACATTATTTTTTAGACGAAATGTGCCAGCAAAACTGGGAGTTGGGGGTACTGTACCAAAAGTTTTGTATCGTCTAATATCAAAGACAGCTAAGGGCACAGGTTTAAATATTGGGAAGATACCTGAATAACTAGAAATAGTGCGTGGAGTCCGTCCGTGAAATTAATGAAAATAAGAATGTCTGTCTCTTTCTATTTTTCCTCCCCTGAAGCGTTGAACGTCTAAGGGCGCTTGTACACGCTAAGAAAAAATGCCGGGTCTACCCAAGAATTCTTGTCGTAACTAGAAAATAACTGTGTACACTGCTCGCAGCGGTGCACGAAAAAAATCTTATCTGCGCAAGACACGACGCGGCGAACGTTGTTGCGTTTTCGTGTGTGGAAAAGACAAAATTCTTGTCTTGCGCAGATAAGATTTTTTTCGTGCACCGCTGCGAGCCGTGTACACAGTAATTTTCTTGTTACGACACGAATTCTTGGGTAGGCCCGGCGTTTTTTCTTAGCGTGTACAAGCGCCCTAACGCAATATTGATTTCATACTCCTCCATGGTAACGTTAAACGTTTAAAACTGTAAATTTGTCATTAGACATTGGAAACTTATTATTTTTTAATTTTTGTTGTTATGCTGCATTTTATACTGAAGGCGTCATATATCGATAGTGCATGGCGAGAATTTGAACAGTCGGAAAGCGGCGCTACTACCGGACCACTTATAGTTCTTACTAATGTGTATGAAGTAGTAAGTAGTGACCTATGCTGCCGAAACGTGGACACTAACAGTAGGGTCAGTCCACAAACTGAAAGTCGCTGAGCTATGGAAAGGGCTATGCTCGGAGTCTCTCTGAAGGATAAAATCCGGAACGAGGTTATCCGACAGAGAACCAAGGTGGTCGACATAGCTCAAAGGATTAGTAAGCTGAAGTGGCAGTGGGCCGGTCATGTTTGCCGTAGAACAGACAATCGTTGGAGCAAACGAATACTAGAGTGGAGACCGCGTTTAGGTAAGCGTTGTGTAGGACGCCCTCCGGCAAGGTGGGGCGACGATCTGCGAAATGTAGCTGGCAAGCACTGGAGGAGAAGAGCCGAAGACCAGGCTCAGTGGCACGTCTTGGGAGAGACCTACGTCCAGCAGTGGACTAATATAGGTTGATGATGATGATGATGTATGAAGTAATGTTCCATGGTTGGTGTGGTGTGTGTTGTCGGCAGAGCATGGGCTTGCTGGAGAGGCTGTCTCTGTGGCTGGGCGGCGGGCGCGTGCAGGTGGCGGTGCTGGTGCTGGGGCTGGACTGCAGCGGCAAGTCCTCCGTGCTGAACGCGCTGCGCCCCGCAGAGCGGCGCGCGAGCCAGGTGCCGCCCACTGTCGCCACCACGCAGGAACTCTTCACCAGTCAGTATTCTTTTCATTTGCACTTTTTAACCGACTTCCAATCAAAAAGGAGGAGGTTCTCAATTCGGTTGTATTTTTTTTTCATTTTTTTAAATGTTTGTTACCACCTAACTTCGTCATATGTGAGCCGATTTGAAAAAATATTTTTTATCTGAAAAGTACTGCTTCCAGATTGGTCCCATTTTAATTTTATTAAAATAGGTGTTGCCATTTTTTTTCCTAAATATTTTTTTTTAATTTTTGTAACTGCATATCTCCGTCATTTATGAACCGATTTAGAAAATTATTTTTTTATTTGGAAGGTTATTCTTACGTCCAGATTGTCCCAAACAAATTTGATCGAAGTGACATTCTCACAACTTAGTCGGCCTTTCTCTAAACTAACATGGATTACTTATAAAATACAGTCAGCATCAAAGTATATTGGCAAAAAACAAACAGTGTATTTGCAGTCCTGATCCACGAGGCGAGAGCCTGCTACACTGTGCGGCCGTGGCTCTGGCACACGCACACGCAGCGTATAGGCTTTCACTGTTGCCTAACTTAGTTTCAGTTTAATTATTCTGTTTGAAATGTTGAAATACCCATCGGTATCTATATTTTTTTTTTAGTTTCAGTTTATTATTTCAATAACAATTTTACAACCGTGTCTGAAAAACTTATAAATAACAGTATCAATAAATACATAATTCTTTATTTTTCTTTATTAAATATTCGATTTCGTTTAGGAATTTTGTTTTTACGGTTAGTACGAAACGTGTTTTGTTTAATTATATTGAGTTTTTTTTTTCTGTCAATTTCATTCGCCACATCATTAGTTGAAAACTGTAGGTCCCGTCGGTATTTCGTTTTGATAAAACATTTCGTCCTTGAACCTACTATTTTCCAAACTGTATTATTAACCACAAAGCTCCCGAGGTGACGGCACCATCTCTAAACATGAGCTATTGAGAACCATCATCAATTCACACGTGAACAATATTGAGCCATTTTACCTGCTTTATAAAAACTCACTGAAATACACCGTATCTCACTATTTTTAAAGGTTAAAATCGCCTGAGAGCCTGGTACGGTTGGTTTCCATGGTAGCTCTATATTGGGGATTCTCCGACCAAAGAAATCACAACAGCGCCGCAGAATATCAAACAGTTACAATAAATCGTTCTGAGAAACGCCACAGATTACTGAAGAAGTACTACGGCGAGTGTGTCAGAGATCAGCTAGTAGTTAGTATGGCGGCTCTATCAATATTATAATATTATTATAGATGTTGAACACACACTGAGTTGAAGAGGTTTCTTATTTTTTGTGAAGTACAGTTGAATGTCCGTGGCTTTTATTTAACCTTTTGTGGAGCTTACTCGGTCATTTTCTAGGGAAAATTAAGCAACGTTCTGGCCACTATTTAGATGGGTGACCCCTCTAAATGGTGACCAGAACGTTTTAAGGCCTTTAAAAAAAAGAATTTTACTAGAATAAGTTTCACCAATGATCCTATTTATGTGGTCCATCTAATGTTCAATAAACGCTTATAAAAACTAAGTGTATTATCGCAGCGTTTCACTGACCACTATCGCCAGCGATCAGTAAAACGCTGTCAAACCTGACAGCGTTTCATTGATCGCCATCGCCAGCGACGTAGGTGTGCGCAGGCCTTAGTCACGAAAAAGTTATCTAAGTAGAAAATAGGCAAGAAAACGGCTTGAAAGATTTAGGTATATTTATTTATTTCCTGGGAGAAAATAGGATAAAAAGCAGCTTGAAAAGATTTCCAGGGGTGTTTCGTCCCGTGTTTATTGTTAGTTTTATTACCGTCATAATGGGGCCCGCGCACGAGGAGGTCACCTAATATGAATGTAGGAGCACACTCGCCTGTGACTGTGCGATTATTGCTAAGCACGTTATGTAAGGCGCGCGCTCTAGAACCAGGCATAGTTAGTAAATAACTAGTTATTAGATTAAATATTTAAGTTTTCGTTTTTACGTTTAGTTTCAAAGTGGTCCTTGAATAAATAAATTGAAATGGATTATCTCGTATCTCTCGTATGTACATGTACCTACTACAAAATTGTAGAACATACAATTTGAGACAAATTTTGTTTACAACATTTTTTAACCGTTTAAGAACCGTTTTTAAAAGAGAACAGAAAGCAATGCTCACCAGTGCCTCAATGAACAAATATTTACGAGCTTTTGAGCTTTCTGTGCCTCGGTACGAGGTGAAACTCTACTGATTAGAATATGGATAAAGAATCGCTAACTGAGAGTTTGTTGTGCCTTTGGAGCGTCACTACCGCGCGACACACGCCGTCATCTTCTATGTAGTATCAGCAGTACAGATATAGAATGTTGTGTCGTCAGGCGGCGGCGTGGCGTTCACGGCGTGGGACGTGTGCGGCGCGGCGCGACACCGCGCGCTGTGGGAGCGACACTACCGCGCGACACACGCCGTCATCTTCTATGTAGTATCAGCAGTACAGATATAGAATGTTGTGTCGTCAGGCGGCGGCGTGGCGTTCACGGCGTGGGACGTGTGCGGCGCGGCGCGACACCGCGCGCTGTGGGAGCGACACTACCGCGCGACACACGCCGTCATCTTCTATGTAGTATCAGCAGTACAGATATAGAATGTTGTGTCGTCAGGCGGCGGCGTGGCGTTCACGGCGTGGGACGTGTGCGGCGCGGCGCGACACCGCGCGCTGTGGGAGCGACACTACCGCGCGACACACGCCGTCATCTTCGTCGTCGACTCCACAGACCATCTCAGACTTGGTGAGGTTACCATACATAACATACGTAAAGAAAGCCTAGAAGAGCTGGTACAGAACAAATGAGGGCAAGACCCAGCAGTGCATACGAAGCTGAAATCTTCGTCTTGTCGGTTTACTAATTCTTTCGAACAAACTGCTTAGGACCAACATATGGAACCTCATGCTCCATTGTTGACCGTATAATGAGGCAGCGTGTTGTCTGTGTGTAGTGGTGGCGCGCGAGGAGCTGGAGCTGATGCTGGCGCACCCCGACATGTGCGGGCGGCGCGCGCCGCTGCTGGTGCTGGCCAACAAGTGCGACGCGCCGCTCGCGCTGGCGCCGCACCAGATCGCAGCAGGTGACGCATGCTGATGCTATCATTAGGCTGGCGCCGCACCAGATCGCAGCAGGTGACGCATGCTGATGCTATCATTAGGCTGGCGCCGCACCAGATCGCAGCAGGTGACGCATGCTGATGCTATCATTAGGCTGGCGCCGCACCAGATCGCAGCAGGTGACGCATGCTGATGCTATCATTAGGCTGGCGCCGCACCAGATCGCAGCAGGTGACGCATGCTGATGCTATCATTAGGCTGGCGCCGCACCAGATCGCAGCAGGTGACGCATGCTGATGCTATCATTAGGCTGGCGCCGCACCAGATCGCAGCAGGTGACGCATGCTGATGCTATCATTAGGCTGGCGCCGCACCAGATCGCAGCAGGTGACGCATGCTGATGCTATCATTAGGCTGGCGCCGCACCAGATCGCAGCAGGTGACGCATGCTGATGCTATCATTAGGCTGGCGCCGCACCAGATCGCAGCAGGTGACGCATGCTGATGCTATCATTAGGCTGGCGCCGCACCAGATCGCAGCAGGTGACGCATGCTGATGCTATCATTAGGTTTCATGAGTAGAATGACTTCCTCCTGGATAAAATATCTCTCAATTTTCTACTCATCAGTCCTGATCTTTTGAATTTATTAAAAGGTTTACAAACCATCCATTACGACAGGATCTTTTTATTTTCTAACATCTACAATTTAATTGGCTGTACGGCCTTCTAGATGCGAACTATCTTAAAACCGAATACGAGCTACAACCCAACTTTATCACAGGACAACTTGAGACAACTTGAACTGGGATCGACAGCATAACGTGCCTTTTGAAGCTAAAAAACACTCAAAATATAAATACTCCAAACGATTACTCAAGAAAAGGCACTCAAGAAAGCACTTACGGCTTGGATAACGTTATTTCCTATGATTCTTTCACAAAATAATGATTCTCATGTTGTGTTGTTGCAGCGCTGTGCTTGGAGCGCGTGTCGGACCGGCCGTGGCACATCTGTGCGTCGAGTGGCGTGTCTGGCGCGGGCCTGGCCGACGGCGTGGCCTGGCTCGCGCGCCAGCTCAGGGACGCGCATCTACCGCACTCATAACTACACTGTTCTAATATTCTACACGCGCAATCTTCACCATCAACCAGAGATACTTTTCTCATACTTTTCCAACAAAATTGATTTAAGCCATTTCTATTCACCGACTTACTAATGTCGTTGGTCCATCAGGTAGAGTAGGAGAGCACTGGTGGTCTAGTGGTAGCGGCCCCGCCTTCTGATCCGAAGATCGTGGGTTCAAATCCAGTCGTGTACTAATGAGTTTTTCTGTCGAAAAATGTATGTGCACTATGCCAGTATTCCAAACGGTGAAGGAAAACATCGTGAGGAAACCGACGTGTCGTAGAACCTAAAAAAGTTCGAGCAACACGTGTCAAGGGTCACGCAAATAGAGCCCCCCCGCGGCCTACTTGCGGAAAAACCAGCCGCACATCAAGTGCGGATGATGGAAAATTGCCGAAAATTGGTCCATCAGGTAGAAATGCACCTTACGTATTTGCTATCGGTTCGTGGTTGTATTTTATGAGTATTTTTGCTCCAATAATAGCAAGAAACGATAACATAATATATAGGCAAAACTCTATGTTGATACTGATCGCCATCGCTATCGCAGATCGCAGCTGATCGGTTCACTTGAATCAAACCAACAGTAATTTACAAATGTTTCTAGACGCATGTTGTGCTGATGCCAGATCTTCATCAACTCTTTCCTTAAATATCCTCTCACATATCATTTAAATTATATAAAAAAGTCCGTAGTCCGAAAGACTTAATGAATCTCTCTCTAAGTAACTTCAGCAATATTTTTCTATTCAAATGGAAGTATCCTATAGAACTGCTGTTAGTGTTGTAATAAAGTACTTTGATTATAACACGTGTGCCTTTTATTTTGAGGATTAATTCTACCTCACTGCCAACCATAGCAGTGCGACGGACATTGAAGGAGTTTTTGAAAAACAACCCCTAAAAAGGATACTACAAGATTGTCAAGAGTATGTTGTGTAAACAGGCCTTTGCTTATATTGTAGATAATGTAAAATGTATATAGCGTCAGGGGCCCCTACTTACGGGACGCTACAAAACAAGGATGTTCATAAAAAGATGAGATAGAAAAAAAAACTCATTTCTTAAAGCCTGCGTTCATCTAGACGATGGTGATGGCGATCAGCTGAAACACTGTCAAACATGACAGCGATATTTAACAACGTTTCAGCTGATCGCCATCGCCACCGCCTAGATGTGCGCAGGCCTCTAGAGTCAGGAATCGTCACACACGCCTAAAATACTAATAAAAATCGACCTCTTGAAAGACAGTAGAGATTAGTAAATTGTTCATAGCTCCAAACTAAGCAGAGCTTAGTATGGGAACCAGATAGCTGATACACTTATACACTTTCTACTATACTCTTTTTTTACTAATACACTTTTTTTTGTACATGCATACTTAGAATACAATATTATAACACCTAGACAGAGAACAAACATCTGTGTTCACCACACAAATACTTATTCTCGGTGGGGATTGAACCCACGACCTATGGCGCAGAAGGCAGAGCTACTACCAACTGAGCTGAGAGGCCAGCCATTATATGTAGATGTAATGCTGTTACGTATACATAACCCACTTTAATATAATCTGACAAAATGTTAATCTCGCGAAGTGAACCCAAGCGGAGTTGACAATGCGGGAAGGGGTAGCTTGGTGGGTAGCGGGTAGTGGGTAGGGGTGGATTGAAACATTATTGTAATCTTGTCCGCTAGATGGCGTTAAACGACATTAGCGGAGACATTAGCACCCACCGCAACACACAGACAAAATAACATGCAGTAGAACATCTTTACTCACATTTTTTTTGAAAAAACTTAGAACTAAGCAAACGCCCCACCTGATGTTGAGCGAAAAATAAATAAATTGAATTTGTATTTGAAAATACTAAATTAATATTGTGGACAATCCATGCGACACTATCTAGGAACCCCCAAATAAGCAGAGCTATAATATTTATGCACCTTTTTTTTGTAAATTGTGCATGGAAATACACAAATATTAATCCTCAGTGGGGATCAAACCCACGCCCTCACCGTTACCGCTAGAGCTACTACCAATTGAGGTGAGAGACAGCAGTCAAAAGTAGTATTGCACGAATGACTTGAGACTCGTTGGTGACAAGCCTCATGATCCTGAAATTCCACTCAAACCCTTCCGATCGAAAAAAAAAACAGCTTTTGTGGTATTAACATGGCGGTACAGGCCCACATTGACAAATTGATTTCAAGAAAGGTCCTTTGGGAATTAGCAGAAATATAAGCAACAACAAATAACATTTTTACGATCATTTATTTACACAAAACAAATTATAATTTCAAAAGTTCATTACAGCTACGTGAGTCTTGTAGCACGTAGCACCACCACGTAGTACCCGCGTAGCTCTCACGTAGCACTTCCGTAGCACCTCGTAGCACCTCGTAGCGCTACGAGAATATAAACCTGTTTATTTATTTATTTAACTCTTTATTGCACAAAACTTAATGCTATGTACAAAAGGTGGGCTTAATGCTTTAAGCATTTTCTACCTGCCAACCCTAGAGGTAGGAATGGCGTTGGCGTGCTTACATAAAAAAAGGAAAGCTTAGGTATTAAAATTAACAACAAGGTACAATACTTATTAGTTAAAGTCCGATGAGATCTGCTTCAGGAAATGCTCATAAACCAGACGCTTAAAAGCTGACTTATTGGGAGCCTTTTTGATGTCAATAGGGAGCGCATTCCAAAGACCTACAGCCGCCACCTCAAAAGACTTGCCTCGGAAAGATGTTGAATGCTTAGGGGTAGCCAGAAAGAGAGTATCAATAGATCTCAAGTTGCGATCATGTAAATCAGAGCGATAGGAAAATTTACTTTTTAGGTATTCAGGAGAATGGGGATCTTTAAGAGTAGATGTGACCTGTTGATGTGCTCTCGGAGTGAGTGCGCTGTGGCCGGTATGGCACGCCAGGGTACGTCAAGGGCTCGTTAGGGGTGGTTGCACGATCGGGGGATTAAAGGGTTAATTCCTTTGTTGATCGGCTATTCGCGGAGGAATGCCGATTTTCAGAAAACTTTGTAATGGATCTCCTTATTTTGAATAATTTGTTTTGTCACTTTTACTTGTGGAATGCCTTTACACTATTTTCTCACTAATAACTAGAGAAACGCTGTTAGTTTTCTAAAAGGGATTCCTAGCCAACTTTCTACGTAAAGAAACTGATTAAGCTATTAGTTTTCAATTGATATTTTCCTCCACTATTTGTAGAGCAGCGCGGATAACTCAACAGATAAAATTGATTTACCGTTCAATAACAAAGGTCGAACAAAAACAATCGCGAGTCTCCACGATATCGGCATTTAGTGCAATGTTGGTACAAAAGCTTAAAGATTTATTAATTTTAACTGTCATTTACAACATGCCGAGTAGATGGAGAAAGGGGGAAACTAGACTTTTAGGGTTAAGCTCGCTTTTGTTTATTGTCTTAATAATTTTAAGTTTTCTAAATATTATCTATGCGTGTGTAATAAAGAGTAAAAAATAAAGAAACTTATGTCCAGCAGTAGGACAAAACCATTTGAATAAAAACCAAATGATTTGGTAGAAAAAAATATGCATTCTAATGATTTGGTTAAAAAATAAACTACACCTACAATGAATGGAGAGTCGACAAAAAAACATACAGAACCATAGAACCTTTCTTCTTCGTCGTCCTTCTTTTGCAAAGTTGGTTAAAAACAGCACATCGCAACAATTATGTACAGCCAATAACAGTTTGCAAATAAAACTTTTTTGATTAAGTTACAAAGTAAGTAACAACTCCTATTATTAGAGAAGAAGAAGCGACAAGAAGTATAAGGAGGACACGGGAGGGTTGCACGAGTGTCGAGGTCACTTGCCTCGTTAGCACTAAACTAAACGAAACTAAGCTAAACTAGGGGAATGAGACAACTTTTTATTGTAGTCGTGTCTTGTGATCGCCGATAAATACATAATAATATTAGGATGTCGGAAGGAAGGAATAATAAATGTCTTGAAGTCAAATTTGATTATCTACAACCTACAATACCTTGGAATTAAAATATGAAATATTTTTGAAATGAAAAGTGAATACTGTGTTAAGGCCTCCAAACATCTAAGCGATGGCGATGGCGATCAGTATAACGCTGTTATATTTGACAGCATTTCACTGATCGCCACCGCAGATCGCTTAGATCAGCGCAAGGCTTTAATAATGAAGTGAATACTATTTTTTACGTAAAGGCTTATTTATATTTTGTATTTGTATTTTACTTTAATTATAACGGTTAACACCAATTACAATAATCAAAGATAAGTATTATAGAGCGAGAGAAAAATAAAAATAAATAACGAACAAATATTTTTGGTCAAATGTAAGTAAATACAATGCAATATAGTCTATTGCAAAGTGCAATACGCAGCACAAACTAAACTATAATCTGTATAAAATAAAAATTAAGCTGACTTTTAATATATCTCCAAAATTATACTCCTCATCATTCTCAAATCCCTTCTTTAGTGGTCTATATACCAAGGAGCTCAATGGACTATGCGTCGTAAACAATTAGCATCGTCGTTCCTGCCGCCCGTCACATCATGCCCCAGCACGTCCTGCCACCCGTCACATCTCGCCACCCGTCACGTCTCGCCACCCGTCACATCCCGTCCCGTCCGTCAGTCCGCGCCCGGTCGTGGCACTCGCTACACGCATCACGACTCCACAACCAACAGATAAACTTATACATTCTCATCGTAAACAACTGCATTATAATCTAAATATTATGAATAATGTCTGTAGTGGCTTGTAGGGAGTAGTATAATAGAATATTGAAAAGTTATATTGTTTATGAGTTGTCAACAACCAACAAGTGGAAAGCCGGCGCGTTCCGAATATAACTACATACTAATAGTGGAATATCTTAGATAAATATTGGACTGAGATTACTAATTGTCTCATGTGCATAGCAAAACCTAATTAAGTGCTATACAACAGATATAATTAAAGAACTAGTGAAAGGTATTGTATTTTCTTTGGTTTATTATTTTAATTTAAAAGTGAACAGTACTGTGAATAGTTTTAGTGAGTGATCGAGACGGTTACCGAGGAACATTCAATAACAATTGGTAAGTTTATTATAGTGTTATTTGTATAAACTTTCGAACGACAATGCTATTAATTTCAGGATCATGAAAGAAGAAAGAAAAGAAAGATAATTTATTTATTTAACACAACATACACAGACCGTAACACTGACAAACATAATATAATAATACAAAATAATAAATAGGCACAAAAAAATATAAAATAAAATAAAATACTATCCAACACAAATAATAGAGTAGGTAGGTTAGGTACATCCCCACTCCACTACCTACGCTGTACGTCTCGTGCTAGGTACATATTATGCCAAATAGGCCCTGACTCAGCTTTTGCTGCTTAGCGGCATATCATCATCATCCGCAGCTCAGCTTAACCCACTGCTGGGCATAGGCCTTTTGCCCTTGCCTTTCACCACGATCTTGGGCGACCCTCATCTATCTGCGGCCCACGGCGGTATAAACTTAACTAACCTCAGTTGAGCTATCTCTAGATCGTTTGTAACGATCTGCAGATAGCTCTACTGTTTCTTGTGTATTTTGTATATTTTGTAAATATTTGTTTAATTGTAAGTTTCTTTGTGTAAATACAGTCTTTTGGTATTTAATATTTTGCTCTTTTAAGGTACGGCCACATCTAGGCGAAAGTGACAGTGAATCTATATTGTTGCGACATTTGACATAGTTTTTCTTATGCAAATGATAGGCAAACGGGCTTACAACCCACCTGATGGTAAGTGGTCACTATCGCCCATAGACACCATCAACACCAAAGGCGCTATCGTTGCGTATGTGGGTTGTGTGACTGATACAAGTATCGCTGTCACTTATCGCCTAGATGTGACCGTGCCTTAACTATTTATAATTCATACAGCTAAGTAATAAAACTAGCTTAAATTAAAAGACAGTTTCTGAAGTATTACCATGTTTTTATGTCAGCACTTAATTTCGTCATTTTCCGAGTTCATGACTTATTTGGTGCATTTAAGTTAAGTGATAAAAAATGGAATTGGTTCCTCAGAGACACCACCTTAGACTTATTCAACTGGTAGGCCTACCATGAGCTCTGTCTTGCTCTGTTTCTGGTTCTGGTTTTAAGTCTGTGTGTGGGTTAACTAAATAAATCCTACGTCAAAACGTCACATACACAGTATAATGCACTGGTGAACACTCACACAGACTCAAAACCAGAGCCAGACAGAGCTCATGGTATACCTACTGATTATCTAGGCTACCTAGGTATATATGACCCCTAGGAGCAAACTAATGGTTGTGCCCTAACAAGGCTTATGTTTGACACGAGCCTGCCTATAATTTAATTTAATGGCCGATACACGCCTTGCCACTTTCAACACACGCAACTGTTTATTAAAATTAGCCAAAATTTACATAGAAAGTCAGTCACCATAAAATTACGAGTACCTAGTCACGCTAATTCATTTCCAGGAAGATATATTCTGAGTCCTCTCCATTCGCCAACTTCCCGTGATCTTAACAATGTCCTCGGTCCATCAAGTGGGCGGGCGTCCTACGTTTCGTCTTCCGGTTCATAGTCACCATGCGAGACCTTTTTTCCTCCAACGGTTGTCAGTTCTTCGAGCTATTTAAACCTGGGAATCGACTAACAAATGTAATCATATCTTCTAGTAGGTCTACCACAAGTTCTGTCTCTGGCTCTGGTTTTGAGTCTGTGTGAGTGTTGACTAAATAAATCCTACGTCGGAACGTCAAACACACAGTATAATACACTAGTGAGCACTCACACAGACTCAAATTCAGAGCCAGACAGAGCTTGTGGAAGGTCTACTGATAGCGTTGGTTATTACACCGAGGGTAGTGAGAAGGGTGACTATTTCATAAACTTTATGTCGAGGATAGATATTGTCTATCTGAGTACTCGCACGCTGTTTATCACTTACGCACACACTTTATAGAACATTAGTGCCCCTCCCCTGATTTCACACAGCTCTGTTTAAAGCAAATAAAAATGAACCAATTATTGAATTCACTAAGCTGGGAGGGGAAGAGACGATGTACTCATACCAAACTAGTGATGGAAGAAGAAATATGATGATGATGTTTATTTCCAGAATGCATCTATCTCAGTCCTTCATTTCGATTGTTTCATTAGTTTTGCTTATTAGGTATAAGACCTAAAATGTACTTACCATACTTCAAGCAAATAAATTATTTCATTTCATTTCATTTCATTTCATTTCATTTCATTTCATTTCATTTCATTTCATTTCATTTCATTTCATTTCATTTCATTTCATTTCATTTCATTTTGAAAAAACTTAGCATACAAAATGTCACAGTATTTGGTATTTAAAATTGAAACAGCTATTATATAACAAACCTTCCGATTTTACGCAAAAATACATGCTTCTTTTTATCATTCAGAGCTACATTATTACCGAAGTATTTACCTTATCAGAAAGCTGTAATATTCGGGTTAAGTACACAATTTTTTGTAGGTTTAAAAAAACGCAAGATCGGTCCGGTGCTACGCCGTAGTGGACCGCTACGAGACCGCTACGAAGCTACGCAATATCTACGAGATGACGACGTCTCTTATCAATAGTATCGATAAAACTGATTTGCATACAAATGAAACGTAGTTACCGACAAATGTTGATTCTTACCTCAACGCGGTAAGGTTGAGATTCGTATGGCAAGTGGCGTAAGTCGTGACCAGCGTACGTGAGCGTGCCTGTGGAATAAATGGGAATTCTAGTAAGTCCGGGGATGTGGAAAAATTTTAGGAATATGGGTCAACCCACACGGTGAAGTATCTTTATTTATTTTAGTGGTTGGGTAACCCACGCAAGGGAGTTTCCGGCACAACTATCAATTTTAACCTAAGTTAGTTCAGTCGCTACGTTAAGTTGATATTATGTGTATAATATGTCAGATACGCTGTTATATTAGTTGTTTGCTGTATAGTTTATATTTGATTGAATCAGAAAAAAAAACGGTTGTCTGTAAAGTCGGCTTACTGACGATAGTTGAACGTGTCAACGTCATAAGAAAATACACAGATGTCGAACGCTGCCGAACACGAAGGCCGATAGATAGTGCCTCTTTGTCGCTCGTTCCACGCTCTCGCTTGCACTTCAAGCCTTAAATGGAACGCTTCAGAAAGAGGTAACGCCGTATGACGTCATGTTTTTTCGTGCGTGCAGCCGGCTCCATCGAATTATAAGACGTTGTCACGTTAAAATCCAAAATTAAATCTTTAATACGATTCGTTCTACTCAGAGCGATTGTATGTGTGTTAGTAGGGTCATAATCTAAAGCTTCCCGTTGAGTGGTGAATGTGAGGGGTAGGTGTGAGGATGCAGACATAGCGCCGAGACGCCTCGGTTTCCGGTTCCGGCCATTAGACGGGGATGTATTTATGATAATCCTTGTATTAGGTGGCACCCCAAGGCAGTTGGGACGGTCCGCGGCTCCCCCGGTTCAACGGGAAGCCAAATGTTTTGATGCGTTACTGTTCATAGTCCAATTTCCTACAATATTTCCTAGCATGAGCATAAAATGTGCTAGATGATGTCTTTACAGCATTTTTATCTCTTCTTGTTTAAGAGCAATGCTCTTGTCGGCGTAATATATGTAATTTTCTCTAGTACAAGAATTTGGCAAATTTTTATCATCCGCACTTGATGTGCGGCTGGTTTTGCCGCAAGTAGGCCGCTGGTGGGCCCTTTTTGCGTGACCCTTGACGCCTGTTGCTCAATTTTTTTTAGGTTCTACAAACATCCTCACGATGTTTTCCTTCACCGTTTTGAGATTACTGGCATAGTGCACTTAAATTTTTTGACAGAAAAACTCACTGGTACACGGCTGGATTTGGACCCATGACCTTCAGATCGGAAGGCGGGGCCGCTACCACTAGACCACCAGTACTAATGTAGGTATTTATTTTGAGGGCAACCTCCTTAACCTCCTACCACAAGCTCTGTCTGGTTTTGTCTCTGGCTCTGGTTTCGAGTCTGTGTGTATGCTCACCAGTGTATTATACTAAAAAATTAAAATAAAGTGTGTGACTTTTCGACGTAGGATTTATTTAGACAGCATACACACATACTCAAAACCAGAGCCAGAGACAGAGCCAGCCAGAGCTTGTGGTAGACCTTGTAACGTAATGGTTACATATATAAAAAAAAATCCTTGCATCTAATATATAAAGTAAAGAAAATCAAGTAAAATTTACAAAAGCAAACACCTACAAAGATGCCAACTTACGACGATTGCACGATATTTTTCCGGTTGCCACCAAAAGTGTCTCAAACTGCATTATTTTCGTAGGCTTGCATAAATACTCAGTCGCCGAAGCACCGTCATCAAACGACAGTTGAGCCTCGCCAAGTCACGATTACTAGCTACTATATCCTCGTATAGGACATCAAAGTACCTAGGTATTATCGTGCATTGTTCGTATATAAAGTGAACGTGATTTCACCCATTGGAATATACCTACAACTAGCTCAGTCTTCGTAAGTGATAGGAAGCTTATTATCAAATCAGTGAAACCGCCATCTTGGGTAAGTGTGAACAATACGTTTCTATAATCCACTGTAGGAATAGGTAAGGCGCGAATACAAGCGCGCTGACTCACACACGCCCCGCGCCTGTGACCGGCTCACGCACACAGCGATACGAGGCTCGCCGCTCACCTATATAAGGCCGACCGCGGCCGTAGCAATTCAGTTGCAGTCTGAGTTTGCGACTGCGCCCATCGTATCCAGTACTGGAAAGGTGGTCCGCTCTCTCAGACGCCCCCCCCCCCCCCCGCCTCTTACCCCTCTGTTGTATCCTCACGACCGTTTCGTCTCGCGCACTGCGTAACGAACGTATCGACGGGAACTTCAGTTGCACAGTATCCCCGCAACTATCTATTTACAACCCTAATTTTTATGGCGGGGTAAGTTCATAAAAATATCTGTATAAAATACTTGCCTTGTTATTTAGGATTTTTATCAAAATGCATTTCATTTCATTTCATTATTTTTTTATTGTACATAGGCCACTTATGTGCTTTTATTTTTTTATCTAGTAACAAAACATGTAAACTCGCTCTGCTTATTCTTAGCTAGGCCACCTCACATTATATACCTGGGCATTCCCCTAACAAGCGGTTTTCTTCCTGAGGTGGTCACGCTTTATATTGGACAACAGATGTTAATCTGGACGTCATTCCAGGGTTTCACGGCGCTACGCGTTTTACGCGTTTTACGCTTACGCTACTTCTCACCACCACTCCATGCTGCACTGATGAGCTGCTAGCGGAGTGCGACTACTTACCAGTAGCGGCCGCTTTGCTGCCAATCTCCTGCCCGCCTGGCCGAACACCTGCCAAGGACACCCTGGATCTGCGCTGACTGACCTTCTCGTCTCCTCACGTCGTGCTAATACCAGGGGAGTGCCGTACTACCCAAACTAAAGTTAAGCGGGCCATAGAATCCACGACCTTGAGTTTTTAAATAAATAATTTTACTGTGTTGACACTCGTTTACATTCATAAACCCGTAGATACGTCACACTGGCGCCCAACGTGGTAATTCTATGGCTTAACTTTGGTTTTCGTAGATATTTTGTGTTGGTGTGCATTGTATTACTGTGTAAAACGTTTTTTTCAGCGTCTTGTAACTGGAGTGTGCATAACAATTATTTTTTGTTTCTACCCTCAAATTTTTGTTCGATTTTTTTTGTTTTGTTACAACTTAATTTTTAAACTACGTTACGCACACACTAGTTACAGCTTCATACTTCACTCTTTCATGCTTTTTACTGGATTTCTTTTCTCACTTTGTTCATTTTTATTATTTTTTTTTTTTCTGAAAAAACGTTCTTCATTTAATTTTTTTATTGTAACGGAGCAGAGTATTTGCTAAACTTTATTTAGGTCATTTGCGTTTCGTTATTTTTCACACTTATTTACAATGGCATTTCCAGTAAATTTTTTGTCACTTCAAAAGACTGAGCTAGAATATGAGGTAGCTATTCGTGGTACGACACCCGCGCTTACCGTTCAAGAAATGCGTAAGCAAATAGTTAAATTAGGAGTTTTATTTCCATCGGATGTTATTTTAGATAGTTCTTTGCCAATAGCAGATGATCTATCAGGCGTGTTTGAGGTACTTAATAAAATAGATACTAACTTAGAATCGCCACTTTTAGGTAGCGCAGTTCAGCGTACACAGAACTTACTTAATCACGTTTACCATCGCTTAAATCGTATTTCTTCTTGTGATGAGATTACGCAACCTATTTACGATGACTGTGTTAGTCGATATGAGAATTTACTGAAAAAGTTTGATTCACTAAAGGAACGTGCAGTCGACAGTAATTTGACTTTCCCTTCAACGTCAGGAACTCCAGAGCCTTGTATTTCCTCAAATATTACCGTACATTGTGATCGTGGGGTTTCCAGTGAGATTGCTAAATTAAAGTTTGATGGGAAAACTTGTGTACGCTCTTTTATACAGCGCGTGTCAGAATTCTGTACAGCTAGAAAAATATCAGATGCTAAAATTACGTCATATGCGACTGAGATTTTTGTTGGGGACGCCTTACATTGGTATAGGAGCATAAAGGATCAGGTTACGGATTGGACGAATCTTGTGGAACTTTTAAAGGCGGATTTTGATAAATCGGATTATGATTATAAATTACTTTCTGAGATTCGTTCACGAACGCAAGGAGAAACCGAGAACATCACGATATATTTATCTATTATGTCGGGGCTTTTTTCTCGTTTGTCAAAAACTTTGTCAGAAGAAGATAAACTGGAAATAATACTCCACAATATCCGTCCACTCTACGCAAACATTATAGCGTCTTCTCCAGTCATTAAAGCTATTGCAGATCTTAAAAGTATATGTAAAAACTATGAAAATGTTCAAGCTCGTTTAGCTCATTTCCATGAACCCCCAAAGATTTCTTCAGATACTTTAGCACCTGACTTTGCTTATTCAGGTAGTAAAAATAATGTTGATTCGAAGCAATATAATAACTTTTATCAAAAACAAAATAGACAAACTAACTATTATAGTAGCTATAATAATAAAACCTCGAATAAACCTCAAGCTGACCAGAATACTAGTGATAGTAGGCAAAACTACGTGCATGCAATTGATGCACCACAAAACAGGTTGCGTTTTTGCCCTAGATGTCGCGTCAATACCCACAACTTAAGGCAATGCCAAGCTGACAAAAGTCAGATTGTCTGTTTTGTTTGTGGTCGTAAGGATGTTAAGACTCCTGATTGTCCAGTCTGTCAAAGAAAAACAAACAGTTCAAAAAACTAATACAAAAGAATTGTGTTGGTACGTCAAACATGGAAGTCAGTAAAGAAGAATGGAAAGAGTGGCTTCAATTTGTCAGTACATACTTTAACTATTACAAAACCAACACAATTCTGAATAAATGCAATGATAACCGTCCTTTCATCAATATTACAATAGGTGAGGTTACTATGTGTAGTCTTCTTGACTCTGGCTCAGCCGTGACCATTATAGGTAACAACGCTCATAAAGCATTGATCTCTCAAGGGTTAACGTTAGTAGATGACTGTAGATTAACCGTTCTTGCTGCAGGGGGTCAAAGAATAGGTAGTATTGGTTATATTAACCTACCTATTCATTTTGACAATCAATTTCACATCATTCAAGGCTTTGTAATGCCTGAGGTTCATGATGATCTTATCCTGGGTATTGACTTCTGGCGTGCATTTAAGATTTCCTTACAATACTTACACGCTGTAGCACTTGATAGTCCTACAAACCATAAGTCCGTTGTACAAAAACCTATCGTACAAAGTTATGACACTCTTAACCATTCGGAGAAATGTCTGGCTGACAACGTCATTGATCAGTTTAAAGCCATTTCAGCTGAACGTAACGGTTTAGGTAAAACTAGTCTCATAACTCATAGGATTGATACAGGAAACGCTCAACCCATACGACAACGTTATTATCGTATATCTCCAGAAAAGCAACGTATTTTGACTGAACAGGTTGATGAAATGTTAGCACTCGATGTCGTCGAACCATGCGAAAGTGCCTGGTCCTCACCAGTTCTTCTAGTCACTAAAAAAACTGGTGAGCCCAGATTTTGTCTAGATAGCCGCAAATTAAATTCAGTAACATCTCGCGATGCATATAACTTACCATACGTCTCTGAAATATTAGATAAACTTTGAGATGCTCGTTATCTTAGTAGCATAGACTTATCTAAGGCTTTTTGGCAAATAGAAATAGCGCCAGAAGACAGGGACAAGACAGCCTTCTATATTCCTGGTCGTGGAACCCTACGCTTTAAAAGGACAGCTTTCGGGCTTACCAACGCACCAGCTACTCAACAACGACTAGTTGACTTGTTGTTTGGTGAATTTGAACTTAGAGTATTCGCTTACCTTGATGACATCATTATAGTCAGTAATGATTTTAATAGTCATGTCTCACTTTTGCTTAGAGTTCTTGAAAAATTAAAACATGCAAACTTGACAATTAATCTTAAAAAATGTAATTTCTTTCGAAGTCAACTTAAATATTTAGGTTATGTTGTTGACAGTTGTGGTTTACGGACTGACCCTGATAAAGTAGAAGCGATTGTTAATTATCCGACACCTACTTGTCGCAAGGATATAAAACGTTTTCTAGGGACAGCAACTTGGTATCGTCGTTTCGTACCCAACTTCAGCACAATTGCAGGCCCCCTTAATAAATTGACTTCAAATAAGAAAGGAGCACCACCATTTAAATGGTCTTCTGAAGCAGACGGTGCTTTCTTAAAGCTCAAGGAATGTTTAGTTTCCGCTCCTGTTCTTTCCTGCCCTGACTACAGTAAACCCTTTAAAGTCCATACGGATGCTAGCAACTACGGAATTGGTGCCATGTTAACACAGATCACCGATGGTAAAGAGCATCCAGTCGCTTACATGAGTAAATCCTTGTCAGTGGCAGAAAGGAACTATAGCGTCACTGAGCGAGAAGCTTTAGCAGTAGTTGTCGCTTTAGAACATTGGAGGTGTTATTTGGAAAATGGTATGATAATCACTGTATATACAGACCACAGCGCTCTTAAATGGTTTTTATCAATTAATAATCCAACAGGTAGGTTAGCGCGTTGGGGAGTACGTTTGTCGGCATTTAATGTAGAATTCAAACATCGCCGTGGTGTCGATAACGTAATTCCAGATGCACTCTCTCGAGCTCTTCCCGTGAGTACCATTAGTACTTCAAATTCTTACAAAAGTACTAATGATACATGGTATAAATCACATTATAATGGTTGCCTTACAACGCCTCAGTCTTTTCCAAATTTTAATATTAAAAATAATATTTTGTACAGACTATGTAAAAATAAACATGAACTAACACAGGAGTTCTCTTGGAAGGAAGTTATTCCACAGGAACTACGTCAGGACATTATTCATGACAACCACAGTAAACCGACAGCAGGTCATCTAGGTATTCATAAAACGTATCGTCGTCTTACGTTACGTTACTTCTGGCCTAGCATGTTTCAAGATGTCGTTGATTTTATTGGCACTTGTACTAAATGTTTATCATACAAGGCTCAAAATCACCAAATCTTGGGTGAAATGGGGCGACCTAAACAATGTTCTCGCCCATTTCAGATGATTTCTATTGATTTAATGGGTCCATTGCCAGTAAGTAGAAAACAAAATAGCTTCATTTTTGTGGTAACCTGCTGTTTTTCAAAGTTTTGTCTTATCTTTCCAATAAAACGAGCCACATCTAACATTATTATTAAAATATTGGAGGACTCAGTTTTTCTCATGCATGGAATTCCACAAACTATTCTAATGGATAACGGTAGTCAATTCATAAGTAAAGAAATAAATTCATTTTTTAGTAAATATCAAATTCCAAATATATTTTTTACACCAAAATATACCCCTCAGGTGAATACTGTCGAACGTTATAATAGAACTATTATCACATGCATTTCTACCTTTGTAGAAGATGACCATAGAACATGGGACATATTTATTCCCAAGGTTCAATTTGCCATAAACAATTCTGTCAATGAGGCCACAGGTTATACTCCATCTTTTCTTGTATTTGGGCGAGAAACGGTAGTTTGCGGATCTCACTATATTGATTCTGATCTAGGCAACGAGATAGTATTTTTACCACGCGATGTCTATGCAGAAAACTTTGGTTGTCTTGCCTCAATTTTTAATAAGGTACAGATTAAATTGTGGCAGGGTCATGCTAAAAATACATCTCACTATAATCTTCGTCGCAAACCAGCAGAATTCAATGTAGGTGACACAGTTATGAAAAGAACATATTTTCTTAGTAATGCGGATAAAAGATTTAGCAAAAAACTAGCCCCAAAATACATTAAATGTCGTGTAAAATATAAAAAAACACCTCTCGTTTATATTTTAGAAGACATGTCAGGAAAAGATCTAGGAACATGGCACATAAAGGATTTAAAACTCATAGGTACAAATAAGTAAACAGTTTCAACTAAGTACATATTTTAAATTTCATCACTTATATTCACCCTTAACCGCTTGTTTCTGCAGTAGTTGCATGAGTTAGTTGGTTCTGTTCGTAACTAGTAACTCTTAGTAATGATAGGTCGCGTCAGTACTTTAAACCATTACTTTAGGTAGGTACTTACTGATGCTATTTTGTGAGAGATCGTATGGAAGGTTGTGTATGAATGATTAAAAGGAATGAATGGCAGTTTGTGACTACGCTAAGAAATAATTGCGAATTTTATTCTACAGTAATAAAATTCTTAGTAAGCGTCGGGGTAATGTAACGTAATGGTTACATATATAAAAAAAAATCCTTGCATCTAATATATAAAGTAAAGAAAATCAAGTAAAATTTACAAAAGCAAACACCTACAAAGATGCCAACTTACGACGATTGCACGATATTTTTCCGGTTGCCACCAAAAGTGTCTCAAACTGCATTATTTTCGTAGGCTTGCATAAATACTCAGTCGCCGAAGCACCGTCATCAAACGACAGTTGAGCCTCGCCAAGTCACGATTACTAGCTACTATATCCTCGTATAGGACATCAAAGTACCTAGGTATTATCGTGCATTGTTCGTATATAAAGTGAACGTGATTTCACCCATTGGAATATACCTACAACTAGCTCAGTCTTCGTAAGTGATAGGAAGCTTATTATCAAATCAGTGAAACCGCCATCTTGGGTAAGTGTGAACAATACGTTTCTATAATCCACTGTAGGAATAGGTAAGGCGCGAATACAAGCGCGCTGACTCACACACGCCCCGCGCCTGTGACCGGCTCACGCACACAGCGATACGAGGCTCGCCGCTCACCTATATAAGGCCGACCGCGGCCGTAGCAATTCAGTTGCAGTCTGAGTTTGCGACTGCGCCCATCGTATCCAGTACTGGAAAGGTGGTCCGCTCTCTCAGACGCCCCCCCCCCCCCCCGCCTCTTACCCCTCTGTTGTATCCTCACGACCGTTTCGTCTCGCGCACTGCGTAACGAACGTATCGACGGGAACTTCAGTTGCACAGTATCCCCGCAACTATCTATTTACAACCCTAATTTTTATGGCGGGGTAAGTTCATAAAAATATCTGTATAAAATACTTGCCTTGTTATTTAGGATTTTTATCAAAATGCATTTCATTTCATTTCATTATTTTTTTATTGTACATAGGCCACTTATGTGCTTTTATTTTTTTATCTAGTAACAAAACATGTAAACTCGCTCTGCTTATTCTTAGCTAGGCCACCTCACATTATATACCTGGGCATTCCCCTAACAAGCGGTTTTCTTCCTGAGGTGGTCACGCTTTATATTGGACAACAGATGTTAATCTGGACGTCATTCCAGGGTTTCACGGCGCTACGCGTTTTACGCGTTTTACGCTTACGCTACTTCTCACCACCACTCCATGCTGCACTGATGAGCTGCTAGCGGAGTGCGACTACTTACCAGTAGCGGCCGCTTTGCTGCCAATCTCCTGCCCGCCTGGCCGAACACCTGCCAAGGACACCCTGGATCTGCGCTGACTGACCTTCTCGTCTCCTCACGTCGCGCTAATACCAGGGGAGTGCCGTACTACCCAAACTAAAGTTAAGCGGGCCATAGAATCCACGACCTTGAGTTTTTAAATAAATAATTTTACTGTGTTGACACTCGTTTACATTCATAAACCCGTAGATACGTCACAACCTACAGTTCATTGAAATACACCTTCAATCAAGGGAGTGTTCATTTGCCTTCTATTTGTGATTGGCGAAGCATTCCAATGCAATCGCAGATGCAAACAAACATCCCCCGAGCCAGGGGGAGGAGGGAGGAGGGAGGGAGGCTTCGTAATTACTATCTCAGACCGCAAGGGGTCATTCACCTCAGGTAGTTTATTATTACAGTTGAACTAACTTGACTTGACTTTAAAAACTAATTAAGAATGTTAAATTCACAATTGTATGCAGTGTCTAATTAACTTGGTTAGTTTCAAGTTACTTGCTCAATAATTACACCTAACTCAAGTTTGTGAAGCAAGTTACCGATCAGAGACCGCTCGGTTAATATACAATTATGTAAATAAATATAGGAAACTGGGTAATATCACAAGTTTAGTCAAAAAGTTAAATTTTGTTACTAAATTATTTTAGGTAACCTATAAATTTTTGTTTAATGATGTTTGGTACTTAGTCTCAAAGTTAATTTGTCATGAAAGAGCGGGATCTAATACTAACACTGGTATATTTATATACTTAAAAGGAGATCTCAAACGCATGTATTGTTACAATAAATTAAGTTATTTAAAAAATATTTGATTTGATTATGTATAATTGATTAAAAACTTGCATACCATTGTTTGTAAATACATACTTTTTCTTCTCGTTGTATCGAACCAGTGTGTGGTGACAGCATTTAACGAGCGCCTCAGAATGGCTCCTTTCATACAAATACATACTTAGAATACAATATACCCAGACAAACCAAATATCTGCGTTTATCACAAAAATGTGTGTCTTCGGTGGAGTTTGAACCCACCACAATTTAAAACGCAGATGGCAGGTCGATAAGTAGTAGGATTTTTAAAAATAAAAATAATCTATTTAAATTCCCTAATAGGGTGACGGACAGGTTTGCCGTACGAGCGGTCTCGAATCGGGGACTGTTAACTCACGTGAGCCAAAATCCAAGTTCCAGGAGCCTGCAATTTCACCAGCTTAGGTTACAACTGAACCAGCAGCTTAGACACCAGCTTACACCTACACACCTGATGTGGATCGGGCTCACTCAGTGTGGTGGGTTGGTTCTCCTAATTCAAAACTATTCTTGTTGTCAACGCCCACAAGCATTATTATTCAATTTAGTTTATTTATCTAATATTTATTTAAATCTTGTTTTTTTTTATTTGAGAAGCTCAATAGAAATAATATAAGTTAAAAAACTTGAGAAACCGACTTCATAACCAAACTATTAAACCGATTTTGATGAAATTTCTATGAGACCATTCTGAAAATATATTTTTTCAGATACATGACGAGTTTTTCAAATCAGCTCATAAATGACAAAGTTATGCGATAAAACATACAACTAAATTGAGAACCTCTTTCTTTTTCATTTGAAGTCGGTCAAAAAGACACAAACAATCGCGTTCATTTCTTTCTACACCGCAATAAATCAGGAGTTTCTGATATTGTTTATCTGATAATATTTTCTACTTTCTATACCGTTATTGTATTCTAAGTATGTATTTACAAAAAAAATGTATTCAAGTATTATATCAGCTATCTTGTTCCCATATTACAAGCTCTGCTTAGTTTGGGGCTGGGTAGTGTTGTGTGAATTGTCCACAATATTTATTTATTTATTATCTATTTTCATGTTCACATTCATACGGACGAGGCGTGAGGTCTCCTTCTCAGAAATTGCGTCAACCTGTATGCCTACCACAAGCTCTGTCTGGCTCTGTCTCTGGCTCTGGTTTTGAGTTTGTGTGAGTGCTCACCAGTGTATTATACTGTGTGTGACGTTTCGACGTTTGGATTTATTTAGTCAACACTCACATAGGCTCAAAATCAGAGCCAGATAGAGCTTGTGGTAGGCCTACAGTATAACGTGGTCGGCTCAATGTCGTCACTCGAATCAAAGCGTCACGTCACGTCACGGTATAACTCGAGTTAAGCGCGTGTCTAACACTAGTCATGCTAGTACCTTCCCGTGGCTTTATTCAAAGTGATTCTTATAATGTCACAAAAGTTAATAGCCGAGCGGGATTTGAACCTGCGACCTTCCCCTTGGCTGCGCTGATCTTTGTGATTTCCTTAAGTGTAGTAAAAACTATAAAATCAATAAATATAAGTGATTCTTGTTATACCTACTGAATAAAGAATATTCGAACTTGATTCATTGCAATGTAGCGCCTGGTAATAACAATTTTTAAACTATTTTAAAAAATGAATAAAGAATTTAAAAAAAAAAACAAGGTTTAAAGGATCACATAGGACGTCGTATATGGCTTAAGAAATATTAATATTCATTTATTCCAAAATAAAACAAAATACATTAGTTTGCGGAATTACATGATAAAATAAAAATTAAAGTTAAAAAATAATCACAATAATTGTGATACTTATTTATTGGTTTTAACTATATATACAATTATTGTATATATAGTTAAAACCAATAAATAAGTACCTATCCATAATAAATTCTTAGTAGCTAATTACGAAAGGACCATTGTGGTGTCATTTAAGTAAAATTATGTGTAAAGGAACAAAAGGATGATTACAGACGGACATAAGGTAATCAAACAAAATGAAAACAAGGCTGTATAAGAAGTTATTAGTAGGGCACGTTAGAATGAACTTGAAGGTAGTCGCGCGCTCGCGTGTTTATTGAAGCACAAGAAAGCTCCAAGTTAATCGCGCTTATTATCACAAACAACCTTCATTTGCAAAGGGATGCCAAGTTATGACACGCTTGTCTAAAGTTTTGCACCCTTACGAATAAGTACGTAATTAACAAAATAATTCACTTCATATTTTAGTTACTCGTAGACGTTTTAACTCCGCGATTCTTATTTATTTAGTATAACTCTTGTTTTCTTAACTAAAACCTGGTGGTATTTAGGCAAGCTCAAGGAAGAACTCATGGTGATATAACTAGCGGCACGTAAGTCTAGCGCTGAGCGATACGCGGAGGGGCTAACAGCGCATGTGTACTGTCGCCGCACGGAATTGAACTATAGCTTTAAGTAATTATTAGCTGAATAACGGTAGTGACATTATTTTAATGTAATGTCAAATAGATGTCCAAAGATTTGTAGTATGTACCTTAAACATAATTTTAACAAGTTTATGGGGAGTGGAAAAAGAAATACATAATTTGTCAATAACTATACAATTGAGAACGCGAACTGTACACTGGAAGTGTGCGGGGTGTGGTATCGGTGCGGGGAGGGAAATTCGACCGGAGAGCCAATCGGCGCAAGGAACGCCCGCCCTTCATCCCGCTAGCCCCCTTCAGGTACCTTATTTTTAACTTCTGCGCAATAACGGTCAGCGCTAAAGTTACGTGCCGCTACCTATACTATAAAGAAAGTTTCCAAAGATAGTAAGATTAAATAGCCGCTCTTCAACAAGTCGCTGGCATAAAACTGTTTTACATATTCTATTGAATACAACACACAATATAACACTTTTGATTGATTGCTAGCGATCAACCTACATTTGACAAATTTATCACCTTCTATTTTCTCAACTCTACTCGTGTGCAGCCGGGGTTGCTAGTATTAAATATTTTTTGAAACCAGTCTCGTAGTTTTTGAGTATATCTAAATATATAAAACTCTTACGTTACTGACTGACTGACTGACAATCAACGCACAGCCTAAACCGTAAGTCCTAGAAGCATGAAACTTGGAGGGTATCTTTCTTTTAAAGCATAAGGGTGCACTAAGAAAGGAAATTGGAAAATTATTTCTCTAAGCGGAAAAAAAGAGGAAAAACTTTTAAAAGAAAAACGGGGCGTAACGGCAAAGGGGCGAGCGAAGCCGCGGGCGTCCGCTAGTTCTACATACAAATGTTTCCTCTTTTATTGAGCGCCTTCATCTAACTCGATTCCAACCCAGAGCGCGGGAAACTAACAAATACTCGCATTAGCCTTCAGTGAGATGTGACGTAACACTGTCATACGTGAAGACTGTGTTAGGAAAAATATATTTTATTCATATAACTATGCCATTTAAAACATTGCCGTTACCTACCTAGTTAAGGACAATAGAATACCTACCTAGTTTTAAGATAGAATTTAGCTAATTTACTATTACTATTGTACATCCGAAACGGACAGACTGTTGTTTCCTTAGTTTATTTTTATTTTTAAGACTCTCTCATAATGTACACAGTTAAACAATAAATGATTCTGGTTCTGATTCTGATTCTGTAAATAGAGACTCACGAGTGTTCCGAGTCAGGATCAAATGAATGAATAACATAATATTATTTTAAATATTTACAAAATATAGGGCACTTCGTTCGTTAGAAAATTGTGGTAACATAGTTTTACACTGTCAGAATATCGACGCCTGACACTTACTGTTGTGATGTCTTACCCCAGTGCGTATTCATGACTCTGACTTGCTTGACTAGGCTTGCTTATTATATAAAATGCTAAAATGAGTTTTTTTTGTATAAAAACTATTTTTTTAAATTGATTTTGTAGTGTTTTGAGTGGAAATGACAAAGATTTTTATAATGTCCCAAAAGTTAAGAGCAGCAATAACATCCAAAGAAAAACTCCGGATATTTTAAAAATATGCAAAACGACATTAATTCCGCGACAGAGGGCGCTGCAGTAAGCTCCTCCTTAACATCCTGAAACTCCACAAAGAGCTCCTTCCATCTGAATTCCTCAGGCATTTCATGAAATTAGTCCCCAAAGTAGCTTTAAGCATTATGCGGCCAGAGTGGAGGCATTTACATAAAGCTACCAACTCCATGTTTTAATCAGTCCAATCTCCACTAAAATTGTCGACGAAGACGTCTTATGCAAAAATGACTCTTAAAAGCATGGGATTAGAGACTAGGAAAAGAAGATTTAAATTTCTTATTCGGCTCATGAATTAACACAAAGGATTTCTTTATTATTCAGAGGTCAGGCGCCGGAAATGGGGAATAAATATTCATTTTACTGAACACACGACATGGTACATTGTAGCTTTTTATGCCGAACGGACGATTTCAGTTCACGAGTATTTAGATTTAAAAACGTCGCTTCAAGACTTTGAAAATAATTTTTCGTACTATAAAACAAATACCAAATAACTGAACAAACGAATTATGAAACGGTGTTTCATAACTCTTTTGCTCTTCAATTATAAAAAGTAACGGAACGGAGCGAGCAAAGCAGTGGGTGGCTGCTAGTATACAATAAAATTGTTAGGTTTAAAATCGAAATTTGAAAAAAACTACACTTTTAATGATTTTTAATATAAAAACTGTGCAAGGTTGAATTCAAACCAGTAGGCCTACCATGAGCTCTGTCTGGCTCTGTCTCTGGTTCTGGTTTTGAGTCTGGGTGAGTGTTGACTAAATAAATCTTACGTCAAAACGTCACACACACAGTATAATGCACTGGTGAGTCTCACACAGATTCGAAAACAGAGCCAGACAGAGCTCATGGTAGGCCTATAGGACAATTAATCCTTAGATGGGAGCACCACACCATGCATGCTAGTCGATGATAGAACGGTCTACAACAGTGGTCGCTGTGCTGAGCGCATTGAAATGGTAAACAAAGCGCTGATCCCATCAATGGCGGTCAGATGATGGATGCTAACATTTGCCCTCGATACACGGTACTGGTACTACACAGTAGCTCAACTAAACTCTGTGTGCCTTCACAATAATTATATTTTTTAGTTGCTCGCAGCTTGCTTTAATGTTTAGTGTCAGTAACTCAACTCCATACAAATTTTCTACAAAGCACGTATAATTGCAATTCAAATTTAAAAAAAGAAACGTCAAATGTCACGTGATTCTTGCTTCGTAACGCGGTTACAAAGAAAGAACTGTAAGACAAAGTTTTTTTATTAGTTCATGAACCATCAGTTACAGTCTAAGAACTGTATTACATAGCCTTTTTATTAGTTGGTAAGCCGGTTATGAACTAAGAAAGAAAATCCTTCTACGTAGCTGGTTACGAAACCCGGTTACGTAGAAGCACTAAATGCAATATTATCATTTCGGTTTGATCACATGGCATTTGGCTTATGTAGCAATAAGACGTTTCAAAGTGATCTGTTCTGATAATTTAATTAAATTGAGTAAAATTCCTTTTCAGTTTGAATCCCAGTTGATCTTCTGTTAGTAATTTGCGGTGTCATTTTCCCCCGCGGATGGGCGGGCGGCGCCATTAGGCGGATGTGACGGCACGACGGACCGTGACGGGCGTCACTCGACACTACGACATAATTGAACACCATACCATCACACGCACTCTGTGGGGAATAACTATTTTCATAAAACAATGTTTTTTAGAACGATGGTAAATAGCAAAAAAAAAGTTGATAGTAGCTCTGTCTGGCTCAGTCTCTGGCTCTGGTTTTGAGTCTGTGTGAGTGTTGACTTAATAAATCTTACGTCGAAAAGTCACACACACAGTATACATCGGTGAGCACTCACAAAAACCAGAGTCAGAGACAGAGCCAGACAGAGCTTGCGGTAGACTTACAGGCCTTTGCATCTATTGGAGATGATTCGCATCAGGAGCAACTGGTATTTACTCATGCCCCTACTTACGGGACGCTATAATACCTGTGATAGGATTTTAGATAGTTAAGGCTTGCCCAGAACCTATACCATCGTGACAGCTAAGTCGACCTCATCCATAGGAAATTGGTTTATAGTCATGTGTAGTCAGTGAGTCTGTGTATTAAATATGACTAGATTTTACTTCATCTACAGTCCGTCTTTACCCACTGCTGGGAAAAGTATTATATAGATATATATATAAATGCAATGTACCTTTCGACGAACTACTAGAACTTCTATATTATATTACTTACTACTACGAAACCCTTCATGGGCGAGTCCGACTCGCACTTGGCCACTTTTTTTAGGTTAGTGAGGCTCCTTTCACATTTTGTGTGAATGTGTGTATTTTGTACACGTGAAAATACTTGTATTCGGTGTAAATCTTCATTTTCAATGTCACAGGATACTTCCTTATGGTGTGGCTTTTTTCCCTCAACAATATATTCCGGTATACCCAATATATATTTTAATAAACATGATGGATTTTGTTTCCACCCCTCTTCCCCCCTCGTTTCTCCCCTCTGGGAAACTAACGTGTGTACTGAGTCCAATAGAGTTTGTCTATGGCACATTCAAAAAGTAGTTTGGCTTTTTTGTGGCAGTATCCCAGGAAGGGACTAGCTACCCTAGTTTTTGCAACCCTCGCCTCACGAACGGGGTTGGATAATAGTTCTTCTATATAAAGTTTTTGTTTAGGTTTTTCTCTCGGTTATTGTGCATGACGTTGAAATGGAAATAATTTTATGCGTTAGAAAATGAAAATGAAAAATATTTTATTTCTGTAGCCAAATTAATGAGCAGAAATTCACAATGTGGAGGCCCTCTGTTAAGTAAGAAAATACTTGTGTTAGAGGACCTCGCTCTTCCATACCCATATATGGCTACAAAAAATAAAAAGGGCTTAAATTACTTATCTGGGCAATAGTTTTCTTAAATTTAGATTAGGCAATTACAATTTTGCCTAAAGTAATTTGTTACACAAATTTGTTAGAAGAAAGTAAAATGTAGGTAGAGGTATTCAAAATATCCATAAATAACCATATAAGATGGATCGGCCATGTTACATTGCCAATAATGTCGCTACAGAAAATACAAAGATACTCGGCTTTTGTATGAATAAATGTTTTACTTTTTTTCTTTACGATTTAGATCCCCAGGCACGGTAGATATTTCTCAGATTTTTTATTACCAATGAGGGTAGTCAGAGGTAAAAATTTAGCTCTATCTCGTGTGTAATAATAATTTATTATTGTAGGTATATATTATAAGCTGTATAGGTTTGTTTAATTACATTCTCTTCCAATTTATAGAGTACACAGTTAATCAAAACACAACTACCTACCGAAGGGATGCTTAAGCCTTTTGCAAGAAGGGTAGGTACAGTCAGGCGAGTATTTAGAAAGTATCCTTTACTCATAAAAATAACAAAATCAACATAAATATTCGATATCACGAGGATGCTTAAGATAAGTAAATCTAAGCACTGACTACCTATTGAGACCTCTTGAGAACAACTTGAATACTAAGAACCGAGATTTGAAGATGGCTACCTTGAAATAGAATTAAAGGCGTGAGCCTTTTGCTTCTTTTTCTTCTCATCGCGTCACTAGTTCTTTCAAATCAGTGTGGTGAAAGGATTTTAATAAATAAACAAAAGTTTACAGACTTATCTAGTCTAGTCTTAAATAATGTAAAAAAAAATATCGATACACATTTCAGTGGTTAAATATTTTTGGTGTCGACTGTACCTCCCTTAGATAAACATAGTAAATGGTATCCTTCAGGACACAAAGGATATTATGCGATGTACACGAACATTGTTATTTAGGGTTTGGATCCACCATTTATACTGCTTTTAGTGTGGAGTTATTTATTTTGTTTTCCATTTCATTTTATTATTTAGTTAATAGTTGAGCTAACTTTATATTGTTTGTAACGGTCTGTAGATAGTTTCTTGTGTATTTTGTAAATAATAATATGTACTTGGGTTCATTGTAAATTTCTATGTGTAAATAAATTAGTTTCTATTGTTATATTTCATTTCTCATTTTATGCACAAACCATTTAGTAAAAAATTTTGGTGCCCTTGTTACAAATAAATCTGCCAGTACTATGTTGGACAAGGTTTTTAAAATCCAAAAAAAGGCAATTTCTTCACTTTTATAATAATAAAAATAAATAATAAATAAACGTTATAGATAATCCACAAAACACTATCCAGCCCCAAACTAAGCAGAGCTTGTACTATGCAAATTATGCTTGTACATCGAACGGAACTAGCAAACGTCTTTGATCTGGAGTGTGGAGCTCGTCAAATCAAATTGTGCATAGATAGGCTGACCCACACATTAATTTTCTTCTTGGGTTTGGATGTGTTGACACTGTTGACACAATTTTGACAGCCATAACCATATGGAGCTCGTGGTAGGCCAGCTGATACGGTCATCTCTCTGATGACCTCAATCCTCTCGATATCACCTTCAAGCTAAGCTCCTGTAATGAAGATTTACGATAGGCTTTCTTTATTTTATTCTGCAAATCTATTATTCCAGCGATGTCCAGTGACGTCACTATGAAATATTTTAAAGAATAACTCGTACTTTTTTATGCAAACAAAAAGGAAATAAGTTATTTCATTTTTGACAAATAGCGTTTGAACAAAAAATAACTTCACACACCATGGATTTTACAATATTTAAATGTGTATATCGGAAGCACTTAAGTTGCCTGCAATTTTAATTTAATAATATATATATTAGTGGTTAGTATAATTATAATATGAGTGTACACAACCTAAAATTTCATCAGATTATCAAAACTGATGTCTGAACATCAGTGAATTATTCCTCATAATATTAATGCACAACACGTAAGTATATGGTCGGTAAAAGCAGAGAAGCTTGTCTTCAACCAGCCAATCACCACGAGATGCATCTCATACAGTATTCAGCGTCTGGCAGACGCCGCCGTGTCGCCGCGGTGTCTCACAGACTCTCATTCAATGCAGCTCCATTCAGGAGAGATTTACAGCGTCAAAAGGCTAGCCCTGACCTGTCAGATAAAAAGCCGCCTAAATACTGAGTGTTTCTGTGTATTCACTCGGAAACTAGCGAAACCTTTTGTGGTGAGGTCTGCCTACTTATTAATTCTGTTTTTAATGAAGGCTTTTGTGCGTGGTATGAGAGGTGGATATTATTAATACGGGCTTTTGAAAAACTATAGTATGACCCACTGGCGTAGCCGTAGTACTTGAGTAGCACGGCCGTAGCGCAGTCGTAGCACAGTCGTAGCACAGTCGTAGCACAGTCGTAGCACAGTCGTAGCACAGTCGTAGCAGAGGTGTAGCATTGACGTAGCACTGGCGTAGGCTGGCGTAAAAGTTTTGAAAAATACAAGTTAGGCAAAAAAAGTGTCCAACAGTAAAAGCAGTCCATTCTCAATACTGGGGAAGCATTCAATAGTCAAATTAAAGTTTCATTCTTATTAAATAATGTTTTTACAAATCATTTTCTAATACTATCATCATAATCATGACCTTAATTACCTTTTAAAACATTGTCATCTTTTACCACTGGGTGACAAACTTTAGGCTAAGATTTTATTTAAATTGCATTTATAAGTATATTACTGATAAAAATGAATCGTCAAAGTTTAGCATCAATTCAGTCTACTTCTAATTGACTGTCAAATAAATACGTCTGCTGTGCCCCTTTTCCATGTTGTTATGACCGCAAAAAAGGGGGGGGGGGGGCGGGTGGAGTCAAATCCTAATTAAATGCTTTGTACTAAGTTCCGTCAACTCTGAACAAACTTGTAGATATAATAGCTTTGAGATACGAGATCGCAGCTCCTTAAGGCCTGCGCACATCTAGGCGATGGTGATGGCGATCGTGAAACGCTATCAAATATTGCTGTCATATTTGACAGTGTTTCAGCAGGTCGCCATCGCAGACCGATTATAGTTCCACACGACGAAGTCTAGAAGAACAGGTAACAAACTACTGCTTGGTTCCTACCGTTTTTTGTATGATCCTTTTACGAAACACAAATAACAAAATCTGTGAAGTTCCAGTGTGGTGCCACTCCAAGTTTGACCACTTTGAGTTTGTGTGCGTGTTGACTAAATAAATCCTACGTCAAAACGTCACACACACATCATAATATACTGGTGAGCACTCACACTTCTCTCAAAACCAAGCTTTCGGTAGGCGTACTGGTTTAGCTACACCTTTTTTGAAATTCGTTGAACTGTATCGGTGGCACTCTGACGCTGATATAACGTCATTACATTCATTACACCGCGGCGTGGTCGCGTCGGTTTGACCTGGCTTAAATAACGCTCTCAAATGTAGTATATTTCCCGCCGCGGGGTAATTTGGCGCAGTCCTGTACTTTATGTTGCTGGCGATCGCAAAAACGGTTTAAAGATACCGTTTTGTGCTGTCCGGCCTGCTGGGAGTTCTTTTAATTTATAGTTCATTTAGTATGGATTTCACCCTCATAGTAACCCTATCTGTTAAATAAAAAATAAAGTTTGTATTAAACAATCATACAGTACTAGCGACTCAACTCGGCTTCGGATGGATTGAAAATTCAAAGGAAAGTTTGTTATTTTTTCTGATAAAATAATAAACGAACTAACTCTTAAGCATATTTCAAGCGAATAAATATTTCATTTCATTTCAAGGCAGACTCCTCATTTCTTACCTTCTTATTTCTAAATCAAACTCGTGCAAAGCCGAAGTGGGTCGCTAGTAATAATTGTAGCTTTTGCTTTATGAGTTATTTAGAATGCTAGTGGTTAAATAATTTTTCTTCCTGCGGGCAAATCAGTCCTGCGGGCCTACCACGAGCTCCATATGGTTATGGTTATGGCTGTCAAAATCGTGTCAACACATTCAAACCCAAGAAGAAAATAAATGTGTGGGTCAGCTTATAAATACACAATTTGACAGCCATAGCCATAACCATAATATATGGAGCTCGTAGTAGCCCTGCTGTAGTTCTTGAGCTTTTTTGTTTCAAAATCTAAAAACACATCTTTATTCTTTATAATGATCACTGTGTCCATGAGACGTGTTCGTGTAGAGCCTTAAGGCTCTAGACTGAAAGCTCTCATGTCTCATGTGCGTCTCATAGCAGTGGCACCCATTTTTTTATGATATACTTACTACTAATGGACATGAAAAGTAAAAATGATAAAAACTTTTTCTTTTTTACGATTAATAAAAAGGAACACGAAGAAACTTACAATTAAACGAATATTTACAAAATGGATAAAAAACACAAGAAACAGTTGAGCTATCTGCAGATCGATACAAACGATCTAAAGATAACTAAACTTATTTTGCACTTTATAAACACATAAAAAGTAGAGCGTAAATTTCATTTATTTTCTAAAATACCCATGGTGGTCTAGTGGTAGCGGCCCGCCTTCCGACCCTAAGGTCATGGATTCAGTCGTGTACCAATGAGATTTTCTGTCCAAAAAGGTATGATGTGCACTTTGTTAGTACTCTCAAATAGTGAAGGAAAACATCGTGAGGAAACCAGCATGTCGTAGACTTTATCAAGTCCGAAAAACGTGTGTCGAATGCATGAAAACAGCAGCCTCTTGAGGCGCATTTAAAATCCTTTCACCACATTGGTATTAAAGAACCAGTGACTATTAGGAGGAGAAGAATTTCTTTAATATTAACAAGTGCCTTCTTAAAGTGTGTAATGACGTCAGCAGCTGCCATTTCCGTGCGCACTCACCCTTGACCATTTCATCGTTTCCCGCCGCCTCCAATAAATGAGTTGGGAACCAATTAGCTATTATCGTGAGGGTGTAATGTTATCCCCTCTTCCCTCTCTCATCCCTTCGTTTCAAAGTACCATA
This sequence comes from Thera obeliscata, assembly GCA_947578465.1. Lineage (NCBI taxonomy): Eukaryota > Metazoa > Arthropoda > Insecta > Lepidoptera > Geometridae > Thera > Thera obeliscata. Next base: position 26,015,220 of record OX387916.1, on the reverse strand, counting down.
ATCCCCCCTGACGTAACAGTAAAATGTTTCCAGTAGGTTACCAAAAGCTGTTTTTAAAAAAAGCTACAGAACTATAAAAATCTATCCTCAACGAAAAGTGCCCAAAAAAAAGTTCTTTTGAATTTTAATAAAAAAGGAGGAGGTTATCAATTCGGTTGTATTTTATTCGGTTACATTTTTTTGAACAGATTTAAAAAAATATTTTATCTCAAACGTAATACTTCAAAATTGGTCCCATAGAATTTTATCAAAATTAGTTCAGCATTATAGTCATGAAGTCGGTTTCTCAACTTTTTCAAAATTCACTTGCTTAACTTTTATTGATTTTATAGTGTTTACTACACTTATGGAAATCACCATAAACTAAACTTAACCATCCTTATAACTTACCTAACTCGTTTATTATCTAACTTTTGGGACATTATAAAAATCTTCACTTGTTTATTTTGTAATGAAATATTGGCTTTTTTATTATTTTGTGTAACATTTACCTAGTTTCAATACATATTTGAACCATAAATACATATTTATTGATGTTTTCCTTCTATTTCTATTTCCTTCTGTGCTGTGAGCGTGTTCCCGTTGATTACTCCTATCACCCGCCAGAGCTGACAAATTGAGGCCTGTCCAATTACCGACGCTGACGGAACCCTAAAATATGCGCGGGTTCCCGACATGTTGCAACATCAATGTCGGGTATTAGCGATGCAGGTAATCTGTGGAGATATCACATTTCCGGTTATTTAATATATTATACCGGATCTGATGATACCAACATAAACATGAAAGTTACAGTCAGTCACAAATCATCATCATCACCACAACACTTGCTTGGAAAAAGAAAACTCGCTCAAATTGAAATGCACAGGGTGTGTTAAAATTACTTTTCATTACTCATACTCTGAAAGTAGGTCTGAAGTTGCCTGAGGGGCCTAATTGAAAGTAAAACTTTCAGCCCTAGGGAGAATCGCTTTCTACTGACAGCTGTCAAATTATAAAAAAAAACAAGTTCTATTTAATTCAACCATGTTCCAACTTTCTAAAGTCTTTCTAACTGCAAGGAGGTTGTTCAACCAAATTCCAACTTTTTATTCAGCAAGTAGGTTGGAAACCCATTACAACGGTAAGAAGTTTAAAATTCAATTAGAGCGCAATGTAATATTTAGATTTAAATAACATAAAGATAGTATTAAATAAATAATATATCTTCTAAATTACTTGATTAGTGTATAGCTTCAACTATTTATTTAAAATAACATACATAGATTTAAATTATGAAAATGAAAATAATGGTTGAATAATGCTGGCGAGCCGAAGCCGAAGGCCCGCCAGAGAAAAAGAAAAAAAAAACCGGGAAGGCGGCAATTCAATCTTCATTTTCACTAATTTTTCTTTCATGTTTTTATTTTTACATTCCTTGTATTTGTAATGAAAAACACAGTGTTTACCTCGGGTGAAAGTCTTTTGAGTCCTCCTTTTGAGTCCCTCAAGCTCCATTGGCGCCCTCGCTAACGCTCTGGCGCCAAACCCGTCTCGGGACTCAAAAAACGTGACTTTCAACACTCAGGTAACAATGTACTAATAAGTCATAAGCATTTATTGGTAAAATTATTTACAGATCTTGACATATATATAAAAAAATATATAATAATAAGTGTACATAGATAGTACCTAGGTACATTAAAAATAGTGTTACTTTAATAAATTATTAAAATAAAAAAGGGGTTCTGTAGTCAGCATCAAAAGTAAATCAGATCCTAGAGATCACTTTTAAATGTCAATGTAAATGTCGACGCAAAGTCTACTTTAGGAGTAGGTACCCAATTTGCTTTTTTGATCTCAAAATGGTTAATAAATGAAAAACGATATTTAAAGCCATGTATAAATTATTTCAGAATTTTAAAAAGGTTTTCTGACGTTGACTGTACGTGTTTGAAATAATCGAACCTTTTGTAAATTAAATTAGGTGGTCCTCTACCAAGAGGCAGAGGCCCTTCCTCGGCAGTAGCTATTCATCTACTTAGTTATGTAAGTATAAGGACGAGCGAAATTACATGAATTTAATATAAATTCCAATGATTTATTCACCCTTGTTCGAATTTCAGCAAAGCATATTTATTTTCTGTCCTCTGGCGAATTTAATTTAGAACGAATGCAAAACACGACATTCTGTTCTCAATCCATCATTTTTCGTGAAATTCGGATAGAAAAAAGCATATTTTTTACAGCCTTGCGCACATCGCCAACGCCCATAGGCGATCTGCAGTGGCGATCAGTGCAACAATGTTAAATATCGACACTGCAGATCGCTTAGATATGCAAAGCTTTAGAAATAAAAGCCACATAAAAATATTGGTTTGCTGTTTGGTTACCTCTTATTTCCATGTTTTATTCTAAAAGAATAGATTTACTTAACAGCTTTATTATCATTTATATTTTTTCACAAAAATGTAAATAATAAAAGCTACGTGTAACCGACGCGGGTAAGCGTCTACTCAGCTTGAGAGAACTGTCAAACGCTATCAAGCTCTTTTGGTAGGATCAAAGGGGCTTTGCTACCCCAATGGTGCTATTTTCAAACGATTCTAAAGTTCGTTTGGAACGTTTTTGGGTACTGACAGAGGGACGTATGTCATTGTGTCTAACTCACTGGTCAAACACCTGCAGTGACCTAACGTCTGTGTTGTTCAGTGAAAATCCTCTTTTTTTCTAATGGCTATAAAATTTGTGTATTTGGTATGCACCTAACAACGCTGTAAATGTAATAAAAACCGGACAAGTGCAAGTCAGACTCACCCACCGAGGGTTCCGTACAAATTTGTAGGTACATACGAGTATAATGTACATTTATAAATAAAAAAAGACAGCACATTCTGTAGTGAAACACAGCTTGCTGATTGAACACTGCTTTATTCTCATATGCAGGTAGAATACAATATTGTGTCTTATAGCTACCCACATACATATTACTACATCTTTCCCCTTACAAAACTAAGCCTAAGAAAATAACACTTTGTTTAAATCCAACACCGATAGAATATAACTATAACTAAGTACCTACTTAATCTCATACTTGCCTGTTAATAAAGTCAACAATTTTTAACAAACATAAAGCATGTATCTCAGCACCCTAAGCAGGTACCTAACCAAAACAAATATAGACAGAACTAACTGACTAATGTACATTTTAGGTATACCTACTACAAGTTTTGGGTATGTATAAAACTACTTTAGGTAGTTGCCAATTTTAGGTAGTAGGTACTTTACATAATAACAACAAAAACTTATACCCGCTTATAACTAATCTATGTTTATTTTCCACACATCTGTTTTTTGTTTTTCCTCGCTCGGTAAACCAGCCAACTTAGCTCTACTTCTAGTCACCGGTGGAGGTGGACCAATGTTTGGATTCCAGCTAGGTTTAGTTTGCATCGAGTGTTCCTTCATTAATATTTCCGAGGGACCCCCGTCGGAAACATAAGAAGCTGTACTAGCAGTAGTCGGCATCGTCACCTGAGCAGAGCCTGCGGCCGCCGTACTTATAACTAGGTTGGTGGTATCGGCGCGCATGTCAGCTGTGCCGGCACCACCTAATCTACGAACGATGTGCCTACGGTTGCGACGGTACCTGCGACCTACCTCATCCTGCAATATGTACGATCTAGGCTCTGGAGCTTTTTTCACTACCTTCATACATTTTCGGTGATTACCATCCGCTACTACTACCTTTTCATCTTCGTGTAGTATAGGGAGGCTTCTAGACGATCTATCATACACTATCTTTTGTTTATTTTGATGTTCTAATATGGCTTCATGATTCTTTTTGTTATCTACTTTTTCTTCTAATAATCGCTTATGCATAGGTAACCGCGTATTTAGTCTCCTTCCCATTAATATTTCTGCCGGTGAGTCTAATTTATCCCTAGGCGTAGAACGAAAATTTAGCAGACTAACATAGTAGTCATGGCCCGAATCTACACACTTCTTTAGCAGCATTTTAACCGTTCTGACCGTTCGTTCGCTCTTTCCATTGGACTGGGCATATAAAGGCGATGACGTAATTTGTCTTATATCCCAGTTAGTAACAAATTTTTTAAACTCCTGTGAAACGTATGCCGGCCCGTTATCAGTAATTAACTCGCTAGGTATGCCGTACCTCGCAAACTGTTCTTTCATAGCCTTAATTACAGATTTACTAGTGATGGAATTCAATTCATTGACTTCAACGAAATTAGAGAAATAATCAATTATTATTAAATAATATTTCTTCCTATATTCAAAAATATCAGAACCTACTTTTGCCCATGGAATGTCTGGAATATGATGCGGCAACATAGGTTCCCTGGGCGGCACTGACGCATGCATTGCGCAAGTGCTGCAGTTGCGCACCACGCTATCTATATCACACGACATACCCGGCCAGAACAATACGCCCCGTGCTCTCCGTTTACACTTATCTACTCCCAAGTGCCCCTCATGAATACGATGTAGCATTTCCCCCCTTAATGACTTTGGTATGAAAACTGAATCTTCTTTAAATATTATTCCTTCAACATATTGCAAGCATTCACGGTATGACCAATATATACGAATCTCTTCTTCTATATCATATTTACACCTAGGCCAGCCATCCATTACAAACTTGATAAGCAATTGGGACTCTTTATCTTTGACCGTATGTTCTCTGACTAAATGTAACTTTTCATCACTAAACGGAACTTGACTTATCATAAAACAGGCCTGGGCTTCTACCTCCGCGTTCAATTTTTCATGCATCAGGTCTGGTAGTGCGGCACGTGATAATGTATCTGCTATATACATGTACTTACCTGGCGTATACACTACTTTAATGTCGTAGCTTTGAATACGCAACATCATTCTCTGCAAACGCGTAGGTACAGAAGCCAGTGATTTTTTAAAAATGGATTCTAATGGCTTATGATCTGACTGCACTGTGACGTCAGTTCTCCCAAATATGTACTGATGAAACCGCTCACACGAAAATACAATGACTAACAACTCTTTTTCTATTTGCGCATAACGACACTGAGTATCCGTAAGTGTCAATGAAGCGAATTCGACCGGCCTTCCTTCCTGCAACAACACCGCCCCTAGCGCACTCGCACTCGCATCTACTGAGAGCGTTATAGGAGCACCATGTGAATACAGCGCTAGAACCGGCGCGGAAGAAAGTTTCTTCTTAAGTAAACCAACCGCATTAACATGTTCGGTGTCCCACACCCACTCCGAATTTTTCTTTAAAAGACCTCTCAAAACTGCCACCGACTCGGAATAATTTGGTATGAATTTTGACAGATAATTTACCATACCTAAAAAACGCTCTAATGATTTTTTGTCTTCTGGGTCTGGCATTTCAACTATAGCTTTTACTTTCTTATCATCTGGTCTCATTCCTCTTTCGTCGAACACATGCCCCAAGTACGTTATCTCTTTGACCCCAAATTTACATTTTTCCTTGTTAAACCTAATGCCTACTTCCTTAGCTCGCATTAGAAGTAACTGTAAACGCCTATCGTGCTCCTCTTTGGAGGAGCCCCAACAGACAATATCATCAATAAATGAGTCAGTACCCTCTAAATCTTCTAGATGCTGTCTTATCTTCGCGTGAAAAATTTCCGGTGCGCAAGTAATACCATAATAATATGGCAAACGTAAAAATTGATACCTACAGAAAGGCGTGCTAAAGGTACACAGGTCGGCGCTGGCATCATCTAACTTCATCATCCAAAAACCACAGCGCGCGTCCAGCACACTGAAAAACCGCGCCCCTCGCAACTTAGCCGCTATCTCGCTCACTGTAGGTAACGAAAAATGCGCTCGCCTAACCGCGTGATTCAACACTCGTGCATCCAAACATACTCGGATATCCCCATTTTTCTTAGCCGCTAATACGATAGGATTGACCCACTCGGTTGGATGGTTCACTCTGCGTACAATACCTAATTCTTCCATTCGGTTTAGCTCTGTGCGTAATTTATCTCGTAAACCTAACGGCACTTTACGAGCGGGACAGACTACCGGCTGGACAGACTTATCAATAACAATTCTATTTACGCCCGGCAACTCCCCGACGCCTTTAAATAGATCTGAATATTCCTGCAACTCTTGAGTTAACGTTTCAACCCTCTTGATAAATCCTAACCTTACACAGTCTGCCCTGCCTAGAATGTTCTGCACTTTCATATTTACAACCGCAAACCGTAGTTCATACAATCTATTACCCCGTGACACATTCAAAAATCCTTCCCCGACAAATGGCAGCTCATTTTTTGTATATGAAAGCACCTTAGAACTATACGGTTGTAAATGCTTATCAGTAAATCCAAGACGATAAAAATCAAATATTGTTATAACATTTAAATCTGCCCCACAGTCCAATTTAAAATTCAAACGCTTACCATTAATACATAAAGTTTCTATCCACTGAGTGTCCAAGCGTCCAGTCTCCGTCTTTAACACGTTCACGTACAGGACATCCTCGTCCTCAGACTCTCATACTTACTGTGGACTCACTCACGGACAGACGTGCTCCTACGTATTTACTTGAAATAAAAATCAAATATGACGAAAAAAGTTGAGGAAGTTGTAGTCCGCGAACTGTACAAACTTATTAGTGACCTAGCAGATAAAGTCGTCGGTCTGGAAAGTAAGATAAGCGAGCAAAACGCTTTAATTGCAAGCCTCATCGGCGGCACTACGAATCTGCAAAAAACGCAAGCTGAGGGTAAGCAACCTCCAACTACGCGGGCTTCGTCAACTGCCAGCGCGCAGGCGCAGCCAGCGCCGCAGCGGCCAATTCGGCAAGCGCGCCTTATCGCGTCAGCTAACATCACGGCGGGCTCAAGCGCTGTAGCAGCTAAGAAAATACCGACTGGAAATGACAAGGTGAGACAATCCACTTCAAGCACTTACTCCCCTAAGTGCGACGGAGCAAAAAAATATGTACCACTTAGCACCGCTACTACCGATGACACCACCGTTTTGTCAAGTAGGGTGACCATGACTACGGTGGGTACTACGGATGACGTTGCTGCGAACGACCAAGGAGAATGGCAAGAAGTAAGTCAGAAACGACGCCCGAACAAACAGCGCCGGATTTTGACTGGATCAGGAACAATTTTTGACGACGGGCTACAGCCAGCTGAGAGGCTAAAATTCATTCAGGCATGGTCTTTTAGACCAGAAACAACGGTTGAGAATGTTCGCAAACATCTTAGTAATATTGCCGTATGCGAAAAATACATCGTCGAAAAGCGAGATATAAAAACAATCCAACATGCAGCGTTTGTTATCGGATTTCCGGAAACATTGTACGACCGCTTGTGCACACCGAACGCATGGCCACCCGGAATCAAGATCTGCGACTGGTTTCGGCTCGCCCCCCGCCACACGGAGCGGGGATCGCTCGCCGCTGTCGTCGCTGTCGACCGCCGCAGTTAGTGAATGCACCAGTGGACGACGGACGAATGCGCTTCTATTGCAGAATAACCAGTATGATAAAGTTGTTGTATGCCATCAAAACATCGCATCGTTAGACAAGAAATCGCAAAGGTTAGAAGTGCTACTTAGGAGTGAATTAAAATGTGACGTACTTGCGTTAACCGAGCATTGGTTAACTGAATCTAAATTAAAATGTGTCAACTTGCAAGGCTACAAGTTAGCATCTTGTTTTTGTAGAAAGCAAATTGTTCATGGTGGGTCATGCTTATTTGTCGCAGATGATATAAAATGTAACGAAAACGTCGACCTGACATCATTATCAGTCGAAAGAATTTGTGAAATATCAGCGATAGACTTGTTAGAATTAAACGCAACTGTAGTTTGTATTTATAGAACGAATTTAATATCAGTGAATGAGTTTATGTGTGCATTTGAAAGGGTGCTCGATAAGGTTAGCGGTCTTGGTACAGATTGCATACTCGTAGGAGACTTTAATATCAACTGTTTGGGTGACCTAAACAATGATATTAAAAGGTTGTCCGATCTACTGTCGGCCCATGGCTTGTCGAATTTGGTGGATTTCTACACACGTATCACGGCATCAACTTCTACCTGCCTGGATCATTTTTACACAAATCTGTCGAATAGTACTGTGTCTGTATCTCCCGTTGTAACAAATATTAGTGACCACTACGCTATTAGGGGTGAGATACTGTGCAAGAAGGTGCAACTGACAACTAACTACAAGTATTTAAGAAAGTTTAATAAGACAAACTACACCAACTTCGTGGCCTCTATCTATAGTGTAGATTGGCCTGAGCTACTGACTAAAAATAATCAAACAAATGACATGCTTAATTCAATTATTAATGTAATATGGAATAAATTTGACATATGTTTCCCTCTGCGGAAAAGTATTTGTAGGAAAATTGACTCATCTTGGGTTACTCCAGATGTTAAAAATTACAAGTTATTATTATTTGACATAATTGAATTAAGTAAGGTAGCACCAAATGATGAGTTATTAAAATTACAAATCTTGGAAATGAAAAACCACTACGACAAACTAACTAGACAAGCAAAACGTAGTTATTATGATAATGTAATAAAGGCTAATAATAATACCTCGAAGTCCATATGGGGAGTAGTAAATAGGGAGAGAGGGAAGAATAATTCACCCCATCTAGACTTTACCGACGTTGTCGTAAAGCCTGAGGGCGCTTGTACACGCTAAGAAAAAACGCCGGGTCTACCCAAGAATTCGTGTCGTAACTAGAAAATAACTGTGTACACTGTTCGCAGCGGTGCACGAAAAAAATCTTATCTGCGCAAGACACGACGCGGCGAACGTTGTTGCGTTTTCGTGTGTGGAAAAGACAAAATTCTTGTCTTGCGCAGATAAGATTTTTTTCGTGCACCGCTGCGAGCTGTGTACACAGTAATTTTCTTGTTACGACACGAATTCTTGGGTAGGCCCGGCGTTTTTTCTTAGCGTATACAAGCGCCCTGATGGGTCCAGGTTTAAAAATAAGAAGGAATCCGTCAACGCTATGAATGCTCGATTCCACTGCGCTGCGGAGGCGTGCGGCGCGCCGAGCGCTGACGTCACCGGGGCGCAGCGCGCACTGAGCTCGGCACGCGCACCGGCTGATCGCTCGTTGCGTTTTCAATTTTTTACTGCTGATGAAGTGTATCGGATTGTAAAAACACGGATACCTCCCAAAGTATCCAAAGACGTATACGGTATATCCGTTAAATTAATTCAGTCTGCTATCCTTCCGCTTGCTCCAGTACTGGCCCACGCCTACAATTGTTGTATTGGTCACGGCACTTACCCCAGCCCCTTTAAAATAAGTAAAGTATCTCCACTATTCAAAGGCAAAGGAAAACGTAACAGCATGGATGGCTATCGACCAGTATCGATTATCCCAGCCATAGCAAAGATATTTGAGAATGGCCTGAGCTCCCGCCTCATTAATTTTCTGTCATCGACGAACGCTCTGTCTGAGAGACAATATGCATATCGGGAAGGGCGATCGACCACGTCACTAGCCCGCGAGGTAATCGCTCGTGTCGTGGGGGCCCGTGAGAAAAAACAACAGGTTGCAGTCATTTGCTGTGACCTTTCAAAGGCCTTTGATGTAGCCGACCATAACATCTTAGCGGTCAAGCTACGCCACTATGGTGTGGATGCACAGGCATACTCACTACTGAACGACCTGCTGCGAGATCGATCTCAGGTAGTCGTGGGCGGTGGCGGAGAAGCAGTGTCAGACCCATTAACGACGAAGATGGGCGTTGCCCAAGGTTCGTCGGTCTCCAATATATTATTTTCCCTGCTGCTGAACGACTTGCCTGAGTTCATCACAACAGCAGAGAGTTACATGTACGCTGACGATGTAGCTGCTATAGTTACTGCCCCCACTGTTGATCAGTTAGAGGTCAAACTTAATGACACGGCGGCTCTACTGGCGGAATGGTTCGGGATGAATGGACTCGCTCTCAATTTGAGTAAAACCCATTTCATCCATTTCCGTCTGTCAGGCCTCCCGCCGCGATCACTAACGGTAATGGTCAATGGCAATGCCATCGATCAGGTGCAGAACACCACTTTCCTAGGCTTCCAAATCGATAAGGGACTGCAGTGGACGAGCCACATCGACAAGCTTTGTGGAAGGCTGGGTAGTGCATGCTACGCGCTGAGCCGTGTTGCTCTGGTGGTGTCCGCAGATGTTGTCCGTGCTTGCTATTTCGCCACGATCCAGTCCCTCTTGCAGTATGGCACCGAGCTGTGGGCGCGCGCTGCCGACTGGGAGCGCGCGTTCCGAATGCAAAAAAGGGCCATACGAGCCATGGTGCGGATCCCAAGTGACGTCTCAGCGAGACCGCATTTTAAAACACTAGGAATTCTCACGTTGCCATGCCTACTAATTTATCAGGTGGCAATATACGTGAGAATCAATCAAGACATATACACAAAGCGCAGCGATGTCCACACCTACAGCACCCGGAGCCGCCACAAGTTAGCACTGGTATCACGCTCACTTACGAAGTCCTCCAAACTGACACATGTCATGGGACCGACAGTCTACAACAAACTTCCTGACACTGTTACAGAAGCTTCGAGTATGTTCTCATTTAAAACAAAATTAAAACGCTGGCTTATCGAGCACACTTTTTATAGCTATGATGAATTCATAGCTAATAAATCATGACTATCGCCAGGCTGATTACTGTATTATTTATTTTTATATTATGATGACATGTTATTTTTGAATTTTCACAATGTGAATCTGATTTTTTTATTTTTTTATTTTTTACATTTTTATTTTCTTCTTATTGTTATGTCGTACAATAATCTTATGTACCTACCAAATTGACTTATAATGAACATTATCAATAAATGACTATTATGACTATTATGACTATTATGACTCCTCTGAATGTTGACACATGTTAATATCATGCACCTTTTTACTCACTCTGTTATTACACTTTCTCGCGAAATGACCCCGGTTTTTACACCCAAAACACGTAGCTTCACTTGCAGGGCACCACCCGCGGCCCTCACACAACACACTGCCACACCGCGAACACTGAGCGCGCTCCGCATGCCGCTGCTGGTCCGCTGGCCGGCTCCCGCTCGCGCTGGCACTGGCGGCGTCGCGTCCACGCGCTCCGCGGCCGCTGCCGCTCGCTCCGCCCCCACGCTGCTGCCGCCACGAGCCGCGCGCGCGACCCAACAACGCATCAACCTGGCTGCTCGTCTTGTTCGCCTCCTCGATCTGTCGTCCCTCCGTCTTAGATAACTCCTCTGCTTCACAAATCTGCACCGCCTTCGCCAAAGTCAAGTCGTCCGTACGTAACAATCGATCTCGTACGACGTGATTGGAAACCCCACACACCACTCGATCACGTATGAGGCCGTCAACAAGAAGTTCGAACTCACAATTTTGGCTCAACACTTTCAACGCCGTGACGAACTGACTTATTGATTCTCCGGCGTTCTGGTTACGAGTAAAAAACTTAAATCGGAACATAGCTACATTACATTTTGTTCCAAAATGTTCATCAAACTTTTTTTTCAAGCACTCGAGATCATCCGCCGACTGATCCTTTGTATAAGTAAATGTTGAAAATATCTCGTAACCCTCCGCCCCGATGAGGTTCACCAGCAAGCTCGCCTGCACATCTTTGGGCTCCTTATTGACGCCGGATGCCTTTATAAAAACTTCAAACTGCTTCCACCATTTCTTCCACGCGTCCGCACGCCCTGCCGGACTGCCTTCTATCTGCAATTCTGGCGGAGGCCTTGCATGTTCCATTTTCTGCCGCACGTATATACCGTTTACTAATAGAATTTGCAATCAAACTTTACAAAAACTCGATATTTTTAATTTTAAAGTTTTACACCGCTGTCACCATGTAGTGAAACACAGCTTGCTGATTGAACACTGCTTTATTCTCATATGCAGGTAGAATACAATATTGTGTCTTATAGCTACCCACATACATATTACTACACATTCATTTTAGAAATTTATAGTTTTCTTATACTTGTAGTCTAAGATGGTATTTCTTGCCAAATTTCATAGTTCTAGGTCAACGGAAATACTCTGTCAATTTTGATTCCCTTGAGTATCGAAATAGACGTTTGTTGCGACAGAAACAGCCGTATCTTTTTTTACGTAAATTTAGAAGTTTGATTATTCCACAGCTCCAAGAAAATGCATATATGAGTATATCGTTTTAATTTCAACTCAATACTTTTAAGTGTTCCCGAGATAAAGGCTCTTGACAGACCAACAGACGGACAGACAGACAAACAAAGTCATCCTATTAAGGTTCCGTTTTTCCTTTTGAGGTGCGGAACGCTTAAAATCACCGTCAATTACAGCATTGAGTAATTTTGGCCGCGTCGGTTTAAACGAAGCCTAAAACCCTTTTACAGTCGAGTAAGGTGGATAATTCTACTTTTATGCGCAGACGTTAAAGCTTTTTACGTTCAGGAAAATACCTAGTTTTTATGCAGAAAATGTTTCAGCAAAGTATTAAATGAAGTAGAAAATATTATTATATACCCACTGAGCTATCTTCGTCTTGCTAGATGAAATATTATTTGTATCAAGGACACCATAAAAGTATTTTTCTTGTAACCCCGATTTTATAGGCGTCCATAGACAAAGAACAACACATTAACATAGATACTGTGTACATACATACGTAATTTATATACTTTACATATTTGTATACATTAAATTAGACACTTTTTTTTAAGACACAACATTTATTTACACACAAAAATTCAAAATACTCCAGAAAAAGTTGAGTATTAGTAATTTATAATGTTCGATCCCAAATATCTATGGCAGTCAATTTAGTTAAACAAGCAAAACATAACCTCATACGAGACACGACGAAACAAGACGACGAGAAATTTACAAAACGAACTCAAGAAATAACTATTTTTTGCAAAAAGTGTCTACAAAATAAAAATAAATTGATTTAAATTTGTAAACTAGTGGTGACCCGATGCACCGATGACATTATTAAGAGAGTGGATGGAGGAATCTGAAAATGGTTCTTCTGGAGGTTAAGTCTTGAAGTGGACTTCAGGCTGTTGATCTGGCTGTAAAAACTAAGCCTTCTTATAGCTACAATAAAATAAAATACGTAGGTCTACCTGTTAATTTTCGTTTGGATGCTATTAAGTTTTATCTTTTTTCCGTTTTTGTAACCCGTGCCATGATCAGCACCTAATGAGTGCGAGTGAAAGGCACATATTGTCAACCATAGTGTGTGAGCGAGAGGTAATAATTAGCATCGCTATTTGAGATTCGTTTCTTTATTAGCGTGGGTTGTAACAAAACATCGTGAAAACGAGATAAAATCCGTCGCACGTCCGTAGAGCTCTGTTTACGAGCTCCCGAGCTCACGAGCTCCGCGAATCACAATGTATTTTCTTTGAATCCGCTCACAAATAAAGCAATAGTTCACGTTCCTGTGAGGGAGAGGACTGTGACGTCACAGGTACAGTCACCAACAAAGACTGGTTAACGTTCACTGTGGCGATTTCAAACACAATTTAATTTGTAATACATTTCTACCGGATCTGTTTTTAACCTGCATAAAAAGAGGTTCTCAATTCAGTTGTATTTTTTAAATATTTGTTTTCACCAAATTAGCGAGAATGCCACAATAAGTGAAAACTTGAATTATTACCGCCCCCGTCCTGATAGCATACTAAAACTAGCTGTATGCCTACCACAAGCTCTGTCTGGCTCTGGATTTGTGTCTGTATGAGTGCTTGTTATGCAGTGTGTATGTTCACAACTCCTGCGGCGGAGTGTATCTAGTTTCTGTGACCGCATTCCCTCCATGGTGGGTGATTCGTGTTTGAACTGATCGCGGCCACGGAACTAGCGGGACACCATCTTCTTCTTCTTCTTGCCCCTTCTCTCCCACTTTATTCACTAGTCTCTTAGCTCAGTTAGTAGTAGCTCTGCCTTCTGCTCCATAGGTCGTGGGTTGGATTCCCATCGAGAACAGATATTTGTGTGGTGAACACAGATGTTTGTTCGCTGTCTGGGTGTCTCCCATGTGGATGTAAAAACATCTACTTACACAATATCCCAGCTTACGTAGCTACTTACGTAAGTAGGTAGGTCTCACATCTGGCCTAGACTGGCCTCTCCGCTCAGTTGGTAGTAGCTCTGCCTTCAGCGCCGTAGGTCGTGGGTTCGGTTCCTACCGAGAATAGTTTGTGTGGAAAACGCAGATGTTTGTTCTCTGTCTGGGTCTTATATAGAATTCTAAGTATGTATTTACAAAAAAATATATAAGTATAGATTCAAGTTTTATTTATTCAGTAGTATCACAAGGGTCACTTTAAACGTGTTAAAGCAAGGTGAGTCTAGGTGCCAGTTACAAAAGAGAAGTCCAATACTAAAGGTCGTCTGGAAGAAATCTCCCTGAGCAATAAGACCACCCATTGCAGAATAATCTATTCTTTATATTTAATTTACTAGTTTTTAAGTTATTCTAAGTTGTCCGAAATAATTTTTTTATTTATTTTAATACTGGACCTGTGTACCATGAACCCTGTTTGGCTCTGTCTCTGGTTCTGGTTTTAAGTCTGTGTGAGTGTTGACTAAATAAATCCTACGTGAAAATGTCACACACACAGTATAATGCACTAGTGAGCATTCACATAGACTCAAAACCAGAGACAGAGACAGAGCCAGATAGAGCTCATGGTAGGCCTACAGGCAACAAACTACGGCTTGGTTCCTACCGTTTTTTTAACTATATGACTTGCCCGTGGCCACCTTTTAATAAAATTTTCCTCATTTTTATTTTAAGAAATAATATTTTCCCGCTTCGGCCCTACCATACGCCTGGCCATACCCCTGGGGGTAAGGTAGGACAAAACCAAACCACCATAGCAGTTGGGAATTCAAAAACTTTAGATTTATATTTAAATTTATTATTCCCAGCGCATCATAAGTATAATTATATTCTGTTACTTCTCTAGTCGAAAATTCTCGAACACTTTCAAATGAATCACCATTGCATAATTGTACTTGGTAACCGATCGGCGAGCCTCGACGTCGGTACTACGATTTGTTACGATCAACTATTTTCATCATTAATCTCGCTAATTGTGATAAATAGCGGCATTTGTCAACGAGTACCTTCCAGTAGGCCTACCATGAGCTCTGTCTGGTTCTGTCTCTAGTTCTGGTTTTGAGTCTGTGTGAGTGTTGACTAAATAAATCAAAACGTCACACAGACAGTATAATCCACTGGTGAGCACTCACACCGACTCAAAACCAGAGTCAGAGACAGAGCCAGACAGGGCTCATGGTAGGCCTACTGTGTAGCTTCAAATACGAGTACAATACTAGAGATTGGTGTGCTTAATCTCGTCGCTCGTCGAAATCGTCTCATTTGCTCGTACAAACGTAGACATTAAAACGAAGCCTTAAATAGTTTACATAATTATGTTGGTAGAAGTAGGCCAAAGGAAGGATAAACTGTTTGAAAGACGATATGGATAAGAAAGAAGTAAATACAGGAATGATAGCTGATAGACAGGAATAAAAATAGAACATTTTTTTGACGTGACAACGTCTTATAATTCGATGGAGCAGCACGCACGAAAAAACATGACGTCATGCGGCGTTACCTCGCTGTGAGGCGTTCCATTTAAGGCTTGAAGTGCAAGCAAGAGCGCAGAACGAGCGACAAAGAGGCACGCACGGCCGACAGGCTTTAGATAACGTTTTATTATATACTTACCTTATTTATTATTGTGTGTAAAGTTGCGAGAAACCCTGTCCCAGGTCCATACCTGGGACAGGGTTTCTCGCAACTTTACACACCCCATACACGCCCCTATTTACGGGACCATGGGGTCCCGTAAATAGGGGCATGAGTAAACACCAGTTGCCCCTAACGCTTTATAAATCATCTACAATAGATGCAAAGGCCTGTTTTCCTTTTTTTTTAAGTCGCCAGCTGTAGCTATTTATAAATTAAAATAACTAAGTGTTGTAGACAATAAACAAAATACTATCTAGCCCCAAACTAAGCAGAGCTAATACCATGGGAACCAGATAACTGATATAATACTTAAGTATATACATTTTCTTTGTAATAACCACCCAGACAGAGAACATACATCTGTGTTCATCACACAAATATTTGTTCTCGGTGGGGATTGAACCCACGAACTACGGCGCAGAAGGCAGAGCTACTACCAACTGAGCTGAGAGGCCAGTCAGTTCTTTATAAACAGTATTTAACGTGCCTCGAGGGTAAGATTTAAGAAAATCTTTAATGTTACCCTCGTTGAAAGCTGAAGAGCAATTTACCAGGATGATTCTTCCATTTTCCACATCAGCTCCTCCATGACTGAAGCGGTCCTTTGTTCACGGCACTTCAACGCAGAGGACTCATGCAGACGACGAGGTACAGTCCGCTGCACTAAGTTGTATATGATTTGTTACTTTTCAATTAAATCACAATTTTTCATAGCTCAAAAAATAAAGCCTTCAAAAAAGTAAATGAAACTGAACCTAGTAACTTTTAAGGTTTTGTTTTGTGTGAAAGATTATTGTGATGCTGTGATCATAGTTCGAATCTTAGAAAATGTACATAATATTTTCATTGCAGCCGACTGTATTTACCTAAAAGTAAAACTTTTGCAGTCAATGGCAAATGTAGATAATAAGAAGAGAACATTGTTGAAAATATTTTTTAAACCTCTTTTGAATTTTAATAGAAAATCAGCATTCAGCCATAATAATTATCCACAACCCAATGTTGTTTTTTTTTTAGCAGATGTTGGAAAAAATAGCATTGAATAAATAAAATAAAAAATAGTCGCTGACTGTACATTCTATATAATATCGTCATTCAGTCTGTAACCACTTCGCAGCATTTAACTTCTAGATTTTAAAGTACGAACAGTCTAAATTGATGTCGCTAACTGTACTAAGCTGGGTATAGACGACGCATTGTTGAAGCACTTCTAATGTTATCGTGAAACTTTTTTCGAAGAAAAATTCATAAATCAAGTCCCAGGTTTTCATTCCGACCAGCTATGGTGTAAACAACTGTACTATGAGAGACCAATAGCAGATAATAATACTAGTATTATCTTATCTGTGATAATACATAATAGATATTTTTTTTGTAAATACACACTTAGAATACAAAATAACACCCAGACAGAGAAAAAACATCTGCGTTCACCACACAAATATTTATTCTGTGTGAGGATCGAACCCACGACCTACGACAGAAGGCAAAGCTACTCCAAACTAAACTGAGAGGCTAGTCTGAATGTTTGTGTGGAAACCAAACCGGCCAAGTAACTGTTCATCATTATTCAACTAGACAAGTGGAGCTCCAAGCGCTGGTGAGCCGCCGTCAAACTGACTAATAGCTACAAATCCTACAGGATAGTCTCAATACGTGACTCCACTGCTAACCGCCGGTTTGTCCTGACTCCTAAAGTCATAGTTGGTTTGAGACCGAGACACGAATGGAGCCGAGATTAAGCTGACTAACCTGTTTTTGGGCTAATCAAGTGATTTAGTACGATGTTCAATAAACCATGACCATATCTAAATGTGTTTGTACGTAACCGAGTTTTGTAGTCAGTGAAGTTTTTTTTTTGTAAGGCCCCAGAAGCTTATGTAATACCTTAATTTACAAATTGTATCTAATCATGAGTGAACGGTTCTGTTTTTATGAGAAAAAAAATATCTAACCTTAAAACAGCTGAATTAAGAACCTCCTTCTTTTTTTGGGTTCGACTTAAAAATGCATGCTTCGAGGAATTTTTCATAACGCACCCTTCAAAGCACAGAAGCGGTCAGATAAACATACCACTTGCGGTCACCCGTCCAAATGGGACGTTACTTAAGTTATAAGATCCAAGCCACATCCAGCGCTAGTCACGTATTCTGCATCATCACAAAGATTATGATCACATCGTGAAGTGCGTCCTTAGGTCACGGATCGCATCGGACGTGACGTGACGAGCTTATCTGTCGCAGGTTCAGGGTCCCGCTGGAGACATGGCCGAGCGCTGTGTCACCCACACCACGGGATTAGGGGATAAGCTGGGGACAACAATATTGGACAGAGCACTGGTGTCTCTTATTGCGTAGCACATGACAAGTGTAAGTTGAGAGGCGAAACACGTGTCAAAATCTTGTTTAGTTTTTATTTTTGTAGTATTTTTGCTGTGTATAATACATCATAATTCATGAGCGCTGGTGGCCTAGTGGTAGCGGCCCCGCCTTCCGATCCTAAGGTTGTGGGATCCAGTCTTGTATACTATGAGTTTTTCTGCCCAAAAATTTATGTAAACCACGCCAGCGCTCTCAAACAGTGAAGGAAAACATCGTGAGGAAATCGGCATATCATAGAACCTAAAAAACAACCAAGTGCGAGTCGTCCTCGCTCGTTCCTCGTTTTTGTAGTTCATCGCAAGGTAAATTGCGGTTTACGATTTATGACGTATAAAAAAACTACTTACTAGATCTCGTTCAAACCAAATATCGTTGGAAGTTTGCTTAATAATGTACATCATATATTTTTTTTAGATTTATCATTCTCTTATTTGACAAGTTAGAGAGGGGGGACACACATTTTACCATTTTGAAAGTGTCTCTCACGCAAACTATTCAGATTAGACAAAAACGACTCTAAAAACCTCAACATCATTTTTGAAGACCTATCCATAGATGGTTGGACGGACCCCACACGTATGGGTTTGTTGATTTTTTTTTAAATTGTTGTGTGAAAATCTTAATGCGGTTCACAAAATACATCCACATACCAAGTTTCATCATGATAGCTTTTACAGTTTCGGAGATAAGTGGATGTGACATACGGACGGACAGTCAGACATGATGAATCTAAGGGTTCCGTTTTTGCCATTTGGCTACGGAACCCGGAAAAACGGGGAAATACAGTTTAGCGTTGCAACTATCATTCATAGGTTCATTGTTCATACTTGCAAGAGCACTGTAGTTCACATTACTCTGTGGGATCAACTACTGTGTATTCTGTGTGCAGGTAACGGAATATATTGCTTTTGAGATAAAATCTGAGTTGGGCCCGTCCTTCGGAATATTCGGCCAAAAAGCTGAACCCAATTTGATTAGTTTTGTAGGAACAACTTTCGAACTGTAGGCCTACCATGAGCTCTGTCTGGCTCTGTCTCTGGCTCTGGTTTTGAGTCTGTGTGAGTGCTCACCAGTGCATTATACTGTGTGTGTGTCGTTTTGACGTAGGATTTATTTAGTCAACACTCACACAGACTCAAAACCAGAACCAGAGACAGAGCCAGACAGAGCTCATGGAAGGCCTAATGAAGAGAAAAGTAAAGTACCTACACTCAAAATAAATATAAGCCCAATAAAGCTCAGTGTGGAGCTGTTAAAAAATGGACAGCAATATGAAAAGGCATTATGCAAGTGAAATTTTAAAACTTGAGGAACCGACTTCATAGCCAAACTTCTGAACCGATTTTGATGAAATTTCTATGGGACTAAACTGGAACTCTCTTAAAAAAAATCAAATAGGTTCACAAATGACAAAATTTTGCGACAGCAAATATTTAAAGAAACCTCCTTTTTTATTTGAAGTCGGGAAAAAATTAGGCTGAAGCGGTATAATAATATAATATCCCTCAAGGAAATAGTGAGTAAGTGATTTACCGTCTGAAGGTAGTCCACTATGAACACGCAACTAGAAACACTAGGGTGACCACCATATAAGAATTTACTTAAAAAAACAAACATTTAGCATAGTACAAGCTCTGCTTAGTTTGGGGCTAGATAGTGTTGTGTGGATTGTCCGCATTACATACATAAAATCACGCCTCATTCCCATGGGGGTAGGCAGAGATCAATGATTTCCACTTGCTACGATCCTGACACACCTCTTTCGCTTCATTCACTCTCATAACATTCTTCATACATGCTCGTCGGTTTAGGGTACTCCTAACCTGGCCTTTCTCTAAAACGTCTGCTACCTGATCGAGATACATGCGCCGAGGTCTTCCTCTTCCAGCAGTTCCATTCACACTCGCCTGATGCAATGGTTTTGTCTCCTTTCATCCATTCTCTCTACATATCCATACCATCTTAGTATACCTTTGTCCGCATTATTTATTTATTTTTATTTATTCACTTAATACTTAGTGGACACTGCTGGGGGGCCAAAAACAAGATTTTAATCCCTAAGGACACTCTACTACTCTAGGCACGGTTGGAATTTCAAATGAATTCATGTTTTTAACAGAAATAAAAAAAAAATGAGATCGCCAAAAGTGCGTTTATATTAAAGTAAGAGAAAACGGTGAGATTTAGATAATGTTTTATTATTTATTTTTATGTTGTGTACCTATCTAATGTCAATTTAATTTGTGAATGTGCTTACGTTTAATTTTAGCATGTGTGTAATATAGTTCCTATTGTTCCGAATTAAATGTTTTGAATTTGAATTAAGATTTAATGAACTGTGGTAAACATCGCTTATGACAAAGCATTGTGTCGTAAGTCACGCACGTCAGGAACGTGCCCTACGATGCACTGCCCTGCGTCCATCAACTTGAGGCATACAGATGTTCAGCTTCACGTGCCAGTAATGTCCCCCACACCTGTACACAGCGTGCCTTCAAACCTGTACACAGCGATGTTGCTTCACGGCAGCAATAGGCATGGTGGTAGTACGCACCCCCAGGAGACACACACACAGAATCGTTTACACTTGTTTTTGTATAACCTTGTACCTTGATTCCAAATAAATATATTTTGTTTTTTTTGATATTTTTTGAAAGAGCTCTACTACTACAAATAAACTGAACTGAAATAATTACAATTCATGGCCACCGCAATAGCATGCAAGTCTGCTTGAGTAAGTACTGAATCAAAGCCAACTTTACAAACTCTTGTTTCTATGAAACGGTTACCACCGTCATAAATAGCAACCTCCAAAATGTTGCTAATAACTACTTCCTCCAGGAAGTAGTTATTAGCAAAATGTAAAATGTTGTAAAATGTTGTAAAATGTTGTAAAATGTTGTAAAATGTTGTAAAATGTTGCAACATTCTAATGAAAATATAAAAATAACAAAAACTTGTAATCAGTTGAAAACGCCTAAGATCATGAAATCAGTTGACAAGCTCACATAATTTCGGAGTATTTGACATTTTTAATGCTGCCGCACTACAGCTCCGGCCACATCAAGGCGATAACACCACTGTCCTGACATCATTGCGGTGTTATCGCAGAACGCTGTGTTATCGCCTTGATGTGGCCGAGCTTCAACTCGTGATTTAGGAATTTTATCATTCTAGTGCAGGCACCTAGTTCAGAAGACGTTTCAAAACAATCATTTTGATTCTACTGAATAAAAAGAACATTTCTGTGGATTTTGGTGTGCTCAAAACTTTGGAGACGCGACTTGTTTGTTGCAATAAGTCGGTACTTAATAGCCCCTTCCCACCGGTATGTGATATCGCGCACGGAGGCGGATCAGCTCGCACGACACACCATGGGAACGGTCTCGTGCGCCGAGGCGCGCGGTAGCACAGGAGCCCTGTCTGTGTGCGTTGCCGGGCGTCGTCGTCGGCTGCGCGTGATGATCTGCAGAACCACGCACCGTAGGAAGGCAGCAAAAGATACCACCGCAATGGACAAACGGACGGACGCACGGATGGGCAATGTTTACGAGAAAAGGAAATTAAAGGAATGTCACTCTGCAGAGTTCAGTGGAATCATTGAGGGAATCAATTTGCAAAGCAAACTTGAATTCAGATTTTTGTTTCATATTTTGAGACGTGCTCAAAATATTAGAAAACTTCAGGGAAATATTTTTTGTTTATGATAGAAAAATTTACATTTTCTTTTATTTTCTTTTGAAATGGATAATTGGCTCATAATTACGGAGTTATGCAATTTCGCCTGTGTACAGTAATTTTAATTTGAGCAATAAATAAACTTCTATCTATCAATTGGTTTACTAGTTTTTTTTTTACAATTTATAGGCTATCTCACCTGATGTTAAGTGATGATGCGATCGACGGTTCTAGCGTATTAATATTATTGAGTTATTATAAGCTGCTGGTTTTCCAATAAATAAATAGATAACAAACACAAAAAAATCCTCCTTTTATAGTGGAAATTGTTTAAAAATCTCTTGGTCCCTGCTCATTAGCCTAACTTAAGGGTGTATTGTAAGTCTCTACGTTTTCCTTTTGTTCGCAAAAATACAGAAAGCCTTCTCGTGAGATCATTTTTATGCTCGTATTTTAATACAACATATCGATTCTCATAGTTAATAAACTACGTACAGTTACCAACACAAAGTTATTCAAATTTTAAATTTCAAATTGTATATTTATTCAATAGTATCACAAGGATAACTTTGAAACGCTTTAGAGCTATAGGTGAGTCTAGGTGCCAGTTCCACGCGACCAAGCCGACGTAAGAACAGGCAACAAACTACGGCTCGGTTCCTACCGTTTTTTGTATGATCCTTTTAGAAAATAAAAAAAATCGGTTATCTGTAAGTCGGTTTACTGTCGATAGTTGAACGTGACAACGTCATCCAGCTGTCCACGCGGACGCATCGCTCACTCAAGTAGGAGAGAGACAGATGTCGAACGCTGCCGAACGCGGAGGCCGTGCGTGCCTCTTTGTCGCTCGTTCCGCGCTCTCGCTTGCACTTCAAGCCGCGCAATGGAACGCCTCAGAGCGAGGTAACGCCGCATGCGTCATGTTTTTTCGTGCGTGCAGCCGGCTCCATCGAATTATAAGACGTTGTCACGTTACAATTGTTTTCTCTGTACCATGAGAACACATCTGTGTTTGATCGTTCGAGAGGTAGAGGTAACTCAATTGATGTAATGAAGTTACGCCGCTGACTGTACTTTGGCCTCGCTGCTTCTACTTCTGATCATAAATCAAGTTCAGTCGTCGGCAATATTTCACAAATGATTCCTTCTCGTTTAATATCGTTTTGCTTCATGGTTGCTATAAGGGTCGAGTATAAGGTGTATACCATATATTATTGAAACCGACTTCTTCTTCTTCTTATCGTGTCACTGATTCTTTCGAACTAAGTGTGGTGAAAGGATTTTAAGTGCGCCTCAAAGAGGCTTTCGTGCACTTGACACAATACATATTTTCGAACTTTATAGGTTCTACGACATGCTGTTTCCTTACGATGTTTTCCTTCACCGTTTGAGAGCACTGGCATAGTGTACAAACATTTTTGGGCAGAAAAACTCATTGGTACACGACGGGATTTGAACCCATGACCTTAGAATCGGAAGGCGGGGACGCTACCACTAGGCCACCAGCGCTCTATTTACACTGACTTCAAAAACGGGTCTATATTTTTTTTTAATTCTGGTAGCCAGGTGTCAAATAGGCAACGTTGACTACTTTCCATCTGTAGGCTTACCACAAGCTCTTTCTGGCTCTGTATCTGGCTCTGGTTTTGAGTAAGTGTGAGTGTTGACTAAATAAATCCTACGTCACACATACAGTATAATACACTGGTGAGCACTCACACAGACTCAAAACCAGAGCGAGAGACTGAGCCAGACCAAGTTTTTGGTAGGTCTACTGTTCAGCCGTTACAAAAAGTCTGTGAAAACAAACTCACTAACTTACAAATGTGATTTTAAAGTTTTTATCTTAGTATCTTTCCCAAACTATATTATTGATAAGGGGAAGTAGAAGCCTTGAAAGTAAGTCCCTGAAGTTGTGACGTCACCGGACCATGAAATGTAATATAAACTTACTCTAAGTATAATATAAGTTCTCGTATATTAGGACGAACTCGGGATATATATAAACAAACTTGATATTAAATCTATTGGTAGCAAAGGATATCAAATGTACTGGACGTGCCTCTGACTATCACTTATGAAACTCTTGTACTATTTATTCATTACAGATCTTATTTAATTAATAATTAATAATTTTATATTTAATTATGAATGATTTATTAGTGCAGTGGTGGCTTGGTGGTAGCGGCCCTGCCTTCCGATCCCAAGGTCGTGGGTTTAAATTTATTTATGTACTAGTGATTTTTCTGTTCAAAAAAATATGTACACAATGCTAGTGTTGTCAAACGGTGAAGGAAAACATCGTGAGGAAACCTGCGGCTTAGTCAGTTCTGCACGTATAACGTATTGACCATGTCTTTCCTGTGGATTAGGCCGACTAAGCTGTCAGGATGGTATAAGTGCTGGGCAAGCCTATTTCATCTAAAATCCTGTTCCAGGCACTATAGCGTCCCGTAAGTAGGGGCAGGAGTAACCACCAGTGGCCTACCATGAGCTCTGTCTGGCTCTGTCTCTGGCTCTTTATTTAGTCAAATAAATCCTACGTCAAAATGTCACACACACAGTATAATGCACTGGTGAGCAGTCACACAGACTAAAAACCAGAACCAGAGACAGAGCCAGACAGAGCTCATAGTAGGCCTACAGTTGCCCCATTTTATCCTAGTCACCAATAGATGAAATTTGGATAAAAGCGGCCGTCATATAACGGTAATAATTACTTGAAGACCAAGCTTTAGTGTACAGTTTCCGCCCCATAAAATAGGCTCAGGCCTCCATATTAATGTTTATAGTGTGTATGTACGAGACATAGCCTCATCTTATGTACGTTACCTTGTTTAGTATCTATTAGTTTAAGGATCTCTAAAGCATCGTAAAACGGTAA
This sequence comes from Thera obeliscata, assembly GCA_947578465.1. Lineage (NCBI taxonomy): Eukaryota > Metazoa > Arthropoda > Insecta > Lepidoptera > Geometridae > Thera > Thera obeliscata. The sequence continues at coordinate 25,990,491 of OX387916.1, read as the reverse complement.
AATAACTGAATTGAACTAACTCCTGGTGTTACTATCGACAGGGTCACGATTTTGATGGGGGGCCGCTAGTGGTGCTTTTATCTGTGTGCTTCCGTGCCTTAAACTGTACGTCTCAAAGCGATGGTAACTATATTGCCATTCATATTATTAATGCAGTTCATTAATGATAGGCAACTGTTCAAGGTATAACAGAACCACTCAACATCAGGTGCACCATCTGTTTTTTTTATGTAAACGGTAGACAAACGTGCTTACGGCCCACTTGATGGTAAGCGGCCACTGTCGCCTATAGACACCAAGGGTGCTGTTGTTGCGATGCTACCCTGTTTGTTTTGTCACCAGTTTTTTTAAATAACCTTTTTTTCTGTCCTCCTGTTGATTTCAATATTTAAAACTATTGTGAGTTTCCTCCATCAAGAGTTCTAAAGCTTAATAATTAAGTTAGAAGTGCTCGGATCAATTTGTCATCCCTCGTCATGCAACCCCCTCGAGTCGAAACCGGAACCTTTATTAAAATCCCCAGAAATGTGTTATCATTTAATTAGTTTACAAGAAAACCGTAAATCAACACGCCTGTACAACAATAGCGGCGGGATTTGTTGGAGTTTTTGTTGAAAATAAAGTTTTCTTAATAAAATATTTGGCCTGACTTCCAACAAACCAAAAGTCGGAATTGTGTATTCAAACTAAGGTACATTTTAATATTATTTCAGGAAATATGGTGATGACAAAGTAATATTTTGAGGCATGAAGTAAACAAATCCATGTGTAGCATGTCTACGGTTCGTAGCACATCCACTATGGCGTAGCATCTCTACGGCGTAGCATATGAGACTAATTCACTTTCCGTCAGGATGGGTAGACCCTTTGTTTTTTAAATATTACCGTTTTTTAGAGGTACTGTATGTCTAACTAAAGGTAGAAAATAGAAGCTGATATCTCTTTTTCAACCACAGAACATAGTAGAACGGCCACGTGGCCGGAAAAGTGTGGTCAAAATACATTTGAAAGTGTCGCTAAATTTTGTCAACAAATTTCGTAATTTATTCAGTAATCGTAAAATAAAAAAAAATAATCTTACGCAATAATTACTTTCCAAACAAAGTATCAAACGACGATTTAAATTTAATACTTATAATATTTATTGAAATCATCTTTCTTTATTTAGTGGTATTTTCAATAGAATGAAGCGAAAGAGGTGTGTCAGGATCGTAGCAAGTGGAAATCCGTGATGCCCCCCCTCTGCCTACCCCCATGGAAATAAGGCGTGATTTTATGTATGTATGTGTATGTATGTATTTTAAATAAAACAGTGAAAATTTAAAACTGGCGATAGCGATCCCGGTTTAACCGGTGCATGATCGCCTTTCTACTCCTTTCTGTATTCTGTGGGTCCAACCATCCTGACGCTCACGTCATTGTTTTGTATAACTAATAACTTTAACTCATATAATCAGGAATTAAGTTCATACATAAACTGTCGCCAATATTCAAATTAAATTGTGTTTCATGTTAATTTTACGACATTCCGTTAGATTGTAAACACTGTTAGTTAGAAATTCTAACGACGATGTTAGAATTGAGTAGGAGAGGGAGAGGGAATAGGAGTGGGAGGTATAGAAGTACTATAAATCAGAATGCAAATATTCTGTCGTTGACTCGACTCTGTGAAGCAAACGCGGGGGATTAGAGGAAGTGAATGCCGTTATATCACGGACGTTATATATTTCATGTAGAATCTATCATCACTATTAGCCTGAAGAAGAACCCTGCTGGACGTAGACCATTTGGTCAACTAAGTATTTTCCTATTGCTCAAAAATGTTGCAAACGAAAGACATTCTAAAGTTAACTATCCAAAAATATGTTCACACTTCCTCGTTCGCCTGTTCTTCTAATCAGAATTTTTAGTTTCGATAAAATGACAAAGTCATTAAATGTTGAAATTTTCAGAAATCTTGCAAAAAATTATGGTCATTTGGTTACGTAGTACTTGAGAGAAAAAAAAATACGTTGTTCGGTTCCGCTTGGTATTTAGCGTTTATGAATGAAATTGTTTTTGCTTGTTGAATCATTTCTCAATATTTGACTAAAAATTGTCGTTATTTAAAAATTGTTTATTATGACTTGTTTTTTTTTTTTTGCGTGGATGTGTCAAATATATATCAAATAAAAGGCACATCACCCGTTTTCGGTTGGACGTTGACTTATGGGACACCCTGTATATCAGCAGCCAATATCGACATTTTTTTTTTATGTTAATTACAAAATAGTGGTGTATATTTTATATGAATATATTGTAACTCGCCTGTTTTTTGTAACACCGTCTATTATTGAAATACTTTGGCAGGCCGCATAGTTCTAAGCCACATAAAGATACTCCGCTATATAACGGGTGCCGTTATCCCCGTGCGTCGTCGCGTTGGTAGGTGCCGCTATACGCGACGCGGGTACATACATATTTACGATCTTGTTTACAAGTCCACTCGATTGATATTACAGGCCACAGCGTAGATAAACAGAAAGACAACTTAACTATTATCGTCACAGGTCAAAGTGTTGTTGTGACTGTGACATTTTACTAGCCGTGCACAACGCACAATTTAAAGATTTAAACACATTTTGGTTATTTTTTTTTTCAAATATTAAGCTGAAGAGTTTGATTGTTTGTTAGGTTGAACGCGATCATCTCGAGAACTGCTGGACTTAATTGAAAAAATATTTTTGTGTTGGATAGTCCATTTATTGAAGAAGGCATACAATATCACCCTTTTTTACGATTTTGTTACGAATATGTGGTCATGTGTGAGCCTCATAAATGATTTTTTTTGTCACATATAGAGATCACATCTAGATAGACTCGGAGTGTGTTGACTGCGTAATTTATTCAAGTGTGTTGTTCTACTGGTTTATGTTAGACTGTGTATGTATGTATGTATGTGGAAGTACTGTGTCCTCGTTCTGTATGTGCAATACACATGGAATAGCGTCGCGGGATAATACTATCGTATCGGGAACAAATCCTATGACACGTCGCACTATTCACATTTAGGGAATGTGGGATCGGTGTTATGGTATCCATTTCAAATACATATTAACACAAGCGTCAAGACTTTATCGAATTACATAAAAAAATGTATGTTTTTGTTTTATTTTTGAAGTGAAAACTTCTTTAGCGGCGTTGAGCACTTTCTGTAATGGGTATAAAATCTTAAACTCGCGTCAGCGCGTCAGCGCGTCAGGATCACGTGACCTGATCGAAAAAGCGTAAGACGGATGGAGAGGACGTTGCCGTTCCGCTCGACTGACCGCGCCGTACCCGGTGTGCGACGTTGCCGCTTCGCTCGCCGGCCGGCACTGTTGCTACGATGGGGGCGGGGCGGCGCGTGCGGTTCGTGCATCTATTAATGATAAAAGTGATGAAGAAATAGCGAAAGAAAATGAGTGAGTACTTTATAAATACAAGGTGTATCTAAATATGTGTACTATGCGAAGGTGGGGGGTTTCAGACCACAATGGTGATCAGTTGTGGGGGGGAGAAAATTAAAAATTCCTATTTTCAGTTTCCCATACAAAAATATTTAATTTCATAATGCCTAAATAAATTGACAACCCTATCCTTGTAACCCCTTGACCCCTTGACCTACTACCTCTGTAGGTCTACTACTACCACCTATACCTCTGTAGCTGAGTTTAGGGTTGTCACTTTGTATAAAGTCAGCTGTTCATGTTGAAACTTCGTTGCAGTTTTTTTCAGAGATACCAATCGAAGTTCGAAAAGTCGTTGAACAAAAGTTGTTCCCCGGGGGGTGGAAATTCACCCCCCTTCGGGATAGTACACATATTTTGATACACGTTGTATACTAGATGAAAATTTAATAAGTTTTAATACGAGCGGCAAGTTTTCACTTCTGCCGGCACTCCCGGAGTGCAACCCGTCTTTTTTTTTTTTTGGTTACCGTAAGTCCTGCGCACATCTAGCGCAATGGCGATGGCGATCAGTGAAACGCTGTCAGATACCGTTGTCATATGTGACAGCGTTTAATTGATCGCCATCGCCATCGCGCTAGATGTGTGCAAAGCTTTAGTCGGCCAAATCCACAGGAAATACAAACAAGACGTGCGGGCGCGCGAGTTTCCCACGATGATAAAAAGTAATATGTATTTTTTTGTTTCAGATGCTTGATAGGAGTTTTCAATTCTACCAAAATAAAATCAATTGCTAATAATTACAAACTAAATCATTACAAAAATAATTATAACAATTGCTTATTAATTCTAAATATGAGCCAAACAAAATCAAAGAATTCCATCCAAGTGTACAATGCACTTCCATCTGTAAGTCGTTAGTGTACGGTGTATATTCGCGTGTGCGTGCAATAAGGCGCTATGCAGACGAACGTGCAGATTGACTCCAAGAACCTGCGACATTCTCCCGACAAGGGCAAGGGCGCCCATCGACTCACGGCTGAGGTAAGGAATCTATTTTATCATTTTAACACTAGTTACTGGTGGTAAAGTTGTAGTTTAAGTGTATACTAAGGTTGCTTGGCAGAAATCGCTTTCAGCGATAAGGCCACCCATTGTACTTTTTTTTTTAAATAAATAAATAAATAATGCGGAAAATACACACAACACTATCTAGCCCCAAACTAAGCAGAGCTTGTGCTATGGGAACCAGATAGCTGATATAATACTTACGTTTTTTTTTTTGTAAATACCATACTTAGAATACTATATAACATCCAGACAGAGAACAAACATCTGTGTTCACCACAAAAATATTTGTTTACGGTGGGGATCGAACCCACGACTTCAGAGCTACTACCAACTGAGCTGAGAGGCCAGTCAAGGCCGTTTACCAATGAGTTTTACTCATATGTGTACATTATGCCAGTGGTCACAAACAGTGAAGGAAAACATCGTGAGAAAGCCAGCATGTATGTTAAAGTAAAGAATTTGAAAACATGTGTGTAACTTCATGAAAAAAGGGCCCGCCAGCGGCCTACTTGCGGAAATTAGTTCACTCACCAAGTACCGACCGAAGATGTTTACATCATACTCGTAATTATTACAGAATAAGATAAATAGAGAGAGAAGAGGACCAAAAGTGATCCAGAGTAAACCCATAAAAAAGGTTTACTTACTTCACAAAACTATATTTAATATTTTGTTATAGGTAATGGCTACCACTTACCATCAGTAAGCCTACCACAAGCTCTATCTGGCTCTGTCTCTTACTCTGGTTTTGAGTCTGAGAGAGTGCTCACCAGTGTATATTGTATGTTTTGGTGTAGGATTTACTTAGTCCACACACATAGACTCAAATCCAGAGCCAGAGACAGAGCCAGACAGAGCTTGTGGTAGGCCTACAGGTGGGCTATATGCTTGATCAATTAGCAAAGGTTTTTTTTTCCTAAAAATCCCCTATTACGTACTCCAGCGATCCGCTGTGCCATTTTGATTGCACAGTGCATTTGTAATTTAAAAAACAAACAGCTTAAAGTAAATATAACCTTTTGAAGCACTAACGAGTAGGTATTCACTTTCAAACCGTTTTTTAATACTCTGTGTAATATGAAACTCTGAAAAATAAAACATGAGGAAAATTCTGAAAACAGGCTCCATTACCTGGCTGTTTGCCTTTGTTGTTTTACCTAACTGTAGTGTTATATACAACTTTACACACCTAAAAACGATCAATGGAAAAACAAGTAACAATAATTTAAAACATACAATTGGCGGTCTTATCGCTGAAGAGCGATCTCTTTCAGACATAAGTGTAAAAATCAATATTGTAAGTTTAAAAAACTTGGGAACCCGACTTCATGACCAAACTATTAAACCAATTTTTATGAAATTTCAATGGGACCATTGTTGAATCGATCACATATAAAAAGAATTGACTAACCCGGTAATGACAGAGGTATGCAGTAATAAACATTAGCTTTATGGGAAACGGACACGGTCGTGACATTCGTATTAAGGGAACCGGTCTATGCTTGCTTACTATACAGAATTATAAAACTCAATGTATAAATGTACAAGCCAGTAGGCCTAAGACAAGCTCTGTCTGGCTCTGTCTCTGGCTCTAGTTTTGAGTCTGTGTGAGTGTTGACTAAATAAATCCTACGTTGAAACGTCACACATCTATATATATATAACTCAAAGGTGACTGACTGACTGACTGACTGACATAGTGATCTATCAACGCACAGCCCAAACCACTGGACAGATCGGGCTAAAATTTGGCATGCAGGTAGATGTTATGACGTAGGCATCCGCTAAGAAAGGAAAATGGAAAATTATTTTCCGAAGAGGAGAAAAAGGGGAAAAATGGTTTGAAGAAAAATCAACGCACAGCCTAAACCGTTAGCCCTAGAAGCATGAAACTTAGAAGGTGTATTCCTCTAATAGAGCAAAGGTGTACTAAAAAAGAAAATAGGAAAATTATTTCCCTAAAAGAAGAAAAAACGGAAAATGATTTTAAGAAAAATCACAAAAAATAGCTTTACAAAATACGCAAAAAAAACATTTAAAAAAAACAGCTACCGCAGCATCTGGCACCAGGTTCGATTACACACAGAGGTTCACAAACAAACCAACACCAACACGCATACGATACCCCAAATTAGCCACTAATATAACATAAAACTACAAAAAATAGCTTTACAAAATACGAAAAAAAAACATTAAAAAATTTTCAGCTACCGCAGCATTTGTCACCAGGTTTTAATACAAACAAATGTTTACAAAAAAACCGATGATAACCACTAAGACAAAATCGCGGGAAACATCTATCATACTTAAACTAAACACTGCTGAAAAAAATCGGCTCCAACAGCACTCGCCTTCAAATTCAAATACACTATAAAGTACAAGCTCAAATCTATAGTAACCAGCAGTTGGTCATGTCAAATTAAAAAAATCTGATTCGATTATACACCAACACGCATACGAAACCCCAAATTAGCCACTAATCTAAATATATACAGGGTGTCCCAAAATTCAACGATAAGCCGGCAACAGAGGATGGACCTACGAATGACTATTCGAGAAAAAAAAAGAAAAAAAAAATACGTCTACTTTTTTTTAAACATTTTCCAACAACAAAAATCTATTTTGGGCACATAGTAGAAGTGATTACTATTAACAACAACTTATGAAATTTGGTTCTTGATTAGAAAAAGTGTCATTATTTTTTTTTTGTGGCTAGTTTTCCTAAAGTATTATACCATTTTAAAATCTAGGTTAGTTGCGCTAATTTTTTAAAAAACTTGCCATAGTAGTGTCCATATTTTTTTTTTTACACTACGATGAGTTAAAGTTTACTGAACGTTAAAACCTTTCAAAATTTTAGGGAAATAATTTTTTTTGGTTGTTTTTTTGTATAAAACTACGGAAATTCTGTAATTTTCAAAGATTATGGTGAATAGTAGTACTACTTAGGTTGCCGATACAAACAAAAAAACTGAAATATTTGAAATATTTGAAATTGTGGTCATGGTAGTTAAAAGTGTCATAAGGGGTATACATTTTCGAAGAATTTCCATTTTTTTTAAGTAATTTAAAAATAAGTAGAGGTATTTTTTTTTTTCTTTTTTTTTCTCGAGTAGTCATTAGTAGGTCCATCTTCTGGTGCCGGCTTATCGTTGAATTTTGGGACATGTTGTATAACTCAAAGGTGACTGACTGACATAGTGATCTATCAACGCACAGCCCAAACCACTGGACAAATCGGGCTGAAATTTGGCATACAGGTAGATGTTATGACGTAGACATCCGCTAAGAAAGGAAAATGGAAAATTATTTTCCGAAGAGGAGAAAAAGGGGAAAAATGGTTTGAAGAAAAATCAACGCACAGCCGAAACCGTTAGCCCTAGAAACATGAAACTTAAAAGGTGTGTTCCTCTAATAGAGCAGAGGTGCACTAAGGAATAAAATAGGAAAATTCTTCCCCTAAAAGAAGAAAAAAAGGAAAATGATTTAAACAAAAATCACAAAAAAATTGCTTTACAAAATACGCAAAAAAAAACATGAAAAAATTCAGCTACCGCAGCATCTGGCACCAGGTTCAAATTCACACAAAGGTTCACAAAAAAACCGATGGTAACCACTAAGACAAAATCGCGGGAAACATCTATCATACTTAAACTAAAAACTGCTGAAAAAAATCGGCTCCAACAGCACACGCCTTCAAATTCAAATACACTCTAAAGCCCAAGCTCAAATCTATGGTAACTAGCAGTTGTTCATGTCAAATTAAAAAAATCTGATACGATTATACACCAACACGCATACGAAACCCCAAATTAGCCACTAATATAACATAAAATCACAAAAAATAGCTTTACAAAATACGAAAAAAAAAAATTAAAAAAATTTTCAGCTACCGCAGCATTTGTCACCAGGTTGTAAAACACACAAATGTTTACAAAAAAACCAATGAAAATCGCGGGAAACATCTATCATACTTAAACTAAACACTGCTGAAAAAAATCAGCTCCAACAGCACTCGCCTTCAAATTCAAATACACTCTAAAGTACAAGCTCAAAACTATAGTAACCAGCAATTGGTCATGTCAAAAAAAAAATCTGATTCGATTATACCCCAACACGCATACGAAACCCCAAAATAGCCACTAATATAACATAAAATCACAAAAAGTAGCTTTACAAAATAAGAAAAAAAAACATTAAAAAAATTTCAGCTACCGCAGCATTTGTTACCAGGTACAATACACACAAATGTTTACAAAAAAACAGATGATAACCACTAAGACAAAATCGCGGGAAACATCTATCATACTTAAACTAAACACTGCTGAAGTCATGTCAAATAAAAAAAAACAGATTCGATTATACACCAACGACGAATACGATAGCCCAAATTAGCCACTTCAACAAAATCACGAAAAAGAGCTTTACAAAATACGCAAAAAAAAACATTAAAAAAATTTCAACTACCGCAGCATCTGGCACCAGGTTCGATTACACACAGAGGTTCACAAAAAAACTGATGATAACAACACTGCTGAAAAAAATCGGCTACAGCAGCACTTACCTTCAAATTCAAATACACTCTAAATTACAAGCTCAAAACAATGGTAACTAGCAGTTGTCATATCAAACTAAAAAAACGAACTCAAATATCCACGCGGACGAAGTCGCGGGTATCAGCTAGTACAGAATAAATACACTGATGAGCACTCGCACAGACTCAAAACCAGAGCCAGAGACAGAACCAGACAGAGCTTGTGGATTACAGATATATTATGTTGACCACAGGGTTCCAGAGTTTCATTTAAAATGTGTTATCAGCTTTGTTATTTGTTGTTTTAAATGATGGTACACCCGCACCCTTTCTATCGCTGTTTGCATATTTGATTATATTTTAACACACGCTTTGCATATTCAACCCTTTAGGCCACTGAGCCTTTCATCATCATCAGCATTAGAATGATAAATACATAGGTCTTCATTTTCAGTACAAAACGATTTTAAATCGTCTATCTTCTTCTTATCGTTTCACTGCTTCTTTCAAACCAGGCAGTGTGGTGAAAGGATTTTAAGTGCGCCTCAAAGAGGCTCTTTTTGTGCACTATAGGTATGCCTCCAGATGATGGACGCAAAGCAGTGCATCGTAGGGCACGTGCGTGACCCGTAAGGCAGTGCTGTGTTATAGGCGATGGTCACCACTTTATTAGCTGTTATACAAAAATATAAAATGTAAAAAAAAAGTTCTGTTGATTTCTTGCTACCTTCAATGTAGCTACTTCAAAGCTAGCAAACAAGCATAGGGCCCACCTGATGGAAAGCGGTTACCGCAGCCGCTTGCAACACCAGAGGCATCCCTCGCGCGTTGGCGACCCTTTAAATGTTTCATTTGTAATTTTATCACTATTATATTGTTTTTTTTTTATCACCATTTTAGGACCATCTCTCTACTTACAAATTAAATAAGTCCATATTTTTAGAAATTTCCTACAGCGTTCCTATGAAAAACCTATACTATAGAAACCAAGGTTTTTATATACCTACTTTTCCTTCTTCTCTTCTTCTTCTCTACTCCACGTTTGTGTCCGCTCCTCCCGACTCTACTCTAGTGGACGCAGGCCCTAATATCCGTGTTATGACCGCGTGTGCCGGTACAAACAAAAGGTAGGCATAATTTTACGACCTCCATTATTACACCAATAATAAAAAAGAAATGAAAATATCTCTAAAGAGAGACCATAAAGATTTTATCTGTCGTTAGAAAGTTCTGGAACTAATGAAATTGGCCCACGAATCCTTCCGCACGGTAGACATACAACATTTTAGCTAAAGAACAGTTTGTAGAATAAAGAAAAAACTAACTAAGTAATTCCTAGAGGTTTCCCTCAGCCATAAAATGAATAGGTGTAAGAAAACTGTAAAAAAGTTCCTTCAGGGTAGGCAACGCAACGACAGCACCCTTGGCGTTGTTAGTGTTTTTTTGGCGATGGTGACCGCTTACCATTAGGTGGGCCGTAAGCCGCGTGTCTATCATTTGTATAAAAAAACCCATGGCATTGTGAAAATCACGAGAAATAAATACTCACCTCACCCACCTTTAAACGTTTCTCCGTTTTAAAGAAAGAACCCTATTTGGTATGCAACAGTCAGATAAGAACCTTTAGTTAAGTGGCGCTACCTATGTAAAGCTTTCGCTACTCCCCGCTCCGTCCAGCAGCGCTTTTGCTTTCAGTTTCAGAAACTGACTTGAAGAATGAAAAGTTTCTTAGTTCAACTGTAGCCACAGAGATGGCGTTGTTGCTAGTAGTAGTGTTGTTAATATTTTGGTAAATACAAGAAAACTTATAGTTTTATTCCTTGTTTGGACCAATTGAAGAACCTATCCAAAGTAGAGTAAAGTAGATTGTTAATTTAAATTTTACATGCCCTTATGGGCAGAATTACAATGGATCTATGAAAATGAACAATTAACAACCCTGTACCTACCTGTAATTCTGTAAATAAATCCACTTTGACTTTGACTTTGACTTTAGAGTATTGTATTGGCAAAAATTATTACTTTGACTTCTACTTTGATTTTAAGCCGGGACGTTAGAAAACCAAAGTTGAAAACAAAATCATTCAAATTCAAATTCTGTTATATTAATTCAGAATATTATCCTCTATTATCTTGAAAACTAGGAACCTAGTTTGTTGCCTGTTATGTCGGCTTGGTCGCGTGGAACTGGCACCTAGACTCACCAAGCTCTAAGACGTTACAAAGTGATCCTTTTGAATTTAATTAATATATTTTAGATGTCATTTTCACCTTGAAAGATTATGACATTGTCTTTCAAACATTGTTTTAAGTAAAGCTCTGTCTGGCTCTATCTCTGTCTCCAGTGTATACTGTGTGTGTGACGTTTCGACGTATGATTTATTTAGTCACACAGACTCGAAACCAGAGCCAAACAGAGCTTGTGGTAGACCTACAGTTCCACGCAAGCAAGCCTAGAAGACGAAGCTATACTTCCACGTGTTTCACCACGCACTTGACAAAGTCTACTGCCTTCGAGTCCTTGAAACCATCTAGAGCCTCGTGTAACACCATCGGCTCCAGCCGCCCTGAAGACCTGCGCACTTCTAGCACGATGGCGATGGCGATCAATGAAACACTGTCAAATACCGGTGTCTTAATTAACAGTGTTCGGCAAATTTTTATAATCCGCACTTGATGTGCGGCTGGTTTTTCCGCAAGTAAGCCGCTGACGGGCTCTTTTTGCGTGACCCTTGACACGTGTTGCTCGAACTTTTATAGGTTCTATGACACGCCGGTTTCCTCACGATGTTTTCCTTCACCGTTTTGAGAGTACTGGCATAGTGCACATAAATTTTTCGACAGAAAAACTCATTGGTACACGACTGCATTTGAACCTACGACCTTCGGATCGCAAGGCGGGGCCGCTAGCACTAGTCCACCACTGCTCATTTGACAGTGTTTCACTGATCGCCATCGCAGATCGCTTAGATGAACGCAAGGCTTGAGTCAATACAATTTGCACAAGCCAGCGATTGTATTTGCGGCGGGTAAATACTCGAAGGCTGTGTCGCTACCCAGAAGTTATTCTGGATAACGTCTGGAAATTGTACTGAGAGGAATTCAGTAGCTATTTTACTATATTAATTGTAGAATCTAGAGATTTACTAAATAGGTCGTGTGGAACTGACAGCTTTTATCGAATACAAGTACATAATTTACAAAATCAAATACACAAAAACAGTTCATCTAATCTGTAGACTGATTTAAAATGATTTTTGTGATATTATGTTCATCATCATCATCAACTGGAACAAGTCCACTGCTGGACATAGGCCTCCTCTGCACATTTCCAGGAAGAACGATTCTGAGCTCTGTCCATCCACCAACTTCCCGATCTTAACAATGTCGTCGGTCCATCTGGTGGGTGGGCGCCCTACGCTTCGTCTATATTATGTTACATTGATTTAATCTGACTTTAAATCCTATACTCACACTGGTTCTCTCTGGTTCATGAGAAGATCTGACTTTAAATTTGAATGCCTTACATAGCCAAGCCAGTTGAAAATAACCAATTATTTGAACAGTACTTCTATTACTATTTATAAAGACAACTTATACCTTTGTTTTTTTGTTAGCAAAGAAATAAATAAGACTGTATTTAAAGGTGAATCCAGAGGTGTATGCCACCCACTCACCTCATTTGTTCATTGTGTTGGTGTGTGTGGCACGGTGGGCTCGTGTGAATGGGCTCGTTTGTGGCAATTTGTCCCACGGCCCCACAATGGCCACTGTCTCTCAGACAGTGCTCCCAAATCTCACGAATACGTCTCAAATAATCCTTATTTATTGGACTGTCGTATAGCGGTTGTCACTTAAATGGCGTCTACACTTAGCGGCTATTTGTGTGGCACAACAATCTGCGAGATCTGTTTTTTGACTGCAAAAACCTTGAATCGTTAGCCCTTTTAATTTTTTTGTCACCTTTACCAACTACTCTGACCTATTCGAGGGTCGAATTTTATCAGTTACTACAGCTCTTTGCTCATAGCAATATTGTAAAAACTGCAACTACCGTAAGGTTTTTCATCTTTGGCATTATTATGCAAAGGTTTGATATTCACTGTCGTTTAAGTTTATTGTATTGAATGATTTTTTACGACCCTATAAGGTCACACAAGGCTTTATGTGTGGTTTAAAAAAGGGTAGTAGCATTTTTAAAACCACAATAAAAAAAGGGTAGTATTATTATTAGAATAAAAAATACTTTATTGACTAAAATAAAAATTGCATCGTACATAGGTGAACTTAATGCTAGAGAGCATTCTCTTTCAGTTAATCTAGTTTTTTTAATTCAACTAGCTGTTATAACAAGCATATAAATATATAATTTAAATATATGTATATAAATAGGCCACCTGATGTTAAATGGTAACCATCGTCTCTAACAAAGCATTGCCTAGTACCTAGTAGCATTTTTTACGTCAAATTTCTTCAAAAACTTGTAGTTTGAACGCTATAAAATAAATTGATAACACAAAAAAAAGTTCACAAAATTACAGGCCTTTCTACAATGTAAGTTTGATAAAAAAATATGTTTGAGCAGACCAATAGGCCAGGTTATAAGTAAAAATCTTACGACCCCTTTCAAATTGATGCCTTACATTACATACCGTTACTGGGTTATTGACAACCGAAAAGGGTATTGGCAGACACACAACAAAAGAATCCTATAAAGAATTTATTGGATTCATTTTCTGTTATTTGGGGCTTATTCATTTTAATTGTTTTTCTGGTGTTATTTTGAGTTATGTTATGTAATTTCGGTGGTATTTTAACCAACATTACTTGAGGTCTTAGCATAATGGTAGTCGGAATGAAAATAGACTTTTGTGATATCCTGATTGGAACGAAAGTGTTTCCGATGGTTTTGGAAAAAAATGCCATCTTTTCCTTCAAAGCCAATGATGACTGACTTGTCTATTGACTGACTTGACTAAAAACTATTTTATTTTTGTAATAATATCCTGACTTGACTTTGGCAAAATCGATCCAAAATAGACAGATGGGATTAATTATATATGCAGGTCTCGACAGAGCCTACTTGTTTGCTTCTCTTGGGGTTGAGACTCTGGGTCCGTGGGGAACCGAGGCCTCGCGGGTCTTCAAAATGTTGTCTAGGCGACTGATCGAAGCGACGCGTGACCCAAGAGCTGGTGGGTATCTGGCGCAGCGTATAAGCATTGCTATTCAGCGTGGCAATGCCGCCATCGTCTTGGGGACGCTTCCGTCTGGCACTGATTTGGATCAGTTGAGCTATCTCTAGATCGTTTGTAACGATCTGCAGATAGCTCAACTGTTTCTTGTGTATTTTGTACATTTTGTAAATATTTATTTAATTGTAAGTTTCTTTGTGTAAATAAATGTATGTTTTGATTAATTATATTGTTTAAATTATTTTTTAACTCAAACAAAGTAGGTAAACCAAAACCTTACAGGTACATAATGCTAGCTAGAATGAACGTGGATTAAGGCGAGGGTTATACCTGTTTTGCAAGAGACTGGTGCCTGAGATAGGTTTAAACAATTAAGAAGAAGGAGAAGATGAAACATTCCTTTATTTCCTTCGAGAAAGCTTCACAAAACACTGATTTTGATAATACATAATTATTGTTAAAATTAAATAATGATGATGATGTACTTCCTAAGCCCTCATTACAGCCAACACTGAAGGGTGGTTCTAAAGGTAACCACACCACACTAACCACAGCACCTGTCGGTCAGTATACTCCACAGACAGCTGCGGCCACTTTGAAGTGGTCTGACAGACCCCTCTTATATTCCCTATGTGGGTCATGTAGACTCCGAAAAACTAGACAGATGATATACGAGGTTCGCGCCCACTCGCTAAGCTATTTATCGTAGCCTGACCTTTGAGAACACAAGCTGAATGGTCTTACTTACTTAAACAGTTTTTTGTCATACCTTAAGATCTTTCGTGGTCTTTTAGTGCAGAGCGCTGGTGGCCTAGTGGTAGCGGCCCCGCCTTCCGATCCTAAGGGCGTTGATTCAAATTCAGTCTTGTACCAATGAGTTTTTCAGCCCAAAAATGTATGTACACTATGCCAGTGCTCTCACACGGTGAAGAAAAACATCGTGAGTTCTTCTTCACCGTTTGATCTTCATTCAAAGTTTGAAAATATTCAAATATTCTATGTTCTAGTTCATTTATGTTTATTGTCTGCTTAATACCAACAAATTACTTGATACCACCCAATTAATATACTTGTACTATAGTAAACAGAGCTAGTTAGTAAATTCAATTAGCTGTACCCACATACATACCTACTTATCTTAGATGTACGTACCTAGTTGGTACTTAGCAGAAACCCTATCTAAGTAAACAGGCGTTTGGTTGCAATTGGTTGGTTACATATCAGAACGTGTCAGAAGATAGCTGAAAGGCAAAACTTTAAGCTTTGTATAAGAACAGAGAAGTTCCTACATTTGGTAAAAAGTTATAAAAAAATAACAAATCCTGTTTTTTTTTATTCAACTAGCTGATACAACTAGCATTTAATTTTGAACCTATAGCAATCATTGCGTCGTAGGTCACGCACGTCAAGAACGTGCCCTACGATGCACTACCCTGCGTCCATCAACTTGAGGCATTCAGATGTTCAGCCTCACGTGCTTGTAATGTCACCCACACCCTTCAAATTGAAACACAGGAATGCTGCTTCACGGCAAAAATAGGCATGGTGGTACTTTTCTAACCATTTTCAGTTTTCGAAATAATGTTAGGCATCCATCCGTGATCCAAGAAGCTCATAATGTTATTCTAAATCACGAACTATGAATATTCAAGTTATAAAACAAATTTTGACAAAGATTGCCTCTCAGCTCAGTTGGTAGTAGCTCTGCCTTCTGCGCATAGGTCGTGGGCTCGATCCCCACCGAGAACAAATTGAATACTGATGTTTTGTTCTCTGTCTGGGGTTTTATATTGTATTTAGTATGTATTTACAAAAAAAATGTATGTAAGTATTATATCAGCTATCTGGTTCCTAAAGTGCACGAAAGGAGCCTGTTTGAGGCGCACTTAAAATCCTTTCACCACACTTGGTTCGAAAGAAGAAGATGAACTGTGCTTAGTTTTGGGTTACTTATATTATTATTAAATCTATTCACCCTTTACAAAGATGAGTGGGAGTGCACATACACAGAATAAACTTTCGCATTTTTTTGTTGTGATAAGACTTTTCTAAAAATATACCGACTGAGCTAATTTGAATGGCTCTGATTATTCTGTGAGTGGTAATAGCGGAGCCCCTGAAAGCGTTTAAAGGTTATATTTACTAACAGAGAGGTACGGGGTTGTCAGTGTTGGCAGTGTCGGCAGTCGCTCGCGTTGGGTCGCACGCCTCGCCGCTAGTCCGCGCACGCCGCACGCCGCACGCCGCGACCACAAGTTTTCGATCATATACTTTTATACTTATTTTTATTTTGTATTTATACACTTTTAGAATAGTGCATTTCGTGTGGAACCGTTTTATTTGTGACTCCAAGCTATATGAAGTCGCACGGGTATTAAAATACTCAGTATACAATTTTCAGCGAAATGGACAGAATTTTAAGCTATGATAAAACAATGGATTTCAAGGTACCGGTTTATTAAACGCGAAAAGGTTTATCTAAATTGATTAACTCATATTGCGGGGTGCAGTAGAAATGGGTCAACTTCTCAAGGTTTAGTTGATTCCTGAAACCTGACCAGGAAGCTGCCAGGTGTCCTTTCACCACACTGTATCATTAGCTATCTGTATCCCTTATTCCCAAGGTGACAATAACATAATCCATAGAAAAAAAATTGGTAAATATTTTCTAACTAATGAGTATTTGTATGACTGGTTAGTGGGAACTTTACTGGCCCCTATTATTTCGACCCACAAAACTCAAAAACACGACGCGTCTAGTGCACGAAACGAGCCTTTCACCACATATGCTTGTAAGAACTACTAAAACGACAAGAGAACATTTTTGGGACCAACATCTACATTTCTTCAGTTCAAAGGTCACTTGATGCCCTATTTTCATCAGGCGCTGTACCTAGAGCTAGGGCCAGACTTTAGTTGAATAGGCTTTAAAACTTTCTATCAGCCTGGTCAACCCTAACCCAAAAGAAACACAGCTAAATTTCCATGTTATCCTTCTCTGTTTACCTACTTACGCTATTATAGGACGTAGTAAAATGATAAGCTTGTATTTCAAACAAGCTCTCTTTGGACTTGCCTCTGAGTACCCATGGGTACTGTTGGAGAACAATTAATGCTACCCTCAATATTCTATCACAACAGCTGTTTCAACAATATCAGTAGTAGTTCTTCATTTCATTAGAAACGGATACCGTCGTATGAAGATCGTAATATCACTCGCTACAACCCATTATGTAGGTATTACACGGATACTATACAAATTCCTCAGTGTTATCACGTTAACCGCTATATTATAATGAAATAGTTAAGACGGCCACCGCTTTACGGAAACTAAAGCTCTATGGGTTTACTCCAACTTCCAATATGAAGGAGCTATTTAAGAACAGAATTTCATGTAAACAAAGTAAGTCAGTGTGTTATATACAGGGTGTCCCAGAAAGTATGGTCAAGCGAAATTCCAGAGATAGAACACCCTTTGGGGTACCCGAATCACCCCCATGTATGTTCCGCGATTTCTTATAGTTTTCGAGTTATGATTTTTTTTCCGAATTTTAGAAATTTTTCCACTTGAAAAACTTAAAAAATTCTAAAAAAAAAAGTAGAAAACTTTCTTAAGATTTTTTTTTTGCCACTGAATACTGATGAGTGTTTCTTTTACGCATAAAATAATTGGCGAAGTAACTTTGATAAAAACTAGGAATATGTTGGTGTAAAGTCAGAAAATTACATTCGGTGAATTATGACTTCAATTTTCAACTTTAAATTAAAAATCTTAACAAGTGATTCCATGGTTTTAAAATAAATTTAAAAACTTTTACGAACTCCCAGCTTTCATAATCATTAAAAAAAAATTTTGCTTAATAGGCTACTTTTGCTAAAATCAGCCTTCAAAGACGGCGAGGTGGAAAATTCTTATAATTAGCTATCTGATTAGAAAATAGATTTAGACCATTTTATCATTCCTAGGCTTAATTTGTTTGTTAACTAACCAAAAATTACTGCGAAAAAAGTAATTATTAATTAATATTTGAAGATATGAGTAACATTTATTAACAAAAAAATTCTTAATGTCGACCTTCTAGGTCGATACAAATCCTACACCGTCTTAAAAAGTTTTCCTTTATTCGTTTGAAAGCTATTCTATTTGCCTTATTTTTTCTTGGGCCTGTGTGTATTTGCCTTGTTTTGTTCTTAATTCGGCCATATTTCTGATTTATTTGGCGTAAACTAATTCTTTGTAGTAGTTCCAACACAAAGAAATCGATCGGGCTCAAGTCCAGTCCAGGCCTACCTACCTGAATTTCTTGCGAAATAACCTCAACGGCCTATTAGAAGATATGGACCAGGTAGCAGACACAAGAAAAAAATAAGGCAAATAGAATAGCTTTCATACGATTAAAGGAAAACTTTTTACGACGGTGTAGGATTTGTATCGACCTAGAAGGTCGACATTAAGAATTTTTTTGTTAATAAATCAGATTCAGATTCAGATTCAGATTATATTTATTGCTTGAAATACATGTCGAAAAGATGATAAATTATAATAGGTAATGTACAATGTATTCTGCTTATGTCTAGGCATGCAATATTGAGATTTACAAGTAATTGTCATAAAATTTATAAATTATTAAATAAAATTAAAAATTAAACCATTAATAATAATCAAGGACAAAACATAAAAAAAACATAACAAACAAAAAAAGAAACATAAAAAGAACAGCAATACTTAATACAAAATGTCAAAACTACTTAATGTAAATGTTACTCATATCTTCAAATATTAATTAAATATAACTTTTTCCGCAGTCATTTTTGGTTAGTTAACAAACGAGTTAAGCCTAGAAATGATAAAATGGTCTAAATCTATTTTCTAATCAGATAGCTAATTTTAAGAATTTTCCACCTCGCCGTCTTTGAAGGCTGATTTTAGCCAAAGTAGCCTATTAAGACCTATTTTTTTTTAATAATTATGAAAGCTGGGAGTTTGTAAAAGTTTTTAAACTTATCTTAAAACCATGGAATCACTTGTTAAGTTTTTTAATTTAAAGTTGAAAATTGAAGTCATAATTCACCGAATGTAATTCTCTGACTTTACACCAACATATTCATAGTTTTTATCAAAGTTACGTCGCCAATTATTTTATGCGTAAAAGAAACACTCATCAGTATTCAGTAGCAAAAAAAAAATCTTAAGAAAGTTTTCTACTTTTTTTTTTAGAATTTGTTAAGTGGTTAAAGTCGAAAATTTTCTAAAATTCGGAATAAAATTCATAACTCGAAAACTATAAGAAATCGCGGAACATACATGGGGGTGATTCGGGTACCCCAAAGGGTGTTCTATCTCTGGAATTTCGCTTGACCATACTTTCTGGGACACCCTGTATAATGTTAGGATTATAATAGAAAGGATATTACTAAAACAAAGCATAAAATATTCGTTTACAATATTCAGTAATCCCAAGAAATCTTAAAAGTGTGTTTTAACACAAAAGAAAAGTTTTTCTTTTAGTTTTTTCAAACGGGTTAAGTATAAACATCAATTTCCGAGTATTCCAGTTTAAATACAAAAGAACAGAGTACAATTTACATCAAACAGTTATTGACTTTGCCTTATAAGTATCAAAAAATCTAGTATTCATGATTTTATTCTCATCTTTTTACAAAAGACGTAAAAACATGGCATGTAGGAGGGCGCCGCGGGCTCAGCATGTAGGAGGGCGCCGCGGGCTCAGCATGTAGGAGGGCGCCGCGGGCTCAGCATGTAGGAGGGCGCCGCGGGCTCAGCCGATGTTATTCTCTGTTCTGGGAAAATAATTATTTTGAGCTAGGTAAGCCTCACTCCAGTAATGACTATGACGGCCGTTGTAAAACGGTCATCGTTATTTCAAAGGACACGCAGGGCTAGGTCAGACCAGTGAGAAATACCTTCAAAGAATACATAAATAGATATACAACGTGTATCAAAATATGTGTACTATCCTGAAGGGGGGTGAATTTCCACCCCCCGGGGAACAACTTTTGTTCAACGACTTTTCGAACTTCGATTGGTATCTCTGAAAAAAACTGCAACGAAGTTTCAACATGAACAGCTGACTTTATACAAAGTGACAACCCTAAACTCAGCTACAGAGGTAGTAGGTAGTAGTAGTAGACCTACAGAGGTAGTAGGTCAAGGGGTCAAGGGGTTACAAGGATAGGGTTGTCAATTTATTTAGGCATTATGAAATTAAATATTTTTGTATGGGAAACTGAAAATAGGAATTTTTAATTATCTCCCCTCCACAACTGATCACCATTGTGGTCTGAAACCCCCCACCTTCGCATAGTACACATATTTAGATACACCTTGTATAACACTTTATTGTAGACAAGGCTTTTTTTTCATTATAAAAACTGGGCGTCACCAATTATAGAGCAGTAGGTGGCCTTATTGCTGAAAGCGAGTTCTTCCAGGCAATCTTAATTAATTAAGTCTAATAAATACATTAAATCACAAAAACCAATTCGAATCGTCCTATGAGCTAACTGAATCAAAGTTAATTTACGCTATCGCGCCTATTTATCTAAGGTAATATCAAGGCCGTCATGTAACGGCCGCCGGTTCTCGAAAGCTCGTCGAATTATTCTTACAAAAAGACTCCCTTGAGGCTGTAAGAAATTAGAGGATTATTTTCAATAACAATTCTCAGAAAACTGGGTTATTAAAGAGAAATAACAAGATTGTATTGCTATGAGTCCGTTCAACCCATTTTTTCGTCGTTTGCTTAGCGTACATTTAATATACGAGTTTCTATGATTTCAAATGCTGTTATAGGTCACCCATCCTAAAACGACTAGCAGTGAACGTTGCCTTACTAAATTTACCAAAAAGAATCATAAAACTACGCCCTTAGACTAAGAATAAACCAGAGTAAAGATGAAAGTGAACTGAAAAACGTTTGCTTCGTTTCCGTTGTAATAGTCCATGCTTGATCAAACCGCAGGGTATGGAAACATAGGGTTGGACACGGATAAGATAAACTAACACTTTTCGGAGTCTGAATTCGGACTAAACGGCCGTGAAGTAAATTTTTCTTTACAACTAGCTAATGGAACAAGCGTATGGCCCACCCAATGTTAAGTGGTAACACCTATAACGAAGCAATGCAAGGCGTCAATCATAGCGTGACTTACGAAGCAATGCTTTGCTCTAAGCAAACATAAACAAAAATATTTATCGAAAATCGAGAGCAAATATCTAACGTGCAATCCAAAATATATCTACAGTAAAACCATTTTCATCTAAAAGAACGTGATTGAGCTTCAAACATTGGTAACATTATTGGTAGGAAGAAGGATTTATTTGGACTCTACTTGACCATTCAGTAAATTTGCCAATAAAAACTGTCAACGCGTTCACGCGTTTTTCGGAGTGAGGAGAAGCACGCGCCCATGTGACCACATCCACCGTAGCGGGGCGAAACCACACGTAATAATGACGTTAGCGTTTCCTAGTAACCGCTGTCAGGTGACGTCACGAGACGGGTGGCCTGCATCCCCTTATGCTTTAACTAAACTGAATAAAACAATTTAATAATAAAATATGTTATGATTACAACCCCAATAATCCCTAAATACAGTCTAGACTAGACTGCTGACACTTTCCAACCTCTGTAGACTAATAAATTAATTTATTATAAATTAATTTATTACGCAACTTAATGCCCATTTTTCCCTAACCTGGGAGTAAGTATTTTAAACGGGAGTCAAAGAGTCTAGTAACAAGTGAATTTTAAAAAACTTGTGATGCCCACATCATGGCCAAACTGTTCATCCGATTTTAATAAAAAAAACTATGAGACCAATCTGGAACTATATTTTTTCATAAGCGAGTTTTATAAAAAAATTAAAACATGATTAATACATGTATTAGTAATTTATTTTTAACGTAATGGGGATTAATGAACTTTTTAGTTCACTAATCAAGTTGGTTAAAAGGTACTTTTCATTATACAGGTAGAGCCTCCCACTAAACAGCTGAAACAAGACATTTTGAAACGCTTACAAAAACAAAATTAGGATAAAAGTGTTCAGTGGGATGTGCGAAGACGATCTAGAGATTAGCTGAGCCAGATTACTCCATAATCCTTAACTAAGGGCCGGTTCCACAGACTAATCGACTGATTAAATAATTCTGCATGCAAACAACTAAAAATGGCCCTTCACTAAAAATATCCCTAAGCTCATCCATTCCTTAACCAGCCGTTAAAACTGAAATGATTTTTTAAGAGAATGAGGAGCTCTCGTAAACCTCTGTTTCTTCACTAGTGTGGTTAGAGGCTCTGGTACGTGGTAGACATAAAAAGTAGGTATTACTTCCGGACGTTACCTATCACTGGCGAGTTTTATTGAGGTCATGGTTTGATTGGAGCGCTATAAACTAGGAAACCACTTTATTGTTGAACCTGTAAGAAGGTCCGTAAAAATGTTGATTAAAAAGCATTCATAAGAATACTACTATACTACTATAAAGTAACAATGGGATTCTAAAAACGTTTCATATAACAATGTAGTTTTTTTTAGTTATCATGGATTACCTAAACTAACGTAAACACCTCGTAAACTGTTTGTCATGATAATCCAAAGGTATCAGAACAAAAACAAGTATTGCTTTTTATTTTTTATCCTTTAAGAAGTATACATCCTGTGGGGTACGAAATTAAAATCAATAAAAAAATCGGTTGTCTGTAAAGTCGGTTTACTGTCGATAGTTGAACGTGACAACGTCATACAGCTGTCCACGCGGACGCATCGCTCACTCAAGTAGGAGAAAGACAGATGTCGAATGCTGTCATCACTTAAATCCTTAAATGGAACGCCTTTGAGCGAGGTAACGCTGTATGAGCCATGTTTTTTCGTGCGTGCAGCCGGCTCCATCGAATTATAAGACGTTGTCTCGTCAATAATGCAAACAAAGTCGTGCGTATTGTTGTTTGTGTACCAACCACTCATGAACAAAACGTTTCCACACAAAAACAGCACTTTCTACTCCCCAGTGTCACCAAATGGTTATCAGCACTTAGCCGAGTTCTAAAAACCTCGCGCATACGAATGAAATCTCAAGAACAATAAATCTTAGCTAGAGAGTGTTTCGGATTACGAGATCAGTGAGGACGAGCCTTTACAATTTATAGAACCCTGTTCAAGTAAATTGCTAAACAGATTGGAAAATACATTTAACCTAAAAAACTTTGGGATTAGACGAGATAACATAAAAAGGACTTTTGTAATGGTTATACTTTTTAGAGATTTATTGATTTGTGCCAACCCTTAAAAAGTTAACTGAATTTTTGACTTTTAACTTTATTACTACCAGTTTAAAGTTTTATTTAGAGTGAATTTCTTGAAGAGAAATATAGTGAAAAAGCTGTAGGCTGAATGTGTGAGTGTCTGCAATCATATCTAAATCAACAAAGTGTTCCAAATAAAATAGACTAGTATAATCAATTTAGTAAAATTTTGTAGAAATTTTAGCGAAATAAAATTAACTAAATAATACATTTAGCGATGGATAGTGAGCACATTATTTAATTAAACTCAAAATTGCGCGGAGTGATGATATTGTGATATAACAGGAAAGTATACTCTATGACCACTGGACAAAGTGCTCTTTCGAATGACACGAGAGTTTGATACGTGCTGGGTATTTTAGACTTTAGTACAATCCTGATGAATCTATTCTGATAACATTTAGAACCTTCTTTACAAAACAATTAGAACTTAACCCATTTTGACTTATTTATAAAAATAATGGTGCGAAATTGTGAATTGAAGTGACCATGAAAGTGCAGGACTAAATTTAAATTTGGGGTTAAGCATTTATGATGACATTGACAGTTATCAATAATTTTTAAGTGTATATAATTTATAAAGGTTTGGAGTGAGGGTTAAAATGCCTAAAAGACGGTTTTCATTGCGTATCTAACTCACTAATTGTGAAACAAAATTAAATCTGGAGGAATGACACCTAATATTGTGACAAAAACGATTATCTAATTGAAAAGCAATAGTAAGGGTTAAAGCGGAGGTTTTGCTGAAAGAGTTTTACCCCTAATGACTCGAAGACATGATTGGACATTCAGAATATAAAACAAAATTCTGTGTCTGGAATTCTGGCAATTAAAGTTTTATCAAAAAGAGGTCCAAAGATTTATTGAAAAAGGGTTAAAATGGGGGGGCAAAGAAGATAAAAACTTATTGAATAAGGGTTAAAAGTGTGAAGTTTTACAATTGTTAAAAATTGGAATAAATTGAGGAGTTTAAAATGTGGGTTTAAAAAGGGGATAAGAATAGGAAATTATTGAAAAAGGGGGTGAGAAGTGGAGTTTATAAAGGGGGTAAGAGTGAGTGACAATGAACGGCGCTAAGGGCCCTGAGCCCACCGTGGCGGTGGTCCCGCTGCCGGAGAGCGAGATGGATGCGCTGCTGCTGGGAAGGACTGCGGTGAGGACCTTCGACCAGTACATGAAAAACGTATGTATTTACACTACTATTCATATTTTCACTAGCTTATTTCGTCCCACTGCTGGGTAAAGGATTCCAGTTCCCCAAGGACTACCATCTCATCGTAATACGTCTTGACAAAGTTTTTTCTGCCGAGGTAGAGGCAGCCACTGTCAGGGATCCTGTAAGTGATGATCATCATCATCATCAGCCTAAAGAAGTCCAATGCTGGACATAGGCCTCTCCTACACATTTCCAGGAAAAACGATTCTGAGTCCTTTCCATCCACCGACTTGCCGTGATCTTAACAATGTCGTCGGTCCACCTGGTGGGTGGGCACCTTACGCTTCGTCTTCTGGTTCGTGGTCGCCATTCGAGAACCTTTATTCGTTTCTTTATAATAGGCCTGCCCATTGCCACTTCAACTTACTAACTCTACGAGCTATGTCGGTGACCTTGGTTCTTCTACGGATATCCTTATTTCTGATTCTATCACGTAGTAAAAATCCCAGCAGATGAGTTATAAGTGATGATGATCGCCTATAACTGCTGATAATTTGTACTAAATATCAAAGACTTTATGTAATTCCAAAAGTTATGGGCCGAGTGGGATTCGAACCCACAACCTTCGTCTTGATACGGGGGCTATTGGAACATAATCACACTCGTCTAATACTGTACTAAAGCGAACTTGGTCTAATAAATATGCTCGTGTCAATTTTTCAGTTTAATAAATCGGTGTAATTTGCCATGAGGTAAAGTTTTTAAAAGAGGGTTATAATAATTATATTATTGGGATCAAAAACCATCAGTTTAAAAAAATGTTTTGTTTAGATTATGCAATTTTTTTATTTTTTTTTCTGAGTTCATTAATTAAAAAGCAGCCAAGTGCGAGTCGGACTCGCCCATGAAGGGTTCCGTAGCATCAAGTAACATAATATACAGAAATAAACAGGAAACAGGTTCTTGTAGTTCGTCGAAAGGTAAATTAGGGCTTACGATTTATGACGTATAAAAAAAAAACTACTGGCTAGATCTCGTTCAAACCAAATATCGTTGAAAGTTTGCATAGTAATGTACAACATATATTTTTTTTAGTTTTATCATTCCCTTATTTTAGAAGTTAGAGGGGGGGGGACCAACTTTTTTCAACTTTGGAAGTGTCTCTCGCGCAAACTATTCAGTTTAGAAAAAAACAATATTAGAAACCTCAACATCATTTTTAAAGACCTATTCATAGATACCCCACACGTATGGGTTCGACGAAAAAAAATTTTTTGAGTTGCAGTTTGAAGTATGGGGACCCCCAAAATTTATAATTTTTTTTCTATTTTTGTGTAAAAATCTTAATGCGGTTTACAGATTACATCTACTCGCCAAGTTTCATCAGTGTAGCTCTTATGGTTTCGGAGAAAAATGGCTGTGACACGGTCGGACAGACAGACAGACAGACAGACAGACATGACGAATCTATAAGGGTTCCGTTTTTGCCATTTGGCTACGGAACCCTAAAAAGTGTGCTGAACTTTGATTATTTTTTGCATCAGACTTTTAACTCCATGTAACCGTTGCTTAAATGGATCACGAGGCGTTAATTGGCTTAATGGCATTTATTCTCATACTGGGCAGAGGATTACTTAGTTATAGTTGACTGGCCTCTCAGCTCAGTTGTTAGTAGCTCTGCCTTCTGCGCCGTAGGTCGTGGGTTCGATCCACACTGAGAACAAAACTGAAAACATCTAAAATAAACAAAAAAAGAAGAAAATTAAATATTAATTTTATGTGGTTAACTCAGATTTCTGATCTATGTTTTGTTTTCGCACTCAAAAGCCTTTTTTACAATGGTTTGAGTGAATTACTGACACGATAAGGTCAAGAAGAATAGACCGTTAAATCTTAGCCCCTTCCCACCGGTGTGTGATATCGCGCACGGAGGCGGATCAGCTCGCACGACACACCATGGGAACGGTCTCATGCGCCGAGGTGCGCGGTAGCACAGGAGCCCTTTCTGTGTGCGTTGCCGGGCGTCGTCGTCGGCTGTGCGTGATGATCTGCAGAACCACGCACCGTAGGAAGGCAGCATTAGATATCAAAATAAACAAATGGACGTGGCTCATATTATTTAACAATGGCTCATAGATAAGACTTAACTTAATCGTTTATTTAACTAACAGAGCATGGTGAATCAAACCTAAGTTTGACAAAAACTGAAAAGTAAGTACACCTCATTATCCATAGTAAGCAAGTGAAACCACAAGGAAAATCCAGTCTAATATTAATACATCTTCTATACAAAGGATTCGTTTAACTGTCTGTCTGTTTGTCCTTTGTCAAGTGTTGAAGCGAAGCCTGAAGAAATAATGATTGATAGGCAGCAGCCTTTACTTCCCCCCTCCCCCTCCAGTCGTCTTCAAAAGATAAATATTGTATTATACAAATTGAACAGCTGCATTCTAGGCTGCTTCTAGGGAGAACAGACACAGGCATAATGTTTGTAGGGCACGTTTTTAACGTGTGTGGCCTACTCTGTTGCAGATGATGGTTACCACTTAACATCCGGTGTGCTATTTGCTTGGTTAATTAATGAAGTAAGGATAGGAAAAATCTTATCACGGGTTTAGTCTTTACATTCTGTCTCAATAGAGTTTTAACATTAATACAACTAGCTGTATGAACAAACCACCATATATGGTCCACCAGATGCTGAGTGGTAGCCATCGCTTATAACAAAGCATTGCCTCGTAGGTTTAAAACGTCAGAAACATGCCCTACGGTGCACTGCCTTGCGTCCATCAACTTGAGGCATACTAATGTTCAGCCTCACGTGCCAGTAATGTCACCCACACCCTTCAAACCTGTACACAGCGATATTGCTTCACGACAGCAATAGGCATGGTGGTAGTACGCACCCCCACGAGACATGCACAAAGAGCTCTACTACTATAGTACATTATTGCAAAGGCAGCGAAATAGGCAATTGCAGGTCGAGTATGAGTTTGAAGGCCGAGCCGCAGGCGAGGACTTCAATGATACGAGACAGGCAATTGCCATTTCGGCCGAGGCACAAACAGGGTTATTCATTATTAGCTGCAAATACTCAGGAATTAGGTACAACAAATAAAATAAAAAATATTTATAAAAGAATTTTTTTAAATTTTGATCAAAAATTTTTTTAAGTTTTTGTATCAAAATTTTATTTTTATTAATTTCTTTACGGCTATTGCATAATGATTGCCACGGAGAACAGGACGATGACCCACCCAGGCGGTGACTGAACGCAGAGTGTCACTCACGGCGCGCGGGCGCGGATCAAAGGTCAAAATAGGTCAGGCGCCAATGATTCCTTTATCGATTTTCTCGGGATTTTCATAACAAAACTTAAAAAAAATCATTTCATAAATATTTTTTATTTTATTTGTTGAACCTAATTCCTGAGTATTTGCAGCTAATAATGAATAACCCTGTATAGTGCTTTTCTTAAAAAAATGCAAGGAAATAAAACAGGGTCTTTTACATAATACATTTATTTTTAAATAACTAAATAACAACGAACTCCGCTTTACAGCCAATTTTTTTTTGAAATTTTACAGTTTGTGCCGAAAGATAAACGCATCTGTGGCTATACAGCCACGAGAACGCAATGTGTACGATAGATGAAAGAGTTCTAAATTCAAACAGCACACCGTTTCATACAACATTGCCGGAGCGAGAACGCGCCGGGAAATGATTTTGGTTTTTCAGTCTACGTAAATATGATACTTCGCGTGTTCTATAATGAAAAGTAATGACAATATTTCCGCGCATGTTTAAGAAAAAACTATTTACTGGAAGGTTATCGTCAATTTTAAATATATAATAAAATATTATAGACAACCAACGCAACACTATCTAGTCCCAAACTAAGCAGAGCTTGTACTATGGGAACCAAATAGCTAATAATACTTTTTTTTTTGTAAATACATACTAAGAATACAATATAACACCGAGACAAAGAACAAACATCTGTGTTCACCACACAAATATTTGTTTTCGGTGGGGATCGAACCCACGACCTACGGCTCAGAAGGCAGAGCTACATACCAACTGAGCTGAGACGCCAGCCAAAATTATAATACTGATTAAGTTTGTCTGAGGCTTTTATTTTAAGGCTAAAATGCTCATTGTATTTAGTGCTCACTTGAAATATCTGACCTAGAGCCTTGACCTAGAACCGCGAAGCTGTATTATTTTATTTTATTATATCAACAAAGACTTTAGTATCAGCTAAAAACGTACACTACAACTGTATGTCTCATGCCAGTCCATCGTAGGGCACGTACCTGATGTGCGTGACCTACGATACAATGCTTTGTTATAGGCGATGGTTACCACCTTACATCAGGTGGTTCATATTACGAGATAATTGTAAGTTTAAAAAACTTGTGAAACCGACTTCATTGTCAAACGGCTAAACCGATTTTAATCAAATTTGTTTGGGACAATCTGTACGTAAGAATAACCTTCCAAATAAAAAAATAATTTTCTAAATCGGTTCATAAATGACGGAGGCATGCAGTTACAAACATTAAAAAAAATGGCAACACCGATTTTAATAAAATTAAAACGGGACCAATCTGGAAGCAGTACCTTTCAGATAAAAAAATATTTTTTCAAATCGGCTCACAAATGACAAATGACGAAGTTATGCGGTAACAAACATTAAAAATAAAAAGAAATAAAAAAAAATACAACCGAATTGAGAACCTCCTCCTTTTTGATTGGAAGTCAGTTAAAAGTGATCGGTATGTGGATGGTGGTTATAGAAGAAGAGGTAGACCAAAGAAAAGATGGATACGTCAAAGATAATAATAATAATAAATAAATATTGTGGACAATTCACACAACACTACCCAGCCCCAAACTAAGCAGAGCTTGTAATATGGGAACCGGATAGCTGATATAATACTTGAATACATTTTTTTTTTTGTAAATACATACTTAGAATACATATAACACCCAGACAGAGAACAAACATTTATGTTCACCACACAAATATTTGTTCTCGGTGGGGATCGAACCCACGACCTACGACATAAAGATGACATGAGCAAGAAAGGAGTGAGCACTGACATGACCAATGATAGAGGGGAGTGGAAGAAGAAAACCTGTTGTGCCGACACTTAGTGTGGGATAAGGGTAGGAAGGTGATGATGATATTGTAGTACTTATCGGGTCCGTGGGGAACCGACGCCTCGCGGCTCTTCAAAATGTTGTCTAGGCGACTGATCGAGGCGACGCGTGACCCAAGAGCTGGTGGGTATCTGGCGCAGCGTATAAGCATTGCTATTCAGCGTGGCAATGCCGCCAGCGTCTTGGGGACGCTTCCGTCTGGCACTGATTTGGATCAGTTGAGCTATCTCTAGATCGTTTGTAACGATCTGCAGATAGCTCAACTGTTTCTTGTGTATTTTGTACATTTTGTAAATATTTGTTTAATTGTTAGTTTCTTTGTGTAAATAAATGTAATTATAGTAATACTACGTCATATACTATAATATGACGTCATGTGGTCTTACTAAGCTGAGTCGAGAGCGCAGTTGGTCTCGTTAAATAATGACATTTATCAGCCCTCTGTGGAATAAACGTTTGACTCGTATAATTGTTTGAGAACACAACTACGAGGTAACCTTAGAGGTAGAAACTTATATAGCGCACAGAAGGTACAGAAAGCAGAACGAAAGCGAACATTATGAACATGAAAATTTACGGAAAGTCAAATCTGGACAAATTCACCCGATCTTTCCGTAACGGCTAGATCTATTTAGATAAAACTGAGAAAATATGAAACAGGATCAAGACTACACGGTAGAAATAACGTCGCTTTCACTCGTGCCAGCGTTATCAATATGATTCACAAGACAGGCAAAATCTATTCGTACGTAGCTACAGGCTTCTTCACTATGTGTTATTTTCCATTGAAAACCCTAATATAGAATACTACTTATTTGCCTTTTGCTTTCAAACGTATTTAAAATGAAAAAAGCTAGTATGAACAAACACGTCTACATTGAGTATGAACACAGGTATGTATAGTAATTGCTCTGAGATCAGTTTGTTCGTAAACTCTATGTAGATGCGACTGTACGAGATTTGGGAGTACATTTGAATGAGATTACAGCCACCGCGCTGTTGCCAAATATAATTGTTGACCTGTACTCTCTAGTACAGTAGGTCTACCACAAGCTCTGTCTGGCTCTGGTTTTGAGTCTGTGTGAGTGCTCACCAGTGTATTATACTGTGTGTGTGACACTATTTTTATGAAACGACGCACAGTGGGGCAAGATTCTTAAAAAGTGTCGTTAATTCATAATTATATTTTAGAGTGGACGTTTCAATATGACGAGATAGGTTTATCAAAAAAAGGTAGGTATAAGTATGTTATCAACTTTATTTACATAATATTATATAAGTATAAACAATATGATATTTTTATGTCTATTACATCTTAAATTATAACTACCCTAATCACTTTCATCGCTACAATCAGTATCCTCATCATATTCAGAATTAATTTGAGTGTCATCATCCGTAGATTCTTCACTTGGCTGTATTGATGGAGGTATCAGAAGATTTAGAACTTCTTGGGGAAGTGAAGTTAACTTTTTTTTTGGCAGTTTCCTTTTACTTGTTATCACAGGGTCTGATGACAACAGCAAGAGGTTGAAAATATCAGCGTTAGATTTCTCGCGACTGCATTTTCTAGAATGATGTTCCCTGAATTTTTTAAAGTCCTTGTTCCGGGCTTCTTGGGCCTCTTCCGTTAATTGGCCTATCGGCAAAAGCGCATTCTTTATTATTTCTGGCCCGTGAATAAAAAACTTGTGAACAGTGGGCGGCATATCAAACCACGGGTACTTTTGCACAAAGTATTTGGCAGTGTCAGTTGCATACGTGCGGAATTTTTCCACATTAATATCATAGCCAGATGACATGGCAATTAATATATTGTGCATTTTTTTTATTAATTGTAAATCCAGGTTTGTAATTTCCGCAGACACAGCGGCATTTTTAAAAAAGCGTCTCGCTGTGTTCCCATCATTCGAATTTCCAAATCCTGGTTTGGGCTTGTCCACTATCAAGCCCAACCTTTCTTTGAACTGAGTCTGAATTTTTCTCTTGGTTTCTTCAACCTTTTCTTTATCTGAAACCCCTGCTACATTTTTCTTGTTTTTCCGAGCCTGTTTTTTTTTTATAGGAAGTCTGTATGCCAGATGCAAGAGACATTCAAAAAAACGTATCCATCCGTGTAAAACTGAAATGCCGAATTCCAAATTTTCTGTTTGGATAGGTCTAGAAAGCACTTTAGCTATATCATTGAAGTCTTTGGTTGTAGCTCCACATATGTAGCACTTCTGTGTTGAAGTTGTGTTCGTGACCGCATTGCAGACTTTCCCATCAATCATCGCAAAAATCAAGGTATGATTAACTTTCATATTGTGTTCAGCTAGTTGTACGATACTGGGTTCAAGA
The DNA here is from genome assembly GCA_947578465.1 of Thera obeliscata. Lineage (NCBI taxonomy): Eukaryota > Metazoa > Arthropoda > Insecta > Lepidoptera > Geometridae > Thera > Thera obeliscata. The sequence continues at coordinate 25,958,272 of OX387916.1, read as the reverse complement.
TTTCTTATTTGATCGTCTATCCTTTTTTTTTCTTCCACTGAAACTGCGGCGCTTTCTTTGACAAATTCTATTTTTAAAGGTATGCAATACCTAGTCGAACTTGGTCTAGGGTTTTGCCAAATAACCTTCGACCCAGATGTCAAACGTAGGGGTACATAACATGTTATAAAAACAGCTGCATCACTGGCTTCAGAACCATAAAAAGCTTGTTTATAAGAGCTATGGCCGCTACTGCCATCAAATCCCCATTTTGAAAATAAACACATATTTTCTAACTCTTCACTATTCAGGCTACGCAACACTTCTCTCTGTACCAAAGCCAAACGTTTAGTGGTAAGGTCAAGCATTATCTGTAAATCCACGTGTACAGAAGTTTCGCTAACACTGATTTGATTAGGCTCCGGGTAACATTGTTTTTTTGCAGCCTGTACGATTTTATAAGACGGGTAGATTTTTGGAGATTTTGATCTCAATATATTGTATTGATGACGAGATAAATTCGCTTCCACTAAGAGTGCTACAGCATCCTCTCCTGACATCATCGTAACTGTCTCAAGTGACTGTTGATAGGCTTTAGAATATTCAGAAGGTTTTAATGGATCGGATAAAATATCTTTGATTATTTTGGAAGCCGCGCCCTGTCCCGAAGCTTTCAATTTCATTTGTGTGGCATAAATGAGCTCAGGTAGAGGCATAGATTTTCTCAAATCTTGAGTCCTTTGTCGCTTTATCCTCTCGGTGCTCTCCTCAAAAAGTATTGCTGGACGACCGGGAATGCTTCGTTTTATTTTACGTGTAGGAAAGGCAAGTGATGAGTCTAGCCACGTGTTATTTTTGTCGCAAAATCTACTTTCCATGCGGTGCGCTGCTTCCCATCGTGACTTATAGTCTGATTTAAAACGATTTATCGTTTGCGAAATAGCTGTCCGAAAGTCACCGACACATCCCGTCCTTTTAACAATTTCCTTTTGAAGCGAGTCTATTTGATCTTGAAGTTTCGTATGTCCAGAGTTCTTCATTATCATAAACAACTCACGTCTTGTCATAAATAAGGCATCGGAGGCCGTACCTGTGTAAAAAATAAATAATAAGTATTTTAATAATAAGAACGATTAATTTTAAATTGATATTTATTTTAATTCGGGCAAACATGGGCAATAATTTAAAATACAATCGTAATCTGTAATAGTTGGTACTGCAAAAAAAAACCGAAGGTAAGCCCGGACAGCCACGGAACATAACTAATTCTCTAGTAGTTTCATCGTGTTTTTAATTCTGACTTCCTTTTTCACGCAATCATTTATTCATCGTTTTATCCATCCAAACAAACATTAAAATGTATATATATAGTTTTCAACAATAGGTTACGTACCTGAACTTGACGCTTCCATATTTTTTTTCGGTCTAGAAGACGTGTATTTAAAATAAAACTAGGTACACTCCAAAGTTGCGCTGGCGCACGATTAACACTTGTACGTTTCACGAGAGATCGGCTCAGACTGAGTGGTATGGTACGGAGTGAGGGTTGGGCGGGTCGCGCCTGTTTACTTGCGGTGTTGTACTACAGCTATAGGATTATGTTGTAGCACACAAAGCTACCTGCTAGCGTAGAATTTGTTATTTCTATTTAATGTATAGAATTAAGTCATCTTGCCCCACTGTGCGACGGGATATTCATTATGATTAAATTTTTCTGAGTTTACTTCCGATATTTCGGCACAGTTGCATGTATTAGATCAGGGTAACTTTATATTATAAAGAAAATATGAAATAGTAAGTAAATGGTTTAATTACATCAATGTCTTTACAATTTACACTTTATTTAACTAAATTATAGCTTTAGACACGTTATTCAACACAAAACTACCTTACAGTAAAAATATATCAACTACGAAGAGAACTAGGTACTTATCTTAACAATCAAGGGGTGTACTCAGAGCCGAATTACATCGACAGTACACAGAACGAAACGATAACCTCCTCAGTCGAGTCTCAAGCCCAGAATAATCCACCGCCTCGCCTAGCCTCAGTCAGGCGACCCACATGACAGTTGATAGACAGCGCCCCCTATCGGCATTATCGTCATCCGTTCTGCGTAGCTTCTGACTACCAATAACAATTTATTGATATAATAAATTGTTAATAATTTCGAACAAATAATAATAAAATATAACATTATTTATCAAATCGTTTTAAAGCAACTACATTGTTCTTAAATTAAATAAACAAAACTATCTTTTTATTTTAAACATTATAGACTATCCTTCTTTCTTACTTCAATAATCATAATTATTTTAATACAGATTTCTAAAAGCATTTAAATAACAAATTGAATAAATTTTAGCCCCTATTATCTACTAGATACGACACATGCACCATGATCACGGATGAACTCATAAAAATAGTGTTAAAAACCATGATATTAGTTTCAAAAGTTATATTGTGTGTGTGACGTTTCGACGTAGGATTTATTTAGTCAACACTCACACAGACTCAAAACCAGAGCCAGAGACAGAGCCAGACAGAGCTTGTGGTAAGCCAACAGGTAGCAAAGTTCTTTGTGTGTGTCTCGTCCGGGTGTATACATAATAATAAGGACCGATTTCATATAAATCTATCAAGAAGTAAAGAAAAGTTTCATCAATCGTGTTTCTGTATTTGATTTATTTAGGTTACATTCTCAAGTAATCACTGTATTAATATCAAGTTTGTAATTTATTAATAGTTTTATCATTGATTTTTGTATATTTTAACTGTTTTATTCCTGTTTTAGTATTTAATAATTGTTAGATTTTAATAAGTTTAGTAAATTTGTGAATCCAAATTTTGCATGCCATTAGAGGGCAGAATCACAATGGATATCAAAATTATTATACATAAAAACCCTTGTCCATGTGATTCGGCAAATAAATACACTTTGACTTTGATCGTTCTTCCTAGAAATGTGTATGCGAGACCATTGTCTACCAGTGGATTTCTTCAGGCTGATGATGAAGATTTAAAATAACCATTTGCGTCTTTTCTAGAATCGAACCCCAGTAAGGCTAGATGTCGACCGTGCCTTAGTGTTGTGTACGATTAGGAAATGCCGTGTAGACGCGTCATGCGTGATCAATCAATTAGCGCCAACAGCGGCGCGCCCTGTCTTATGGCCCGTCCACACCCACACCCACACCACCGGACCACTCACTGTGCATATTACATGCATATTAGGAATATCCACATATACAGGGTGGAATTTTGTAATGCCACCTCTAGAGAAAGTACTCTTAATACTGCAGATAAAAAATTATACTCAAAGGAAACATTCCTTTATTTTTGAATAGAAAGCAAACTGCATCCAAGATTTTCGTAAATTCTTTTCTCCCACACCCGGGAATCAAACCGGCTAAAACCTGAAAAAATTATACCCTGTACTTTTATTGCATCGATCGTTAGGGTCAATTATAAGGATGAAATCTACGAGTATGTCGCAAAGGAGTCTGCATTACAAAAGATGATTGTTAGTTAAAGAGCTTTAACTTGACTCATTGAATTTGTAACTTCAGATTTCCTGGTTTTGCTTTCATTTAATTTATCATGTTTGTTAGAGAGATTTCATCCTTATAATTGACCCTAACGATCGATGCAATAAAAGAAAAGAGTATAATTTTTCAGATTTTAGCCGGTTCGATTCCCGGGTGTGGGAGAAGAGAATTTTCGAAAATCTTTGAATGTTGTTTGCTTTCTATTCAAAAATAAAGGAATGTTTCCTTTGAGTAAAATTTTCTATCTGCAGTATTAAGAGTACTTTCCCTAGAGGTGGCATTACAAAATTCCACCCTGTATAGTGCTTTTATGCGAAAGTTGTCGAATAAGCTGAATAACAAAAGCAATATTATAAAGTATATATTTAAGGGGCTGACCACCGTTGAGTGTTTCAAATGTATTGTGGTTTGGAAGTTTTGAGCCAGTAATTGACTCACTTTTAGCTGTAAGAAGATATTATACATAGTAACACACTAGTGTTACTATGTACTAACATTTGTTGTGAAATGTACTAACATTTCAGAATCTCCAAGGGGTAGGCAGCGGCACATCCAAACATTACATGGTGTCTTATCGAAGCATGGAGAAAAAAGATTGGTATTTTTGTTCGTTTAAGAAGAATAACCTAGTACCTATACCCTGTTTGCATTTAAGGATATAGTTTGTTTTATTTTGTGTATATTCAATAAACTTTTTTCATTTCATTTCAATAAATAAAGAAAATCATATCACTATTTCTGAAAAGTAAAACTTGAACTACCTATCATGATTCTTAGCACTATTTTACAAAACCAATAAAAGAGTGCAAGTTGTATTCTAAATTCAAATTAATGTCATATCTCGTTATTCATATTCAATAAAATGTTTCTGAAAAGTGTTTTTCTTGAAACTTTATAAGCACCTTTTTCAAAAAAACAGGTACTGTATGTAGCCATAGTCCCATAGTATTGGTTATGGTTGGCTTAGCGCCAGGTCCCGTAACTATCGCGATATCGGGCCGCGTGCAGTGCCTTGTAACGGCACATTATCACTATCGCTATCAGCTATCGTAACCTATCACTATTAATGCTATCTTACTATAGCCGTGAAGCAGTATTGCTGTGTTTCGGTTTGAAGGGTGAAGCTTTGGTCTCGCGATCGTAACGCACAACGCTGCGGTATACGGCTTGACGCAGCGTCACACGATTGCACTTCGCCGCTGACACAAACTGCGACGGAACAAGAGACCATTCTAGACGTTTTTCATAAGATTATGTGTCCGCCGCCACATGCTGCATACCGCAGCGTTGTGCGTTACGATCGCGAGAACAAAGCTTGAGGCTGAACATCTGTATGCCTCAAGTTGATGGACGCAAGGCATCGTATAGAGCACGTTCTTGACGTGCGTGACCTACGAGGCAATGATTTGTTAAACGCGATGGGTATTACTTTACATCAGGTGGGACATATGCTTTTTCAATCAGCTTGTTGTATAAAAAAACTAATGCTTTAGAAAAGCAAAAGCAGTGAAGAAATACATGAAAGGATTATTTTGAAAGCTAAAAGACCGGAAGAGCATCAACCGCGTGGAAGGTGACCATGGGCGACCACTTCCCATCAGGTGGCTTTTCAGCTCATATTTTGGTCATAGCATAACAAAAAGCCTTAAATATCACTGGCACTTTTTTATATCAATTTCAAAAATGTGCTTATTCAGTAGTATCACTTTGAAACGTCTTAAAGCTAGGTGAGTCTTGGTGCCAGTTCCACGCGACCAAGCCGACGCAAAAACAGGCAAAAACATACTATTTGGTAACCTAGTGCCAGAACTAATTTAGTCGATGATTTTTCTAGAAGTTGCTCATCAGTCACCGGACCCCTATTTGTCAAATTAAGTCCATTTCCCGCGAATGGCCGACCATCTTAGGGTTTTTTGGGCAATGAAGCTATACTAAACTTAGTTAACTTGTCAATTTTTGCGTCTGGTTACTCAGAACACCATTAACTTTAATCTGCGAATTAGCTAATAAAGATTCGTCAAATATGAGAAATACTTATACTATTTACCATTTCTTATAAATGTATTATTATTCTAAGTATGTATTTACAAAAAATAATTATTCAAGCATCATATCAGGAGCCTAATTCTCGGCTCATCTCGGATCATTTTGCAATTTTATTTTATTGCTTCTTTTCGAAGAGAGAATGGATGATTTCCTTGAGTAACTCATCGACGACCTCATCGTAGAAGCCTTGACAGCTACGATATACGGAAAACGTAGAAAAAGTGCGGAGTTGTGCAATGCCAATGTGTAGTTAAGGGACATTGAAAATTTCGGTCGGCTCGAGTTTTAGTTTTATCTGGTTCGCATCATACAAGTTTCGATTAGTTTGGGTCTAGATAGTGTTGTGTGAATTTTCCACAATATTTATTTAATTTTATATTTATTTTTTTATTAGGAACGTTAGATAAAATTTCACATTTTAAGAAGTTCACTGTTGAACCTAAAGTCAAAGTCTCAACCTCGAAGAAGTTTGACACCAAGTTTGTTAACGCGTCTTAATTGAGTTTGAATGGCTTATAATTTGACCCCAATGCGGCTTTCCACAAAAGGTTTGTCATGAAAATAAGTCTAATTTTCAAAATTCTACTAACGTGTGGGTAGAATTTGCCGCTTTTGGCTTACTATACATTTTTAAACCTTGTTTAACCAGACAGGTGGCTAGCGGAGCGAGTCAAATCAGCAACTTGTCAAAATGTTATGCATCCATTGTACCAAATAACTCTTATTACCAGGCAGATAAGATTTGAAATGCAATACTCACTATCACAATTACTGAAGCAAACGAATCTTACGAATTATGATTTGAAAATGGAACAACGAAGTCACAGATAGCTTAAAAGAACTAACCACCTAGACTTTATGCTGATTTAATTTTGGGCTGTTAGTACTTTGACATAAGGTTCAATATTGTGTAATTATTGTGGGAAGGTTCGGTCAGCTAATGGCATTGGTTATTTGGTTATGAGGTGAAAGTGATTTGGGACCCTTTTAGCTAGAGTAAGTGCTGACCTGTATTTTCTTTAATTTATTTTTTGCCAAACTGACGCGCTGTGGAAAGAAATTATGAATTTTTGTACTAATAATATAAAAAAAGTGCATGTTAGCAAGAAAAGCACACATTTGCAGATTACATTTTCTGGGTGGCTTATAATTTAAAAAGAATCATTAAATCTTAGGCCACAATTTAAACAACAATTAGTTTAGTTTATTGCAAGAAATCTGAAGTAACATTAGAAATACACATCAAAAATATAAAATTTACACAATTTTTAAATATATGTTATAGAAAACTACATAAATCTATAAAATAATAACAAAACTGTAATCCAATTTCCTATGCTAAAGAAATCAGAAATTAGAAATATTTATTGCATAACTGTTGTACAGAAAAGATCTTAATGGATATGGCTAGGTAGGTACAGCTTTCACTGTTTGTCTGATCCGGACGTACAATAAAAGGGCAAATGGGAAGTTTAGTTAGATACTAACACACGTTCATTAAGCCAGAAATTAGAATATATTTTTTACACTAAAGATACAAACAGTCAAATTAATCATGGAATTATCTATTATGGTAAGCGTCCACTTGTCGGTATCGTACGCAACGGACGCGTCGCATCAAACAGATACAAGTTTTCAGAGTGCGTCCACTGTATTGGCAGCGTACCGATTACCGACGGTGAGTACCAGAATACGGATTGACGATGCCAGTTCATTCGGATTTTCGTAGTGATCGTTCGTGCGGACTCTGTGATGATGGAGGAAAGCGATGAAGAACAAATTGTCGTTTTAGCTTGTTTGTTAGCAGAAGAGGAAGAATTGGAAAAAAAAGAAAAAAGGAAACATAGTAATCTAGATACACGACATATTCAAGAAGTGATCGGAACATGGAGAATATCACACCCGGTTTCCTGATTTGTCAAACGATGATACCAAGTTCTTCCAATATTTTCGTATGTCGCAAGCTAAATTCAATTATCTTGTTGATATCCTGAAACCACATTTACTGAGAACGCGCGGGGTGCGTCCACTGATCGGCATTCCGTATGACGTCTTCGACACGCATCGCAAAAGTTGCCTCTCGGAGCAACGGTGTCGGCATTGCTGATGTGCGATGCGTACGATGCGGACAGGTGGACGCACTTATATGAGTCTCTACACAAAGAATGCTACGGGAGGCGATAATGTACATCATGTTATTGTACACACTGTTATTACGATGCCAGTTAAGCCATATGCACACTGGAGCAATTCAAACATGATCATTTACTTTTTTGTTCTGGCACTGGATACTTATACCTTGTCCTTGATACTTTATAGGGCGGATCCGATTTGGATAGGTTAGGTTATGTTAGAACATAAAAATTACGCACAAGGCGAGCGAGCAGAGCGAGCGTGCCGCGGTAGCGGCCGCCGCAGTGCCAGAGAATGTTTTTTTCCCAATAAGCTCAAAGGGGCTACTTGTTTAGTACAAATATTCATCACTAGATAAAAATAATAATAATCGAAATATTAATCTGCGACAGTGTACATGGACCTTTACAATTTTCCAGTGGAAAAAAAGTGGCATCGTTTTAACAGTGCGTACATTAACTGGCCGTACATTAACCGGACTCAATGCTACGATCCGTTGCGTGCGACGCGTCCGTTGCGTGCGATACCGACAAGTGGACGCTTAGCATTATATACCGCAATACTTACCTATCTTACTAAAAAACGGCATCTATCAAAACCTAATTAATCGAAAGCTCTGAAGTCCAACATTATTGTCAATGGAAGTCCACTGAGCAGTAAAAGCGATAATAATCCGTCCGCGAGCGAAATGAACGAATGGATGAATGATTGAACGAATAATGGAGCTCGCTGATTGGCTGGACCATTGTTCGGTGACAGGCTCGTTTAACAGCATTGTGATATTGTAATGGTATTCAAATAGACTACATTACATTTATACTTCTCATTTTTTATCGATCTCTTTGGTTCTACGATATACGATGTTTTCCTTCACCGTCTGCGACAGAATTTTACATATATTTGTATCTCTTTATTATAAAGTCTAACTAGTGGCATGTGCCGTCTCGCTCTAACTCATGGCTGGTCCGATTTCTGTCCTTGTCTCCGAGATTGAAGGCGCTACAAAAAGTCAATTAGATGTCTCTTCGACCCGCGGCCTGTAGGGCTTGTAGTCTAGGAGACACTCGCAAATCTACCACTATCTATAATTATATGTAACGACAACGACCACGGCTGTTGTAACACGGTCGAAACGTTAGGAAATAATAAAGGTAATCACGATAAACACCCGTTTCTTCCATATAATCATGCATAAAGATTGCGTTAATTTAAAAAGTGATACCACTATCTATATTATACTGTTCAATTAAACGACATAGTTACATAGGTATACATTCCATCTTCTGGTATCCAATCCTGCTTCCTACTTAAGGCAAAGGCGACAGTCGATGTACCTGCTTCTCGCTCGCACATTTCGACTTTAAAAAAAAAACACTCAATTTTACTAAGCTCGTTTATCAAAAATCGTGAGCAACACACAACAAGGCAGTATATACAATACAGTAGAACATTATTTTGATTTAGCTCGTACCGACCGAAAAGTAAAGCGCCCACCCACCAGATGGACCGACGACATTGTTAAGATCGTGGCAAGTTGTTGGATGGAAAGAGCTCAGCATCGTTCTTCCTGGAAATTTGTAGGAGAGGCCTATGTCCAGCAGTGGACTTCGTCAGGCTGATGATGATGATGATCTCGTAGAGTACAGCCAGCGTTTGAAATATAAGTGCAAAAAATGTGTTAAAAACCTCTAAAATTATCAGTGTTTCTCTATTTTATTATGCATGTATTATACATACCTTCCTCTTAAATCACTCTATCAATAAAAGAAACTGTATCAAAATCCGTTGTCTAGTTTGATAGATCTAAACATATAAAAGGACAGACACACAGCGGGCGACTTTATTTTTTACTATGTAGTGATTTTAATTGGGTTTTTCCTTACTTAAAAATGCTCGAGCCCGCCTTTCAAAGTTTTTGCTTCAAAATTGCTTTGTGTTTGCAAATCTAACACATAAAATGAAACGAGCGCGAGCTCGTGCTCTATAGCAAGTGATTCAGTAGAGCGGCCATCTTGAAAAAGAAAGTGTTCCGATTTGTTTTGTTTGTTAGATTGTGCTGTCTAAGGATTATTACGGATAACCATTCTAGCTCTGATTATAAACACTTCGAAGCATAAATAATCAAAGTTTTTCAACTTACTTTGCGTATTTTTATGATTTGATTTGTTTTTAAATGTTCCTTTAATATTTCAGCGACAAAATCACCGATCGAAATATTTTAAGACAGCTTATAAGTATCACATTGATCCTTTCACCACACTCGTTTCCAAAGAACCAGTGACTCGAAATGAAGAAGAAGAATTATCACTTATCTTAAGAGTTTGTCCAGGGTAGGAATATAACCTACAACCTACAGCGTAGAACTACATATTATGTGAGGCTAGAAAACAAAAAAACTAACTTAAAAATTAACTGCTTTGTAAAAAACTACGGGCAATCTTGTCCACATTGTCCTTAGTTTTTTACAAAACAGAATAAACATAAAGCTAAAGGAGTTGTCCTAAAAATGTGACCTATTTTGTTAGGTATTTTTATTGTACTGTGGAAGAATCATCATCATCATTAATAGTTCCACGCGATCAAGTTTTTAGTTTCCCTAATTTTTCTCTAGATGAAAAGCCAAAAAAAAGCGTTTTTTTGAAGTGGTACCCATTGCCTATAACAAAGCATTGTCTCGCAGGTCACACAAATCCGGGGCGTGCCCTACGTCCATCAACTTGAGGCTATAGACCTAAGTTATTCAAGTTAGTTTGGCACTTGCTTTGACAGTTTGCTTCAGTAGCTATGTACCATATAACCGACTCCATCACGGACCGGAAACGGATATAGCACAGGAAACGCGTTTACGAGAGGATATAGCCTGGGGCTGGCACTTGGTGGCGAAGTGTGAACACAGGGATGTTATACAGGGTGGTATGAAACTAGAACACACTGAACTACAAGTTTTAGTACAATATAACACATTTATTTACAATTAAACAAATATTAACAAAATGTTCAAAATACACAACAACAGTTTGAGCTAAAACTGACCTCTCAGCTCAGTTGGTCCTCTCTACCTTTTACGCCGTAGGTCGGGGGTTCGATACCCAACGAGAACAAAATATTTGTGTGGTGAACGCGGGTGTTAATTCTCTGTCTGTGTGTTATATTGTATTCTAAGTATGTAATAACAAAAACAAAAAAATGTATATGAGTATTAATCAGCTATCTGGTTCCCATAGAAAAAAACCACATAAAAATATTTGTTCTGGGTGATGGGGATCGAACACGCGACCTACGGCGCAGAAGGCGGAGCTCTACCGACTGAGCTGAGAGGACAGTCAAACGATGTAAGCGTCTCCGCTAGAAATCATCAATAACAAACTTAAAGAAAATCAAATAAAACAAAATTACAAAAACGCATTGATTGATAAGTTTGATAAGTTAGTTCAAGTGTTAGATTGAGTTATTTGTCAAAAATCTAAACTTTATGTATAACTCCGCTCGGCTTCCAATGGCGCCGGACTCGTTAATCAAACTTAAACCACGGTCTCTGAGCCGCGGGAAACGTAAAGACGGACGTCAAGTAGCGTTGTGGACTGACTGACTTTTTGAATTTCACTGAAACTCGGCAACCGTTACATAGAGGGCACTGGTGGTCTAGTAACTGCGGCTTCGTCTTCCGATTCAAAGGTCGTGGGTTCACATCCAGTCATGCACCGATGTATCAGTTGAAAAATGTATGTGCACTGTTCCAGTACTCTCAAACAGTGAAGGAAAACATCGTGAGAAAACCGGCATGTCATAGAATCCAATAAAATCTAAATCAATTGTGTGGAGTGCACGAAAGGTGCCTCCCTGAGGCGCGTGTAAAATCCTTTCAACACACTGGTTTGAAAGAACTACCAACGCAGAGAAAAGGCCTGCACGTATAGGCGATGGCGATCAGCTGAACCGTTGTTAAATATGACAGCGATAGCCTAGATGTGCGCAGCCTTTACTCTAAACATCAGTACGAAACATCATTTAATGATTATCATGAAATACAAGTCAAAATGATAACAGTATAAATAAACTAAATAGTGTATTTTACTTGAGAAGCATGCGAAGTCGCAGGCAGAAGCTAATAACTCCAAGTAACTAGAGTTTGCAGAGTCATGGTGTCTTGGGTATCCATTAAACATGGATTATTTGTCAAAAAAAACATGACTTTTCAAATAACTTTGTAGCGGAGAGTTGAGTCATTAATCAAATACAGTGCTTTATAACATCTAGGTTTTGATTAGGTAACTCGCGACAGATTTGCGACAGGTGTAAATGAGCAATCATTGCTGCAACAAGCTAAATTTTTTTTTATGCCATAGCAGGCAGAACAGCAGACGGGCCACCTGATGGAAAGTAGTCACCGTCACCGTCATTACTAAAAGTCAACCCACTGGTTTTGTGATTGCGGCCAGCATTGGGAAATGCATCGTAGGGCACGTTCGTGACGTGCGTGACCTATGAAGACAATGCTTTGTTATAGGCAATGGTTACCACTTAACATCAGGTTGCATCAGCTTCTTCTTCTTAAATTTAAGAGTTGTCGGGGTTTTGATGCAGTTTTCTCCAATTAAGTCTTTCGAATGCGGCCTCCTTGACTTCCTTATACGACATGACAGCTACTTTTTCTTTTATCTGGCTCATGTAACTTATTCTTGGCCTTCCTCTTCCCCCATCAGAGCTAATAGTATAAAAAAAACAAAAAACATTTCTAAGAACGTTTTATTTATAGCAAGCAAACAAGTGTTTTGACTCCGCTAAACAAAAATAAAATTGTATTTACCAAAAATAATAAATGAAGGTTTCTTACAACCAAAAGAAACAAATCCACTGAAAAAGCTGTTTCACAGTTTTTTATGGCCGAGAATAAAATGAAATTGACGTATTTCACGGCGATCAATCACGTTATTTGATCGAAAGGGTACGATTAAGAAAACGATTTATCTTTTACAAAAAAGGTGTCAATGTTTGGTGAAAACTGAGGTCTCCAGAATAACGGACGTCATTTTAATTTAGGCTAGTTTTCATCCAAGCACTGGGGTCGTATTTTTATTCTTATTATCTGATATTTCTTACTGAAAACTCAACAAAATGACTCTTCTATCCATAATAACGATTAAAAATGATTAACTATTGGTTTACCTAGTTTATTTTTAATTTTTTAAGAGGCACATGAGGCTTAATGTAGATAGATAGATAACTCTTTATTGTTCACCACACAAAAGATACAGTACAGGACATAAAAATTAACAATTAGGTAAAACAATGGGCGACCTTATCGCTGAGAGCGATCTCTTCCAGGCAACCTTTGCATGGAAAGAAATAACGAATTGAAAGGCGGTGTAGTTACATACGGAAAATTGAAAAAAGTGTAGATCTACAATACCTACTCACTATTAGGTTCCTAATTAGATAGGTATTTACCTAAACTAACTACTTAACTAAAACTAAAATCCTAATACTTATTATAAGATATAACTAAAAATAAACTAATACATAAAATGTAAAAATACATTAATATATATATAAAGTACCTATATATTATACACAATATTATGTAGGGCACCGTATACCTCAAATTGATGAACGCAAAGCATTGTAGTGCACGTTCTTAATGTACGTGACCTATGAGGCAATGTAGGCGATGGTTACCACGTAAAATCAGATGGGACGTCATTAAAATAGTATGTTAAAAAGCGGTCACCGCTTTTTAGGAGCACAGGAAGTAGGCATAAATCCTCCTAAAATAAATCTCCAAGGATATTAGGTGTCCGGTCGCCATGCGGGCAGCGATAAGAGCGCCCATCCGACACTATGGGAAATGGATGATTTACTACCTCTGAGCATTGGCGGTCTTGTATAGGGCTTACAATTTGATACATTTATTGTTGAAAATTCCTAATATACTATTTAGGTCTTCTTGTTATCGTGTCACTGATTCTTTCGAACCAAGTGTGGTGAAAGGATTTTAAGTGCGCCTCTAAGAGGCTCAACTATTTAGGTGAGTATTGGGTTCGATTCTCACCGAGAACAAACATTTGTGTGGTGGACACAGATGTTTGTTCTCTGTCTGGGTATCATATTGCATTATAAGTACTTATTTAAAAAAATGCAGGTAATACATCAGCTATCTGGTTCCCATAGTACAAGCTCTACTTGTTTTGGGGCTAGATCGTGTTGTGTGGGTTGTCAACAATATTTATTATTATGTGCTAATATTACACACAATTTTTTTTTTTTTTTTTTTTTAATAATAAAATATTATGTGCTGAGCGCTGGTGGCCTAGTGGTAGCGGCCCCGCCTTCCATTTCTAAGGTCGTGGGTTCAAATCCAGTCGTGTACCAATGATATTCTGCCCAAAAAATTATGTACACTATGCCAGTGCTCTCAAACGGTGAAGGAAAACATCGTGAGGAAACCGGCATATCGTAGAACCTAAAAAGTTGTAAATGTGTCAAGTACACGAAAGGAGTTTCTTTGAGGCGCACTTAAAATCCTTTCACCACACTTGGTTTAAAAGAATCAGTGACACTATAAGAAGAAGAATTATTATGTGCTGTGGAATGATCTTCCTGCTGAGGTTTTCCCTGATGGCATGAGGTTCTTCAAAAAGGGCGTTTTAAAAGGCGTGTAAAGGGTCGGCAACGCGCTTGTGATGCCTCTGGTATTGCAAGTCAATAGGCTACGGTAACCGCTTCCCATCAGGTGGGCCGTATGCTTGTTTGTCTACTTTGTTGTATAAAAAAAACGTTGAACCCATTCTCATTTAAAAAGTGTAAAACAGCGCAAACGTGCATTAGCATAGAGAGTACAAAACTAGAACTTTCAGCTTGCCGCTGCCGTCATATAACGCTTGTTACCGAAAATTAATTATAATTACACATAATAACTCTTCTGCCAGCTATGTTGTCTATCTTGTGATAAGACATTTCAGACCAAGTTCGGTTTTGCGAGTCATTTTCGCTCACATATGAAAAATAATTCAGGCTCGCAGTAAGGTTCGCCATCGACGGATACGTCGCGGAGGACATCATCATCATCATCATAACGCTTATAAACTCCAGAACAATGACAATATAGCATAGCGTGAACTAGATTTCCAAATTTCATACTCTTAGGACCAATTAGTTTAGGCTGTGCGTCGATTGTCAGTTATTCAGTAACCTACGATAGCTAAATTCCATAGTTTTAGTTCCTCTCCATCGAAATGTTGTCTGGAAGAAATTGCTTAATAGCGATAAGTTTGTACTTTTTTTATTAATCATTATTTATATTATGTGTTTAATTCTCTTCATGTTATTTTGTACAATAAAGAATTTTATATCTCTCTATCTAATAAGTATACATATTTATAAGAAGAAAACATACACACATACATTAAATCACGCCTTATTCTTCTGGGGGTAGGCAGAGATCACGGATTTCTACTAGGATCCTGATATACCTCTTTAATTTCGTTCATTCGCAATTAAGAATTTTATTTATTTTTACTTTCAGCCCATCTTGTCCCATTGCAGGCAAAGGCCTCCCTACCTTTCTTCCAGCTTTCTCGATCCATTGCTAGATTGAACCAGTCTGATAGATGTACATCTAGCTATAAAGAAGAAAAACATAAAATTAAAAAAGATCTATGTACCGGCCGTTTTATAACGGCCACCGTTTCCCAAACAGCAGGGTAACGCTGTCCAATAACCATGTAGATACTGTCCGAGTCAACAACACGTGTCATACGTGCCGAGCGTGTGAGTGTGCTGACTGTACCCCTGACTCGACAACTCTTCATACGAGCCCGCTCCGTGACGTCGCCGGGGCTGAAATTTAATTTTGGCTGAGTCTATTAATACAGAACTGTACGAACAATTTATAATTATTAATACGGGTACTGCGAGGGGAGGGGGGGGCACCATTCTTGAAATTAAGTAAGTACTTAACAGTCGCTTAAAAGGCGTAGTAAAGTTAAAATTTGGGTTGGCTTTAGTATTGTTAGGGAGGAGGAGGGACGGGGGAGGGGTCCTCTCTGCACTGACATGCACCATTCTTGAAATTAAGTAGGTATAAAAAAAAAAATTATAATTTTATTTTTTCTTATATCCTTTTCCATAAGGAATAATAACTCCCAGACAGAAAACAAACATCTGTGTTCACCACACAAATATTTGTTCACGGTGGGGATCAAACCCACGCCCTCCAGCCTCCAGCGCAGAAAGCAGAGCTACCGCACCAACTGAGCTAGGAGGCATTCAACGTTCGTGGCGGTCTCGATTACGATTGATAACGTCCAAACCCGTACTAAGGGTTCGGACGGCTGTTCATACAACTATAGTTCCCACGTGCCTGTTAGGAACCGCAAGAGGGCGCTGTCCACAGACTATAAAACCGATGTTTACAACTAGGGATGGGCTTGAGCCAACCTATTTAAACTATTACACGGGTATTTATCGCGTATTACCTTATTTTATTTATACCCGTGTTATAGTTTAATAGTACATTGTTACCTGAGTGTTGAAAGTCACGTTTTTTGAGTCCCGAGACGGGTTTGGCGCCAGAGCGTAGCGAGGGCGCCAATGGAGCTTGAGGGACTTAAAAGACTTTCACCCGAGGTAAACACTGTGCTTTTCATTACGAATACAAGGAAAGTAAAAATAAAAACATGAAAAAAAATTTGTGAAAATTAAGATTGAATTGCCGCCATCCCGGTTTTTTTTTTCTTTTTCTCTGGTGGGCCTTCGGCCTCGGTTCGACAGCATTATTCAGCCATTATTTTCATTCTCATAATTTAAAAAATGGTAAATTGATGCTCAAATCTATGTTATTTTAAATAAATAGTTGAAGCTTTATATTAATCAAGTAATTTAGAAGATACATTATTTATTTAATACTATCTTTAAGAAATTTAAATTTTACATTGCGCTCTAATTAGACTTTTTAAACTTCTTACCGTTGTAATGGGTTTCCAACCTACTTGCTGAATAAAAAGTTGGAATGTGGTTCAACGACCTCCTTGCAGCAAAGACTTTAGAAAGTTGGAACATGGTTGAATAAAATAGAACTTGTTTTTTTTTATAATTTGACAGCTGTCAGTAGAAAGCGATTCTCCCTAGGGCTGAAAGTTTTACTTTCAATTAGGCCCCTCAGGCAACTTCAGACCTACTTTCAGAGTATGAGTAATGAAAACATGTTTTATGATCGTGACAGTTTAAAAAGTACTATTGAGCCAACCTTTTGTCTATTTGGTATCTGGCGCAGCGTATAAGCATTGCTATTCAGCGTGGCAATGCCACCAGCATCTTGGGGACGCTTCCGTCTGACACGGATTTGGATCAATTGAGCTATCTCTAGATCGTTTATAACGATCTGCAGGTAGCTCAAATGTTTCTTGTGTATTTTGTACATTTTGTAAATATTTGTTTAATTGTAAGTTTCTTTGTGTAATTAAGTAAATACGTTTTGTCTTGTTCGGCTGTCTTGTCTTACTGTATTGTTTTACTTACTGTATTGTCTTGCAAACTTGTTTTCGAATTTCAATGTGGACAGGAGGCACTTGCGTCTCTGATTTTAATTGATCTTTGTAATTTTATTAAGCCTGTACAAGTGCGTACAGTGACCTGCTTAATTTGCGCTTATAACGCACTTCACGCAAATAATAGAATTAACCAAATCAGTTCGTGTTTGGTCATGAATCATACCTCACGTCTCATTCCATCTTTCATCATAATTTTCTAAATATATCAGTTAAAACTTGAGTTTTACTGCGTGGAACTATAGCCTTTCTTTGAGACATTTTAAGATGATTCTTGTGATTCAAGTCATTATTGATTTTGATGAAGTCAGATTTAAATGCTACTTGTAAATAGGACTTCCTTTGCCTGTTTGAGCATATTCGATAAGAACGTGCCCTGTTTATAACCGGCTTTATTTATGAGGTCAATGACCGGGGTAGTGCCTAGTTAGTGATCTAGTTATGTGTCACCTGAGCCGTGACATCCCTATTTGAAGGGCGGTTGAACCATCCCCCAGGAGGGTGTCAATAGGATTTGTGTGAGCTCTCATGTTTCTAAGCAAATAATATTACATTTTATGATGTGTCAGGTGGAAGTTTGAAGATTTTTACAGGTTATTTTTAATAGGATCACCCAGAAATAATACAAAAAAAATATGACTGTGTCGAGTGCACGATGTGAGAGTGCTTTTCACTTTGAAATTCTTTCACCATACTGTAGGCCTACCATGAGCTCTGTGTGGCTATGTCTCTGGTTCTGGTTTTGAGTCTGTGTGAGTGTTGACTAAATAAATCCTACGTCGAAACGTCACACACACAGTATAATGCACTGGTGAGCACTCACACAGACTCAAAACCAGAGCCAGATAGAGCTCATGGTAGACCTACTGTAGCTTAATCTGAAGCGACAGCACTTTTTCAGCAATCTTCCCGTAAATTATAATTTTATCTTAAATTATTTCACCAAATTAAGCTTTGTAATGAGCTCAGGCTCGCTCGCTGAAAAATGGCCGACTTGGACGAGATACGATCCTGGGGCTCTTATGGGCCCTTGACCGATATTATATAACTTTAGAACACTTGAAAAACAGGCTTCAGTAAGTTTCTCGTAAGTTGTATAATCTCCAGATAAAAAAATCGGTTGTCTGTAAAGTCGGTTTACTGACGATAGTTGAACGTGACACCGTCATAAGAAAATACACAGATGTCAAACGCTGCCGAACGCTGAGGCCGATTGTGCCTCTTTGTCGCTCGTTCCGCGCTCTCGCTTGCACTTCAAGCCTGAAATCAAACGCCTCAGAGTGAGGTAACTCCACATGAATCATGTTTTTTCATGCGTGCAGCCGGCTCAATCGAATTATAAGACGTTGTCACGTCAAAAAAGTTTATTTCAAATCGGCTCATAAATGACGAAATTAAGCGATTAGCTTATGTGCTTTTGAGCCAAATAATGTTATTTTTCTATAAAAACATAAACAAATTGAACCGATTTAAAAACCCCCTCTTTTTATTTGAATTCAGTAAAAAATATCACGAGTTTTGGCGTCTAAGATAGCTGACTGGTGTCATCTCTATCGTGAGATTTTATCGGTCAACTCCAACATAAGGTCCCTGGTGCTATGCCATAGATTAGACAGTACTAGATACAAATAAGGCTCTAGTTTAACACGAGGGAGCATTAAATAGTATTAATCCTAAAACACCTTTAAATATTACATAGAGGTAGCTAAGTGAAGCGTAGAACGTATGTAGGAAGGATCAACAAATCTCTAAAGACATACAAATAAACTTACCATTTGAGTAAGTAGGGTTGTAGGTGTAACCAGGATTAGTATCTAGGTTACTATTACTAACAGACTTCAAATAAAAATGGAGGAGGTTCTCTGCTCTGATTTGTTTATCTTTGCAAATTATTGTTTTTATTTATTTTTATGTTTGCTGTTTGTTTTTTTTTTGAAAGGTGACATTCCTTACAGATTACCATAGAAATTTCTTCAATATCCAGTCAGCAGTTTGATCATGAAGTCGGTTTCTCAAATTTTTTCAGCTGACTGAATCTTTTACACGGGTATTTATCACGAAATTACCTTATTTTATTTAAATTAACCCCACTTTTTATCCCGAAAAAATAACAAGATCGAATAAAGGCGGGACAAATTCAGTTTATTGTAATTGTTAACATAATATTACAGAACATATTTAATGAGCTATAACATATTAAAATACCAAGTTACCAAGTTTCATCAGTATCGCTCTTACAGTTTTGGAGAAAAATGGCTGTGACATACACGGACAGACAGACAGACAGACATGACGAATCTATAATGGTTTCGTTTTTGCCATTTGGCTACGGAGCCCCAAAAAGACACAGAGCAATCTAGCCCCAAACCAAGCGTTTTTCTCAGATATAGGTCAAAAGGTCAAGGTCGGTGTGACCTGCATATTGGATGGGTCCAGCGCGCAGCATGCAGGCTGGTCTGATAGCATCGTAAACTGATACCTGTCTATTTAGCGCACTATGGAGGGGGGAATAGAATAATGGCATTGGGGCCACGACACCAGCGGATGTATTTTACTATCTTCTTCTTAAATTTAAGAGCTTTGCTCTTGTCGGGGTTTTGATGCAGTTTTCTCCAATGCGGCCTCCTTGACTTCCTTATTCGACATGACAGCGACCTTTTCTTTTATCTGGCTCCTGTAACTTATTCTTGGCCTTCCTCTTCCCCGTTTCCCTTCAACCTTTCGTATTTCCATCTATTGTAGATGATTTATATAACGTCAGGGGTAATAAGTGTTTACTCATGCCTCTACTTACAGGACGTTATAGTGCCTGGGACAGGATTTTAGATGGAATAGACTTGCCCAGCATCTAAACCATCTTGACAGCTTGGTCGGTCTAATCCATAGGAAAGACATGTTCAATACGTGCAGAGCTGACTTAGCCATGGGTTTCCTCACGATGTTTTCCTGCACTGTTTGAAAGGACTAGCATTGTGAACGTAATTTTTTTGAACAGATAAATTTGAAGGTTCACTCGTGCAGAGTGGATTCAAACCCGCGACCGTAGGATCTGAAGGCTGATCGGATCTGATTCTTTTTTTTTTAGAAACAAGCAGATATTATCTTACAAACAGACATTTTTAACGATTAAAATTATGAGTCTTTGTTTGGCATAGATATTTAATATTTATTTATATAGATAAATGCAGTTTTATGGCTCCAAAATTCTGAATGACAATGGTTGAAAGGCGTCAAATAGAAGAATAATGGTTGAACACAATAGCGTGGCCAAATCAGTGCGAACCCGTTATAGTCGGCAGTACTATAGCACCTACCACAAGCTCTGTCTTGTTCTATCTCTGGCTTGGTTTTGAGTCTGTGTAAGTGCTCACCAGTGTATTAACTGTGTGTGTGACGTTTCGACGTAGGATTTATTTAGACAGCACTCAAACAGACTCAAAACCAGAGCCAGACAGAGCTTGTGGTAGGCTTACAGTTATAGCCGAGTTACGAGCGCATACCACACAATCACGGTTTAATGGCTATTCGGCGAGGCTAATATTTAACGGTTCTCGGATTAGGAAGGCTTTAATTAGATTACTTACCGTTAAAGGTGCAACTGTGTTGTTTAATATCTTTTGTAATATTATGGATAGATAGATAAAAACTTTATCTACCTAAACATAAACACACACAAAAAAACAAAGTAAAAAAAAATTGTGTGTGTCAGCTCCGACGCACGACTGGAGTTTACTCCCTAAAGGCAAAGTAAGGGTACACACTACCCACGATCTAGCTGCACTGCTCACACCAAATTAGAAAGTTGCGCAAGATAAGTTGCGCACCAAAAACGTAACGAGGTCATTCGATCAGTAGATTTCACTCCCCACATTTTTCTCATACCGGGCGCCTTATATCAAAAAACCGATTCTTTAGGAGTAAACTCGTAATTGGAGTGAAAAATTAAAATAAAAACAAATAATAACTGGGGGGGTATGTTCCCCCCACAATTACAAAAGAGATATTATAAAACCCTTTGCTTCTAAATAACTGAAATACCGGAACGAAAACCCTTTAATATAGTAATTTCAGCACTGAAACAAAGCATTTGAACCGACTTCCGAAGAAATTGCAAAGTTAAATAAAATTCTCTGAAAGTTTCAGCGTATTTCCGAGTGCGGTTGTTTGGGCGGCTCTGACTTACAACTTTTTCACTTTCAGTTCTCCTTTCAATGTTTTCAAATAACATGAAATATGTTATTAGGAAAACATTTTTCATTTTCAGATACTTCTCAAAAATAAATCGTTTATTCCAAGAACTCACAAAAGTGAAATAAAAGCAGGAAAATTATAACGTGATTTTCATTTCATTTTCAATTTTGTTATTAAATTTATCAGTAAAAAGCTTCATAAATACTTGATAGCATATTAAATGCTTTCAACGGAAAAATTGATTTTACCAATAAACTTTTTACGGCACATAATATTCGTGCACCAAATATAAATCTTTATCACTACTATAAATTCAGATAATGATGATGAGGTGTACGGAACCATTTTAGCTTATCAAAGCCAAACTAGTTTGAGTTTCGTAAAGCCTTTGCACCGCGTAGAGGTCTATATCGTAGAGGTATCTACGCCGTAGAGCTGCTACGCCGTAGAGGCTAGAGTCAATCGGCGTAGCAAGCCAATATATCGGGATAATGGTCAAAGGCATTATCCAATAGGCTTGATGTTGGGCCACGAAATGTTTGACCATTTTCCTAAGTGTTTTCTTTAAACATTCATTGTACTTTCGCTCAAAAACTAGTCTAATTTTAGCAAATACTTTATTGCGAGAAATGTTTTTTTATGCAAATGAAATGATTGCTTAGACAGAAGAGCTTATAAACCACCTGATGGTAAGTGGTCACATTTGCCCATAGACACCAACAAAACCAAGGGTGCTGTCGTTGCGTTACCTACCCTGAAGGAACTTTTTTACAATTTTCTAGAACCTATTCATGTTATGTAAGTGTTAAAAATTTGATAGCAGTTATGTATTCAGCTGTCTTGGGCATATAATTTTTATTTTGTTTCCCTTTATACTATAAAGTTTCTTTATTTTTCTTGATTACAATCATAATATAATTTAAGTATTTTTTACAATATTCAAATTGTTAAAAATAAATGTGTTGCAAAAATTGGTGCTGGAAATTGGAGACGCCTATGTCCAGCATTGTACTTCTTCAGGTTGATGATGATTAAAATGATAGATGGTTACCCGCTGTGTCTATGGCCCGGCATTCCTCGATGGATGGCATCGGAAGAGGGTGACCACTTCTATTCAATATTCATATCTTTGAGATTCAAACCGGTTTAAGTCGGATCGAGGTTAAAGGTCTCGAGCCAGTATGACCGAGCTTCGCTCGGGATTTTATTGTTTTGTAAATCGTATTATTAAAAAAAATTGTATTATTATTTGCGAATAGATGTCAGAAAGAGTAATGATCTTTAGCGGCTTATTTTTACTTAACAACGCCATCTGCTGTAATAGATTGCAGTTAGTTGCTCACAATCGCCAATAGATGGCAGGAACAGTCATATTATTTAGTATAAGTTAGATTATTGCAAAAAACCATATCTCGTCATTTTCTGAAAATAAATCCTAGCTAGATCGATTTATCGCCCCCGAATACCCCTGTATACTTAATTTCATCAAAATCGTTGGAGCAGTTTCCGAGATCCTAAATATATATATATATACAAGATTTTCTCGTTTAAAGGTATAAGATAGATCATTTATATTAAGAGTAAACTAAACAAGGCACTACCAAGGCAATAGCTGTAGAATCTTTATTGAGAAAGATCATTCTAAATAAGTGTTCCGTTTTTCACTATAACGGTTAAGATTTAGTTCGTAGGTTACGCTCGTCAGGAACGTGCCCTACGATGCACTGCCCTGTGTCCATCAACTTGAGGCATACAGATGTTCAGCCTCACGTGCCAGTAATTTCACCCACCCCCCTCAATGAGTAACACAGCGATGTTGCTTCACGGCAGCAATAGGCATGGTGGTAGTACGCACCCCCACGAGACACACACAGAGAGCTCGACTATTACTTTTATTTTTATGCACAGACACGGATAAGTTTAGTGAAGTTATAAAGTACACTCTGAAAATAAGTCTTTCAATAAAGGTTTATCGAGACGTATCTCAAGGGCTGTCACAGCGCTGCGCCACTTTCATCAATATTCAGCGTTCGATAATTATTCGCAGACGTGCCAACCCTACGACACAGAGCAAATAACAGTTTGAAATGAGATCAATTGATTTTATTACAACACGAATTAATCGGAGCGCCAGTGATAGACAAATTGGGGAGCAATAGGCTGGCGTGGTACGAGCCATCATGAGGGATGAAAGACATGTGACTACGAGAGTGATGTGTTTGGATGTGGATGGATATGTGAGCAGATGCAGACCAAAGAAAACATGGATGAACTGTGTGAAAGATGACATGGATAAGAAAGTTAAATGAGTAATAATAAGGTAAATGAGTGAAAACAAATGATTATTAGAGTGGAGACCGCGTTTAGGTCAACGAATATCTTATCTTATATATATATATATATATATATATATATATATATATATATAAAAGAAAGTCGTGTTACTTACACCACTTATAACTCAAGAACGGCTGAACCGATTTGGCTGAAAATTGGTTGGGAGGTAGCTTAGAACCAGGAGAAGGACATAGGATACTTTTTATCCCGAAAAAGCAACGGGAACGGAGTGTTACGGGAACGGGCAAGCGAAGCCGCGGGCGGCCACTAGTTATAATAACAATACATTTCATTTCTTTTTTCCTAGAGTCAGTGACAGTATAAAGAGAACTTGGTTATTTCCCCAGTAGTTGGTTACTTCTGCCAATATGAACTCTGTATTCTCCCCCAGAGAAGATGAATCGATTATAGTCAAATTTAAATCGCTCGCTTTATCGATAGATTCCTTCAGACACTCGTACAAGGCGATGTATCTTCGTAATTACTTTTTAAATGTCTTCGCGAGAGAAAAACGCAAATGACAAATTGATCAATCAAGTAGATATTTTGTATTGATTTATTTTTTGTGGCTACAAACATAAAGCCAAAAACATGTTTATTTATTTATATCAAAAGGATCACTTTGAAACGTCTTAAAACTAGGTGAGTCTAGGTGCCAGTTCCACGCGACCTAGCCGACGCAAGAACAGGCAACAAACTGCATATTTGAAAATTTAAAAAAATGTCAGCATAACCGTTGGTATTATAACCGCTCGTATGAGTATTGGTGAACATGGGTTCTAATATCGGCAAATTGTATTGAATATGCAAGTGCAAAATCCCATCTGGCACCGAACATTGCAATCTCATACTTATTGGATTAGCCGAAATTTCGCTCAGTAGCCTACCACAAGCTCTGTCTGTCTCTGGGTTTGAGTCTGTGGGAATGCTCAGTGTATTATATTGTGTGTGTGACGTTTCGACGTAGGAATTATTTACTCAACACTCACATAGGCTCAAAAAGAGAGCCAGAGACAGAGCCAGCCAGAGCTTGTGGTAGGCCTACAGATAAAAAATATTGTGGTAAACCCTTGAAATTATAATATTGGTTAAAGGTTAAGAGCACTCATAATTTGGTTGGGTGACCACAAGTGGCAAACACCTTTGCACCCGTCTATTGGCTTTTTTTACGAGTAATTTGATTATACAAGAAATTGTTAGGAACGAAAACGTAGTTCGTTCCCTGTTCTTCTAGTCCTGGTCAAATAGAACTGGCACGTAGACTCACCTAGCTTTAAGACGTTTCAAAGTGATTCAGTTTATTTAATTCCTTTTCGTTTAGAGTTGTATTTACCCAAAAAAAAGTTTTAAGGGGAAAATATTTTTCGCCACACTCTGGTTCAAAAAAACTAGTCTTCTTATCGTGTCACTGATTCTTTAGAACCAAGTGTGGTGAAAGGATTTGAAGTGCGCCTCAACGAGGCTCCTTTCGTGCACTTGACACATATTTTCGAACTTTTTAGGTTCTACAACATGCCGGTTTCCTCAAGATGTTTTCCTTCACCGTTTGAGAGCGCTGGTCTAGTGTACATACATTTTTGGGCCGAAAAACTCATTGGTACACAACTGGATTTGAACCCACGACCTTAGGATCGAAAGGCGGGGCCACTACCACAAGGCCACCAGCGCTCTATAAAAGAAATAGTGACGCTAATAAAAAAAGGCTTTTAAATTAAGTTTGCAGCACTTAGTGGACGTGTGCCGCATGCATCCTATTACCTACCAACTTGTAGTAATAGAAGGTTGCAAGAGATGCTAATAACTGCTTCTAGCTCTCAATTAGGCAGCCATGAGCAACTACCTCTTTTCGGACTAAGTACTGTGATACTAGACCACGCGATTCGGCTGTTACCAAAGCAGTCATCATCGAGCTGAGAATCCTTCTTTCTGGATATGTAAAGGAGAGGCTTATGACCAGTAGTGGACCTTTTCAGGCTTAAGATTAATCAAAATTCAGTATTTATATAGTATTTTATTGCCTTATCATGCATGTAAATTTAACATGGTCAGATCTTAGGACTAGTTTTTAGAATAAATACATAATTTTGTTTACCTTGTAATGCATGATGTATTAACAAAACTGAAGGGTATTAACCCTTCAGTTTTTTTCCTTCCCCTTTTTATTCAGTATTTTACTACAAAACAGTTGCTAGCTAAAGTATAGCTAGTGAGATTATTTTTTTGCGTAAAGAGTAAATTTTATCTGTATTTTAATTTTAATTCAATTTTTTTAGTCTTACGATCGCATCGTGTGGTCCAGGATCAGGAGGCAGGCAATTTGTCACATGCCTTCACTAGATTATAGCTGGAGCATGAAAACGTATGAGGCTTTAATAGTGTAGAGGCTATCTAGGGCTTTTACATAATTATGGTATTTTAGAAATAAATACATTTACAAAATTTAATTTAAAAAAAAACCTATATTATAAGGAGGACCAAACTAAACTGTTTTCTCATGAAATTTATAAGGTTTTTATAAAATCATGTTGGTATTATAGGCTGAATTTATGGTTCACAAGAGAGCTTAGAAGAAAAGAAAAAGAAAGAAAAGCGTTAGATATATTAAAATGAGAATCAAGTAGGCCTACAATGAGCTCTGACTGGCTCTGTCTCTGGTTCTGGTTTTGAGTCTGTGTGAGTGTTGTTCATATAAATCCTACGTCAAAACGTCACACACACAGTATAATGCACTGGTGAGCACTCACACAGAATCAAAACCAGAGCCAGAGACATAGCCAGACAGAGCTTATGGTAGGCCTACTGGTTCCTATAGTAACAGGTAAAAGGCGCAACGTCCACTAGTATTGAATATTTAATTTCAAGCTGATAAAAATAGCGATTAACAAAAGCGAATAAAGTACAAAAAAAATCTCTAAAACCTGTGATAAAAATTAAGCTTAAAAATATTCGTAGCAGATTTCGTAGACCACCTACGCCGTAGCAGCTCGTAGCTCCATAGCCAGCGGCTCGTGGCAATATTCAGCCGAAAGCCTGTAGCGGAGAATTAAGGCTTTATTGAGTTACGGTAACTAAGTCGGTAGCGAAATGTGGCCGGCGGTAACATAAGGCCGAGCACATTACATTTAACATTTTGTATTTCAAATTGAATATTAAATTTAGACTATTTCACAACTATTCTGGCCTCTCAGCTGAGTTGTTAGTAGCTCTGCCTTCTGCACCGTAGGTTGTGGGTTCGATCCCCACCCAGAACAAATATTTGTGTGGTGTACATAGATATTTGTTTTCTAGGTGTTATACGAGTATTGTATTCTAAGTATTTACAAATTCAGTTTTGACATGATTTAAGGCTACTGCCATTGCAACAAAAAACTTACAGAAACCAAACTTACCTTTGGCAAAGGAACGATTGCAACAAGAATAAATGTTGACATAATTAACACGAGATAGCGAATGAGAACTTCGCTTTGTAACACTTGTATGGGAACAGATATAGTGGTCAAAAAACGATGGTAACAAGATACGTTATCGCTGTTCTTTGTTAGCACCATTTATTTGTTTGTATTAAACTTTTGATAGCAACAGAATTACACAATCACCTGGCTAGTAATCATAGTTTTTGACGTGACAACGTCTTATAATTCGATGGAGCCGGCTGCATGCACGAAAAACATGACTCATGCGGCGTTACCCCTCTCTGACGCGTTCCATTTAAGGCTTGAAGTGCAAGCGAGAGCGCGGAACGAGCGACAAAGAGGCACGCACGGCCTCCGCGTTCGGCAGCGTTCGACATCTGTCTCTCTCCTACTTGAGTGAGCGATGCGTCCGCGTGGACAGCTGTATGACGTTGTCACGTTCAATTATTGTCAGTAAACCGACTTTGCAGACAACCGTTTTTTTTTTATAATGTTAAGGTTTGTTCTGAGTCTAATTCTGACTGTAATATGACAGTTAAATCCAATTCCCGTTGTCTCCATTACCTGAGTCAGGTCCCCCCTCCTTTC
The DNA here is from genome assembly GCA_947578465.1 of Thera obeliscata. Lineage (NCBI taxonomy): Eukaryota > Metazoa > Arthropoda > Insecta > Lepidoptera > Geometridae > Thera > Thera obeliscata. Next base: position 25,930,492 of record OX387916.1, on the reverse strand, counting down.
CCCCCCAACATCTCAAGCAAACAAGTTATTCATGATAGCTGATAGCTCGGGCGTGCATAATGCGATCACTCGGCTTCACTCGGGACCTCTAACTGGCACAAGGGCAATCTTCGACTGAAGTTGCTAGTACTCTGTAAACACGCTACTTCACGAACTTTAGAAAGTACAGTCAGCTGCACTAGAATGTATGCAATTTGTATCTGTAATGGTATGTCGCAGCAAAAAGCTTTACAATCTGTTCTTCTTGTCGTGGGAGTGTGGTGAAAGGATTTTACGTGCACCTCAAAGAGCTTGTTGCTTGAGCTTGCTTGTTCTACGACAAGCCGGTTTCCTCACGATGTTTTCCTTCACCATTTGAAGAATGAAGTCTTTGATAAGTTAAAAAAAAAACATTTATTCCATAGCTTATAGTAAGTTACATTCCATGCATATTATTAAAAATTTAAATTAAAAATAAAATAATTATTACATTATTATTTACATTCATATCATACATCAGTTATTATTTTGTTTTTATTACAGTTATTATTTTATGAGATGTGAGTGATATTAATATTATTTTTAATTTTTCTTCATAAATTTTTGCTTATTTGTGTTCCTATTTTTTTATTAGCTAGGATCCATCTCGGGTATAAGCCCTCCTGCTGATAAGTTTACTTATTTTTTTTTATTTTTCCTATAGAAATGGCCATAGCATGATGCGACACTAGCTTAAAGTGTATGAATTTTATACATCCTAGCGCAGCCGACTATACGAGTACTTATAGAGGTACCTTATATATTTTTCAGCATATTGCTATCCATCGTGGTCAAGCTAGCGTCTTGGAGACGTTTGATCCATAAGGTTGATGCTTTAGATGGCTTAAAAGCCCGTACAGCTCAGTTGGTATTAGCTCTGCCTTCTTCGCTGCAGGTCGTGGGTTCAATCATCACTGAAAATTATTTTACCTATTCTTCACCTAGTTAATAATTTAACGTGCAAATAAAAGCAAAAATTAATTTAGCGTTGCCAAAAAACAGATAGTAAAATGGCGCAGTAAATTTCGCTTGACGTTGGATAGTAGGATGCACAAAACGTCAACTTGTCAAACCTGAAAGTGCTGGAATACTGAAACTCCCTACGTAATACTTGTAGCCCGAGAGCTGGGGAGGCTTATCTTCCGTCAACTTTAAAATTAAAACTGATCAAATACACGAGATAATGGTTTCTGGATATTAACTTGCCTAGTTGTCGGACATAATATTCCTGATTAGGAATGTACATAATAATATACTTGTTTCAAAATTTGTTCAAGTTTGTTCATTCGCTACATCGTAAGATTTGATGTTAAGTAATGAAACGCAAACAAATTATTTGCAATTTCCACGACTACTTCTACAAAATCATTGATCCTCCCAGTCCATATTAGAATAAAAATGATACGAAAAATTTCATCATTCTCGCTTGACAGTCTGTTAAATCTATGCGAAAGTCCAAAGTGACGTACACATTGCATATGCGACTTGACGTAAAAAAACCACCGCCAGCTTCCGCACAAAAAGGGGGTAGGAAGGGGGTGAAAGTATTTCAGCTTTTAAGCCCACTTTCACAAAGAGGTTGTAATTCTCTGCATCTGGTGCTTGAATTAAGACGAGGATTACTCGTTTAAGGGTGTTTTATGAAGAGTAAGGAATTTTATAAGGGGTTGGTAAAGGGGTAGAATTTGTCAAAGCATATCTTTTAGGGGTACAATGGTGTCTAATGTTTTTTGAGTGTTTGTTGAGAAGGGTTCATTGTCATCATCATCAACCAGAAGAAGTTCTCCCTACATTTTTCAGGAAGCAAATTTGAGTCCTGTAAATGTAAAACGTAAAAGTAAACGTTTCTCCCAATGTTATCGGTCCATTAGTCGAAGATTGCTATTTGAAAGCAAAGAAATAATAAAAATATGTAGACGGATACCAAACTTTATCACAGACTTTATAATTATTTTCGTGTAACAGGGCACTTTTAAAGTTATATAGAACCACTTTTCACCCCCAAAGGGGTAGAAACGAAAGGGTGAAATGTGATATCGAAAACTTTTGAAGTAACGTGTCTCTCGAAGATGAAGATAGTTATAATCCAGTTGAAGTTAGCCACAGTTACGAACTATCCAACTTAGGAACAACCCCTACCATGATTTATTCATGATTCGACTCACAAAAGATTCATATTTTATTGATGCGAAGGAATTGAAATCAAAGCAAATTTTATACGATCGGGAATATTTCATGAGGTGTACTTGATTTTTTATTTTTTTGGTAGAAATATAAAGTATTTGCCTCATGGAAATAAATGAGGTGTTTCATGGAACTATGAAGCCGACGCTAGGTCTATGTAAACTTATCTTAAATAGCAATGTAGAATTCGGTTTATAATGTTATTTTTCTTCAACTATACTTCGTTTGGTTGTAAATAGAGATTTTCTTAGTTAAAGAAACAAAGGCACACACAAAACATGGCGGATAGTAGAAATGCCATTTTGACGTCTAACGCTGTCAATTAGTATGACATTGACACTTATTTGCGTCAGTCACTGCGGTAAAACTGTCTTGGCAGGTATGATTCACATCACAAAGTTCTTACAATAATAAGTGCTGCATAAAAACTTGAGAAACTAACTTCATGACCAAACCAATGGGACCAATTTGGGTGGAATCTTAATAAGAATGAGGGAGTATTAATCGAGTTTCAATCGAGTACTCTAACCCATGGTAGGGTGCTATACCCCTTAGTTGTAAATGAGTAGAATCTATTAGTCGGAGAGCCCTCCACAAACACTCCTTATTTACTAAAGCACTCGGGACTTTAATTGAAGTAAACATGTCTTGGGCCGGGAACGGAACTCCGACCATTATCGGTTGTTGTTTAACTTTAATAGGTCCCACAGCTCAGTGTTGTAAGTTGTGGGTTCGATTTTCAGTTGAGTCAAATGAAATTAACATCGATTTTTGTTGGCTGTGTGTAATATAATTATCATAACAAGCTAGCGGTCGCCCGCGGCTTCGTTCGCTCCGTTCCCGTTAATTTCTTGGGATAAAAAGTAGAGAGAGTAAAGTATTCTATGTCAGTCTCTTGTAGGTCTACCAGAAGCTCTGTCTGGTTCTGTCTCTGGCTCTGGTTTTGAGTCTGTGTGAGTACTCACCAGTGTGTTATATTTGGACGTAGGATTTATTTAGTCAACACTCACATAGACTCAAAACCAGAGCCAGAGACAGAGCCAAGCAGAATTTATGGTAGGCCTTCAGTTCAAGGCCATAATTTTTACTATCCAATGAATTAAAATGGAATTAATATACCTACTTTTCTACGGAGGAGGGCGTTGATACCTGTGGCACAGTTTTTTAACTTCAGATGACATCGTTTTTTTATAGATTAATTATGTACAAACCAGTTTCATCATCATCATCATCAGCCTGTAGAAGTCCACTGCTGGACATAGGCCTCCCCTACACATTTCCAGGAAGAACGATTCTGAGCCCTTTCCATCCACCGACTTCCCGCGATCTTAACAATGTCGTCGGTCCATCTGGTGGGTGGGCGCCCTACGCTTCGTCTTCCGGTTCGTGGTCGCCATTCGAGAACCTTTATTCCCCAACGGTCGTCAGTTCTTCGAGCTATATGGCCTGCCCATTGCCACTTCAACTTACTAACTCTACGAGCTATGTCGGTGACCTTGGTTCTTCTACGGATATCCTCATTTGTGATTCTATCACGTAGTGAAACTCCCAGCATAGCTCTCTCCATAGCTCGTTGCGCGACTTCGAGCTTGTGCACGAGGCCTATAGTTAGCGACCACGTCTCAGTTCCATAAGTCTCATGTACAAACCAGTTTAAGTTCCTAATATAGCATTATCTTATCTTATTTTATCTCTGGACATCCTCAAGCTTCTGATAATGATGATTTTAAGAGATCATTTTGTAATTTGTAATTTACCATTGTTGTGGGTTTGATTCCGGTACGTTTTTTTATGTGATGCGGTTTTGCCAACAACTGTCTTGATGTTTTCCTTCACCATTTTGTTTGATTCCGGTACGTTTTTATGATGCGGTTTGCCAACAACTTTCTTGATGTTTTCCTTCACCATTTGAAAACATTAATATTGCACACTGACGCAAATAATAAAAGTGCATGTTCGGTTTTGAACCTAAAGATCTAAAGGGTAACCAATAAACCCCCAAAGCATAAAAAGACAAATATCACACAAGCCACTAAAACAAGGGCGGATTTTAAATTCTAAACGCACTCCCAATGTTTACGAGGTTCTATAAATCCTCCATGTGCTTTATACTCGCTCCCTGATTGTGTAAAATAGCAATAGCGATAGCGAGAGATAAAAAATTTACAAATACTTTATAATGTCCCAAAAGTTAGGAGACGAGCGGGATTTGAACCCGTGACCTTCCCCTTGGTACGGGGCTGCGCTGACCACTACGTTAGTACCGAAAAGTCCCTAAGAGTTATTCGTCGAGTGTGATTTGGATCCGATGGCGCAGCCCCGTACCAAGGGGAAGGTCGCGGGTTCAAATCCTGTTCGGCTCTTAACTTTTTTTTGAAGTGAAAACTTCTTTAGCGGCGTTGAGCACTTTCTGAATGGGGATAAAATCTTAAACTCGCGTCAGGATCACGTGACCCTGATCGAAAAAGCGTAGGACGGATTTTTTGCAGAAATGTACCCTAAGACTACAACGTAGAGTTCATAATAAAAATCGAAAAAAAGCGTAAGACGCTACAGATACGCTAGTAGTTACTGTGACACGGTAACGTCACAGAATAGATAATAGTTAGTAGCAAGCATACCAAGGCGTTTTTCGTGACTGTAGTAGGTATAGGTACATACCTATTATAGATTTTATGAACTAGCGGCCGCCCGCGGCAGGTAGTAGTGGTCATTGGTACATGATTTTATAGATCTACTGTATTTATTTTTCGAGTGGAGCATTGCGGCGAGCGAAGCGAGCCGCCATGCGACCATGGGAACAGCGCGGCGAGCGAAGCGAGCCGTGCTGTGACTCCCCCCAAGCCCCCCAGAACCCCCTCCTCCTGAACCCGGGGGGAGCGTCGCGGCGAGCGAAGCGAGCCGCCACGTGACCACGGGGAACAGCGCGGCGAGCGAAGCGAGCCGTGCTGTGACCCCCCCTAAGCCCCCCAGAACCCCCTCCTCCGAAACCCGGGGGGAGCGTCGCGGCGAGCGAAGCGAGCCGCCACGCGATCACGGGGAACAGCGCGGCGAGCGAAGCGAGCCGTGCTGTGACCCCCTTTAGCCCCCCAGAACCCCCTCCTCCTATGTCTGCCGTTTTACTTCATTTAGGACCTACTTGTAGGTCGCGCGACAAGGTCCCTTCTAGCGGTTCCGACCCGTTGAGGATTTGGCTTTACGTAAAATTTAGGGTTCCGTATAGGGTTTTGACTGGGGTTATACTATATTGAGGAATTTGATTAAATGGTCGACTTTTAGGGTTCCTTAGGACTTTGATTGGAGTTTCAACTACACTTAGAAGCTTGATAATGTTAAAATTTTTAGGGTTCCTTAGGACTTTGATTGGGGTTTTACTACATTGAGGAATTTGATTAAGTGGTCAACTTTTAGGGTTCCTTAGGACTTTGATTGGAGTTTCAACTACACTTAGGAGCTTGATAATGTTAACATTTTTAGGGTTCCTTAGGACTTTGATTGGAATTTCAACTACACTTAGGAGCTTGATAATGCTAAAATTTTTAGGGTTCCTTAGGACTTTGATTGGGGTTTTACTACATTGAGGAACTTGATAAAATAAACAACTTTTAGGGTTCCTTAGGCCTTTAATTGGACTTTCAACTACACTTAGGACCTTGATTATGTAAACAATTTTAGGGTTCCTTAGCACTTTGATTGGAATTTCAACTACACTTAGGAGCTTGATAATGCTAAAATTTTTAGGGTTCCTTAGGACTTTGATTGGGGTTTTACTACATTGAGGAACTTGATAAAATAAACAACTTTTAGGGTTCCTACGTTAATAATCAAGTTTTCACTTCTGCCGGCACTCCCGGAGTGCAACCCGTATTTTTTTTTTAAATTTATTTAAAGGGCTTTGTCGCTTAGCAACCACACTGCCCTATTATAAAACAACAATAAAATATTCAATCAAACTATAAAAAAAAAACATTGTATGCTATACATATGCGTTCAAAATATTGGTAGGTAGGTACTGCTATCCACTATTAATGAATAGGTTCAAAAGTGAGCCAGCGGAAAAAAAGCTGGCTACCTTAGAACCTATCCATTCGGTTACTAGTGTCAACCTCTCTCGAAGGCTCTTAACTTTTGGGACATTATAAAAATCTTTGTGATTTCCTTAGGTGTAGTAAACACTATAAAATGTTGCCGACCTGTCACAAGATACGTAACCATTGCGCCGGTCCAGACCTGTTTAGACCGGTTGCAACCGGATCTAGGGCTGCCCCGAGCTGTTCTGAAAACACGAGTTTATGCTTTCCGGTTATGAGAAGCGAAGAGAAAAGTGTTGTGGCTAGATTTATTATAGTAATTCTAGCGTTCATAATTCAAAATGACTGCTTGGTGACGATCTAATATAATTCAGAGCATTACTCAGACTCACACACCGAAATACGTCACGAACACTACAGTAGACCTACCACAAGCTCTGTCTGGCTCTGTGTTTGGCTCTGGGTGTAAGTCTGGGTAAGTGTTGACTAAAAAAATCCTACATCGAAATGTCACACACACAGTATAATACACTGGTGAGCACTCACACAGACTCAAAACCAGAGCCAAAGACAGAGCCAAACAGAGCTTATGGTAGGCCTACAGGAAGAAGGAAAGTGTTTTCTCGAAATTTCAATAATTATGTTTTTGACGTGACAACTTCTTATAATTCGATGGAGCCGGCTGCACGCACTAAAAACATGTCTCATGCGGCGTTACCTCGCTCTGAGGCGTTCCATTTAAGGCTTGAAGTGCAAGCGAGAGCGCGGAACGAGCGACAAAGAGGCACGCACGGCCTCCGCGTTCGGCAGCGTTCGACATCTGTCTCTCTCCTACTTGAGTGAGCGATGCGTCCGCGTGGACAGCTGGATGACGTTGTCACGTTCAACTATCGTCAGTAAACCGACTTTACAGACAACCAATTTTTTTTATGATCAACATATGGCGTGGCAGCCCTATCAGCAATATCCAGTTACGGTATGTATTGGATCTGACGTTCAATCACTCGGCTCCGATGAGTCAGGGACTGTGGCCACGTGCCCTATGTGCTTCACATCAAACGGATATAGACTATTCACATTTGACAGCCGTCTTCTTCTTCTTTTTATCGTGTCACTGATTTTTTCGAACCAAGTGTGGTGAAAGGATTTTAAGTGCGCCTCAAAGTGGCTCCTTTCGTGCACTTGACACATATTTTCGAACTTTTAGGTTCTGCGACATGCCGTTTTCCTCACGATGTTTTCCTTCACCGTTTGAGAGCACTAGCATAGTCCTTTCACCACACTGGTTCGAAAGAATAAAAAACAAAAAAACCTCTTTGATTTTCTCAGTTTTAGATGTACTTTCAGCAAAAACTAAAAGTGCTCTAATAACTATTATACTAACTTCGGTAGCGGAAGTGAGCCTTTCTACTCACGAGTGCCTACCGGAAGTTACCGGAAGTGGAACAAAAGGCAAGACGCTGGAATAATGAGCTATTCACGGTAAAATTACTTTCTCGTACGTAGTTTAACTTATTTAATGAGATAATTGATAGGTTAGTAATTTAGGCATTGCGAAGGTTTTCAATTCAAATGAATATTAGATGGAAAAAGCAATAGCGTGGGTACTTAGTGCTACATTTTGAAAAAAGTGATTCAGGTAAGATTTGAGGTGATAAAACCATCCGTTGGCCCACCTGTTGTTGAACAGGTATCTTTGCATTACCTTACGGAACACGTTCGACGATAATTTTTATGCTGATGAAATTTTGGCTTCTAGAAATTTCATCAAAATTGGTTTAGCCGTTTTGTTTAAATGCTTTTTTCACTTCAGTCATTGATCTGAAGAAAATTCTTCCAGATTGATCCAATAGAAATTCCATCAAAATTGATTTAGCAGTTTGCCAATGAAGTCAGTTTTTCATGTTTTTATACTTACTCGTATATAAAGTTTCAAAGATTTATATTGTTCCAAAATAACTCAAAAGGATCGATACTAAGGTGATCATTAGGTTTACCACAAACTCTGTCTGACTCTGGCTCTGGTTCTGAGTCTGTGTGAGTGTTGACTAAATAAATCCTACGTCGAAACGTCACACACACAGTCTAAACTGGTGAGCACTCATACAGACTCAAAACCAGAGCCAGAGACAGACAGACAAGTTATGTCTGTCTCTGGCTAGGTCGGCTTACATTGCACCATCTACAGGTCTTAAGAAAACACTAAAAACCCAACGCATCATTTTATTTATCTCCAATACTCCAGCCATCATCAGTCTCATCATCCCGAACCCCCCGGAGAACCGAAGGGCCCTTCCGCAAGCCACTCGGCTGCAGCCCCCTGGGCTCAGTGGCTATAAGATCCAGGGTCTGTTCTCCTGATACGATAGGCTCTAAGCCAGCTCCGGGCTTGTGCGGCGTGGGCTTCCAGTTGTCGAAGAATTCCACCAGGGGGTTTGGGGTGGTGGAGGTTGTTCGTTTCAAGCCGCGGTAGTAACTTGGCATCTGGAGATAAGAATTAAGAGAATCAACTCAAGACCTCATAAGACATAGACCTCTTCTCCTAGGGACGTCCATTGTTCTTTCTTCCGGTCTGTGAGTACCATTTGAGAACTTTTAATTTTAACTTTCTTGTATTTTCATATTGAAGTTTGAACAAAAACAATTAAATTCACTCATGAAAAACCAACAAAATCTGGATAACGAAGCATAGGACTTTCCCTACCTGATGGACTTACGACATTGTTAAGTTGATGGTTGGAGAGGACACAGAATCGTTTTTCAATTTAAGGGACATATCAAAGTCAAAGTCAAATATGTATTTATCCAGTACTATCGCAAGGATCACTTTGACGTCTTAAAGCTAGGTGAGTCTAGGTGCTAGTTCCACGCGACCAAGCCAACGCAAGAACAGGCAACAACCTATACTATAACCAACTTACCATCAGGTGAAATCGTGGCCAAAGGATAAAAAAAGTAGACAGGCTTTTGCATCTATTGTAGATGATATAAATAGCGTCAGAGGCAACTAGTGATTACAAAAGCCCTAATCGCGGGACGCTATAGTGCCTGAGACCTATACCATCATAATGCAGATACATATTACAGGCTTGCCCAGCACCTATACCATCCTGACAGCTTAGTCGGCCTAATCCAATGGAAAGACATGGTCAATACGTGCGGAGCTGACTTAGCCGCAGGTTTTCTCACGATGTTTGAGAGAACAATAATTGAGTACATACATTTTTCGAAAGAAAAACTCATTGGTACATGACTGGACTTGAACCCACGACCTTAGGATCGGAAGTTAGGGCCGCTACTACTAGACCTAAGTGCTCTCAAAAGATATTCTATTTAATATATAAAAAAGCAATCAACTACTGCAGGCTGATGCTAAGTCTCCCGAAGACTGACCGTCTCATTGACAGTTTCGATCCAGTCGGCGTAGGCGCCCACCAGCGTTAAGACAGTGGGTGCGTTGGGGTAGCCGCAGACCGTGGGCCCGAACGAGATGATGCCGACCAGCTTACCCGCCAGGATCGCCGGCCCGCCAGCGTCGTGCTGTACGGAACCATACATTTACTGATCCAAATACAAGTTTAAAAGAATCGGTTGTCTGTAAAGTCGGTTTACTGACGATAGTTGAACGTGCCAACGTCATACAACTGTCCACGCGGACGCATCGCTCACTCAAGTAGGAGAGAGACAGATGTCGAACGTTGTCGAACGCGGAGGCCGTGCGTGCCTCTTTGTCGCTCGTTCCGCGCTCTCGCTTGCACTTCAAGCCTTAAATGGAACGCCTCAGAGCGAGGTAACGCCACATGAGTCATGTTTTTTCGTGCGTGCAGCCGGCTCCATCGAATTTTAATGATGATGTTAGAAAAAACAACCAAATTGAGAATTACTTCTCGTTGATTTGAAGTCGGATAAAAATAAATGGGGCCTATTCTGCCCCACCCAGTTCATACGCATTGCACACTCTGGATTTTTATACCTATGAAGTTAAGTAGTAGAATCGAATGTGAAAAGTGGATGAACAACTGCTAGTCACCTCCTATGGTATGGTGAGATATCGAGTGAACCATCATCCCAGTCTACTCATGACAGCTGTGGTGGCAACTAGAGAACCCTCCCGCTCGCAACTCGCATACCTCAGGAGGAGACTAGCGGTAGTGCATTTAGTAGTAGCCCCTCAGTCCAGTTGGTAGTAGCTTTGCCTTCTGCGCCGTAGGTCGTGGGTTCGATCCCCACCGAGAACAAATATTTGTGAGGTGAACACAGATGTTTGTTTTCTGATATATTGGATCCTAAATATGTATTTTACTAAAAATAGACAAGTTTTATTTCAGCTATTTGGTTCCCATAGTACAAGTTCTGCTTAATTTGGGGCTAGATAGTGTTGTACTCACATCACAGGCTCCTTCTCCTGTTGTGAAGGTTCCGGCGCAGAACATGGATTCCGTTATGAATTTACTAAAAACAATAAACACGGACATTACTATAATAAAATACCTGCTAGCAATTTATTTGGAGGCACCACATTGGAATTTCCTTGCTATTTCATGTTTTGTGAGAGGATCATACAAACAAGAGGTAGGAACCAAACTGTAGTGTGTTCTTCTATGTTAGGTCCCGTGGAACTGGCACCTAGACTCACCTAGCTCTAAGACGTTTCAATGTGATCCTTGTGATACTACTGAATAAAAAAAAAATGAATTTGACTGGCCTCTAACTCAGTTGGTAGTAGCTCTTCCTTCTGCGCCGTAGGTCGTGGGTTCGATCCCCACCGAGAACAAATATTTGTGCGGTAAACATAAATGTTTGTTCTCTGTCTGGGTATTATAGGTATTGTATTCTAAGTATGTATTTACAAAAAATGTATTCAAGTATTATATCAGCTATCCGGTTCCCATATTACAAGCTCTGCTTAGTTTGGGGCTGGGTAGTGTTGTGTGAATTGTCCACAATATTTATTATTATTATTATTATTAATTTCAATATTTCGCAGAATTTACCATTGAAAAATTAATCTAGTTGTCTACAATACGGTAACCACTTTCCATCAGGTGGGCCGTATGGTTGTTTGCTAACTTTGTTGTATAAAAAAAAAAAATACAGATACCAGCAAATAAGATTAAGTGTAGTTGGATGTAGATCTACCACAAGCTCTGTCTAGCTCTGTCTCTGGTTTTGGTTTTGAGTCTGTGTGAGTACTCACCAATGTATTATAATATATACTGTGTGTGTGACGTTGCGACGAAGAATTTATTTAGTCAACACTCACACAGACTCCAAACAAGAGCCAGAGACAGAGCCAGACAGAGCTTGCCTATTGTTGGTCCATTTTTTGTTCCAGCTGCTGATTGTATAAAAGAGCACTCACTCTCCATACACCTCCTTGCAGAAGTAGTTGGGGTAGACCGGCAGGAACTTCCTCTGGAGGAAAATAGGCTCGTACGCCATTTTCTGGGACATCTGAAATATTACTTTTGTTAGTACTTGAATCAACTTGGAGGAATTTGAATTAATGTTTGTTTGAGTATAATTTTGGGGCAGGCATAGTCCACCTGTAGGCCTACCACAAGCTCTGTCTGGCTCTGGCTCTGACTCTGGTTTTGAGTCTCTGTGAGTGTTGACTAAATAAATCCTACGTCGAAACGTCACACACGCAGAATAATACACTGGTGAGCACTTGCACGGACTCAAAACCAGAACCAGAGACAGAGCCAGACAGAGCTCATGGTAGGGCTACTGGATATTGAGTTATTATTTTTGTCTATAACAAATGCATCCCCTATAGGGCACGGTCTTTGTGGACGTGCTCCATGAGCCATTGTTCTGAGGCATCATAATAAATCGCACAAAACCATTTACAAACTTCAAATAATTTATTTCTTATTTCAGAAAAACCGCCCTAAATCTAATAGCAACTTGTCCAAGATAGGGGATTGCTGTTCGAACTGTTTTCCCCAGACGCTGACCCTTCAAGTGTACTGCACCTTTTGTACATACACGCGGCTGCCGTATACACGGCAACGTTACTTGGGTTGAAATTGCGGTTTAATAATGCAACATGGTTTTACTGTGCGAATTGTCGTATTATAAATATACTGATAATTTTGGGTTCTGGACAAAATAAATATTTTTATATCGTACGCACAACTGTAGGCCCACCATGAGCTCTGTCTGGCTCTGTCTCTGGTTCTGGTTTTGAGTCTGTGTGAGTGTTGACTAAATAAATCCCACGTCAAAACGTGACACAGACAGTATAATGCACTGGTGAGCACTAACCCAGACTCAAAACCAGAGGCCCACTGCTAGTCGCTTTCTGCGTTATTCGACTGGCTAATTATTTTCGGGATAAAAAGTATCATAAATCATTTATTATTATTATTATGTCCGTGTACTGGTTCTAAGCTACCTATCCATAAATTTTCAGCAAAATCGATTCATCTGTTGTTCATCTGTTATACATGATACAGCACGACTTTGCATCTTTTAAAAAAGTTAAATAAGTATACTAGCGGCCGCCCGTGGCTTCGCTCGCCGTTACCGTTCCCGTTAAAAAAAAAAAAAAAAATACGGGTTGCACTCCGGGAGTGCCGGCAGAAGTGAAAACTTGATTATTAACGTAGGAACCCTAAAAGTTGTTTATTTTATCAAGTTCCTCAATGTAGTAAAACCCCAATCAAAGTCCTAAGGAACCCTAAAAATTTTAGCATTATCAAGCTCCTAAGTGTAGTTGAAATTCCAATCAAAGTGCTAAGGAACCCTAAAATTGTTTACATAATCAAGGTCCTAAGTGTAGTTGAAAGTCCAATTAAAGGCCTAAGGAACCCTAAAAGTTGTTTATTTTATCAAGTTCCTCAATGTAGTAAAACCCCAATCAAAGTCCTAAGGAACCCTAAAAATTTTAGCATTATCAAGCTCCTAAGTGTAGTTGAAATTCCAATCAAAGTCCTAAGGAACCCTAAAAATGTTAACATTATCAAGCTCCTAAGTGTAGTTGAAACTCCAATCAAAGTCCTAAGGAACCCTAAAAGTTGACCACTTAATCAAATTCCTCAATGTAGTAAAACCCCAATCAAAGTCCTAAGGAACCCTAAAAATTTTAACATTATCAAGCTTCTAAGTGTAGTTGAAACTCCAATCAAAGTCCTAAGGAACCCTAAAAGTCGACCATTTAATCAAATTCCTCAATATAGTATAACCCCAATCAAAACCCTATACGGAACCCTAAATTTTACGTAAAGCCAAATCCTCAACGGGTCGGAACCGCTAGAAGGGACCTTGTCGCGCGACCTACAAGTAGGTCCTAAATGAAGTAAAACGGCAGACATAGGAGGAGGGGGTTCTGGGGGGCTAAGGGGGGTCACAGCACGGCTCGCTTCGCTCGCCGCGCTGTTCCCCGTGGTCGCGTGGCGGCTCGCTTCGCTCGCCGCAACGCTCCCCCCGGGTTCAGGAAGAGGGGGTTCTGGGGGGCTTAGGGGGGTAACAGCACGGCTCGCTTCACTCGCCACGCTGTTCCCCGTGATCGCGTGGCGGCTCGCTTCGCTCGCCGCGACGCTCCCCCCGGGTTTCGGAGGAGGGGGTTCTGGGGGGCTTGGGGGGAGTCACAGCACGGCTCGCTTCGCTCGCCGCGCTGTTCCCATGGTCGCATGGCGGCTCGCTTCGCTCGCCGCAATGCTCCACTCGAAAAATAAATACAGTAGATCTATAAAATCTTGTACCAATGACCACTACTACCTGCCGCGGGCGGCCGCTAGTTCATAAAATCTATAATAGGTATGTACCTATACCTACTACAGTCACGAAAAACGCCTTGGTATGCTTGCTACTAACTATTATCTATTCTGTGACGTTACCGTGTCATAGTAACTACTAGCGTATCTGTAGCGTCTTACGCTTTTTTTCGATTTTTATTATGAACTCTACGTAGTAGTCTTAGGGTACATTTCTGCAAAAAATCCGTCCTACGCTTTTTCGATAAGGTCACGTGATCCTGACGCCCTGACGCGAGTTTAAGATTTTATACCCATTACAGAAAGTGCTCCAACGCCGCTAAAGAAGTTTTCACTTCAAAAACTTTTAAACCTTATCTGGAAAATCAGCCAAGTCGGTCCAGCCGTTATCGAGTTATAGCGTCAGGAAGGAAAACCCGACTTATTTTTATATAGTAATAGATAGATATAAAATGGTTGCTATGCTAAAATCGTTTAGACATTTTTTTGGCAGCCGTGTACATGTGAAGAGTTGAGGGTGATCGAACGAAAAGAAGAATTGTATAAAAGTTAGCGAAGCACGTAATACAACATTGGTTAAGTATAACTAAGGGCCGTGTTCACCGAGATACTAACCAATCGTTTAACGGGTAATTAACCGTTATCTAGTTTTTAGGAATACGAAATTTACTGAAATTACTGGCACGTGAGGCTGAATATTTGTTTGTCTCAAGTTGATGGACGCAAATAGGTGCATTGTAGGGCACGTTCCTGAAGTGCGTGACCTACAAGACCATGCTTTGTTATAGGCGATGATTACCACTTAACATCAGGTGGGCGATATGCTTGCTCCATCTGCTAGTTGTATAAAAAAAACTTTTGTTTATAGATATGGGGGGTAAATAATTTGAATTATAATTAATTGCAATAACAAAAAAGAAGTGGTATACAACGGGCGGTCTTATCACTAAAAGCGATCCCTTTCAGACAACTTAGTCAGTGGTTCTTACGTTCATATTTAAAAACAATTCCTAGGCACCGATTTAGCACCGATTTTGTGAGAAGTGACGCAATCCAATTGGTTGCGCTCCACATCTGGTGGATCAAGCAATCAGTTGATTACTTTTTCTCATTATAAATGCTACTATCTATTCGAATCAAAATGGCATCGATCTGATCACATCTTAGCAGCGCCAGTAATTGGATCCCTAATCTTGTGTGAAAAGTAACAGTCCAGTCAGGATTCTTGAAGCCTTGGGGTTCATACAAAACGGCGGCCGTCAGACAACGGACGTGACGTGACGGGTACCTATACTTCAAGTTTATTGATAGCTAACGTGCGTGACCTTGGCGAGGTAATGGTGATGATGGGATGGTCAAAACCAGAGCCAGATACAGAGCCAGACAGAGCTTGTAGTAGGCCTACAGGTGAACCATCTAGTGTCAGATTTAAATTTGACTGGTCTCTTGGCCTTCTGCGCCGTTGGTCGTGGGTTCGATCCCCACCAAGAACAAATAAAGTGTGAACACAATTAGTTTAAGACCTGTACACAACCATTCTTCAAGCAATCAATAAATCATTTCATTTCATTTCAATATTTGTGTGGTGAACGCAGATGTTTGTTCTCTGTCTGGGTGTTATGTTCTATTCTTAGTATTTATTTAAAAAAAAAATGTACTATATCAGCGATCTGTTTCCAATAGTACTAGCTCTGCTTAGTTTGGGGCTAGATGGTGTTGCGTGGATTGTCTATAATATTTATTTATTTATTTTAAATGAAATAAGTAAAGCCGTTATTGTTTTAACACGAGCGTTAAATTATGAACATTACTATCTTGGGAAATCCACGTTTAATCTTGTGTAAAAAATTATCGGGTAATTAAGGGAAAAGGTCAAGTACGAGCTGGGGAAAATGTAAAGATACTAATTGAAAATTGACTTTGAAGACAAGAGCATGGCTAGGTGTTTCACAATGTGATAGAATTTGAAATGAGGAAATCTGTAAAAAAACTAAAGTCACCGACAAAGTACCAGTTCCACGCGAACAAGCCTAGAAGAACAGGCAACAAACTACGGCTCGGTTCCTACCGATATTTTTATGATTCTTTTACAAATAAAAAAGTGCCACTTGACTTAGTGAGACGTAGGCAATCACAAAAGCAAAAGTTGTATAGTACGTAGGTACTTTAAAACTTTTGCTTTTGTTATTGCCATACACAAAGATACAACATACAAAAATAAGATATGAGTTTTAACCTAAAATAGAACCTAAAAATGCTAAGAAAAAGTTTTCAAAATGTTGACCAACGAACGAAACTTTAGATGCTCCTCCACACAAAAGACTGACGAAACATGAAGGAAATTGTTGGTCAGAAAAGTACCAAGAAGGAAGGACTTCTTCAAGCTGAAGATGATGATAGTCAATTGGGTTCTTACCTTAGTAACCCCCCATCCTAACAGCAGCACCTCAACAGTAGGCGGCACACTCTTGGAGCTGTGCGAGATGTCGATGATCTTAGGGATCCGATGGTAATTGAAGTGGAGGTGGCGACGCAGACGGATCACGGCGATGTTGTTCTTCAAGGTCTTGGGGTTGTAGCTGGGGTGGAAGTATACCTGGGGAAGAAGATAGAGTCAAAAAATGATTTATTCAGTTGTATCACAAGGAATCAGAGGAGAATGGTCATAAGTCATAAGCCGTAAATCATAAGCATAAGAAAAGGAGAAGGACATGTTGTGCCGACCCCACATAAAGTGGGATAAGGATAGAAAGAAGAAGAAGTATCACAAGAATCAATGTGAGACGAATAAAAGCTAAGTGAGTCTTCTAGACCAGGTCTAAAAGACACTACGGCTTGGCTCCCATCGGTTTTTTGTATGTTCCTTTTACAAAACATAGCAGTAAAGTTCCAGTGTGGCGTCAAGGACTCAAGATTGTAAACTTCATGAACGATTATTAAGACCCAAGGAATGACGGAGACTTCAAAAGTAAAAAATTCTGTATATAAAAATTACGAGTATCATTTCGAACTTTTTTATAAATTAGGTGATTCTAAGCCAAGCGAATTGCTATGAATCTGGCTCAAACTTAAGACTTTCTGAGCAGCAGGTTAGTTGTGCTATAAGAAATACTATTTGAGAGACAAATCATACCTCTAAGGCGTCGAGGACCTCTCCACCAATGCGGCTGTGGTTACTGCCTATCCTCACTTGAAGAACCTTGGGATTCTCACGGAAGAAGCGATTGTTATGCATCCTGAAACCATTGTTTCATCAGAACTTTGAATGTTATAAATTAGGTGACTATATTAGTCTTGTAAACAAAGTGATTTAAGATTGGTTTGTGGACAGAAACAAAATAAATTTGTCCAGTAGCACACTTTTTAAAGTTCGTAACAACGTTCAAATGGAAAAACCTGGAGCTGATTTAGTAAAACAATCTGTTGCAAATCAACAGTAGAAAGAGTTTAGAAATATAAAAAGAGAGTTTGGTAACTGTAGTTAACTTTTTAGCACTGCAGGAGACTAAGGGCGCTTGTACACGCTAAGAAAAAACGCCGGGCCTACCCAAGAATTCGTGTCGTAACAAGAAAATTACTGTGTACACGGCTCGCAGCGGTGCACGAAAAAAATCTTATCTGCGCAAGACAAGAATTTTGTCTTTTCCACACACGAAAACGCAACAACGTTCGCCGCGTCGTGTCTTGCGCAGATAAGATTTTTTTCGTGCACCGCTGCGAGCAGTGTACACAGTTATTTTCTAGTTACGACAAGAATTCTTGGGTAGACCCGGCATTTTTTCTTAGCGTGTACAAGCGCCCTAACTAGCTGAAGGAGGAAGATAAGTCTATCATTTCAAGGCAAGACAAAATTGACAATACAAGTATATAGTCTAGGTTACCGCTAATGACCACAAGGAATCCTAGTGAATTCAGGACTACGAAAATAGCTGTCAAGTGTAAAAAGACTGCTTACAACTGCAAGCATGCCGCAGAAGTCAGTACAAGGTCATGCCAGTAGACCACCCCTCCACACCAGAACCTCCCCATCACGTGCACGGAAGCCATGAAGGGGTAGTAACGGACGGTGGTGCGTTCACCCTTAAAGATACGTCTGGCGCTATGCTGGTGGAACTCTTGGAGATCTTCTAGTTCCTGTTGAGGATCTGAAGAAGGAAGATTGATTAAAAAATATTTGATAAGTGCTAAAGAAAAAGGCAGACGTATTTGTAAAAGCAATTACATTTTTAATGATAGTAGTAAGTCAAACAGCTTCTTTTTTTATCAAATAAAGAATAATTACCCCAGTAAATGCTTTCATTGATTTTAGCGTCAAATTTATGATCATCAATGGGTTTCTCAGCTATCATCTTATCCGCAACTTCATCTACCATGTCATCATCGGTCCCAAAACGGTCTTCCTCCATCCATTTTCTAGCATTCTTTACTGGTTCACTAGTATTTCCCTTTTCAGCTAGAATTTTCAAAATATCATCTCTGTTTATTTTTTCTTTCAGTTTTAGATACAAACTTTTAGGTTCATCCTCTAACAAGAATCTAAAATGATCATTTTCACTCAGTGAGTTGAAGAAATTAGTTTCATTCAGATTGCTTTCTCTAGTTAAATTCAGTAGCAGTTGTGAGAATTTATCACTATCTGTAACATATTTGTTGATTGTTTCTATTTTATCTTTTAGTTCATCGATTCTTTCATTCGTAGTATTGTTCAGTAGAAATGTAAATACATCAGTGACGTTGTTAATGGAAATATCACTCACACCTTTTATTAGATCAGCATTTGTAATACAAAAAACTACAGCGAGAACGAAATGCATTACATTAAAATGCTTCTCTGCAGCGCTCATTCGTATTGGACTGGATTTTTATGGGCTTTAAAGTTTTATTACATATCAGTAAGTGCAATCGATTTTATTTTAGTACCCACGTACAGTTTTATATTCCCTATCGCGTTGTTTATGAGACTGCCACCATCATAATATTTTGACAAGCGTAATAATGATCGAATGAGCGAAGAAATGACAGCCGTTTGGGAATAAAGGTTCTCGAATGGTGACCACGAACCGGAAGACGAGGACGCCCACCAGATGGACCGACGACTTTTTAAGATCGTGGGAAGTTGGTGGATAGAAAAGGCTTAGAATCGTTCTTCCTGCAAATGTGTAGGTTAGGCCAATGTCTAACAGTGAACTTCTGGCTAATGATGATGATGAATAATGATCTGATGGTCGGCCAAACCAAAATAATTTTAATGGCAAAGGTCAAACCTACTTAGGTCGTATCGATGATTTGGCCACTCATAATATAACTTGTCAACCAAAAAAGATCCCCTTTACATTATTGACCGTTAAAAGACAGTGTCGCTTTTATGAAAAGTTTTGTTTTAGTGGTCACCTACTTAATTTTATTTTATCTGCAAACTGATATAAATGAGTGTTTGAGGTTTTTCTAAAGATAAATTGGAGATAGGTGCTCCAGGATTTAAATCTTATTTTTATTATTACTTCTTGAAAACGCAAACTGTCTTCTGTATGTTGAAGAAGAACTGTTAGGTATTTAGCTTCCCCCATAGATTATCAGCATGAAAAATTTCAACCCTCTCTTTCTTTCCCGTGACTTTCACAATGTCATCTCTCTTATAGAAGGCATTTTCTGCTTTGTCTTTCGGTAAACTAGTGTAGTTCGGTAATAATAAGGACGCCAATTTTGTTGAGAAAGTCAAGATTTTGTGTGAATCAAGTGTTATTAATGTTATTATAAATGCACGCAAAATGGAGTGTGAGTAGCCAGTTAGTGGTGAAATTACTGGCCCCTGAGGCTAAATATCTGTATGCCTCAAGTTGATGGATGCAAAGCAGTGAAATGATATGAAATAATTAATTTGCTTGAAGTATGGTGGTGGAAGTGCATCTTAGGGCATTTTCCTGGCGTGCGTGACCTACGAGGCAATTCTTTGTTATAGGTGATGACTACTTAACATCAAGTTGGCCATATTTCTTGTTCCATCAGTTAGATGTATAATAAACAAATTATTAGTGCGCTAAATACGATCAGCCATCATTCTCCATCACAGTCGAGGATTATTTTCGCCTCCTGTGAATCCTCCGAGATTACTGACTTACAGTTACGAGAGATTTTCTACAGACCTGCCACCGTAATATTGCTGAAGACAACTTTGATATTGTAGAAATCCGTAAAGCTACTCTAATAAATGAATTGGCAGTTTGCAAACCTCCATCATAGGTTAAGCCGAGATGGGTAGATACATGCTTTCCATAGCAAGAGATAAAAAGAATATGAAAAACCGTGGGAAACTGTACCAAAAGTGCATGACATCACGATCCTTAGCAGTCAGAGACCGACGGAGAGGGAGAATCGCTTACGTATTTAAATAAATAAATAAATATTGTGTACAATCCACAAAACACTATCTAGCCCCAAATTAAGCAGAACTTGTCCTATGGGAACATCTGGTTCTCATAGGACAAGTTCTGCTTAATTTGGCTGATATAATTCCTAAAAATATTTTGTTTGTAAATATATTCTTAGAATAAAATATACCACCCAGTCTGAGAACATACATCTATGTTCACAACACAAATATTTGATCTCGGTGGGGGTCGAACCCACGACCTACAGCGCAGAAGACAGAGCTACTACCAACTGAGCTGAGAGGCCAGTTATCTAGATAGCAATTAATTATTGTGTGGTAAATTCTGTGTTACTAAAACGATTTAAACAACTAAGCTGGCTAGACCACTAGTACTTCTGCTAGTATTATTACTTGAAATCATTAACACGCTTAAAATTAATTAACGGGCTCAAGCAGTCTCTGATTCCAGTGATGGTCGCTAGAAACGTTGCTAAGCTTATTTGATCTTTTAGAAACGACCAAGCTAACTACGTCATAAGTGTTAATGTCATAAAGTGGAGGTAGTTTGTTGAAAAATAATGGCAGTTTAAAAACCGTGGTAGGAATCCCCATGCGATCAAAGTGTTCGATGCTTTCCGAAATTGGGTCAATTTATTGAGCCGTACGAATTTTCACACACGCTTTTCGGTATCAAATGAGCACCAAATTGCTTTTAATGAAAATAATTTATCTTGTGTGATTTATTCGGACAATCTCTGTGACGTAGGAAGGTAGAGCTACAGCTACAGCTGATATATAAGAGGTGTGGGTTCAATTCCCATAGCTTTTTTAGACGATATCCAATGTTAATTTGATTTCAGACAACTTGAAATTACATTTCTGTTTTATATTTAAACATACTGTAACAAGTTGTCTTAAATCAAATTTATACTAGTACCTTAAAACTAACAAACATTAGAATATTTAACTTTCTTCCCACACTAAGCGTTTCCCTTCAACCTTTAAAATACGGACAGACAAAGAGTGTAACTCGTTGCCGGCATCTGTACTTATAATTTTAATGTTTTCAATAAAAGGGTGTATAGGTATCTTCTAGATGAGCGCGCTACACTTTCGACAGCATCATCACTTAACATCAGGTGAGATTGCGGTAAAGCATTAACCTTATAAACTGCAAAAAAAAACAGTGTAAACCTCTCTTGATTCTATGAAAAGTAATAAAATGATTGAAGAACCAAACTTATTATTAAAGACCTGTTCGAGAAAAACTTAATTAATATTAATTTGCTCGAAACTAGCACTTTTCTCGAACTTTCTGTTTGAGTGCACTTCGGAGAAGCTAAAGTTTCGGATCAATCGGATGAGCGCGCTAACTTCCCTCTTTGTAAACTTGAATTATTATTTCTTATATACTTTGATGAAAGCAAACCGGGTTCACTCTGAAAATGATGCGAAAAAGCTGAAGCAGAGCAAAGGTAGATGAAACAGATGTATCAAGGAAAAATAAAAAACGGAAAAATAATCATCAATATGCCAAATGCACGAAAGGACTCTTTGAGGAAAACTTAATTCCCTTCACCGCACTGGTAAAAAAACTGTGGAACCGATTTTTATGATATTTCTATGGGACTAATCTGGAAGTCTCAAACTCAACTCGAACTGAATAAAATTTTATTCAATACAATTACAAGAATCACTTTGAAACGTCTTAAAGCTAGGTGAGTCTAGGTGCCAGTTCCACGCGACCAAGCGTAGAAGAACAGGCAACAAACTACGGCTCGGTAAGTATATTTTATTATAAGAAATATATTGTGCGATACAACTATTAAAAAAGCAGCCAAGTGCGAGTCGGACTCGCCCATGAAGGGTTCCGTAGCACGACGAACTACAAGAACCTTTATATTATGTTACTTGATGTAACATAATAAGGTTCTTGTAGTTCGTCGAAAGGTAAATTGCGGTTTACGGTTTATGACGTATAAAAAAAAAACTGACTAGATCTCGTTCAAACCAAAAATCGTTGGAAGTTTACATAGTAATGTACAACATATATTTTTTTTAGTATTATCAGTCTCTTACTTTAGAAGTTAGAGGGGGGAGGACCAACTTTTTTCCACTTTGGAAGTGTCTCTCGCGCAAACAATTCAGTTTAGAAAAAAACGATATTGGAAACCTCAACATCATTTTTGAAGACCTATTCATAGATACCCCACACGTATGGGTTCGATGAAAAAAAAAAATTTTGAGTTTCAGTATCAAGTATGGGGACCCCCGAAACTTATAGTTTTTTTTTTAATTTTTATGTTAAAATCTTAATGCGGTTCACAGAATACATCTACTCGCCAAGTTTCATCAGTCTAGCTCTTACAGTTTCGGAGAAAAATGGCTGTGACATACGGACGGACAGACAGACAGACAGACAGACAGACAGACATGACGAATCTATAAGGGTTCCGTTTTTGCCATTTGGCTACGGAACCCTAAAAAGAAGTACTGAATTGAGAACCTCCTCCTTATTTATTTGAAGTCGGTTAAAAGTATTTGCGTTGCTATTTAGAATTAATTTACTTTTTGGCGCGAGCCTTATTGCATAACTAAAACTAACCAAACGAACCAAAGGAAACCAAAGCAAAGTAAGAAAATTAATTAAAAGTAAACAAAACTAATTTAAAAGTTATTTACACAACTGCGATAGCTCGAATAGCGGTCACGAACCGGAAAACGAAACGTAGGACACCCCACATGATGGACAAACGACATTGGATCGCGGAAAATCTGTCAATGGAGAGCTCAGAATTGGTCATCTTGGAAATGTATAGGGGAGGCCTAAGTCTAGCAGTGGACTTCTTCAGCAAAATGATGATGATGGCAGAATTGCGATAGAGTTATAAAATAAAAAAAAATTGAATGTAGAGGTCAAATAACTGGTTTTCTGGGAACAAATATTGCTCGCCATAGTAGGTACTTTAGATTGCCTGGAAGAAGCCTTCAAGAACAAACCCTCAAATAACAGTCCAATAATACCATTCCCAACGTAGTTCTATGCAAAACAAAATACCTAATAAAATAATGCTTAGTAAGAGCCTCGCTAAGGTGCGCCTTCGATTCCAGATAACATCTTATCGCGGAGACATAACCATATCGAAGTCCTTAGTACGTTTGCAGTTGAGATGGAGTGCTACAGGAATGGACTAAGGATGTAGACTGGGGCAGTACTTAAATTATCTGAGCTAACAAAACGAAAATTGAAACGGAATTGTTATTATTTAAAAATATATGCTATACCTAGGTAGTTGGTTGTAGCCGTAGTAACTGCAATAAGCATAAAACTTTAGTGTGCTACAAAAATATTATGTTCATTTTTTAATTTTTATGTTTTAGTCTAAGATCCCGCTATACATAGAAGGACCTTCACCGAGCTGGTTATTTAATGAAACGTATTTTATATTTAATTAAACATGCCAATAAATATATTCTATATGGGTTGCCTATTAAATTTCAGTCCAGGATAATTATTATTAATTAATAATAAAAAAAAAAAAAAAATTAAACTTTCCACTGGTTTGTTTATTAAACAAATTCTATGCCAATCGAAAGTATAGACCCCAGTATTTTTATTCAATAAACATACCGGTGCAAAATGCTAGTATCGATTTACCTGTTTATACCTGGCTACCTGAGAGTTGTGACCGGAAAAAAATAGGCAACCTAACGTTTGCATATTCTATGCGGTCTATACTTTCAATTGGTATAGAATTTGTCTAATAAACAAACCGGTGAAAAGTTAAAAAAACAATTATTTTTTTAAATTATTAATTAATCATATACTGGACTGAAATTTGATAGGCAACCCATATAGAATATATTTATTGGCATGTTTAATTAAATATAAAATACGTTTCATTAAATAACCAGCTCGGTGAAGGTCCTTCTATAGCGGGATCCTATAAAGAAGAAGAAGAAAGAAAGTACGAATGTATCATTATAGATTGAGAATCGCCAAGCATTATAATGTAGATAGATTCTGTCTAATCACAAGGATTGGTTACAAACGTCTTAAAACTAGATGAATAGCACCAGTCAGTGACCTCGAGACTAGGCTAAGAAAAACAGCCCACGACACCCATAAATAAAAGCATTGATGAAAAAGTTTTCTTTAACGCTGCACACCAAAATTATTTTTTGAAGTGAAAACTTCTTTAGCGGCGTTGAGCACTTTTTCTGTAATGGGTATAAAATCTTAAACTCGCGTCAGCGCGTCAGGACACGTGACCTGATCGAAAAAGCGTAAGACGGATGGAGAGTAGACAGCTATCCCCTCTCTACGGCGCGGCGAAAATGTATGCCTGGGCCTACTGTTTCGTTTAGGCAGCGCAGGGCGCTTGCGCGAATGTTCGTGTATGTTACAGCGTGCCAAATAACAAACAAGCCCCCCCTAACCATTCCAAAATATCAAACATGCTCAACGTTAATAATCAAGTTTTCACTTCTGCCGGCACTCCCGGAGTGCAACCCGTCATTTTTTTTAATTATAAAAACACACCTCCTCTTCCCATTATTTTTATTAACAATAGGTATTTTTTTTATAACAGCAATACCATGAGTAATTTGATAATATTCAATACCATGATAGTTTTTAAGAGTTATGCCCCTTTCTCCAATTAGTAGCAGTCCTAGGTCCGTCCCCGTCAAGGACGATGCTCCGCGCGATAGAGCCAGCGTCTCTCGGGAAATCAGATCTAGAGACGATGTGACGTTGGATTCATGCGCTCGGCTCACTCCCGCAGACAGCCGTCCCATAATCATGAATACGGGGATTTATAATGAGGTTATCTTTTTATTATGAATACTGTTTTTGTAGCAGACATTGTATTTTTAATTTATAAAGGGAACTGATTTGAATTGCGTAGGCAGTGTTATTATTGTTTTTGTTAAGAACAGCGCACACAAAAACAATTCAGAAGACTGAGTACAAGTAGGTAAGGCGTATATCAGCTTCTTTATCCTCAAATACAGTACAATAGGGGGGTGTAATTAATAATAATCAATAATCATTTATTTGGTAAGAGTTATTACAGGTCAAGTATATTCATAGGTTTTGCCTAACATAAAGTACAATCAAATTAGAAAATTAATAACAATAATATAAAAATCAAATGTTCAAAAACATCAATTATAAAAATAAATAACAAATTAATACATAATTAAGGAGTAAGTACATTATGTACAAAATAAATATAAACGACGGCCTCGTGCCGTCTAACCGAGAAAGCGTTGGCGTGACGATCTGTAAGCCTACCAGAAGCTCTGTCTGGCTCTGGTTTTGAGTCTGTGTGAGTGCTCACCAGTGTATTATGTGTGTGTGACGTTTCGACGTAGAATTTATTTAGCCAACACTCACACAGACTGGAAGCCTGCAAAAAGGGATGGTGGGAGGAGGCTCGATATAGGAAAAACTAGAAATCTTAGAGGGGCTCAAGCTAGGAAAAAAAACAAGCTTAAAAAGGTTTTCGGGGATTTTGTAAAATTTTGACAAATAAATTCATTCAACTTCATATTAAAATTCATCTTAATAATGTCCCTAGTCGTTTAAGATTTTGTGTCGAAAACCGCCATCTATCGGCGAGTAGTCTTACTAAAAGCTTGAGCCATCTACTGTCGAGTGCTCCAGCACTCGACAGTAGATGGCTCAAGCTACTAACAAGCCTCTCAGTTGGGTTCTTGTTTGAAAGTGCACTTAGACCACGTTCAAGAGTATTCCGATAGATGGCAGTGACTAATCGGTGACTACTCGTAGACTTTATCTCGCATCACTGCTCAATGTGGATGTACTTTCTCGGACGAATTTTTTGTCTGTTATCAGTAGTAACGAGTATTTTTTCGTACTAAACGGAAGGTCGTGGGTTCAAATCCCACTCGGCTCTTAATTTTTTTTTTTAATCTTTCATTTATTTCGTTCTGCGATCATTTTATTAGTGCAACTTATAAATCTTTGCTAAATTGACGTTCTGCTAAACAGACCATCTGATAGTTGGACGTTTTGCTACATGGACCTTTTACTTAATAGACTAGTAAGTCTTAGTCTTAGCTAAAATTAACAGAGCAAAAAAGGTCTAATGAGCTACTGCTCATTAGACCTTTTTTGCTCTGTTAATTTTAGCTACTTAGACCTTCTGATCAGGAGGCATCTATACTTATTACTTATGCTTATTTTTGTGACATTATAAAATTCTGTTACAACTCTATAATACTATTGAAAGTCTTCTTCAACGCAGTAGTACCTCTACGGCGTAGACCTTCTGGGGCGTAGACCGCCTACGTCGTAGCGAGTAGCTTACTCCTTATTGATATAGTTACCTCTCTCTCTAGCCTCAAAGGTTTGCTGTAAGAATAGTCTGCTCATGGTTAAGCTCGCCTTTTTACATGTCCTCTATTCCTGTCCTTTCCTATTGTATTGTGTATAATAAAGAATTACGGAAGACGCTATAAAATCATATTGTACTGAAAAAGCTTAAATTACATACTTATTTCAGTTCGTGAGCCTATTCATTTTAACGAGTATTTCACGTCCTAATACATTTTCTACGAAATATCCAAATAAAAACGTACTTAAGTAGAGTTCGTACGGTTGTTTTGACATTAAGCCATCTTATTTTTATTTTTTTACCGATGCCAATTGGCCGATTAAACTAAAGGTAAAAAGAATTGGTCTATTTAGTTTATTTTAATTGTTAAAATACTGGAAGTATGGCACTGTCACTGTCAACTAGTTGATGGATCAAGCTTATGGCCCACCTGATGTTAAGTGGTAACTATCGCCTAAAACATATTGTTTACATTTAAAACGATTTATATCGTTAACTTTGGATGCAGATCATGAATAAGTATAAAACTTACATTTATTTATTTCATGTGGCAAACGTATAATAAAAATAATAAATTAGTTTCTCATAATATACCTAAAATATGCAAATTTTTTTATACAAGAATTAAATAAATATATTTGCAAGTGCATCCAACACCTAAACCTTTGTGGTTTTAGATGTTTTTTTTATGCAAATGATAGACAAACGGGCTTACGGCCCACCTGATGGTAAGCTGTCACCGAAGCCATAGAAACCAACAACACTAAAGGTGCTGTCGTTGCGTTGCCTACCCTGAATATCTGAATATCTTTCGTGTCTTATAAGGATTACAGTAAATTTAAAACCGACAATATTTTAAAGCCTCCCCAGCCCCCTTTTATCTTCCAAAAATAATTAAAATAAAACCCGTTTTCTGATGTTATTGTAATTAATCCTAAGCTAAGGAGAATCAGTAAATCAGTAAGAGTTACGGGAGCTCAGTGGAACCTTTATATTACCGAACGGTAATTAAATTATATTTGACGACATCATTCAGGTTTGGCCACTAAAGTTGAGTTATATAAAAATTCATTGTATATCATAAGTTTTTTCTTTTTAAACAACTTCAAATGAAAAAAAAGTGGCTGTGACATACGTACATGACGAATCTATAAGGGTTCCGTTTTTGCCATTTGGGTACGGAACCCAAAAAAGAAGGTGTTCGAGCTGTATTTTTTATGTTTGCTATTGCATACACTTACCCCCGAATACTGAAACGCAACTCAGATTTAAGCACGTCTCAAGCGACGAATATTTGACAGATTTTCATTGAAAACTGTCAAATATTCGTCGCTTGAGACGTGCTTAAATCTGAGTTGCGTTTCAGTATTCGGGGGTAAGACACTTATTTTGAAAAATTATTGGATTTAAAAATTCATTTTTTTATCTGTAAGGTTTGGTGTATCAAAACTGGTTGGCTTATTCCACTAATCCCCGTTGACACCGATTTGATCTCGTAACGGGGATTAGTGAACTAAAAAGTTCATTAATCCCCATTACGTTAAAAATAAATTACTAATACCTATAAGAATCATGTTTTTAATTTTTTACTAGCAGTTGGTTTAGTTCTTTTGGAACCATGTGGTGAAAGGACGTGCGTTTGTTCTAATAGTTTGTTCAACACTGATCATGTATTTTTTTTTATGCCATAGCTGGCAGACGAGCAGACGAGCCACCTGATGGAAAGCAGTCACCGTCGCCCATATACACCTGCACCACTTGAAAGTCAGCGCTAAAACTACAAATCCGCCACGCTGTTTAAAAGTGTATTTAGTGGCCTCAAGTCATCACGTTCATTAAAACGTTGGAGTTAAACAGTTTTTGGTTAGAGTTACTTGTCTTCCCCCGCTCCCACCCCGCACCCTCCCCGTACACTTATTACGTATCTCACAACAGGGAAGCAATGTCGTTTTAAACAGACTTCAAATAGAAAAGGTCGAAAAATAGAAAAATCGCATAACTTCGTAATTTATATTCCGATTTGAAATAAAAAACTATGAATAAAAACTATAAAGGTAATATACTTCCAGATTGGTCTCTGAATTTCATCAAAATCAGATCAGCAGTTTGGTTGAAGTTGGTTTCTCAAGTTATTTTAAATTATAGTAAGACTTGAATGCTGTATTTGACAGTTACTGATAAATTGGGGGTTTAAGAATGTGCTTTGTCTGTCACGCTATGAGAACTTTGGTTTTATAAGTAGTGAATCACAGCGGACGTGCAAACGCTGCTCATGAGATTGCAATCAGTCAAAGGACACGGCAGTTTGTGCGGATGTATGCAAAACCATAAGCTGAAACCGCCTAAACTGCCACCGCAGTGGCATATGAAATACAATTATGTAATCCCCTGCGATGTTCATACATTCTTTGTAGTACGCAATCGCCTAACGTTTGTGATTATCCTTCGAGTGTTCCAAATTAGCTTGATTGGCATTTTTATTTAACTCTTGCTTTATTGCCTTTGCACCTAGATTCTCTCTGTCACTCAGATGTTTCATTGATCTTATTGATTTTTAACCGACTTCCAATCAAAAAGGAGGAGGTTCTCAATTCGGTTGTTTTTTTTTTTTTTTTTAATGTTTATTACCGCATAACTTCGTAATTTGTGAGCCGATTTGAAAAATATTTTTTTTTATCTGAAAGGTACTGCTTCCAGATTGGTCCCATCTTAATTTTATTAAAATCGGTGTTGCCATTTTTATTTAAATATTTTTTTAATGTTTGTAACTGCATGCCTCCGTCATTTATGAACCGATTTAGAAAATTATGCTTTTATTTGGATGGTTATTTTTACGTCCAGATTGTCCCAAACAAATTTGATTAAAATGGGTTTCGCCGTTTGACAATGAAGTCGGTTTCTCAAGTTTTTTAAACTTATATAATTATTATCTAATAAAAACCATTGACATTGACTGATCACTGTCGCAACTGCGTAGTGAGGTTTGTGTTGAGTGATGTTTTACGTAGTGAGGCTGGCACTCCCGCGCCACAGCCGCACCGCAGCGCTGTCGCGACTAAATGAACTAAATTCGTTTACAGAGTATTTGATTACAGTAGTATTAAATAAAAGAGGTTTTACATCAGAGGACGAGTTTTTTGTGACTTTTCGTTGGGAAAACTGTGGTATTCGCTCTTTTTTAGGGTTCCGTAGCCAAATGGTAAAAACGGAACCCTTATAGACTCGTCATGTCTGTCTGTCCGTCCGTATGTTACAGCCACTATTTCTGAAACTGTAAGAGCTATACTAATGAAACTTGGTTAGTAGATGTATTCTGTGAACCGCATCAAGATAATCATAATATAAAAATAAAAATAAAACATAAATTTTGGGGTCCATACATAGAACTATACGTATTACTCAAAAAAAAGTTATTTCATCAAACCCGTGCGCGTGGTCTTCAAAAATGATGTTGAGGTTTTTTATAGAGTTTTTTTCTAAACTGAATAGTTTGCGCGAGAGACACTTCCAAAGTGGTAAAATGTTGCCCCCCCCCCTGTAACTTCTAAAATAAGAGAATGATAAAACTAAAAAATATATAATTATGATGTACATTACTATGGGAACTTCCAACGATATTTGGTTTGAACGAGATCTCGTTAGTAGTTTTATTTTAATACGTCACTAATCGTAAACCACAATTTACCTTTCGACGAACTACAAGAACTTTTATACTATGTTACTTGTTGCTACGGAACCCTTCATGGGTGAGTCCGACTCGCACTTGGCCGCTTCTTATCTTCTTAACGTCTCACTGGTTCACTTGAGCAAGTGTGGTGAAAGGATAATAATTGCGCCTCAAAGAGGCTCCTTTCGATGACCCAATGACGATAGGTGTTATGTTGTTTATAAGGCTGTAAGCTCTCTATAGTAAATATGCAAATAGTGAGTATCCGTACTGAAAGAAGTTTCGACTTGAAAGTCAGCGTTAAGCCATCTCTTTCAGAGTTTTCGGTCGATCGCTTTAAAAGGCGATGGAAATCCTCGGCTTACCGCAGACAGGGTGTACAAGTTTCCTTCAAAACGGTCGCCGTCATCAGTTTTTAACCAACTCCAAATAAAACAAGATATTCTTAATTCAGTTGTATTTGTTTTATTAATGTTTTTTAATCTTTCAAAAGCTAAGAGCCGAGCGGGATTTGAACCTGCGACCTTCCGCGACCTTCAGCGTACGGGGCTGCGCTGACCGCTGCACCATCGGATCCTTATCTTTGTGATTCTTTGATTTTCTTAAGTGTATAAAACACTATAAAATCAATAAAATGTGTTTACCTTCTTTTTATAGTATCAATGATTCTTTCGAACTAAGTGTGGTGAAAGGATTTTAAGTGCGCCTCAAAAAGGCTTCATAGGGTGTTATTTATAATCCTGGCGCAACGCTGGAGTAGTTAAATCGTGTTTTGTCACATTTGTTCGAGTTGACAATTGCATGTCAATGCAAGAGACAAAACACGGATTAACTAGTCCAACACTCAGAAAAAAATATTGTTGGTTCCAACAATAAAACTTTAACAGGGGAGAGCCCACCATGGTGTATAGTCTGTGTGTCAATTTTTTTATTGTCATGGATCAAGTTGTCAGTACAACAATATTTCTATTGTCAAGAAGTAAATTGTCATTGCAACAATGTTTCTATTGTCAAGAATTAATTGTCATTGCAACAATGTTTCTATTTTATCAATAAGGCTTGTTTTGATACTACAACAATGTATCTTTTGTCAGCGGAACTAATTTCGAAAGCTAAAAATATACAACTAGTAGGTACGAAAGACCCCAAGTGTAAGGGGTAAAAAAATAAGATTTGATAATACCGAAGTTGATCCGATGCATTCATCGGATCAACTCCCAGTCATATCAAATCTTCAACGGATTCATTAATCCGTTGAATACAATTTCATAAAACCACTGCTACAATATAAGGAAACGCCGTGCGTTTTCGTCAGCGCGTTCTAGGATCGTTACAATTTTAGTCACGCCATCTAGTTCTAAATTTAGTAAGCAGCTTTTTTGTTAGTTTACTTTACTAACAATGTTCACATTGACACACTTGCAACGTTCCATTGTCACCTCAGTGACATATTTATAGTATGACAAAAGGTAGGTAAATACTACGACTATAGTTATTTTGCTAGGTTGTTTTACAATGTTCACATTGATACACTAGCAACGTTCTATTGTCACCACAACGACTTACTTATTGCTTGACAAAACGTAGTTGAATTTTACTCCTTA
The DNA here is from genome assembly GCA_947578465.1 of Thera obeliscata. Classification (NCBI taxonomy): domain Eukaryota; kingdom Metazoa; phylum Arthropoda; class Insecta; order Lepidoptera; family Geometridae; genus Thera; species Thera obeliscata. The sequence continues at coordinate 25,898,532 of OX387916.1, read as the reverse complement.
GTTATTTTACTAAATTTATTTACAATGTTTACATTTACACATTTGCAACGATCCATTGTCATCACACCAATATATTTATTGTATAACACTGGCCCACTTCTACTCCAAATATTGCTATGCCCTAAACTTATGGGCCTATTATGTATTCACCCTTTTTAGCTTTTAAACTTCACCATGTAACATAATAATTGCAATAAATAATATGAGCATGAGTTGTCAAATGCTACGACTATAGGTCTTTTGTTAGATTTATTATAAATGTTCGCATTGACACACATATCAGTTCCATTTTCACCTCAGCAACATACTTATTGTATGACAAAAAGTACTCAAATGCCACAACTATCGTTACTTTGCTACGTTTTTTACCAATGTTCACATTGACACGCTAGCAACGTTCCATTTTCACTACAGCAACGTATCTATTGCATGTCAGATGGTAGTTAAATGCTACGACTATAGTTACTTTGTTAGATTTATCAACAATGTTCACATTGACACACATAAAACGTTTTATTGTTATATATTCAACTTTTTTATTAACTTTGATGTAAGGACAAAGCTAAATTGTTCCATGCACATTATACGAAGGAAAATCAGCGGACAATAAAAAAGTTGCTGAACCCAACAAAGCTCTTTCTGCTAAAGTAACAGAGTATTTAGTTGCTCCGACAGGAAATTTCTGACAATGCATTTATTGTGACTTTGTTGACCCATTTTTTTCTGTGTGAACGCTACGCTAGGATTATTAATAAGACCCTTTCTTAATCTTATGGTTAGAACCTTTTACCTAGGGTTTATCAAGACTTGCGGACAGGATAACCGTAATAATACGTTACCACAATGTTAGGGTTATAGTTGCAAGGAGGGGGGGTAAGGAGGTGAAGAAGTGTGCTAGGATTACAACGCCAACGTTGAAGCTAATCCGCGCGTCAGGCGATAAAACATAAAACAATGTTATCAGAAAAAACTAATGTTTTTAAGAAAATAAAGGCGCTTTCTTCTAAGATAAGCTAACAAGCAAAGATACCACTAGACCATCAGTGCTTTCAACAGTGACTCAACTCAACAGTTTGTATGGATGGATGTTTGTTTCATAATAACGCCAGAACGGCTGAACAGATCAGGATGAACTTTAGTACAAAGATTGATTATAGACTGGAATAGCACATAGTTTACTTTTTATCTCGAAAAAGTAACAGGAACGAGGCGTAACGGGAACGGGCGAGCGAACCTGCGGGTTGCTGCTAGTGCATAATGGTTTGAAATCTTAAGCTTTTTATTATGCAACAAGGTATTGAGCATTATGCTCCTCTGATGTTCAGTAAGTAACCATCGCCCTTAACAAAGCATTTCCTCGTAGGTCACGCACGTCCAGGAACGTGCCCTACGATGCACTGCGTCCATTAACTTAAGGCATAAAGATGTTCAGCCTCACGTGCCAGTAACAAACCTGTACATAGCGATGTTGCTTCACGGCAGCAATAGGCATGGTGTTAGTACGCACCCCCACGAGACACACACAGAGAGCTCTACTAATACTAAACTTAGTATGCTCTAACTATGATATTCTGAGGTGTTAGTAACCTGTAACCAATCTTAGGAGATCTTCAATAATTTAAACGCAATTTGACGTAACTACACAGGAGCATAGTTATTAACACGACTAATAGATAGCTAGTTGGTTACTGTGATAGTGTACAGTTAGCAACGAAAATTGATTGACTATTTGAGCTTTTATTACTTATTTCTTTCTTTCTTTATTTCTTCTATTGAATCTACATACCACTTTTTTCTGTCATCCCTTGTTTCAAAAGCCGTGGTCAATAATTTGAGTTTTTATTACACTTTTTCATTACGCTAGATAAGTAACGTAAATAAAAAAAACATAGGACTTTTCAAGATATAGAGATAATCTAAAAACGTGTTGAAAAAAAGTAATAAAACCTCAAATTAACTGCCTGCGACCATGACTATGGTATAAAGTACCGAATTAAATACTCTAATGTCATAATTCATAGTCATTCATAGTCATTCACAGTAATAGTTTCAGAGTTACTAAAGATTTTATATCATCAAATATTCTTCCATACTGACTGTACCGGTCCCTAAAACGGTCAAGCGTGAGAGCGGCTCTCGGAAGCAATAACTTCACACTCCGTGAGGTTTTGTAAGGGTTTGTACATTTATTATTTATTGCCGGCAAAAGGAAACAGAACGAGCAATAGTTATATAGATAAAAATCGCACTATAAGTAGAAAAATTTAACAAATATTGAAGCTTATTCGGTACGATTTCACTTGTCAAAAAGCCTCAAATATACCAAATTACCCGCCACTTTGGAGAAACAGTTTTTGACAAATCATACTTTGGATTTAGTGTCATCCATTTGGCTGCGCCAAAACGCCAATCAGCAGTTTTCAATTGGTTAGATTTTTTATAATAGTGGACTGTCAATTTATATGTACAACTAGCTGATGAAAGAAACATTTGGCCCACCTGATGTTGAGTGGTAATAATCGCCTATAACAAAGCATTGCAGCATCGCAACATTAATATTGCAAAACCTTACTTATTCGTTGATAAATAAAACATCGTATTTTGTAACGAATTCCATCGTGTTAGAGTTGATTTTAGATAGCACGCTCATATAAAGAGACAATTTATGTCACTTCTCACAACATGGGATTCCAATAAATATGTATGTCACTGAAATATTTATGTTGTAGGAATTTGTACCAGCTTTATTTTCTTTGTGTAAAATATTATTTACAAGCAGCCTGTCCCGGCTTCGCACGGGCATTTTTGTGTTTAAAAATGAATGTCCACCATTTATTATTAAACAAAAAAATAAACATATGTTACTCAAGGTGAATGTAGCTTTCCAATGGTGAAAGAATTTTTGAAATCGGTACAGTAGTTTTTGAGTTAATTCATTACAAACATATACACAAAAATACAAATCTTTCCTCTTTATAATATTAGTATGGATAGATAAAGCATGTCGTGTACTTTGGTGCCAAATATTTTAGGGCGCCTTAAAGGCTCCATAGTAACTCAACTAGAGCCATGACACTGCGTGCCCTTCGAAGCATGTAAGCTCTCAGATAATATCTGAGAGCGGGCACCCATCCAAGTATTTGCCACTAAGAATGTTACCTTACTTAATTTACCTGTGTACTAAAATTACTTTTTATTTATTTCAGGTAAGTATTTTTAACAACTACACTTAAACATCTGGTGAAGACACCCATTATTATGGTAAGTATTGGACCAGATGTGGAGGAGGATGCTTCGTATCCAACCTGTAGGACCAATGTATCAATACTCAAGGAACTTAAAGTGACCACTAAGGTACCACGCCAGACGAACCAAGGACCAAATCTGTACGTCAAAGTATAATAATAAGGGCTTATTTCAATCTACTAAATATTAGGCAGCCAGCGTTCTTGGCACCATGCCACAAGGACACCCACTTGTACTAGATTTTTAAGGTTAAAAATCTAGCAAAAGTTAAAACTAATTTAATTAGTTTTAGTTTTCTTAGTGTATAGTTAATATAATAAGTTAATCTACTAAATGCACACCCGTCACATACAAATTATATCCATCTCTTTTTTAGGACTGAAAAAAAAGAACTGCAGGGCGAGCTCCACGAGCTCCATATGGTTATGGCTATGGCTGTCAAATTGTGTATAGATCGGCTGACCCACACATTCATTTCTTCTTGAGTTTGAATGTGTTGACACTGTTGACATAAATTTTGACAGCCATAACCATAACCATATGAAGCTCATGGTAGGCCAGCTGATTTTTTTATTTGACGGAAAGTGTTGATGTTCCGTAGATGGAAAAATCAGCCCTAATAATCATTTCAAATTAAAAATCAAATCAAACCAAAAAAATATTAATTTAGTTGCATCAATATGAAACGTCTTAAAGCCTGCGCACACCTAGGTCGCTGGCGATGGCGATCTAGGTGTGCACAGGCCTTTAAAGCTAGACTTGTTTAGGGGCTAGTTCAATACCTACCAAGAAAAACAGACAATCGTTAATAACAATTATAGCCAAACCATTTATTGTTATCCACAAGTATCTATGATAACAATGATGTTGTGTAGTTTGTCCATTAGCATGTAGGCACTAGGACCCTCAGAGGCAGTCGGTAGACCATGATACTCGCGGTGGAAATTGACCCAAATGCGCGTAATGACGTGCCGACGCGGTAATGACGTATTTCCGGAGAGGGCCGGAAGTGGCGGTCGGATCGAGGTAGGGGATAGTTTTCTATTTATGCATAACTAGCGAACTAAAAGCTAACAATAGCAAGCTAGCAAGCAAATGGTAAGTAGTTGCTTGCTAATGGAACCAGCAAATGTCATACCTGATGTTGAGTCCTACCACATCTATCCCACTAATCTCACTCATAATCCCATTTCCCAATAAGGATGGAACTATGGATGGATGGATGGATGGATGGATGTTTGTTACTCAATAACGGCTGAATGGCAGAATAGATTTGGGTGAAATATGGAACAGAGAAAGATTATCGTGTGGAATAGCACATAGGCTACTTTTCATCCCGGTAAAATGGTTCCCGAGGGATGGATTTGTTTTTAGTCGTGTTAGTTACACTATTTATAACTCAAGAACGGTTTAAACGATTAGCTTGAAAATAAGTGGAGGGATAGCTTAGAACCAGGAGTCGGACATAGAATACTTTTTATTCTGAAAAAGTAACGGAAACGAAGCGAGCAAAGCCGCAGATGACCACTAGTATTAAATAAACATCTAAACGTGCCTCATGCTTTGACTACTAGCAGTCACCCATCCAAATCTAATGGAAACTTCACCTTAAATGCTTCATGTGCCCTTTTAAGTTATTTTACTTACATTCACGTAATATTATATTTATTACCCTCTTGTGGTGCAATTTTAAAGCTTACAAAAAAATTAAACTTAAATTAAAACTTATAAAAAACTTCTAGCTCAATATCATGCAGGAAACTTACAGTAGGAACATTCAAAGAAACACACAAACTTAAGATTAAACTAATTAAATGTACTCGTAGCAAGGCCGACGTTCACCAACACATTAACCGAAACTTTCACGCTCCGTTAAACTTAATGCGAATTAAATAGTTATCGAGCTTCATTGAGTCTGATCATTACTGAAAAGTTAATAAAAAAAACTATAAAATATAATAAGAACCATTCAAAACATTGATTTTTCAAACAAACACATTCAAAGATTTTAATTACCTGTCAAGTTACTAAGAACTAGTAGTAGTAGAGCTCTTTGCATGTCTCGTGGGGGTGCGTACCTACTACCACCATGCCTATTGCTGCCGTGACGCAGCATCGCTGTGTACAGGTTTGAAGGATGTGAGTGACATTACCGGCACGTGAGGCTGAACATCTGTATGCCTCAGTTGATGGACGCAGGGCAGTGCATTGTAAGGCACGTTCCTGACGTGCGTGACCTACGCTGAAATACTTTGTTACCACTTAACATGAGGTGGGCCATATGTTTGTTCCATCAACTAGTAGTATAAAAAAAGCAGCCAAGTGCGAGTTGGACTCGCCCATGAAGGGTTCCGTAGCATCAAGTAACATAATATAAAGGTTGTTGTAGTTCGTCGAAAGGTAAATTGCGGTTTACGATTTAAAGTATAAAAAAAAACGTAAAAAACGTAAAAAAACGTATAAAAAAAAACTACTGGCTAGATCTCGTTCAAACCAAATATCGTTAAAAGTTTGCATAGTAATTAACAACATATTTTTTTTTTAGTTTTATCATTCTCTTATTTTAGAAGTTAGAGGGGTTGGACCAACTTTTTTCCACTTTGGAAGTGTCTCTCGCGCAAACTATTCCACACGTATGGGTTCGATGAAAAAAATTTTTTTGAGCTTCAGTTTCTAGTATGGGGACCCCCAAAATTTATAGTTTTTTTTCTATTATTGTGTAAAAATCTTAATGCGGTTCACAGAATATATCTACTCGCCAAGTTTCATCAGTCTAGCTCTTACGGTTTCGGAGTAAAATGGCTGTGACACGGACGGACAGACAGACAGACAGACAGACAGACATGACGAATCTATAAGGGTTCCGTTTTTGCCATTTGGCTACGGAACCCTAAAAATTGAGAATTTTCTTGACATAATGACAGGTTATTGTATTTTGGTTAAAACTGCAGAGAAATACGTATAAATGAAACTGGCAATGCGCTATACATGTCCGAAATACAACTCAATATTCAAACTGGGGCTTAATTCTCGGGCCGATGTCGATCATTTTGCAATTTTATTTTATTGCTTCTTTTCACAACTCCGCACTTTTTCACTGTTTTTCGTATATCGTAGCTGTCGAGGCTTTAACGATGAGGTCGTTGATGAATTACTCAAGGAAAACTGCCATTCTCTCTTCGAAAATTATTGTTTGCTTACATTTTTCATACTCATACTCATACTCATATTATTTATTGCAATTATTATGTTACAGGGTGAGGTCTTAAAGTAAAAAATGGTAAACACATAATAGGCCCTTATCTTTAGGGCATAGCAATATTTGGAGTGGAAGCGGGCCGAAGTCTGAAACTTACTAAACGAATGATTATGTTAACCGGCTGTTAGTGTTGGTGAACTTAATCCTCGTGAGAGAGTTGTTGAGATTGGTTAGTAACACACTACATGCAAGGGAAACCACAGACCAAGTGAATACGCTTGTGTTTAGTAACGGTTCATTGTGATTCTTGTGATTTATTTGAAACATTTTAGTCTTAGCAGTTTGAGAACAAGTTAAAAATATTTTAAGTTAAACTCATGTACAATAACTAGATACTTTTACAGAAGCAAGTCGAAATAAAAAAACCAGCCAAGTGCGAGTCGGACCCAAAATCACCCGTTAGTGCTAAGTAACTGAGTTTCGTAACCTATAGCTACGTAAAAGGATGTTTGTTCTTAGTTCGTAACCAGATTATGAACTACGAAAAAAGTTGTGTCACTTAGTTTTCAGTTCATAGACTAAGCAAAAAGTTATGTCATACAGTTATTAACTTTACGTTGGTTTTAGTTTTTGACGTGACAACGTCTTATAATTCGATGGAGCCGGCTGCACACACAAAAAAACATGACGTCATGTGGCGTTACCTCGCTCTGAAACGTTCCATTGAAGGCTTGAAGTGCAAGCGAGAGCGCGGAACGAGCGACAAAGAAGCACGCACGGCCTGTTAGGGTCTCTTTCATGTTTTTCCATTTTCTATACCTTTTTTAAAATAACTAGGTTTACGCCTACCATAAACTACATCTGGCTCTGGTTTTGAGTCTGTGTGAGTGCTCATCAGTATATTATACTGTGTGTGAGTGACGTTTCGACGTAGGATTTATTTAGTCAACACTCATCCAGACTCAAAATCAGAGCCAGACATAGCTTGTGGCCTACCACAAGCTATGTCTGGCTCTGATTTTGAGTCGTACAGCTAGTTGTTTCAAAAAAGATACAGAAAATGGTAGAACATGGAAGAGACAGGCTGTATCGTAGAGAAAGGCTACTAAGAAGTACCGATGGGCGGAACGTAAAAACGTTTCTTTGTGGATTTTTCTTTACGTTTCCGTAACATGCAGTTTTAGAAATGTGCTTTTAACAGACCATATCTAACGCGAAGGTGATCAGTGAAACACTGTCAAAGATGACAGCAATATTTGACAGCGTTTCGCAAGCCTTGCGAAGCCAGTTTCACGGATTGCTAATTGACCAATCAAATATATATTTGATTATTGATTTGATTTGACAATGATTGCTTGCAAAGTAAAAGAGGGTAATAAGCGATGCAATAGCGGTCTGTGTATCGCTGTCAAATATCGCAGTTATATTTGACAGCGATACACCGAGCGACCGCCATCGTAGGCGATCTAGATAGCACATTTAGATCGCCTGCTAGATGCATGGCTAAAAACTATGGTTTAAATACTTGGAATCCCGACTTCATGGCCAAAATGCTGTACTGATGTTGATAAAATTTCTATAAGACTAATCTGCATTTTATACTCCTTGATATTTTTATATACTAGTGGCCACCCGCGGCATTGCTTGCCCCGTTCCCTATACTTTTTCGTGATAAAAAGTATCCTAAGTTCGTCTCCTGGTTCTAAGCTAACCAATTTTAAGACAAATTGGTTAAGCCGTTCTTGAGTTATAAATAGTATAACTAACACGACACTATATTTTACATAATATTCTATATTCTATCAAAATGTTTAAAAGAAAGTCGTGTTAGTTACACTACTTATAACTCAAGAACGGCTTAACCAATTTGGCCATTACGAGAACGTGGCGAGCGAAACCGCGGGGGGCTGCTATGTAGATTTTATAAGTATAAAGATTTTATTTTATTCCGGGAGAAAGGAGGTTCTAGCTATACAGAAGTAGGTATAGCTAGTATTATTAAATATTATGTTATCTATTCCAAATGCGTGCCTGTTGTACGGCTAACATTTGCTCAAGGCGGCTCTGCGGACTGCGACAAAATGAAATGATTACTGCCTTTTAATAGATACATTTGTTTCTGCTATTCTATTATACAACTAAGTCGAGCATTGGTGGTCTAGTGGTAGCACCCCTGCCTTCCGACCCTAAGGTCGTGGGTTCAAATTCAATCGTGTGCCAATGTGTTTTTCTGTCTGAAAATTTATGTGTATTAGGTATTCAGTACTTTTAAACTGTGAAGGAAAAATTGTAAGGAAAGCCTAAATATCCCAAAATACATGGGTATTGAACCCATTAGTGTGGATTCAACGTTTGGAGTACCATAATAAAATTGGCAAAGCCAATAAAAACAAAAACTAATTTAATTTTATGCTGACCAAATACTTTTCGCTAAAATATTACTGTTATCAATAAAAAAATTGAACTCTATTACGTCCCAACACAAGGTTCAAAATACTTGTTGTATGTAAACATAAGTTAGGACACTAAAAGCAAGTTATGTATAACATAAAAACAGCTAAACGAAAGTTTTTAAAACGCTTCGTTCAGAGCTTTAATACAATGTGTGTAGATATTCCACGTAAATAGTAGTAGGTAGCAGAGTAAAGATAGCAAGCTGACTATGGAATGATCAGGGTAAGCCCCAACAATATTTATATCCATGCCAAAAAACATATCCAAGCTCAGACCTTGTGCTCCATAATTAATTAAATGTTTTTTTTATACAAATATTTGATAGAACAAGCATTTGGCCTTATTTTTATGAAACAACGGGATATTTACCATGCACGGGATATTTAGTTCAATGCAACTGTGCCGAAATATCGGAAATCAACTCGACAAAATTTAATCATGGTAAATATCCCGTTGTTTCATAAAAATAGTGTTAAAAACCATGATAGTTTCAAAAGCATTTGACCCACCTGATTTTGCACGAAAAAGCATGTCGTCATGCGGCGTTACCTCGCTCTGAGACGTTCCATTGAAGGCTTGAAGTGCAGCGAGAGCGTGGAACGAGCGACAAAGAGGCACGCACGGCCTCCGCGTTTGGCAGCTTTCGACATCTGTCTCTCTCCAACTTGAGTGAGCGATGCGTCCGCGTATGACGAGCTGTGTGACGTTGTCACGTTCAACTATCGTCAGTAAACCGACTTTATAGACAACCGATTTTTTACAGACACTCTATTTTATTTATGTGACCCTTGTTCGAACAATATTCATCAGCAAATTTGCTGACGGTTTATACATACCATTGCTGAAGATACTCATACTTTATTATGTCTCTGATATAACCAGCAATTTCGTTGGTGAGATTAAACTTTCAGAAATAAAATGTTGATTCTGAAATACGAAAAAAGTTTAGCAAGTCTTTAGATGACTTTGACAAGCGTGAAATTGAAATTAAGACCAGAATTCCGTATAAAATTATAAATTTTATAGCCTTGTAGATAAATTAGTGTATAGCTTGACTTCTTCTTCTTCTCATCGTGTTATAGGTGCTACACACCAAGTGTGGTGATAGGATTTCAGGTGCGTCTCGAAGCGCCTTTTGTGATAGTAAAACAGAACGGTCTATAATGTAGGTTTTTTTATACAACTAGTGATGGAACAAGAAAATGTTCCACTTGATGTTAAGTGGTAACCATCGCTTATAACAAAGCAAAGACATTGGTTCTATTCTGTAGCATAATTTTCGTAATAGCTTCAACATGGGGTTCTTCAAAAGGTAGGTCCATCTGTAGACTTACCATGAGCTCTGTCTAGCTCTGTCTCTGGTTATGGTTTTAGTCTGTGTGAGGGTTGGTAAATAAATCCTTCGTCAAAACGTCACACACACAGTATAAACTGGTGAGCACTCACACAGACTCAAAACCAGAACCAGAGACAGAGCCAGACAGAGCTCATGGTAGGCCTACTTGTCTTAAAAGGCCAGCAGTGTATTAGCACCATCTTGTGTTGCAAGTATCTATAGGCGACGGTGACTGCTCTTCATCAGGTGGCTTGTCTGCTCATCTGCCAGCTATAACTTAAAAAATAGTATTTACTAGTAGGAAAGAATGAATTCTGTAGTTTATTTTAATCGTTAATTAGTACTAAACGCATTTATTAATTGTAAATAAATTACTAAGATAAAATAATATAATAAATACCTTGTTAGATATTTAGGATCTAGAATAACCATTAAAGTTCTAAGTAATTGATTCTATTCAGGCGAAACAAAAATATAATAATATATATGATGTTTATATTTTAAGAAAGGCTTACGGAACCCTAATAAAACATACTCTATACGTTCCCAACCTGAGCACACATGTTCTATCAAAAATGTATAGCAATACTGATGTATTTATTTACTTCACTGTAACTAATTTATCGAAAAATATTATAAACATTCTTATAACCACTTCACAATTCTTTCTAGTCAAGATCAGGTACCTAGGCATCGCTGAGAGCACTGGTGGTCTAGTGGTAGTGGCCCCGCCTTGATCAGAAGGTCGTTTGTTCAAATCCACTCGTGTACCAATGAGTTTTTCTATCGAAAAATGTATGTGCACTATGCCAGTACTCTCAAAACGGTGAAGGAAAACATTGTCAGGAAACCGGCGTGTTGTAGAACCTAAAAAAGTTCGAGCAACACGTGTCAAGGGTCACGCAAAAAGGGCCCACCAGCGGCCTACTTGCGGAAAAACCAGCCCGCACATCAAGTGCGGATGATAAACTTGCCGATCCTAGGCATCGCTGTTATTCTATTTAAATTAATAGATTTATTTACACAATAAATTTACAATTAAACAGTTAAGCTATCTGCAGACCGTAACAAACGATCTAGAGATTTCTTAATAAATTAAAATCCTTTCACCACACTTGGTTCGAAAGGATCAGTGACACGATAAGAAGAAGAAGAACCTAATTTATTTGATTTACTACACATTTGTGTTCATCCCCGGCCCGGGGCCAGGATTCAACAAAAATATATAATTTTCGCCGAAATAAATTTAAATAATTCTAACTCATTTATCATACCTACTCGCTACCTTTGTTTTTGCTTAGTTTTATTCCCCTTGTAAGCATAATTAGATTTCTTTTTTTATATTTAATATACTTTCGCTACCTACTTTATTATTTTTGTGCTTGCCACTGACAAATATAATTTTGTATTTTTTTGAATCTTCAGTAAGCCTACCACAAGCTCTGTCTGGCTCTGTCTATGGCTTTGAGTCTGTGTGAGTGCTCACCAGTATATTATACTGTGTGTGTGACGTGATACAGACTCAAAACCAGAGCCAGATAGAGCTCAGAGTAAGCCCACTGTTTTTTGTTTGTTTCTGGTTGGACGTGGATGTGATGTGAATTCAAAATACTTAGAATAAACAAAAATTAAATGTCTTTCTAATTACTCATAGTAGTAATAGCTAAATTCATAAAAAAGTAATAAAAATAAAACCATGGCAGGCTGCTAGGTATTATAACCTTAGTTATTTCATTTCTTCTTCTTTCTCATTCCGTTAACAAACAACTACCTTTTCTGTAAAACACAGCTCGGTTTAAATTGATGCGTACAGTCAGCGGCATTGAACGCGGTGTACCGCGAACTCACCGCCAGGAGAGTGCTGTAATGGAAACCTGCAGAGTACACACAGTGTAGCAAATACAGTAGCGCCAAACAGGAGGATAGATAGATAGAAAAAAATATATTGCTAAACAGGCATAAAAAATATTATACCTATTTAAAATAATGATAAATATATTATTATAAAGGAGTCACTATGCGTTTAATTGTCCAACTACTACCATGCTTTTTACTTATGATGTCGAGAAAATTTATTTACTACAGAATAATTATACATTATTTACAAAAACTATTAATATAAAACGTGAAATAATTAAAATAAAATTAAAAAAAATATATATAAGTTACATTTTATAAAGGATACATAAATAAAACTTAAAAACTATCTGTAGCAACAATAGGCGGTCTTATCGCTAAGCAGCTATCTCTACCAGACATCCGTTGGGTGAATAGAACTGATGTTACGAGGATACTAGAGTGGGAACCGCGGTCTGGTAACAATAAAAAAATAAAAAGTTAATGCGGACAATCACACAACATTATCCAGCCCCAAACTAAGCAGAACTTGTACTATAGGAACCAGAAAGCTGGTATAATACTTGTATAATTTTTTTGTAAATACATACACGGAATACAATATTACAAAACAGAGAACCAGCATTTTTCACCCCACAAATATTTGTTTTCTGTGGGAATTGAACCTACGCCCTCCAGTCCAGAAGACCCAGCTACTTCCAACTGAGCTGTCTTTACACATGTAATCATTCTGCGGTGGCGATCAGTGAAAAATTGTCCAATATGAAAAACGCAGAACGCTTAGATACACGCAAGGCGCAAGTTAGATAAGTATAAGCGCAGATTATACGACTCATTCAATTAAGTTAAATCCATTATTTCAGATTAAATTATCCAATTTCCTGGCATGGACATAAACTTTTAAAAATGTTTAGAAAGGAAAAAAGCTCAAGGCTTGGGCTTATTATTGTTTTGAATGCCAGAAAATCATTTTTTACTTTTATGTTATACTGGGTTTTGTAAGCCTACCATGAGCTCTGTCTGGCTTTGTATCTGGCTCTGGTTTTGAGTCTGTGTGAGTGCTCACCAGTGCATTATACTGTGTGTGTCGTTTTGTCGTAAGATTTATTTAGTCAACACTCACACAGACTCAAAACCAGAACCAGAGACAGAGCCAAACAGAGCTCATGGTAGGCCTACTGCCTGTACTCTACCATGTTTAGAGGTTTTGTTTTTTAATATTATTAAAAATGTTTTTCTAAAATAATTAGAAAGAAAACTAATTTATCTATAACTGATAGACAAAAACACGGAAAATTCATACACGGAGACTACTACACTACTTCTTCTTCTTCTTCTTATCGTGTCACTGATTCTTTCGAACCAAGTGTGGTGAAAGGATTTTAAGTATTACACTACTACTATTACTTAATAGTTGAGGTTTTCTCAAATATTTTTTTCATAGAAAAACTGTTTCAAAAATTTTGTTCAGGGCTAAGAATAACTGCTGACGTTGTACTTGACAAATAAGAAGCTCCATCGTCAATGGTTCTTCTGGTGTATGCCGCACTGTGGGCGCGGCCTCTTAAGGGGAAACTCACCAAAACGAAATAACGCTGACAGCCCGAGATAGCAGCATCAATCAATTGAACCAAATGTGCGGGCGGCGCGCTTACAAAACACACTTACAATAGGCATGATGGCAGTAATTTTTTATTGATTTTATAGTGCTTACTACACTTAAGGAAACACTAACATTTTAAATGATTTGGGACATTATAAAAATCTTTATGATGGCAGTAATCAAGTATCGCCAAAATATCTATCTGATCTAATAAACAGTATCCTATTTCGGATTCAAAGATTTTGAAAAATTAATTTATTATCTCATTAATGTCGGGATTAATAATTTATTTGTTAAAATAAATCTACAAAATACGACAATCCGCCATGATAGCTTATAAAACCGGTCAGAGCGAATTACGTCACATTTCAGTAAACGTCATTCTGATTTAGTACAAAAACACCAATGTTCACTGTTGATATACTGAGCCGTGACGTAATAACAGACGCCATGACACCAGCAAGCGTTTTGGCGTGAATTTGAAAATTTAAATGTACTTTTATTGCACAAAAACCTTTGTTTTCTACAGAAATATGATATATTTTAAACATAACAGATACTTCTGAATATCATAGAAAAGATTTTGAAAATTAGTCATCACGCCTATTGGGGTAAAGGTCTTCTTTTTATCGTGTCACTAGTTCTTTTGAACCAGTGTAGTGAAAGGATTTTAAGTGCGCCTCTGAGAGGCTCCTATCTTGCATTTGGCACATGTTTTACAACTTTTTAGGATAGACGTTAGGTACGACATGCTGGTTTCCTCACGATATTTTCCTTCACCAAACTTGAACATCATGTTGAATACAAAGGATCATTTAAAAACGGTGGGAACCAAGGCGAGTTTGTTCCCTGTTCTTGCGTCGGCTTAGTCGCATGGAACTGGCACCTAGACTCACCAACACGTTTCAAAGTGATCCTTGTGATACAACTGTAGGCCTACCACAAGCTCTGCCTGGCTCTGTTGCTGGCCATGGTTTTGAGCCTGTGTGAGTGCTCATGCACAGTGTATTATAATGTGTATGTGACGTTTCGACGTAGGATTTATTTAGTCAACACTCACACAGTCTCAAAACCAGAGCCAGACAAAGCTGGTGGTAGGCCTACTGAAGAAACTTTGCCATTGACTATTGAATACTTTACAATGATAACACTTTTATTGTACAAAGTATGTTTTGTCAGTACGCATGCGGGTGTAGAGTAGATGAGTTACATCGAGTAGGTAATGCTTTTAGATCGTAGATTAGGGAATATTCACGCGAATCAAGAAAAAGCTTTTAGTCAAGCATTTTTCTTCACCCTGGTTTTTTATAGGCCTTTGGGTGGCTTAAACCAGCTTCTAGTTTATAAAATTTTCATATTTTTAGTTTACTAATTTTTGTACAGCACAGTTGAACCCGCACCTTGTATAACTCAATCAGCCTTTATTCTTAGTGTTTATTTCGATGTTTTCTGTAAAAAATGTAGCAATTTACTTGTTTTCCTCACTTTCGGAATTACCCCCAAATTGGGCTGTCAACGCAATTCAATATGGCGGCTGTAATGGTAACTAATGGAACAAGAGACGGAGTAGCTATAATGATTTGTACACTTTACCAATAATAACGACACCGCTATATGACAGAATCTTATACTAATAATAAACAAATATTGCAGACAATGCAAACAACACTATCTAGACCCAAATTAAATGACATCAAATAATGGCATGGTGAAATTACTGGCACGCAATGCATTGTAGGGCACGTTCCTAACGTGCGTGACCCACGAGACAACGCTTTGTCTTAAACAATGGTTACCACTTAACATCAGGTGGGCCAATTATGATTGCTCCATTTGTAATATACATTCAAAAAAATATTACTCAGAGCTTGTGTGCAGAATTTTTTTATAAATATATGCTTAGTAATAATACAAAATAACTCTCAGACAGAGAACAAACATCTGCGTTCACCACACAAATATTTGTTCTCGGTGGGGATCGAACCCACGATGTACGACACAGTGCAGCTCTTATGGCATGACAGGCTCAAGAATTAATATCTTTACAAGAGGTATAGACGAGGTAACCGCTCAACTTTAGGTGGGTTTATACCATCACTTTTTATTATAAAATAAATCCCAGGGATAGTTATCATATCATGACTGCTATGAAAGAGTGCTTTAAAAATAACTTAATAGTAATAATAACAATGTTATATAAGCACATATTATCGTAAGCAGTCAGCCAACCAACAAACGTCGCCCCGGAGATAATTAAAACGAAAAAAAATTTCTAAACAAAATTAGCTAACCATCTAATTAGAAAATAAGTTAATATATTTCATAGTTTTTACTATTTTTTTAATTTATTTCTCTAATTAATGTTAAAACATTAAAACAAGATCAAAGTAACTAATTATAATTATGTCTGAATTCGAGGAGAGGCCTAATTTATTCTTTTGCTTTTGCGTAACAATTTGTATTCCTCCGTAAAAACATTAATCAAACTTAGATCGGCGAGTGGAGAAGACCTAAAATTGTTGTTTCTGGAAATGTATAGAAAAGGCCTATGTCCAGCAGTGGACTTCAAGCTATTGATGATGATGGGGGCAAAACGCGCATACTTTAAACAAAGTAACAAACATGGCCACTGCGTACTACATGGTATAATAGCATATGATATTATGTATATTCACTATACATATAACTAGCGGCCACCTGCGGCTTCACTCGCCCCGTTTCTTTAATTTTTTCGACATAAAAAGTATACTATGTCTGTCTTTTGGTTCTTAGCTACCTCCCCACCAATATACAGCCAAATAGGCTCTGCCATTCTCGAGTTATAAAATTAAATACTTAGTGTTACCAATAACATGACTTTCTTTTACATAAATTATGATTCAGATAAAATTACCTCAAACCTCAGACATAAATCTCTTTGGGTAATTTCCGTGAAAAATAGCTTTATTTTAGAATGCAAACGGCCTCGCCTTGGGTCATCCGATACCGACCTCAATCAAAAACCCTTTAAAGGAATTTCACAAAAATACAAATTTAAATCCCCAAAAACCGCACATCCTTTAGATTTATCCGTCAACTAGTCGGGAAAGTCGAGGAATCCGGGTATACGCATCCTTTGATACGTCAGTGCATGCCGAACCTTCAGAGACGCCGCACGTCTCTTATTCTCAATCTACCCTCCTCTTGCGACGCTCTTACTTTTCAAATAAAGAACATAAAAACGGCCGGTTACAAAAAAGTAAAATTCAAATTTCGAAAATCGATTTTACGCAAATCTACAGGTGGTTTGGTTTTGATAAGTAAAATTGGATTGTATGTGTTAGAGATAGAGTTGTTTGTAGAGTGTTGGGTTGAGTGCGTCTTTGTGTTGGTTTTAAGTGTGCGTGATAACATCGTGAATTAATTGAATGTAAATGTTTGGCTAAATCTTGCTAAATGATCTACATAGCCTATAATAATATTACCACACAACTTTATTATATGTAATATTTAGAAGTACTTTTGACTACACCTTTTTAGCACCCTTAAATAATCTTAAATAGGTATTTGGTTTGATACTAAAATATCTGAAGGGCCCTTCAGACATAATGTAATTTTAATCGTAGGTATATAATTTTATTTTTGCATGAATTAAGGTAGAATTACGTTCACAATTTTTAATTAATTACTTGTAATTCAGCAAATAAATAAACATTGAATTTGAGCAAATTGCATAAAAAAGTAAGACAATAAAAAGAAGAATGAAGTTATTTTATAAATTCTAAAGCTCTACCATTTTAATGAAAGCGACTGTACACAGTAAGCAGACTTTGAAGCACTGAGCAATTTATCGAAAAACAATAAAGCTGAAAATGGTCAAGTTTGAGTCGGACGCTAGCGGAGCGGAGTTCTAAAGTTGAAATTTAATTTGCCAAGTTTGTGTAGGACCACATAAAAGAAATAATACGAATAATAAAGGTAATCGCGATAAACACCCGTTTTTTCCATGTAATTAGGAATAACGATCGCGTTAATTTAAAATGTGCAAATGAAAAGAAATCAGTAAACAGGTCTTTCTATTTGTTCTATTTTATTCTGCCTTCTCCGAGGGCGTGGGTTCGATCCCCACTGAGAACAAATATTTGTGTGTTGAAAACAGATGTTTGTTCTCTGTCTGGGTGTTCTATTGTATTCTATGTATGTAGGTATTTACAAAAAAAAGTATTTAAGTACCTATTATATCAGCTATCTGGTTCCCATAGTACAAGCTCTGCTTAGTTTCGGGCTAGATAGTGTTGTGTGGATTGTCCGCATTTTTTTTTTTAATAGATATATTATACTACTTGATGCTGGAAAGCATTTTCTCCCAGTAACCTCTACCTTTGTGTAATTTTGACATTCTTAATTTGTTTAATAATATTTTTTTATTTTATAAACAGTCACTAGGTGAAAGTTGTAAAAAAAAATAGCGATGGCGATCAGTGAAATATCGCACTGTAAAAATTGCAGCGTGGTAATTTGTGCGGATGTATGCATAACCCGAACTGATCGCTGTCGCAGACCGCAGCTTGATCGCCTAAATATGCACAAGGTTTAACTCCAAATTGACCTACTTCAAGGTCCCAAAATAATTAAGAAAGAAACATGAAATTTAAATCATTTATCATATTAAATGAAAACCAATTTCATCTTTGCAAAAAATCTGCAGCGCGGAACCCTAAAAAATCCCGCTAAATTTATGAATATTGGATTTTATCATACAAAAGTTTTGAAATAACTTCCTCTAGTCCGCCCTGAGCCTGATCGAACCAATCAGAGTTCGATCAGATACCATAGCACGATTTTCTCATTTTATCACATTGTTATATGACTAGCCTCTCAGTTCAGTTGGTAGTAGCTCTGCCTTCTGCGCCGTAGGTCGTGGGTTCGGTCCCCACCGAGAGCAAATATTTGTGTGGTGAACGTAGATGTTTGTTCTCTGTCTGGGTGTTATATTGTATTCTATAATGTATGTACAAAAAAATGTATATAAGTATCATATCAGCTATTGGGTTCCCATATTACAAGCTCTGCCTAGTTCGGGGCTAGATAGTTTCATGTGGATTGTCCACAATATAATTTGATCAAATTCGGTTTAATAGTTTGGCTATGAAATCGGTTTCTCAAGTTTTTTCTTCTTATACTTTTGAACGAGAAAAGCTTATTGTCTTATTCTTATATTATACCTATATCATCAGAATCTCGGAAACGGCTCCAACGAATTTCATGAAATTAAGTATACAGAGGGTTTCAGGGGCGATAAATCGATCAAGCTAGGATTCATTTTCAGAAAAGACTCAGGAAAGAAGTTTATTTATTAATTAAAAATTTTAACGCCTTCTGTTGCCGAGTAGTTGAAATCACGAGTTAGTGTCACGGAGAATGCCATCTATTGAACTTCTACGTAAACACTCAAGGCAAAAGTTCCGGAGGTTTTCATGAAAATTAGTAGGTATACAGAAGTTAACGGGGGCGATAAATCGATTTATATTTTAATATAATTTGTAAAAAACATGATTTACCAAAAAAAAAACCCAGGTCATACCAACTTGTATGTATATTATGTTTCATATAGCCGACCGAGTGGCGTCCTTGGGAACTAATAGTTGGCATCAATATGACTGTATGTGCAAATAACGTTTTCAGTAGAAATACGTTAAACAGCTTGCATTATTCAATAGTAATTAACTGAATGTTTGAACTTACAGTTAATCCAGGGAAAGCTTATTTGTTTCGAATCAAAAACTATGCCGAAATAGTAAATAAATAAATACCTGAAAATGTATAAAAGAGACCTTTGACTTCTGTAGAGGCCTACCATAAGCTCTGTCTGGCTCTAGTTTTGAGTCTGTGTGAGTACTCACCAGTGTATTATACTGTGTGTGTGACGTTTCGACGCAGGATTTATTTAGGTTAACACTCACACAGACTCAACCAGAGCCAGAGACAGAGCCAGACAGAGCTCATGGTAGGCCTACTGAATGTTTCAACCTCCAGTAAATCCAGGAAAAGCAAATTTGTTTCGAAACATAAACTATGCCCAAATAGAAATAATTAAATACCTAAAAATGTAATAATTGTAATAAGGGAGACCTTTGTCCAGCAGTGGTTTTCTTCAGGTTGATGATGATTCTATAATATAACTAAATTACGAAACAATGATTTGTTATAGGCGATGGTTACCACTTAACATCAGGTGGGCCATACTATTGTTCCATCAACGAGTTGCTTTAAAAAATAAACCAAACGACGACATTGTAAAGATCGCATTAAAAAAACATTGCAAAGGTCAGGTCAAAAATTGAAAAATATTTTCTATAAAAACACAAGAATTACTTTAAAACGCCTTTATCCTTCCGCAAATTTAAGCGTTCTGTAATGGCGATCAGTGAAACGCTGACACATATTACAGCGATATTTCACAGCGTTTCACTATTTGCCATTGCAGAACGCTTAGATGTGCGCAAGGCTTTAAAGCTAGGTAAATCTCAATGCCGTTCCACGCTAAGCCTTGAAAAACATGCAATAAGCCTGCAGCCGAATTCACCAATAAATAGCTGAATTACAGTCAATTCCAAATGATTGATAGACAGTTGTTAAGCCAGGAGGATGTCTTTGATTAGCATAAAGCTATTTGACTTCGATCACGGCCTGATGTCATGGATGATGGCTTGCCATGCCTTTAAACTGACACGCCTAGCCGGAAATACTATTTTCATTCCCTTAGCTTCGAAAGTGTATTTTTGCTCTTCGATATCTGAGTGCAAAAGCCGTTTTTATCTGCTAGAGGATAAAATAAAATTTTGAATTAGAATATCGTGTGCACAAATTTTGTGAATTAAAAACATGATTAAACCTATATAACTTTTGAAACTATCATGGTTTTTAACACTATTTTTATGAAACGACGGGATATTTACCATGATTAAATTTTTCTGAGTTGACTTCCGATATTTCGGCACAGTTGCATGCACCATGATCACGGATGAACTGAAGTCCGGACTTCAGTTCATAAAAATATGATTAAACATATTCACTTCTACCTCCATGGTGCCAAATGTTTCATACAACCTTTTTTAACTTGATAAAAACTCAGACTCGGAATATTCTTGGGTGTGTTAGGTACATTATTTTAATTGGATTTACGCGCACCATTTTTTTTTTGCATTTAGTCATTTCCTCGCTTAGTTGGGATGAAAAGTACGTGTTGCGTTGCGCTCGAGTGCAAAGATTTTTCACCTCGTGCTCTTTTACTTTCTAAATTCAATTTTACTTAATGCTTTAGCGGATAAAAGCGGCTTTTGCACTCAGATATTGAAGAGCAAAAATACACTTTCCGAAATGGAAGGGATGAAAAAATACATACTTAGTTATTCCTAAGAGGGTCAGAAACAAATTAACGAGATGACCGGCCAAGTTTTATCAAGAAAAGAACTGTTAAACAGTGACGTCATTTTTAATTGCAAAAATAGTACGCGCTAAGTTAACAAGTTGTCTGGAATCTTTCCAAAACCTACTTGAAAGCAAATCTTGGAGAAAATGACTCAGACTGATGGAAGATAATTAATTTGTTAAATTAAAACCTTTTGGCCTACCATGAGCTCTCTTTGGCTCTGTCTCTGGTTCTGGTTTTAAGTCTGTGTGAGTGTTGTCTAAATAATTCCTACGTCAAAACGTCACACACAGTATAATGCACTGGTGAGCACTCACACAGACTCAAAACCAGAGCCAGAGACAGAGTCAGACAGAGCTCATGGTAGGCCTACTGAAGCAAGATAGCTTCAAAATTAGAACAATTTCTCAGACAATTTCAGATTCAGAATAATTTATTGACGACTATATAGCTTCTGCCTGACTGGCTTCTCAACTCAGTTTGTAGTAGTAGCTCTGCCTTCTGCGCCGTAGGTCGTGGGTTCGATCCCCACCGAGAACAAATATTTGTGTGGTGAACACAGATGTTTGTTCTCCGTCTGGGTGCTATATTGTATTCTATGTATGTATTTACATAAAAACAGCTATCCGGTTCCCATAGTACAAGCTCTGCTTAGTTTGGGGCTAGATAGTCTTGTGTGGATTGTCTATAATATTTATTTATTTATTCCGCCTGCCGCTCTACTTGCACAGTAGATACGAGTACCTACTTAAATAATTAGTTTAGTTTAAAAACTTGATAAATTGACTTCATGGCCAAACTCCAGAACAGATAGGCGATGGCGATCAGCTGTCAAAAATCACTGTCATATTTGACAGCGATTAAGCTAATCCCCATCACCATTGCCTAGACATGCACAGGCATTCATGCTATAACAAACATTTATAAAATATAACCGAATGGAGAACCCACTTTTGTCAGTACTCTCAAACGGTGAAGGAAAACATCATGAGTAAACAGGCATGTTGCAGTAACAGGCACGCAGCGAAGCGCAGTTAGCTTTTCAACACACTTGTTGTCAGAAATTTGTGACAAGACAAGAAGAAGAAGAAACCAACTCAAATCTCTTTGAGGGTGTTTAAGGGGGATTTAAAGGTGCGTCTAAATATTATATTTACATGGCATTTTGTGGTAGTATTCTATATGTAACCACCATGCCTATGCCTGCCGTGAAGCAGCATCGCTGTGTACAGGTTTGAAGGGGGTGGGTGACATTACTGGCACGTGAGGCTGAACATCTGTATGCCTCAAGTTGATGGCAGGGCATTGCATCGCAGGGCACGTTCCTGACGTGCGTGACCTTCGAGGCAATGCTTTGTTATCGGTGATGGCTACCACTTAACATCAGGTGGGCCATACTTGTTCTATCAGCTAGTTAAATAAAAAAAAGGTGACCGGTCGCAAATGTCAAAACATGAATTTCCAATAAAATATTATTTTAAAGTAAGGAGCTGTGAAATGTGAAGTGAAGTGCCTCAGTAGCGGACAATGTCCATGTTGTTGAATCGTTAAGTTGTTGTTGTGACGTTGTTGTGTTGTGACGTTGTTGTTGTTGTGATGAACACGGTACAAAGCACGGGCGGCCATGGAGGCTCTATGCGGAAGGACCACAAGCAGGAACAGGTAAGTGGATTTGTAAACACCTCTCATCACACTTTTCTTTGTAGCACGCCATCTATTTTCTAAGCCGGTCACCGGATATATGGGTGGACTGCACGACTGCAGCGACATGCTTGCCTCAGCGGTGCGTTCCTAAAAACTAAACGACCCCAGCGCCACCTATCGGGACGCTGGGTGAAACGAGACAGCCGGTGCGATACCGCGAGTGATATTGTCCGCGCATTACTTTTACGTGTTTTATATTGCATTTCTTTGTATTTCTTGTTATTTCGTGTCCATTTCTTATTTCATTATACATCTGATAATCCAGTGAGTGTTTGCAGTCTTCCTGAACCCCCAAGAACCCAAGTAGCCAGCCGGGCATCGTTAAATCTTGTATTTTTTTTATTGTTATTATGTATGGCTCGTTCATACTCATGTAATCTTATCTTATACCTTTAAACGAAAAAATCTTGCATATAATCTGAATCTCAGAAACGGGTCCAACAATTTTCATAAAATTTAGTATACAGGGGTTTTCGGGGGCGATAAATCGATCTAGCTAGGATTCATATTTAGAAAATCATATTTTAATCCTGTTTCCAATAATCGATTATGACTGTTCCTGACCTATTGGCGATTGTGAGCAACTAACTGCAAACTAATCCAGCAGATGGCGTTGTTAAGTAAGAATAAGCCAATAATATGACTCTTCTGACACCTATTGGCAAACAATAATAAGTATACTATTTGTTTTTTATTGTGAACTAATTAGTTCATAATATATTTATTATTGTGTTGATAAGAACGAAAAACATTATTCATATTTTAGCATATACCATAAGTAATTCGTGTTTAAATATAATTTCTAAAAAAATACAGATTTCAAAAAAAAAATCCAGAGCGAATCTCGGTCATACCAGCTTGTTTATATATTATATCAGATATCTGGTTCCCACAGTACAAGCTCTGCTTAATTTGGGGCTATATTGTTTTGTGTAGGTTGTCCACAATTTTTATTACTTATTTGCACAGAAATGTATTCATAGTACAGGATATATTTTACTCATATTGCTACAAACTTGACGGTCGACACGCAAAGGAATGCAAATAAGTAACGGATGTAGTGTATTTTAGTAGCAACAGGAAATACTTTATTTTCTAAGTGTGTGTTGGAGAATAAAGCTTTTTTATTTTATTTTTTTTGTTATCTCGAAATGGCACTAACTTAAAATAACCTGTTGCTATTATAATGCAACAACATTTGATCTAAATATATTATACAGGGTTATTCATTATTAGCTGCAAATACTCAGGAATTAGGTTCAACAAATAAAAAAAAAAATATTTATGAAATGATTTTTTTTAAGTTTTGTTATGAAAACCCCGAGAAAATCGATAAAGGAATCATTGGCGCCTGACCTATTTTGACCTTTGATCCGCGCCCGCGCGCCGTGAGTGACACTCTGCGTTCAGTCACCGCCTGGGTGGGTCATCGTCCTGTTCTCCATGGCAATCATTATGCAATAGCCGTAAATAAATTAATAAAAATAAAATTTTGATACAAAAACTTGTTTTTTTTTTTAATCAAATTTAAAAAAAATAATTTCATAAATATTTTTTATTCTATTTGTTGAACCTAATTCCTGAGTATTTGCAGCTAATAATGAATAACCCTGTATAAAAAAAAAAACGTAGATCATCCATTCATCAGATGGAACGACGACATTGTTAAGGTTGCGGGAAGTTAGTAGATGGAAAGGGCTTAGAATCGTTCTTCCTGAAAACGTGTAGGGGAGGCCTATAACTAGCAGTGGACGTCTTCAAACTGATGATGATGATGATGTGTTTATTATTACATTTTGTTTTCTCGTGTACCAATGAGTTTATTCTGTCTGTTTTCGTCTTATAGCACCAAGCTTTAAGACATGTCAAAGTGATCCTTGCAATGCTACTGTATAAATACACTTTTGATTTGGCTTCACACCAAACTTAAGTATCATAAATCAATAAAACACAATAAAAAAAAGCAGCCAAGTGCAAGTCGGACTCGCCCATGAAGGGTTCCGTAGCATCGAGTAACATAATATAAAGGTTCTTGTAGTTCGTCAAAAGGTAAATTGCGGTTTACGATTTATAACGTTTAAAAAAAAAACTACTGGTTAGATCTCGTTCAAACCAAATATCGTTGAAAGTTTACATAGTAATGGACAACATGTATTTTTTTTAGTTTTATCATTCTCTTATTTTAGAAGTTCGAGGGGGGGGGGACCAACTTTTTTCCACTTTGGAAGTGTCTCTCGCGCAAACTATTCAGTTTAGAAAAAAACGATATTAGAAACCTCAACATCATTTTTGAAGACCTATTCATAGATACCCCACACAGATGGGTTCGATGAAAAAAAAATGTTTTAGTTTCAGTTTCAAGTATGGGTTTTCTATTTTTGTGTAAAAATCTTAATGCGGTTCACAGAATACATCTACTTGCCAAGTTTCATCAGTCTAGCTCTTACGGTTTCAGAGAAAAATGGCTGTGACATACGGACGGACAGACAGACAGACATGACGAATCTATAAGGGTTCCGTTCTTACATTTGGCTACGGAACCCTAAAAACTGTAAGCTATTATAAAACTCGCCATCATACACAAATTCAACAGATACATTTTATCTGCATTGCAGTCGACCAAACTCATTTGGAAACGCATCGCGTATTACTTTCATAGAAGTTACTTTTTACGAGCCACAAAGGAAAAAGTATCCCAACTTAGAAAAGTAAAAGAACTCAGAATTTAGTTAAATTTAACTTATATCAGCCGACGTGCCCAGACTTCTGTGTCCGATCACAATCTCCGTCTGGCTCTGGTTTTGAGTCTGTGTGAGTGTTGACTAAATAAATCTTACGTCGAAACGTCACACACAGTATATAATACACTGGTGAGCACTCACACAGACTCAAAACCAGAGATAGAGACTGAGCCAGACAGAGCTTATAGTAGGCCTACTTGTCTAGATTTAATTATAACAAAGAACAAGGAAAACATGAACACAAAGTTGTATATTTTCCTTGTTTTTTGATTCGTGTGTATTTATATTCTAGACAATTTTTTTTATTTACCTATCTAACGTATTAATAAGAGACGTTTCTTTTCCTGTTCACAAGTTCAAGGCAAGAGTTAGTTTTTTCCAACTTAAAGGTTTTCTAAATCATCTGCTGTCTGGCTCTGTCTCTGGCTCTGGTTTTGAGTTTGTGTGAGTGCTCTCCAGTGTATTATATTATATTGTATTATATTATTTATAGTTGGAAAATATGTGTCAAGTGCACGAAAAGAGCCTCGTTGAGGCGCACTTTAAATCCTTTCACCACACTTGGTTCGAAAGAATCAGTGACACGATAAGAAGAAGATCTGTATTATAGATAGATAGATAGATAGATAACTCTTTATTGATTACTATGACTCATATAGGAATACAGTATTTTGCTTAAAAATAAAAATTCACAGTAAAACAATGGGTGGCCTTATCGCTAACAGCGATCTCTACCAGGCAACTTTGGGATGGACAGAATCGAACATAAACAAGAGAGGGGGGAGTTTGATTTGATGAGATTAAATAAATATTAGTCCACAATATTTATATATTTTATTTTTAAAAATATACTGTGTGTTTGACGTTTTTTTTGTTGACGTTTTGACGTAGGATTTATTTAGTCAACACTCACACAGACTCAAAGCCAGAGCCAGAGACAGAGCCGTATGAGAGATGTTTGATGCTCCATCAAACATTTCAAAAGGCTCAAAATCAATCTTCCTGCGAATGTATAAGAGAAAGGCCTATGTCCAGCAGTGGACTGTTCAGGCT
Source organism: Thera obeliscata (assembly GCA_947578465.1). Classification (NCBI taxonomy): domain Eukaryota; kingdom Metazoa; phylum Arthropoda; class Insecta; order Lepidoptera; family Geometridae; genus Thera; species Thera obeliscata. The sequence continues at coordinate 25,871,928 of OX387916.1, read as the reverse complement.
GATGATGATGCCAGTGTACACTATTATCACTATTTCCCTTGTTATGTTGATGAGAGTTGACAGTTCGTGATGAATAATAATTAGCGCGGTTCCGTACCGACGACATACTTATGCAAATTAACTAGGCGTACACTTTATATACCCCTATTTTGTGACTTGAAACTATTTCTTACTATTTCTTTATTTTTCTTTATATAAACTATTTCTTATTTTTATTTTTAGTAGTAACTAGCATACCCGGCGAACTCCGTTTCAAAATGTTGAAATTTTGTCCTGAATTTTTCCTAAATTGTCTTTGCTATAAACCTCACGGAGCCCGAGACCTTTCCAACGAATGCAAAACCGAGGAAATCGGTTCGTGCGTTCTGGAGTTATAGCGTCAGGAAGGAAAACCCAACGACCATTAGCATCATGATGCAATTCTTTCCATGAGTAGGTAGGATTTACCCACGACCTTAAGATCAGAAGACAGGTTTGCTACCACTAAGCTACCGGTGTTCTCATTAAAATAACAACGAAAAATACATATTTCAACATAGCCCCAGCTTATATCAAATATTTCATATTTTCGATACGATAAAATTCTGTTCCGAAAATAAAATAATATTTGTAGTATTTGTGAACTGCCAACAGAAACACTTGACCTATTATTATAAATAGAAGTTTGTTTTATTTTATTACTAGTAGAAACCCGCTGTTTTGCTCGTGTTTTACATAATTATGCTATCATGTGGAAGTTCATCATCATTATCAAACACGTTAAGCAACGATCTCCGCGTACGTCACTTTGATGGGCGACCGCTAGTGGTTTACTAGTAGGTTAATTTTTTATTGCGTTAATAACAAGTACCTACTAGTCTCAGGCAATCTATTTATAATTTCTAAGCTAGATACACACATACCTAAATAAGATCGTTCTATAAAGACCTGCGCACATATAGGCAAGAACGATAGCTATCAGCTGAGACGCTGTTAAAATATAACAGAGCTTCAGCTGATCGCCATCGCTTAGATGTACGCAGGCCTTAACTAACCAATTAGATAGATAGATTAATACCTTAACTAAAAATAAAACTTTTTAATTGATCATATTAAGTAGAGCTGATTGATTGGATACAATCAAATGTTTCCAACTGATAAATTATTATTTTTTTTGCATAAAAGACGATGTTTTTGAAAACGAATTTTAGTCGAGAAAATGATTAAATCAGTGTTATTTTTAACTGTATTGTTGGTGGTTGCCATGGTGTTGGTATCCACATATGCATATCCTGAGCCGAATCCGGGGAGTAAGTGCTCATTGATCACAACATAAGTAAACAAACATTGTTCTTCAGCAGCTCGTAGACGGGCAATATTTTGAGTGCAATTTGTGGCTGGCAACTATTTGTGTCTCTTACTCACATGTTAAACAGGGACACCAATAGTTGCCTTCCACATATTGCAGTGAAAATATGGCCCATCTACGAGCCGGTAAATAACCAACTAGCAGCCTGTCCCGGCTTCACACTTATTTTTGGTGGACATTTATTTTTGAAACAAATAAATATAGCCTTTTTTATTAAGGGTGAATGTAGCTTTCCAATCGTGAAAGAATTTTTTGAATCGGCACAGCAGTTTTTGAAGTTATTTATTACAAACATACAAAAATACAAAAAGTTTCCTCTTTATAATATTCATCATCATCATCATTATCAGCCTGATATTAGTAGGTATAGGTACAATTGACTTAGTATGTACAACTTGTATACCGAGTTTCGTCAAGAAAAAAAACCAATAGACGAGAACAGACAGACAGCCGGGTAAAAGTATTTTTGGTCAATCTCGAAACTGAATCGTTTCAATATCTTCGCTCGCTTGATCAAATCTGCCCTAATCTTTAGCCCTACCACAAGTTCGTCTGGCTCTGTCTCTGGCTCTGGTTTTGAGTCTGTGTGAGTGCTCACCAGTGTATTATTCTGTGTGAGACGTTTCGACGTAGGATTTAATTAGTCAACACTCACACAGACTCAACACCAGAGACAGAGCTTGCGGTATGCCTACAGATATTATTATTTGTTTCAGATCTAAAAGGGGGCTACATCAAATGTGACTCAAACGTGGAATGCCCAGAAGGGCAACTTTGTCAAAGGGGATATTGTTTCTAGGCGTAAGGAGATCTAACTAAGGACTATACAATAATACTATGTGATTAAACGAAAAGTTGTTGTTTTATTTTACACAAGCAGCTGCCCGCGGCTTTGCTCGCCCCGTTCCCGTAATTTTTTTGAAAAAAAAAGGATTCGATGCCCGTCTCCCAGATTTAAGCTACCTCTCCAGCAATTTTCAGCCAAATCTGCTCAGCTGTTCTTGAGTTATAGTATAAACACGGCTTTTTCTTATGCATATGATTTATAAACAAATGTATCCCACGGGAACCATATATTTTATTGAGATAAAAATCGGTTGTCTGTAAAGTCGGTTTACTGACGTTAGTTGAACGTGACAACGTCATCCAGCTGTCCACGCGGACGCATCGCTCACTCAAGTAGGAGAGAGACAGATGTCGAACGCTGCCGAACGCGGAGGCCGTGCGTGCCTCTTTGTTGTTTGTTCCGCGCTCTCGCTTGCACTGCAAGCCTTAAATGGAACGCCTCAGAGCGAGGTAACGCCGCATGTTTTTTTGTGCGTGCAGCCGGCTCCATCGAATTATAAGACGTTTTCACGTCAAAAACATTATTATTTATATTATTTAGACAAAATGCTCTTGGGCTGTACAAACATACAAAAATCTAAGCCGTTTTTATTTTTTTCAAGATTTGACCCCAACATTAACAAATAGGTCAAGCTAAATAAAACCGTTTAATTGATCATAATAAGAAGAGCTGATGAATTGGTTACAATCCATTATTTCCAACTGATAAATTATTATTTTTTTGCATAAAAGACGATGTTTTTGAAAACTTATTTTAGTCGAGAAAATGATGAAGTCCATGTTATTTTTAACTGTATTGTTGGTGATTGGCATGGTGATGGTATCCACATACGCATATCCTGAGCCGAACCCAGGGAGTAAGTTCCTATTGATCACACCATAAGTAAACAAACAATCTTCTCCTTCTTCTTATCGTGTCACTGATTCTTTCGAACCAAGTGTGGTGAAAGGATTATAAGCGCGCCTCAAAGAGGCTCCTTTCGTGCACTTGGCAGATATTTTTAAACTTTTTAAGGTTCTACGATATGCCGGTTTCCTCTCGATGTTTTCCTTCACCGTTTGAGAGCACTGGCATAGTGTTTATACATTTTTGGGCAGAAAAACTCATTGGTACACGACTGGATTCGAACCCACGACCTTAGGATCGGAAGGCGGGGCCGCTACGACTAGGCCACCAGCGCTCTCAAAACAAACAATACAAGACCTAGTCACCTGTAGCACATCTCCGCTGCGGAACCTTTACAGCGGTTCCTTATGTCTTTTTCCGTGAAGATGCGGAACGCTAGCGAAACTGCCTGTAAAGGCAATGACAGACGTGCTCAAAAAAAGCATGCTAATAAGCTTGCTTAAAATGAGCATGCTCTGCAAACTGTTCACATTTTCCAGAAATAAGCATGCTTGTTTTAAAGCATACTTCTAAATAGGCAAACTTAATATTAAACAAACATGCTCAGACGTGCTTGGATCACGCCCCCCCCCCTACCCTCGCCTCAGGTAGCATGCCCGAAAATAAAACGTCGTTTGGTTTTTGAGCCCGCTCTAAATAAAAAAATAAAAATAAAAAAACGTTTATTGCCTCGTTTATAAACCTAGGAACTACATTATCATGCTAAACATAAACAAAAAATACGAGCACAAAGGGTCTCATTCAACTATCGCTGGAAGTATGTACATCCAGCACTGATTTTAAATTTAAATAAGCATGCTCATTACATTACACACGTGCTACTAATGAGCACTTGCTCAATAAAAGCATGCTTTTGTGCTAGTAATGAGCACGTTTGTCTGTACCTTTTACGCATAGATTTGACAGTACAATAAACAGTAAAATACACTGCTGAATTCCTTCAGATTATGAAGGCAGGCGTGATCAAGCAAGGTATAGATAAACCAGTCTAAGAATGCACGCCCCTCCACTACGTTTTCTTGAAGTTGGCTCACAGCAAAGTAATTCAAAATGATCTTTGTGATGTAGGTATTAGAGAACATTTTCCTTTGACTGGCTGAAGTAGTGGGACGTGCAGTTTAAGATTGGACGATCTCTACGACATAAGTTTGAAAAACAAAATGGTTTCCTAATATTGTTTTTGTTTCAGGTCTAAGAGGGGCCTATATCAATTGTGACTTAAGCTATGAATGCCCAGAAGGGCTGCATTGTCAGGGGGGATACTGTTTCTAGATGTAAAAGAGATCTATAAAAGAATATAAATAATACTGTGTGATAAAATGTTTTTTTTTTTGTATAGTAGTCCCTTATAATTATTGCTACACAATTAAAAGTGAAGGTGGAACACTGGAACTTCACTATTAGTATTTTTGATTTGCAAAAGAATCATTAAAAAAAACGGAAGGAACCAAAGCCGTACTTTTTTGCTGTTCTTGCGTTCGGCTTGGTCGCGTGGAACTGGCACCTAGACTTATCTAGCTTTAAGACGTCTCAAAGTGATCCTTGTGTTACTACTGAATAAATACACTTTAGGTTTTTTTTATTTTTGTGTTCTTCTGAAACACAGCCAGACAGAGCTTGTGGTAGGCCTACTGAAAACCTATTTAAACCAATACAAATATGATGATTTTACTAATAATCTTTTTTTAAGGTTGAAAGTCGCCACTTTTTATAGAAAATAAGTTAAATAAAATAAATATTGTGACCAATCAACACATCACTATCTAGCCCTAAATTAAACAGAGCATGTACTATGGGAACCAGATAGCTGATATAATGCTTACATACTTTTTTGAAGTGAAAACTTCTTTAGCGGCGTTGAGCACTTTCTGAATGGGGATAAAATCTTAAACTCGCGTCAGGATCACGTGACCCTGATCGAAAAAGCGTAGGACGGATTTTTTGCAGAAATGTACCCTAAGACTACAACGTAGAGTTCATAATAAAAATCGAAAAAGCGACGCTACAGATACGCTAGTAGTTACTATGACACGGTAACGTCACAGAATAGATAATAGTTAGTAGCAAGCATACCAAGGCGTTTTTCGTGACTGTAGTAGGTATAGGTACATACCTATTATAGATTTTATGAACTAGCGGCCGCCCGCGGCAGGTAGTAGTGGTCATTGGTACATGATTTTATAGATCTACTGTATTTATTTTTCGAGTGGAGCATTGCGGCGAGCGAAGCGAGCCGCCATGCGACCATGGGAACAGCGCGGCGAGCGAAGCGAGCCGTGCTGTGACTCCCCCCAAGCCCCCCAGAACCCCCTCCTCCTGAACCCAGGGGGAGCGTCGCGGCGAGCGAAGCGAGCCGCCACGTGACCACGGGGAACAGCGCGGCGAGCGAAGCGAGCCGTGCTGTGACCCCCCCTAAGCCCCCCAGAACCCCCTCCTCCGAAACCCGGGGGGAGCGTCGCGGCGAGCGAAGCGAGCCGCCACGCGATCACGGGGAACAGCGTGGCGAGTGAAGCGAGCCGTGCTGTTACCCCCCTAAGCCCCCCAGAACCCCCTCTTCCTGAACCCGGGGGGAGCGTCGCGGCGAGCGAAGCGAGCCGCCACGCGACCACGGGGAACAGCGCGGCGAGCGAAGCGAGCCTTTCTGTGACCCCCCTTAGCCCCCCAGAACCCCCTCCTCCTATGTCTGCCGTTTTACTTCATTTAGGACCTACTTGTAGGTCGCGCGACAAGGTCCCTTCTAGCGGTTCCGACCCGTTGAAGATTTGGCTTTACGTAAAATTTAGGGTTCCGTATAGGGTTTTGATTGGGGTTATACTATATTGAGGAATTTGATTAAATGGTCGACTTTTAGGGTTCCTTAGGACTTTGATTGGAGTTTCAACTACACTTAGAAGCTTGATAATGTTAAAATTTTTAGGGTTCCTTAGGACTTTGATTGGGGTTTTACTACATTGAGGAATTTGATTAAGTGGTCAACTTTTAGGGTTCCTTAGGACTTTGATTGGAGTTTCAACTACACTTAGGAGCTTGATAATGTCAACATTTTTAGGGTTCCTTAGGACTTTGATTGGAATTTCAACTACACTTAGGAGCTTGATAATGCTAAAATTTTTAGGGTTCCTTAGGACTTTGATTGGGGTTTTACTACATTGAGGAACTTTATAAAATAAACAACTTTTAGGGTTCCTTAGGCCTTTAATTGGACTTTCAACTACACTTAGGACCTTGATTATGCAAACAATTTTAGGGTTCCTTAGCACTTTGATTGGAATTTCAACTACACTTAGGAGCTTAATAATGCTAAAATTTTTAGGGTTCCTTAGGACTTTGATTGGGGTTTTACTACATTGAGGAACTTGATAAAATAAACAACTTTTAGGGTTCCTACGTTAATAATCAAGTTTTCACTTCTGCCGGCACTCCCGGAGTGCAACCCGTATTTTTTTTTTGTAAATACATACTTAGAATATAATATAACACCCAGACAGAGAACAAACATCTGCATTCACCATACAAATATTGGTTCTCGGTGAGGATCAAACCCACGTCCTATATATGGCGCAGAAAGTAGAGCTACTACAAACTGAGAGAGTGATATATTTACATATATGTATATCGCAATAAAACCCTGAAAATGCCTGAATATAAATCGTATGCAGTATGCTAAATAATTGCTTCCTCATTTTACGTTAATTTTTGTTGTAAAAGAAACAAAAGCAACAAAAAGTACTGGCTAAGCAGCGTCAGCGTAAGTCAAAATGACGGTTGTAATAGAGCGGAAAATGAAAACATTATTTAACTTTCTGTGTTCTCTCGTTTTATAGCTCAAATTTGGATTTGGCTTGACATTTTACTGTCATTTTGGAATTTAAAGTGACAGTAAAATGCCCCACCTGATTTTGAGCGGTTACGTCGACACTAGCTTCCTCACAAAACAATTGCGGTGCCTTGATAGGTTTGCGTGCTGTCTCAGTCTTCTAATTTTTTTTCATCGTAGGCCACGTCCCTAACGTGACCTGAGTTGGGTTTTTATTGAAAATGGCAATAAGTAAAAACATTTCATTTGAATCGTAAAGATCACGTTGAATCAAATAAGCGATATTCTTGTTTCACCAGCAAATAGTGAATAACATTTCCATATTCTATTAAGAAACAAGCGAACTGCTCCGGCTTTGCACGGCTATAAAAGATCAAAAGTAGTCTTCACATTTTTTCAACACGTTTTTCTAAACTACTTCCGTGCGAAGCCGGGGCGAGTCGCAAAGAAATAAATACAACCTATCTTATTAAGGGGGTACGATTTCCATACAAACTTAATTTACACAACTATGGGTGAATAAAGTATTAATGTACACTGAAATAGCTGTAATAGGCTTTTACAGTGGTCCTTATTCGGTAATAAGGACCACTGTAAAAGCCTATTACAGCTATTTCAGTGTACATTCCAACTCCTCACTCCAACACTCCAACTTTATATAACTGGCCGGTGCCAGTTATATAAAGTTGGAGTGTCAGCCGTTGGTCGTGGCAGTCGGGGCTTCAGAAAAAGAACTAACGGACTTTTACGTCTATTTTGAAACAGTGATGCACAAAATTGACTCTATGCTAAAAGCTAGTACCCGTTAGAAAGAATGACGAAAAAATTACTTTTTTGGTTTTTATTAATATTTCTGTTATCCTACAGTTTTCTCCAACTTTATAGGTATAACTGGCCGGCAATAAAGACCACTGCAAAATACTATTATAGCTATTTCAGTGTACATTTATACTTTGTTTGCCCATAGTTGTGTAAATTCAGTTTGTATCGGAATCGAACAACCTTAAGGGATAAAGTAGTATTTTCATGGTGAAATATTTTTTGGAATCTGTCTAATATTTTTTTAAGTAACAAACTTACTAAAATGTAAGCCTATCTATGGTCTCATCTGAGTTAATAGTTATTTGTTATACAAGAGTGCAAAGCTGCTTTTTAACCGCGTGCTCAATTTTGATGACTGAGCAAGCGCAGGATTCAAAAGTTTAACCACGAGCGTAGCGAGTGGTTTAAAAGTTAGAATCCTAAGCGTTCGCGAAGGAATCAAAATAGCACAAGGTGAAAAATCTTTGCACTCGAGTGCAACACGTAACTTTTCATCCCACCTCAGCGAGGAAATGACTATAAATGCAAAAAAGAACATGGCGCGACTAAAAGTAACACACCAAGAAGGTTCCGAGTATGAAAAAGGTTGTATGATAAATTCGGCACCATGTAGGTAGAAGTAAAAAGGTTTAATGGTGTTTTGAATTCACAAATACACCAAGAAGGTTACGAGTGCGAGTTTTTAACAAAATAAAAAAGGTTGTATGATAAGTTCGGCACCATGGAGGTAGAAGTAAATAGGTTGTATATTCACAAACGTATTGAACACGATATTCTAAATTCAAATTTACTTTATCCTCTAGCGGATAAAAACGGCTTTTCCAGTCAGAAATTAAACAGCAAAAACACACTTTCAGAGCTGGTGGGATGAAAAATAATTATAGGTACCTACGTATTATAGGTTGCGAGGTTCTCCAAATATGTGTATAGGTTAATTACGTGCCTCCTGATCAACATACATTTATAAGCTTTACTAACAAAATGATCCTAGGTTGATCTAAATAAATGAATTTATTATTCTTATTAATAATAAAAATCCACAAGCTTTGTAATTTTTTTGACGTGATAACGTCTTATAAATCGATGGAGCCGGCTGCACGCACGAAAAAACATGACTCATGCGTCGTTACGTCGTTTCGTCGTTCCATTTACCTGAGCCCGAGCCCGGGTCGGGTAATGGGTAAAGGTAAATGAGGGTAAGGGTAAATGAGGGTAAGGGTAAATGAGGGTAAGGGTAAGGGTTCGGTCGGGTTCCGAGTCCGAGTCCGAGTCCGAGTCCGAGTCCGAGTCCGAGTCCGAGTCCGAGTCCGAGTCCGAGTCCGAGTCCGAGTCCGAGTCCGAGTCCGAGTCCGAGTCCGAGTCCGAGTCCGAGTCCGAGTCCGAGTCCGAGTCCGAGTCCGAGTCCGAGTCCGAGTCCGAGTCCGAGTCCGAGTCCGAGTCCGAGTCCGAGTCCGAGTCCGAGTCCGAGTCCGAGTCCGAGTCCGAGTCCGAGTCCGAGTCCGAGTCCGAGTCCGAGTCCGAGTCCGAGTCCGAGTCCGAGTCCGAGTCCGAGTCCGAGTCCGAGTCCGAGTCCGAGTCCGAGTCCGAGTCCGAGTCCGAGTCCGAGTCCGAGTCCGAGTCCGAGTCCGAGTCCGAGTCCGAGTCCGAGTCCGAGTCCGAGTCCGAGTCCGAGTCCGAGTCCGAGTCCGAGTCCGAGTCCGAGTCCGAGTCCGAGTCCGAGTCCGAGTCCGAGTCCGAGTCCGAGTCCGAGTCCGAGTCCGAGTCCGAGTCCGAGTCCGAGTCCGAGTCCGAGTCCGTACAATTTAATATCGTCGATAAAAGTATTTTCTTATGACGTTGTCACGTTCAACTATCGTCAGTAAACCGGCTTTACAGACAACCAATTTTTTTTAATTAGTAGAAGATATTATCTCGAACAGTTTGCTAACATGGAACGTGTAAGTTAGTGCGCTAACATCTCACAATAGCACGGAGGCAGACGACGGAGGCTAACTTCCGACTGGCGATTTATAAGCAAAGTTAGGAGATAAGCGTTGTATAACTGCGAACAGAAACTAAAACCGGCGTTCTGTGTGAAGCGGCGACCGATATCAATTATTTTTGACGTGACAACGTCTTATAATTCGATGGAGCCGGCTGTACGCACGAAAAAACATGACTCATGCGGCGATACCTCGCTCTGAGGCGTTACATTTAAGGCTTAATGTGCAAGCGAGAGCGCGGAACGAGCGACAAAGAGGCACGCACGGCCTCCGCGTTCGGCAGCGTTCGACATCTGTCTCTCTCCTACTTGAGTGAGCGATGCGTCCGCGTGGACAGCTGTATCACGTTGGCACGTTCAACTATCGTCAGTAAACCGACTTTACAGACAGCCGATTTTTTTAATAAGAATTTTTGGAATCAGTCCCTATGTTTTATAGTTTATTCAACAACATTTTACAAACATTTAAAAATAATTATAAGTTTAAAAAACTTGAGAAACCGACTTCATTGTCAAACGGCTAAACCGTTTTTAATCAAATTTGTTTAGGACAATCTGGACGAAAGAATAACCTTCCAATTAAAAAAATAATTTTCTAAATCGGTTCATAAATGACGGAGGCATGCAGTAATAAACATTAAAAAAATTATTAAAAAAAAAATGGCAACACCGATTTTAATAAAATTAAAATTGGACCAATCTGGAAGCAGTACTTTTCAGATAAAAAAATAATTTTTCAAATCGGCTCACAAATGACGAAGTTATACGGTAACAAACATAAAAAAAAAAAAAAAAAAAAAATACAACCGAATTGAGAGCCTCCTCCTTTTTGATTGGAAGTCGGTTAATAAAGAGGAGTGAATGCAGGGATGACGGCTGACAAATGGAATGGAGAAGAAATACATGTACCGACCCCACATAAAGTGCGGTCGGTTTTATACAGCGAAGTTAGCAAACACGACACGCATACGGCCCACCTGATGGAAAGTGGTGACTGTAGCCTATGGACTCTTGCGACACCAGAGGCATCACTCGCGCGTTGCTGACCCTTTAACTAAACGCCTCTCTTGAAGAACCCCATACTCTTGTAAAAGCCTCAGCAGAAGGAGTATTCCACAACTTTGAGTGCGCGGCAGTATGTGTTTATGCAAAACCCTATGTTGAAGTTGATCGCCATCGCAAATTGCCTAGATGTGTGCACAAGGCTTAACGTTTTTTGGGTCACTTTTACACAGTAGCAAACAGGAGAGCACTGGTAACCTAGTGGTAGCGGCCCCGCCTTCCGATCCTAAGGTCGTGGGTTCAAATCCATTCGTGTACCAATTTTTTTCTGCTCAAAAATTTATGTACACTATGCCAGTGCTCTCAAACGGTGAAGGAAAACATCGGCATGTCGTAGAACCTAAAAAGTTCGAAAATATGTGTCAAGTGCACGAAAGTTCAAATCCTTTTACAACACTTGGTTCGAAAGAATTAGTGACACGATAAGAAGAGAGAAGTAGCAAACGCAGTACAAAATCCATAAAATCCCAGTATTGTTAGTAAGCCAGTCGGAATACAGTAACAATGCTCCCCCATGCCCACTCTGCCAGATCCCTGACATTTCAAATCATAACGCGCTCAAGGTCACTCACCTAATAAAGCTTCTGTTTCTAAGAACTGACTCCATCATTATAACGTCCGTAATGTTGGAGCCGCATTACGCATTGTGGCTTGCCAGAATGACTTTCCCTCCATGTGGCATATCCGTGGGACAACCTGTATAGCGCTTGCTCTTATATATTTTTTACATTTTATAGGCCTGCACAAAGAAATATTATTTCTTCTGTGGGCCTGCATTTGACCGCAATCTCACCTGCTGGCGGTCGACAGTGTAGCACGCTTCCCTAGATGATTTCCGTCGGTTTCTTAGTGCTGTACAAGCGTTGTCTTTTGAATCAACTTTTTAAAATAAAGGATGTTCTATTTAAGTTTTAATTCGAATGTTTTAAAAGATAGTGCTTAACTGACAACAAAAAAAACAGTACCTTTTATAATCACCTGAATTACGAAACAGTTCTTAGTGCTGTACAAGCGTTGCATTTTGATGCTTAATGATTTTTATGAAATATTCGTAAATAATGAATAATTACAACAGCATTTTACGGTAGCCGTTTTAAAAGAACTATGCTAAGTGGAGTCTTATCGCTGTCAGGTTCCACTTTGAAAGGTTGCTTTATGGGACTCAACGACACTTCGATTTGGAAGACGGACCACCTTTGAGATAAGTTTATCTTTACCAGCATCCTCAGCTCAGGAGATATCTTTGTTGATGGATGAAGGTTTGGGTTCCGCATTCGAAATATTAGTTCTACGATTCACTCTTTCACGAAAAACTCTCAAAAGCTTAAAAAATACGAGTAAATGTACAAAAGGCGGGCTTAATGCTATAAGTAGGCCTACCATGAGCTCTGTCTGGCTATGTCTCTGGTTCTGGTTTTGAGTCTGTGTGAGTGTTGACTTAATAAATCCAACGTCAACGTCACACCCACAGTATAATGCAATGGTGAGCACTCACACAGACTCAAAACCAGAACCAGAGACATAGCCAGACAGAGCTCATGGTAGATCTAACGAATGTTATACCTGCCAACCTTAAAGATGGAGAATGATGTTGGCGTGTAAATTGTCATGTACTTATTAGTTATTGTCCAATGAGATCTGCTTTAGGAAATGCTCATAAACCAAACGTATAAACGCTGATTTATTGGGAGTGTTTTTGATGGGGTGGAGTGCATACCAAAGACCCACAGCCATCACCTCAGGAGACTTGCCTCGGAAAAATGTTTGCTTAGGGGTAGCCAGAAGGAGAATACTGATAATACATCTCAAGTTACGATTATGTATAATTCGGAAGGGTAGAAAAATTCATTAGGTATTTAAGGAATCGAAACCTTTAAGGGTTAAGGAGTGCTACACAGACAGGGACGGCATGGCAAGAGATTTTACCGTCAGTCAGCGCACATTAGCCGCTTAGATGCCGCGGCATTCCAGCACCTTGCCACGTTATGGTGCCTCACTCCACGTTATTTCAAAACGAGCACCGGAGTCTTTGGCATGCTGTTACCCACATGTAATTATTAGTTGCCGCAGTACGCTACGGCATCCCGCCGCATGCCCGTGGCATGTCTTACAATGCCGTGCAATGAAATCCTTTGCCACGGCATCATTTTAAAGCTTGGAAATTTGTGTCATATTTCTATATCGATACATTTGAATGTGTAAAAATGTAAAACCTTCATGCTGTCAAGGTTTGCGTAGGCCAATCATGTTCTTCTATTTCTTCTTTCCCATAGAGGGAGCCACTCTTAGAGCACACTCATCATTCTTCTTCTTCCTGTCTTTATCCCACTTTATGTGGGATCAGCACAACATGTTCTTCTCTTCCATTCACCTCTATCGGCCTACATCTCTATATTCACTTCTTTCTAATGCATGTCCTTCACACTGTCCATCTTTTCTTTGGTCCCTACACAAATATCCATCCACATTCATACTCATCACTCTCCTAGTCACATGACTTTCATCCCTCCTCATTCCCGAACCACACCAGCCTGTTGCCCCTAATTTTTTCTGTCACCTTGTTCTTTCAGACTTATCATTGTCCATCAATATTATAAAGAAGACCACAATATAGGAGAAAATAACGTTTTGTTTATTCACGTGTTATTGTGTAAAGCGCTATACACATTTCGTCCTTACAAACTTTCGCTGGAGGGCAATCTTCGTCTACCATACATTGCTGATGGTTCCCTGTTGGATCTAAAACAAAACAATTATAAGCAAACGATTTCGTTCTTAAAACTTATCTCAGCACTAATGTCGTACTTGCAAGGTCATTCCTACCTACATATCATCATCATTATCAGCCTGAAGAAGTCCACTGCTGGACATAGGCCTCCCCTACACATTTCTAGGAAGAACGAATCTGAGCCCTTTCCACCGACTTCCCGCGATCTTAACAATGTCGTTGGTCCATCTGGTGGGTGGACGCCCTACGTTTCGTCTTCCAGTTCGTGGTCGCCATTCGAGAACCTTTATTCGCCAGCGGTTTTCGGTTCTTCGAGCTATATGACCTGCCCATTGCCACTTCAACTTACTAATTCTAAGAGCCTATAATTCCTGCCTACATAATCTGAAGTAATTCAGTGTATTTTCTACTTATTTTATGTTATATAGCCGGCCACCCGCAGCTTCACTCGTACCGTTCCCGTTACGCCCCGTAACAACAGGCAGCCTTATCGCTCACAGCGATCTCTACAAAGCAGATACCCATAACTAGATCAATTGTGTTGTTTATATAATAGCAATGTGTGGTTACTTATGGTGTGATCAATAGGCACTTACTCTGCGGGTTCGGCTCAGGATATGCGTATGTGGATACCATCACCATGCCAATCACCAACAATACAGTTAAAAATAACACCGACTTCATCATTTTCTCCACTATAATTAGTTTACTTTACTAAATCATCGTCTTTTATGCACAAAAATAATAATTTATCAGTCGAACATAATTGATCGTAACCAATCAATCAGCTCTATTAATTATACAGTCACGTATATTAGGTTTTACTTAGCTTGAACTGTTTGTTGTTGTTTGGATCAAATCTTACAAGCTGATGAACCACTTCCTCTTATCCTAGGGAGTTGAAGTTTTACGTATTAGTTCAGTTCCGATGATTCTGCATGATAAGTATGATATGACTGGACATCCAGTATTGGTTCCAAATAAACGTAATCTTCAAAGGTTGACAGCACATGAAATTCTGTGTACGCATTCTATTAGGATAGCTGGTTATAGATCTGGAGACCTGGTTATTAGCTCTCTGATAACCAGCATCTATTAAATAATCTATTGCTCCTTCTGGCTGTTGAATGAAAGATGTTGAATGCTTAGGGGTCTAAGCATTCAACATCTTTCCGAGGCAAGTCTTTTGAGGTGGCGGCTGTAGGTCTTTGGAATGCGCTCCCTTCTGACATCAAAAAGGCTCCCAATAAGTCAGCTTTTAAGCGTCTGGTTTATGAGCATTTCCTGAAGCAGATCTCATCGGACCTTAACTAATAAGTATTGGACCATGTTGTTAATTTTAATATCTAAGCTTTCATTTTTTTTATGTAAGTACACCAACGCCATTCCTACCTCTAAGGTTGGCAGGTAGAAAATGCTTAAAGCATTAAGTCCACCTTTTGTACATAGCATTAAGTTTTTGTGCAATAAAGAGTTAAATATTGAATCTAGTATCCGCACCATGACCCTCTGGTAATGGTGCGGATACTAGATTCAATAGATGCTTAGTTTCGATAGATATCACTGACATCTATCGAATGCAATGACACACTAGGAATGTAGAATACAGTTGTTAGCTTAAAAATAAGCAGTCACAGTAATACAAAAGAGCAAAATCCCAAGTTCACATTTATCTGTGATGTTCATGGGTGTGTTAGATGGCTTGATCTCTGCGTGGTCACCAATGCCTACCTTCTATTAACTTGTTGGAAGCAGCAGGTGTGCTGGCTGAAGTTACATCCATGCTGAGGCACTGGTATTCTTTCTCAGCAGAATCAGGTACGGTGGGTGGGATAACTATATGAGACACTCAAAGAGTGGCGTGTGGCAGGGTGGAATCACCTCTCCTCTGCTATTTATTCTATATTTTCATGATCTCCTTGGTCAGCTTAGCAGCACTCATTTGGATTGTTATGTAGATCGGTTAATCACACCTACAGCATCAAATTGAATTAGTTTTTCAGTTTTTTGCGTTCGATTTACAGTACCTACATTCGAACCAGCAAGCAATCGAGACATTTTCGTATCGGAGACAATCATTAAACTAATGTTTCGGATGCTCAATGAAGACCCGAAGGTACATCTTCATTTTAGTTTAACAATATTTTAATTGGTTTTATTTAGTTATATTAGTTTTCTATCTCTCGTGTCTTGCTTTGTTTCTGTGTTATCTGCTTTTGTTTTCCATGTCAGTGGAAATCATGATTTTTGCACTTTGAAGAGCCCTTTAGGCCCTTATCGCTTAATAAAAAGGTTATAATTAAATCATCGAACCGCTACATGGGAATGACACCACGTCCCTCAAAAATTTGACAGTGAAAAAAGTGCGCTTCGTAGGCCCTTTGTTTGATATAGAGACAGTGTCACTGAGCAATTTGACACAATTTAAAATTCTGTTACCCTTTTTGTAACTTTTTTGCAGTCACTTTCATGGTATACAGGGCGATGTTTATCTCCACCAGTTCGTTAAACACGTACAACTGAGGGAAAGCTAATATTTTTCACAAACAAAAGCCACTTTGTGTCCCGTTATCACAACAGATAAGCTTTATAGCGGCTTACCAGCAACGTGCATTGTTTATTCTGACTGTACCTCACCTCTGAGGTACAGTCAGCTAAATTAGAGTATATCATCATCATCATCATCAGCCTGAAGAAGTCCACTGCTGGACATAGGTCTCCCCTACACTTTTCCAGGAAGAACGATTCTGAGCCCTTTCCATCCACCGACTTCCCGCGATCTTAACAATGTAATGCAATTAGAGTGTATACAATTGGTATATCTCAAGTAAGTGACGAAGTATTGCATTATTTTAAAAAGCTTCTTTTAGGCGCACTTAAAATCCTTTCACCACACTTAGTTCGATTAACCAGTGACTTGATAGCTAGGATAAGAAGAAGAACAACATGTTGAACTGGCCCCTTAGCTCAGTTGGTAGTAGCTCTGCCTTCTGGCCGGAGGCCGTGGGTTCGATCCCCACCGAGAACAAATATTTGTGTGGTGAACACAGATGTTTTTTCTCTGTCTGGGTGTTATATTGTATTCTAAGTATACATAATATTTACAAAAAAAAACCATTAATATAAGTATTAATATCTGGTTCCCAGAGTACAAGCTCTGCTTATTTTGGGGCTAGATAGTGTTGTGTAGATTGAATATAATATTTATTTATGTATTTATATATGTTACAATAATGATGTATAATGTACAGGATAAATAATCAGAAACTTCGTGAAATTTTTAACAGATTTCTTGATCTAAGCGGTTTGTGGTGGCGATCAGTAAAACTTTGCTATGTGCCACTGTCATATTTGACAGCGTTTCGCTGATTGCCACCGCAGAACGCTCAGATGTGCGATAACGAATATAATGAGTTAAACACATATAATAATAAAATGTATATTTTGAAGGCGATCTTCGCTTTTATTTGGCTCATGTAACTTATATGTGGTCTTCCCCTTCCTCTCTTTCCTTCTACCTTTCCTTCGATGATATTTCTGATAAAGCTGTCATATCATACATGTGTAGCAATGATAAAAAGGAACAACAATATAAAAATAAAACAACTTTTCGTTTAATCACACAGTATAATTGTATATTCCTTTGTAAAGATCTCCTTTATATCAAGAAACAATATCCCTCCGAACAAATTGTCTGATCAGGGCAATCAAACTCACCGATACATGTTACTGAGTCCTCTATTCGTCCTGAAACAAAAACAATTATATTAAGAGGCCGGCGGAGGCACCAATCGCATTTTACACATTTTTTTCATAGCAAAATGTGATTGGCGTTAATTTCATTTGAGGTAAGTAATTTAAAATAAAAACTGTTTAGGAACCTAGATAAATACTATACGAATACCGTCATTACAAAAATATAGTGAAAATCTGCCTAAACTAGTAATAATTTTGGTATTACGTTTGTATGAAAATTCGCGCTCCGCCGGCCCCTTAAGCAACGGTTTAGTTTTTCAAACGTTGTCATAGCCCTAATGTCGTATCTCATGCTCCTCTGCTCATTTTTAGGGTTCCGTAGCTAAATGGCAAAACGGAACCCTTATAGATTCGTCATGTCTGTCTGTCTGTCTGTCCGTCCGTATGTCACAGCCACTTTTCTACGAAACTGTAAAAGCTACACTGATGAAACTTGATGAGTAGATGTATTTTGTGATTTTTACACAAAAATACTTGAAACTGAAACTCATATTGAATTCTAAGTATGTATTTACAAAAAAAAATATATTCAAGTATTATAATCAGCTATCTGGTTCCCATATGACAAGCTGTGTGAATTGTCCACAATATTTATTTTATTTATTCCAAATTTTAAATTTTGAATTTTAAATTTCGAGTTTCGAATTTCGAATTACGAATGTAGAATTTCAAATTTCCATTTTCCAATTTCAAATTTTCTAATTTAAGATTGAGTTTCGAGATTTACCAAAAACGCTTTTGTGCGGCTGTCTGTCTGTTTTCGTCTGTTTCTTGACAGGTTGAACATAGGTAGTAGGCTAGGTCAAAATTATTGTATTATGTATAAGGGCAATGTTTGTTTACTGCTATGATCAATGGGTACTTACTCTGCGGGTTCGGCTCGGGATATGCGTATGTGGATACCATCACCATGCCAAGCACCAACAATACAGTTAAAAAGACCACTGATTTCATCATTTTCTCGACCTTAATTAGTTTACTTTACAAAAACTTCGGCTATTATACAAAAAATAAATATATCAGTCGGAAATAATTGGTCGTAACCAATCATTCAGCTTAACTAATTATACAGTGACGTGCCCTTTATTATGATCAATTAAACGAGTTTATTTAGCTTGACACTTAGTCTTGTCTGTAAAGGCTCGAACACACCTAGTTCGCTGGCGGGCGCGGTGGCGAACCGTTCAGTTTCAACATAGGGAATTGTATACATCCGCACACACTGCCGCGTCTTTTGACAGTTGCACGCTGCGATCACTACTAATAAAAACGAAAGTTCCCAGATCGTGACAGACAAAGCATCCCCTATTTAATGTTTTACTACCCCCTACTTAATTTTTCTTAATTTTGTGTATTAAATAATCGTCAAATATTTGATCTACTGATTAGTCATCGGTGAAAACGACCCGTAGAGTCTAAAATTTGGAAAAAGAGAACTATTGAGGATTCGTTCTAATATTATTGAACTCTGGAAATGTTTTTCCTATTAGTTTTAATACAAAAAAAATATATTACTTCTAAAAATATTTGTTTAACTACGTTAAAAGCAAAAAAAGATGTTGTGTAAGATAATAATAGGATAGAATCTTATTTGAAACTATTTAAAAATATAGTAATGCATTATGGGCGGTTATATCGCTGCAAATCAGTATTTTCCAATCAAATTTTGGATAGAGAAAAGCTTAGAATAAGATCAAATATCAATAAAAAATTAAATAAGGGCATTTACATACCTAGAATGAACCGTCATAATCAAAGTAAATCAATAAATACAAAAACAAATACAATCATATGGCTAAGTTTATGGTATTCGATATGAATGTTTAACAGCGTGTTATATTTTGATTGATGGAGAAAAAACAGAACAAGTGAATGTATTTATAATATTTGGGGACTTTTTTATAAGAGATGGAATGCATAAATATAATATCGAAACAAGGAAGTGTATAATCACCACCCGTGGAGACAGTCGATGAAGTCGCGGGCATCAATTAGTTCAGCCACCCATCAGTTTCCCATCTGACATTACGTCCTGACTAGGGCGTGCAAACCCGGTTTTCCGGTTTTGCGAAAAGCCGGACAGCTAAGCAAAATTTATCAATAGTACTTTTTTAAACTTTTGCGATCATAACACACATTAAACTGTTACACGGGTATTTTTACCGCGTTTAGGTAAGCGTAGTGTAGGACGCCCTCCGGCAAGGTGGGGCGACGATCTCCGAAATGTAGCTGGCAAGCACTGGAGAAGAAGAGCCGAAGACCGGGCTCAGTCGCGCGTCTTGCGAGAGACCTACGTCCAGCAGTGGACTAATATAGGTTGATGATGATGATAATGATGATGATGGGTGTTTACCGCGTATAATTTTCCCCGACGCTTCGGCTATGCTGTAATAACTGTGGTCGTGGGCAGACTGGAGCATTGACATGAGTGCTATCGTCGTTGAGAGGTGGAGGTATAATAATTACCCTCACTTCAGGGCCCTGTTTAATAAAACTGACAATTCGACATTTAAGTCAAAAAGCGACAAAATTGTAGAATTGTCGCGCCTAGGCTGTTTTATAAAAGTGACAAATATGCTACAAAGCCTACAAATCGACAGGTATTACGACATATTTGTAAAAACTCGACAATTATTGTAACGTAGATACATTTTAGAAGTATCTAGTTTCTATTTTAATCATAAAATCAGTATTTTAAAGGTACTTTCCTACCTACATATCATTAGGTACCTATGGAAAGTAGCTTCAATTTGCATCAAAATTAAATAATACCAACGTCTGTGCCTCGCAGAATTTGCCTTGCCTGCAAATCTGAGCGCGTCGGCTCGGAGGCACTCGGGCGTGTTCGTATAACGCGGTGCGCGAGCGCCCCGTCGCTGCCACAACCGCCATTCTCCGGTCGGTCGCGGTTGCTCGTACACGCTTCTGAGCGTGTCGTTTGCCGAGCGCCGCCCGACCGGGAATCACTTTGAGGAACATTAATTCTATTCCTTTTTATCTACATAATCTTTTCTTACGTAGACATATCACTCTCGTAAGCTATAATGTAGTAAATTCAGTTTTAAACCCGTATATCGGTAAGTGTTGAACAACCGTCACAAAAATGTTGTAGGTAGGTTCGTGGCATTTTGCAACGAACTTTTATTTTATGTTTCTTTGTGTAATCTTTCTTCTTTTCAGCTTTAGCTTGTTTTATTTTAAATAGCTAGGTATCTAATCTTTTATTAGATATCCTATTTCACATTAACTTCACATTTTGTTCATTTCATATCATTTTCATTTTTGTAATTTAAAATTCTTTCCTATTAATTTCATTCATCTCATTTTGTAAACTCCGCTCTGATTGTGACATCACACACCACCTCGTACTCACCTCACCTCATCATCACGTAATGCTTGCTTCGCACGGTGGTCACAATCAGAGGGTAATGAACCTGGACCTGCTGGTGACACCTACTATGTTACTTTCCAGGGTTCAAAGTTGGGACTTGAAAATTGGGACTTCAATGTTCGGACTTCAAAGTTCGGATTCAATGTTCGGACTTCAAAGTTCGGATTTAATGCTCGGACTTCAATGTACGGATTCAATGCTCGGACTTCAATGTACGGATTCAAAGTTACGGATTCAATGTACGGATTCAATAATGGGACTTCAAAGTTGGGATTCAAAGTTGGACTGCAAAAGTTGAGTCTACAATATTGGGAGGACCTATTCGTGTTCCCCGAGTCACCCACCGACGTCAACTACGTGTGACTACGAACTCCTTCTGACTCCTTCTGGTACCTCGGCCGCCGAAGCAAGCCGGCCGACGTCTACAAACTTGAGGGGAGTACTTTTCCACCTCCTACTTGAAAGCAACCGTCAAATCAGTGACCGGGCAATTGTAAGAACCGTTAATAAATTTGTATACTGTTTATTGTGTTTCCTTTAAAACCAATAGACGTATCACTGGCGCCCATACGTGTTCTTGGTCACTGATTTTGCTTTCAGGTAGGTTGTGTGTTTTTTTTGTGGTTGTGTGTGTTTTTTATTTTATTTTGTAAAACGTTCTTTCTTTTCAGCTTCCTTATTTTTGGTTGCCGGTAACTAAGGTGTACGTAACGTTTTTTAAGTATTTTGTTTGCAACTTAAAATACAGGGTGCAACAAAATTAGTTGATTTTTGTGTCTATTTTTTTATTGATTTATATATTGTTTACTGACTGTTACCGTTACCAGCACCTTCTGTTTTGTTAAATACATATATTTTTTTTGGTACAGTCGGTACAAAAATTTGGAGACAATTTTTTTTCCTTCCCTTTCTTTTTTTAATTGTATGTTTATTTCGTTCGTACACATTAGTTGCATTTAAACGCTTTTTTTATTTTTATTCTTGGTTGCAATATTTTAATTTTTTTTAATTGAAAAGAAAAACAACCAAAACGTTACTAAATTTTTCAAACCTTACTGTAACAGGCGGAGTATTTTGTTGTTTTTTTTTTGTTAGTGACTTATATACGTTGTTCAACTTTTACCGATACTCTTTTTGACATATTTTTTTTTATTTCTAAACCTTTTTGTCCATTAAGACCTTCGGTCAAAACAATTTTTTTTTACTTTCGCGCATCCTTCCACCATTTTGGAATATGTATTTGTAGGGTTTCAAGTTCATATCACAACTTGAACCCCTTTGATGTGTGAGTGCGTCAGTAATTTTAATACACAGTTACTGCCGCTATATTGAAAGCGTGAAGTATGAAATATGAAGCGTGAGGTATGCAAGATGATGAAAGGTATGAATGTGTAGGCAAATACTCGCTTATTTTCCTTTTAGAAGCTATTTTTTTATTTCATTAATATAAAATCTGCAACCTTCCTTCTTTTGGCGATCGACACAAACTCGCACACACTGGGACCTTTTTTCCTTATAGTGTGCCATATGTGAGTAAGTGTAGATTTTGAAAGAATTGTGAGCTTTAGCTTTTGGACTTGCACATTATTTGTAAGATTTCAAACTTTACGTCTAGAGTTTACCATGCGGATTTTATTCTTTTAAGAAATAATAAAATCCTTCACTAAGCGCGGGGGTATTGTAACGTAGATACATTTTAGAAGTATCTAGTTTCTATTTTAATCATAAAATCAGTATTTTAAAGGTACTTTCCTACCTACATATCATTAGGTACCTATGGAAAGTAGCTTCAATTTGCATCAAAATTAAATAATACCAACGTCTGTGCCTCGCAGAATTTGCCTTGCCTGCAAATCTGAGCGCGTCGGCTCGGAGGCACTCGGGCGTGTTCGTATAGCGCGGTGCGCGAGCGCCCCGTCGCTGCCACAACCGCCATTCTCCGGTCGGTCGCGGTTGCTCGTACACGCTTCTGAGCGTGTCGTTTGCCGAGCGCCGCCCGACCGGGAATCACTTTGAGGAACATTAATTCTATTCCTTTTTATCTACATAATCTTTTCTTACGTAGACATATCACTCTCGTAAGCTATAATGTAGTAAATTCAGTTTTAAACCCGTATATCGGTAAGTGTTGAACAACCGTCACAAAAATGTTGTAGGTAGGTTCGTGGCATTTTGCAACGAACTTTTATTTTATGTTTCTTTGTGTAATCTTTCTTCTTTTCAGCTTTAGCTTGTTTTTATTTTAAATAGCTAGGTATCTAATCTTTTATTAGATATCCTTTTTCACATTAACTTCACATTTTGTTCATTTCATGTCATTTTCATTTTTGTAATTTAAAATTCTTTCCTATTAATTTCATTCATCTCATTTTGTAAACTCCGCTCTGATTGTGACATCACACACCACCTCGTACTCACCTCACCTCATCATCACGTAATGCTTGCTTCGCACGGTGGTCACAATCAGAGGGTAATGAACCTGGACCTGCTGGTGACACCTACTATGTTACTTTCCAGGGTTCAAAGTTGGGACTTGAAAATTGGGACTTCAAAGCTTGGATTCAAAGTTTGGGATTTCAAGTTGATACTGCAGTATTGGGAGGACTTATTCGTGTTCCCCGAGTCACCCACCGACGTCAACTACGTGTGACCACGAACTCCTTCTGACTCCTTCTGACTCCTTCTGGTACCTCGGCCGCCGAAGCAAGCCGGCCGACGTCTACAAACTTGAGGGGAGTACTTTTCCACCTCCTACTTGAAAGCAACCGTCAAATCAGTGACCGGGCAATTGAAGAACCGTTAATAAATTTGTATACTGTTTTATTGCGTTTCTTTTAAAACCAATAGACGTATCATTATGTCATGAAACCACAGTCAAATTATTTCAGACATTTGTCGGGTTGTCGCGACAATTTTGTCGACTTCTGAGATAATTTTGTTTTACGGAGCTAAACAAACACCTTCAAAATATGATTTCGTGACAGAGGGTAAAGCTCCTGTCAGAATCGTCAGACAATTCTACAAATATGTCAATATTTCGCGACAATTTTATGTTTTATAAAGAAGATTTGACAAGTTGTCAACGACAAATTGTCACCTGTCACTTGTCGTTTTAAAAAAAATATTATACAGAAAAAGGCCGAATTGTCGTGACAATCTGACATATTTGTAAATTTACTACCATCAAAACTTTGTCGCCTGTCGGTTTTATTAAACAGAATAATTGTCGAATTGTCACTTTTTGACATATGTCGGACTTGTCGAATTGTCAGCTTTATTAAACAGGGCCCTGGACGCAATGATCGATAGGCGTATGCCTATACAGTGAGGGAAGTTTTACGTATTCCGATTTTCCTTAGTATCAGAAACATAAATCTTACTGATTGAGCCTCAAAAATATTGTTTTGTTTTTAATCCCCGTGAACAAAAACTACCTAGGTACCCCGGACTAGCGGGTGAATGAATTAAGCTTAGAAAAGATTGCGGCGAACAGTTTCGAACTGCGATGGCGATGGCGATCAGTTTCAAGCGTAGGGTTTTGCATTCATCCCCACACAGCGCCGCGAACTGTCATTGTACGCAGCGAGCTAGTATTAGTGTTAGATACTGTCTTGAAACTGCGCTAAATCTTGTTCCTCAAAAGTCATAACAGTGGCAATATGGAGGCAATGGTGTGGGTGTTGTTTGCACAAGGTTCGCGCGTTCAGTTCACCATCACTTTATTCTTAGCCCTAATATGTCCAGGTAATTGAAACATTACTAAAAAGATGCATTATTTTTATAAATGGATTTTTGTTGTCTAAAAGCATACATAGCTAAAAACCGATAAAACATAATAAAACCAATACTTTTTTTTTCTATTATTGCACTGCGTCTTTTTTTTTAATACATCTAGCTGATGGAACAAGCATATGGTCCACCTGATGTTAAGTGGTAACTATAAAAAAAAAAAAAAAAAAGCCCATTCATTCCATAACTACATTAAGTTACATTTCATGCATTACTTATTATTTCGATTATTATTATATCATCATTATTATTTACATTCATACATTATAGTCATTATTTTGTTTAAATTTATTTTTAAACTTTATTTTTAATACATATAATATTTTGATGTTAGATTTATTTTTATTAGTTTTTTTTTCAGTTTTACTTTTTGTTCATTTGTGTTCTTATTTTCCTTTAGCTAGGATCCCACTCGGGTATAGGCCTGTAAGTGGTAACAGTGGTACCTATAGCCTGTAACAAAGCATTGCCTCGTAAGTCACACACGCCAGGAATTTGCCCTACGATGCACTGCCCTGCGTCCATCAGCTTCACGCGTACAGATGTTCAGCCTCAAGTGCCAGTAATTTCACCGGCACCCACACCCTTCAAACTGAAACACAGCAATGCTGCTTCACGGCAGAAACAGGTATGGTGGTAGTACTTCCCTGGATGAGCACTTCACAAAAAGCTCCACTACTACTACTAATCTACTCAACAATAAACTACTCAATAATAAAGTAAGTAATATTAAACTTTACTAGATGCTAATTCCTATTTCGTACAATTTTTTAATAGTTGATTTTGTAGGTATCTTAGAATATTGTTTTCTTGTTAAAATTCTACTATATGAAAAAATATTACGTTGACCAAACCTGGCAACGGTTTTTGGCCGGAAGCCGGAGATAATCCGGTTTTTAATACTTTCCTGTTTTGCAAGCGCTATAGTTTTGACGTTTTTTCAAATTGACAATTGATTTCGAGCAAGTCAAAGAGTTATCAAATGGAGATTATAATGGAGTAGTAGTATTCAAAGTGAAAGTCAAAGTAAAGTAAAAAATTTTAATTTTATTCATTGTACCTTTAAAATTACATAATATAAATGATCACTTTGAAAAGTCTTAGAGCTAGGTTTATCTTGTCGATAAACCTACAGCTACAGTATATCTATTTATATAATAAGATAGGTGATGAACTGACAGAATAGTATACATTGGTGGTGCACGACCAAATTTTAACCCACGATCTTTATAAAATAAATTAATAATGTAGACAATCCACAAAACACTATCTATCCCCGAGCTTGTCTTGTACTATAGGAATCAGATAGTTGATGTATTACAATCAACTATCTCATTCCTATAGTACATACATTTTACTGCACATCATTTTGTTAACACATAGTTAGAATACAATATAACACTCAGACAGAGAACAAACATCTGCATTCACCAAATAAATATTAGTTCTCGGTGGGAATTGAACCCACGACCTACGGCGCAGAAGGCAGAGCTACTGCCAACTGAGCTGAGAGTCCAGTCAATCTTTGGATTGGATTGCTCGCTACCCTCTAAACTAGACTACCCGTGCTCTAATTCAATAGTATAAGGCCGGGTGTTTAATAGGTAGGTACTTAAGTAAGTACATCAGAAAACGTTTGATAGAAAAATTCTAATGAACCAAGGATACTGTTCAATCTGTCAACTTTCTTACCATTTAGGTCTAGCACAAAATGTGTTCGGCGAAAATCTTGTGCGGATTAGAAATTTAAAACTGATTGAATTTGAATTGTTGTATTCGACGTTTTCTGATCTATCTAATCTATATCGCGCCCGACCTTATACTATTTATACTCGACTAGATAAAGACATAGACTGCGGCGAAGAAAATAAAAAAAGGAAAGGTTATGATTTTCACCGCTATGTACCTATGCTATGTATGTTAACATGTCTGTTCCACGCATTTCATTTAATCTTGGGTGTGAGATGTTTGAGGATCGCTGGATGAAAACTATTTCTGAATGCTTGGGATTCTGCGAGCGTGATGTATAACTGCGTGTGATTTTCTACTTTATTTTTGTTTTTAATTTCCTGACATTTTATTTTATATTTTTCATTACTCATATTCAGAAAGAAGGTCTGAAGTTGCCTGAGGAGTGGGTTGAAAATAATACTTTTCAGTCCTAGATAGAATCGCTTTCAACTGACAGCTGTCATATAATTAAAATAAACTAGTTCTATTTTTATATTTATTTGATATAGGGGAACAGATGAGCAATCATAAAATACTTATACACACACATAGTGGTCAATATCATAACATTCCTGTTTGCATCAGCATGTTGGGTAAAAGCAATACCTACGAAGCCGTTTGACTTTGTCAAAAACAATGCTGCTGCTCTATGGGTTTAACAAGTTTTATATTTCCTACTTCTTTGGTCGTGGAGGCGGCGTAGCCACGCCCACCTCTTGTGTCAAAGTTTGGTAAAGTGATATGGTCGAAGACAGAAGGAGTCATTATTATCTACGTTTTGTGCAGCTCAGTGTAGCTCACACCAAAATTGAATCAAACCAAAACTTTTTATTTCAGCTCTCACTTAGAAAGTATTGCAGCCTTAACATACTTAATACTATGGTGACAGAATGTGGATGTGGTGAAAGAATTATAAACGCACCTCAATGAGGCTCTTTTCGTGCACTTGACAATGTTTTACGGTTTATGTAGGTTCTACGACATGCCAGTTATCTCACTATGTATTCCATGTACATAACTAGCCAATCGCCTTAGCTTTGCACAGGCTTAGTGTAGAAAAAAGGAGTGCAAAATGTGCTTTTGTATTTTGCACCCATGCAAAGCCTTAAATTTAAATCTGCAAATTACGAGTTGACAAACGAGCCTTGTGGTCGGCTGGCAACCGTTGTCAACAACGATATGAAGGCCTGTGTACACCTAGGTCACTGGCAATGGCTATCAATGAAACGATGTCAAATATCGCTTTCAAATTTGACAGCGTTTCACTGATCGCCATGGCCAGCGACATATATAGGTTTTTTTTTTTATTGTTGATAGCTAAACGTTTGACTGCCATCAAACCTGATGGAAAGTGAAAATGCAGCCTAAGGTGGAGCACGCTTAGCTATTATTCACTTGTTCACTCTTGACTTGAAAATTCCAAGGTTGTAATGCTTCGAAAATACTGACGACGGTAAAGAGCACATAGGTGTGCGCAGGCCTTGAATTGAAGACGATAGTAGAAGTGGTGAAAAAGTTGGACCGAAGAATTGGAACCCCGCGGCAAGCTTAGCCGTGATGGAGTTAGACCAACTAATTATACGGCTGAGCTTGCTGTGGGGTTTGGAGCCTTACGCCTATCTAATTTTAATGGCATAAAAAATATTCAAATGTACAATTTCATAGGTAAAGACCTAGATTAAGACGAGCTATGGAGCCTGGCGTTGCTCGCCCTGATAAAATTGGAAGTCATTCTGGAAGAAGCACAAAGAGATATAAGGTTTACGGTATGCATAGCCAATAATAGAAACTATGTTGAAAATTTGCTTCTGCAATAAATACGTAAGGGCCAAAACCGCACATCATAGCATTTTATACTTTAGCATAGCTAGCAGTTTAATTTTAATAAATAACGTCTCAAAACAAACAGTGGCGATAATAGTTTAAACAGACTTTATTTATTCAGTTTATTTGCTGCTTGCTACTTTGGTAGGTAGGTTAGGTAGGTATTTCAGTGAAAAAAATTAAAGTAGGTAACTATATTAACTGAATGATTCCGAAGTGAAGCCAGAAGGTCTGTAAGCGGCTTAACTTCTGCACTCGCACTTCCACACTTCTACAACAACTACATGATGTTTGAGCCGCTGAGTTGTTTGAGCTGAACAAGCTCAAGGTTGTAAATGAGCCGATTAACTGCAGGTAATTATTTCCCATGCCTAGCAGTAGTTAAGTGTTTTGATTGGGCTAAATATCTTTCATATCTTGACAGTCTAAATTGCGGCCAGTGCTGCCAGGTCCATTCCAGGGTTTGGCTATTTTTACTAATGTATTTTTATTTTTTTTAAATTAAGCATTGTAGTCATAAACCTAGACACTTTAAATGCTTCTAGATACTTTGAATAGACACAAGTTGTCCGATAAAATAGGTGCGCATGTCACAGTGCTCAATAAATATCTTTTTTTTTGGAAAACTCAATAGAAATGTAATTTTTTTTTAACTTGGCAATTTATTTGAACTACAAACTGCGACACGTATTTAAAATCCAAGGTTAATCCAAGATTAGCCTACAAAATAATAGCAGTTAAATGCTTTGAAATTGCGCTAGACCTAGCGCCAAAAGCGCCATTGTGATGGCAATGTACATTTCGAAAACTTCAAATTATTTGGGGGCTAGTTCGCCATCGCTAGCGAACTAGTTCGCTGGCGGTGTGTTCAAGCCTTAACACAGACAAGACTAAGTGTCAAGCTAAATAAACTCGTGTTGACTAAATCAATCCTACGCCGAAACGTCACAGTATGATACACTGGTGAGCACTCACACAGACTCAAAACCAGAACCAGAGACAGAGCCAGACAGAGCTTGTGGTAGGCGTGCTGGTGCGGATGTGCATGTTAGGAGCTGATTCTGATACGTTCACCTTTATCAGTTATGTTCATGGGTGTGCTAGATGGCTTCAGGCCTGCGCACACCCAGGTCGCTGGCGATGGCGATCAGTGAAACGCTGTCAACTATCACAGTGATATTTGACAGCGTTTCATTGATCGCCATTACCAGCGACCTAGGTGTGCGCAGGCCTTTCTTGGTTGAATTAGATTTTTTCGGTTATATTATTAGCTATTATACTACTTATTATACTATTAGCCGGTTCGATTCCCGGGTGTGGGAGAAGAAAATTTCAAAAATCTTTGAATGTAGTTTGCTTTCTACTTAAAAATAAAGGAATGTTTCCTTTGAGTAAAATTTTCTATCTGCAGTATTAAGAGTACTTTCCCTCCAGGTGGCATTACAAAATTCCACCCTGTATATAGAAGGACAACATAGTAAAAATAAAACAAATTTTCGTTTAATCACACAGTATTATTGTATATTCCTTTGTTAGATCTCCTTTACATGTAATATGACAACCTCACCAACAATATCCCACCTCAAGACACTTATGTCTCCCTTCAGGGCAATCAAAATCGCTTGCGCATTTTACAAAGTCCCCTAGTGAGGCTGAAACAAAAACAATTTATTAGTCTAGTTTTTTCAAACTGATATCAACACTAGTCAAACTCAAACTCTAAATTGTCTTTATTCAGTTAAATGGCAAGAATCACTTTGACACGTCTTAAAGCTAGGTGAGTCTAGGTGCCAGTTCCACGCGACCAAGCCTAGAAGAACAAAAGCAGCCAAGTGCGAGTCGGACTCGCCCATGAAGGGTTCCGTATCATCAAGTAACATAATATAAAGGTTCTTGTAGTTCGTCGAAAGGTAAATTGCGGTGTACGATTTGTGACGTATAAAAAAAAACTACTGACTAGATCTCGTTCAAACCAAATATCGTTAAAAGTTTGCATAGTAATGTATAACATATATTTTTTTAAGTTTCATCATTTTCTTATTTTAGAAATTAGACAAGGGGAGACTAACTTTTTTCCACTTTGGAAGTGTCTCTCGCACAAACTATTCAGTTTAGAAATAAACAATATTAGAAACCTCAATATCATTTTTGAAGACCTATTCATAAATACCAAACAAAACCAAAAGGGTTCGATTAAAAAAAAATTTTTGCGTTTCAGTTTCAAGTATGGCGATCCCCCAAAATTTATAGTTTTTTTTCTAATTTTGTGTAAAAATCTTAATGCGGTTCACAGAATACATCTACTCGCCAAGTTTCATCAATCTAGCTCTTACGGTTTCGGAGAAAAATGGACGGACAGACATGACGAATCTATAAGGGTTCCGTTTTTGCCATTTGGCTACGGAACCCTAAAAATCGGTTGTCTGTAAAGTCGGTTTACTGACGATAGTTGAACGTGACAACGTCATACAGCTGTCCACGCGGATGCATCGCTCACTCAAGTAGGAGTGAGACAGATGTCGAACGCTGCCGAACGCGGAGGCCGTGCGTGCCTCTTTGTTGTTCGTTCCACGCTCTCGCTTGCACTTCAAGCCTTAGATGGAACGCCTCAGAGCGAGGTAACGCTGCATGAGCCATGTTTTTTTCCTGCGTGCAGCCGGCTCCATCGAATTTATAAGACGTTGTTGTCAAAAAGTGTCGTAGCTTACTAATAAGCCTACCACAAACTCTGTCTGGCTCTGTCTCTGGCTCTTGTTTTGAGTCTGTGTGAGTGCTCACCAGTGAAGGTTTTATTTAACCGACTATATAAGACTGGTTTTTCCAACTCTAGAGTATCCGCTGATTTAATGAGGTATATTTGACCGAGCGAGCGAAGCGATTAAGTTTCGAGATAGACCAAAAATGCTTTTGTCCGGCTGTCTGTCTGTTTTCGTCTACAGGCTTTTTTTTTAAACTTTTTTTTGAAACTCGATACACAGATTGTGCAAACAAATGCGGCGTTACATCGCTCTGAGGCGTTCCATTTAAAACTTGAAGTGCAAGCGAGAGCGCGGAACGAGCGACAAAGAAGCATGCACGGCCTCCGCGTTCGGCAGCGTTCGAAATCTGTCTCTCTCCTACTTGAGTGAGTGATGCGTCCGCGTCAGCGATGCATACAGCGTCCGGACAGCTGTACGACGTTGTCACGTTCAACTTTCGTAAGTAAATCGACTTTATAAACAACCGATTTTTTTTATTATATGTATAGGCTTGCGTTTGACCGCAATCTCACCCGGTCGACGGTGTAACACGCTTACATACAAGATATCTGTTCACTCTACTCTTAAAAACATCCAAGTTAAACCATACAAGTGCTCGGAAAAACAAACGCCGGCAAGGAATTCCACTCCTTGGCTATCCGCAAAATAAAAGTTGAAGCAAAGCGCTTGGTGCGGACAGTTGGAACATCAACCATGTACGGATGTCGCATTTCCGTGCGTCTAGTTTATAATTATAAGAGCAATGTTTGTTTACTTATGGTGTGATCAATGGGCACTTACTCTGCGGGTTCGGCTCAGGATATGCGTATGTGGCTACCATCATCATGCCAATCACCAACAATACGGTTAAAAATAACACTGATTTCATCATTTTCTTGACTATAATTAGTATACTATAGAAAACTGCGCCTTTTATACAAATAAAATATATTTTATCAGTTGGAAATAATTGATCGTAACAAATTAGCTCTACTAATTATACAGTCACGCACTTATTATTAACATCAATTAAATGGATTTATTTAGCTTGACCTGGTGCGGATGTGCATTGTGTTAGGAGCAGAGTCATTTAAAAGGGCAAGTCCCTGACGTGCGTGACCTACGAGGCAATGCTTTGTTATAAGCGATGGTTACCAATTAACATCAGGTGGGCCATATGCTTGTTGCATCAGCTAAAAAAAAAAAAAATATTCAAAATAAAATACTTGTGACGAATAGCGTTTTTTTTTGGATAAGGATTAATATCATGCTAATAAAAATAACTTCGCAAATAAGGCCTCACTTCATGACGAATTTGATTACCATAAAAAGGTTATATAGTACCTGACTTTTTGTTACATGATTCTGACAACATGGTTAATAGAGTAAATGGAATATGCGACTATGCTAGGGCGTACCCCCGAGGCGACGCGCAGGGGCAGCACCCGGCACCTGTGGGAAATGGACTAGGGTTGTTGCATCAGGGACGGGTGCAACGTAAGACGCGAGTCCGGGAAGTAAGACTGAGGATTGGAAATTGGAATGTTGGGACGATGACTGGAAGAGGAAGAGAGTTAGCTGATGTTTTAGAAAGGAGACGAATAAATGTGGCTTGTTTACAAGAGACAAAGTGGAAGGGTACGAAAGCAAGAGAAATTGGGGCGGGCTACAAATTTTTCTATTGTGGTAGTGATGGTAAGAGAAATGGCGTAGGGATTGTACTAGACAGTGAGATGAAAAAGTGTGTGACGGATGTTAAAAGGATAAATGATAGAGTGATTGTCTTGAAATTGTTGTTAGGAGACATAGTTTTAAACATAATTAGTGTGTATGCACCGCAGAGTGGATGTGATGACGTAGTGAAAGAAAAGTTTTGGGAGGATTTTGATGCGGTGATGATGGATATTCCAGAGAATGAGGATATATACATCGGGGGGGATTTTAACGGACGTGTAGGAAGATTGAATGGAGGATATGAAAGAGTGCATGGGGGATGGGGTTTTGGGAACAAAAATCGGGAGGGAGATACATTATTGCAAGCGGCAGCCGCGTTTGATCTGGCAATAGTGAACACATTCTTTAAGAAAAGAGACCAACACCTGATCACTTACAAAAGCGGTAACCACAACACCCAAATAGACTATTTCTTAATGAGGAGAAACATGATCAAAGCAGTCAAAGATTGTAAAGTCGTGCCAAGTGAAGCTTTAGTCTCCCAACATCGCTTACTTATAATGGAGATGAAAGTTAAGATACAACCTGTCAGCAACAAATCAAAACCTCTACCTAAAATTAAATGGCATTTATTGGAAAAAGATGAGTATGCAAAAGAATTTCAAGGAAGAGTGGTAGATAAAATGATTGAAATGAAGGATATGGCAGATAAATCAGTGAATGAATGTTGGAATGAAATGGCGAACTGTTTAAGAAGTGTTGTTTTTGGAGAAACGAAAGGAAAAGGAAGAATTGATAAAGAAACTTGGTGGTGGAATGAAGAGGTGCAAAAGTGTTTAAAAGAAAAGAAAATAGCGTTTAAAGAATGGAAGACCGTTGAAGATAGTAACGTGAGTGTAAAAGAGAGTAAACGTGTAACATATTTGGAATGTAAGAGAAATGCTAAGAAAGCTGTAGCCGTATCAAGAGCAAAGGTACAGGATAAACTTTACCAATCTCTAGATAGCCCCCAAGGACAAAAAGACCTATACAGACTAACAAAAGCAAGAGAAAAGAATGCCAGAGATATAGTGCACATAAAATGTATAAAAGATGATGGAGGAAAGGTGTTAACGAGGGATGAAGAAATTAGAAAACGTTGGAAGGGATATTTTGAACGGTTAATGAATGAAGAAAATGACTGGAGTGGTGTTTTTTTGGTATGCACCTGTAAACATAGGTTTGGTAGAAGAGATAAGTATGAATGAAGTTAAAAGGGCAGTGCAAAGTATGAAGAATGGAAAAGCTGTAGGACCAGATGGTATTCCAGTAGAGGTGTGGAAGTTTCTGAAAGCGAATGGATGGCAGTGGCTGACTTTATTCTTCAATAAGTTGTTGCAAGATGAGGCGATCCCTGAAGAATGGTGCAACAGTTCACTGGTGCCCATTTTCAAAAACAAGGGTGATGTACAGAACTGTAACAACTATCGAGGAATAAAGCTCATGTCACATAGTATGAAGGTTTGGGAGAAGGTGATAGCGAGACGAATGAGAGAGGAGAGTGAGGTATCACAGAACCAATTCGGGTTTATGCCTGGACGTGGGACAACGGACGCCATATTTGCTTTACGCCAACTTTGCGAGAAATACCGCCATGCACACAAGAACTTGCACATGGTTTTCATTGATCTGGAGAAAGCGTATGACCGGGTGCCCCGTGAGGTTCTGTGGTGGACTATGAAAGAAAAAAGAGTGCCTGGAAAGTATCTGCAGCTGATTCGGGCCATGTATAGTCAAGCCAGTACACAAGTCAGGTCCGAAGCTGGCGTTACCGATAAGTTCAGTGTGGCTGTAGGCTTGCACCAAGGATCGGCTTTAAGCCCTTATTTGTTCCTCCTGGTAATGGATGCATTGACATCAAACATACAGGAGGAAGCACCTTGGTGCATGCTGTTCGCCGATGACATTGTACTTATCGGAGAAGACGCAACCGAGGTCCAGAACAGGCTGGTAAAATGGCAGGGGAAACTGGAGAGTGTCGGATTGAAGCTCAGTAGGACCAAAACAGAGCATCTGTTTTGCGACTTCGGTGGTCCCTCCAGTTTTGCCACTATTGCCTTAGATGGTGTATCCCTGCCAGCCTGCTCCAATTTTCGGTACCTCGGTTCAGTAATACAGAATGATTGTGAGATTGACAGGGATGTAAAGAGCAGGATAAACGCAGGATGGATGAAATGGCGACAGGTCACAGGAACAACGTGCGATCCGCGAATGCCCCTTAAACTAAAGGGGAAGATTTACAAGACGGTTATAAGACCTGTCGTTTTGTATGGGTCTGAGTGTTGGGCCACCAAAGGGATTGATGAAAGAAGAGTGCATGCAGCGGAAATGCGAATGTTGAGATGGATGTGTGGAGTGACTAGAATGGATAAGATAAGGAATGAGTATATTAGGGGCAGTTTGAAAGTGGCGCCAGTGACTGAAAAGATGAGAAGCAATAGGTTAACATGGTACGGGCATGTCATGCGAAGGGAAGAATGTTATGTAACGAGAAGAGTGCTAAGTATGAATGTGGATGGTTATAGAAGTAGAGGTAGGCCAAAGAAAAGATGGATGGATTGTGTGAAGGATGACATGAGTAAGAAAGGAGTGACTGTTGAAATGACGGCTGATAGAGGAGAGTGGAGAACGAAAACCTGTTGTGCCGACCCTACATAAAGTGGGACAAGGACAAGAGAATGATGATGAGTACCTGACTTTTTGTTAGAACTTTTATTGTATACCAATTCTGTGATACATACTTTATGCATAACTTTAACTTTTTACGCCGCGCACGCGACGGAAGCTCTCAAAAGGAATAGTTATCAGCTCGCCGGGTAAAAAGTGGCAACTTTCGGCCCGCTGCACGAACCGAAGTTGCCCTTTTCCGCCGTCGTCAAGCAGAAAAATCGTATACACACCACGGGAAGTTAAAAAGAAAGCCTCACATCACATGTTTGTCAACCTCGGCTTCGTCTCGGTAAACAATTACATTTAGTCTGAGACATTTCTTATTTTACTTCCCTGGGTATATATTATACTATTTCTGGGGATATTAATAAATAAATAAATACAAATATTATAGACAAACCACACACTATCTAAGCCCCACACTAAGCAGAGCTTGTACTATGGGAAACAGATAGCTGATACAATACTTAGAATACAATATAACACCCAGACAGAGAACAAACATCTGTGTTCACCACACAAGTATTTGTTTTCGGTGGGGATCGAACCCACGACCTACGGCTCAGAAGGCAGAGCTACTACTAACTGAGCTGAGAGGCCAGTCAGTATATTCACGGAGGCAAGGGTCGGTGCCTCCCTGCGTCAGCGCACCAGAGGCAGCTGCAATAGTACATTGTTAAATGAGTGTTGAAAATTACGTTTTTTGAGTCCCGAGCGGGTTTGGCGCCAGAGCGTAGCGAGGGCGCCAATGGAGCTTGAGGGACTTAAAAGACTTTCACCCGAGGTTAACACTGTGCTTTTCATTACGAATACAAGGAAAGTAAAAATAAAAACATGAAAGAAAAATTAGTGAAAATCAAGATTGAATTGCCGCCTTCCCGGTTTTTTTTTCTTTTTCTCTGGTGGGCCTTCGGCTTTGGCTCGCCAGCATTATTCAGCTATTATTTTCATTTTCATAATTTAAAAAATGGTAAATTGTTTTCTCAAATCTATGTTATTTTAAAGAAATAATTGAAGCTATATTAATCAAGTAAGAAGATATATTATTTATTTAATACTATCTTTATGTTATTTAAATTTAAATGTTACATTGCGCTCTAATAAGACTTTTTAAACTTCTTACCGTTGTAATGGGTTTCCAACCTACTTGCTTAATAAAAAGTTGGAATTTGGTTCAACAACCTCCTTGCAGTTAGAAAGACTTTAGAAAGTTGGAACATGGTTGAATAAAATAGAACTTGTTTTTTTTTAATAATTTGACAGCTGTCAGTAGAAAGCGATTCTCCCTAGGGCTGAAAGTATTGCTTTCAATTAGGCCCCTCAGGCAACTTCAGACCTACTTTCAGAGTATGAGCAATGAAAAGGCATTTTGCAGCTGCCTCGGATAATCCCATCCACAGAACAGAGAAGAACGGCCATATGGTCGGAAAATTGTCGCCAAAATACGTGAGCATATATGCTCCTATCTCCATACAAATTCAGCAGTTTTTAGGGTTCCGTAGCCAAATGACAAAAACGGAACCCTTATAGATTCGTCATGTCTGTCTGTCTGTCTGTCCGTCCGTGTCACAGCCATTTTTCTCCGAAACCGTAAGAGCCTAGACTGATGAAACTTGGCGAGTAGATGTTTTCTGTGAACCGCATTAAGATTTTTACACAAAAATAGAAAAAAAACTATAAATTTTGGGGGTCCCCATACTTGAAACTGAAACTCAATAAAACTTTTTCATCGAACCCATACGTGTGGGGTATCTATAAACAGGTCTTCAAAAATTAAGTTGAAGTTCTTACTATCGTTTTTTTCTAAACTGAATAGTTTGCGCGAGAGACACTTCCAAAGTGGAAAAAAGTTGGTCCCCCCCTCTAACTTCTAAAATAGGAGAATGATAAAACTAAAAAAAATATATGTTGTACATTACTATGCAAACTTTCAACGATATTTGGTTTCAATGAGATCTAGTCAGTAGTTTTATTTTTATACGTCATAAATCGTAAACCGCAATTTACCTTTCGACTAACTATAAGAACCTTTATATTATGTTACTTGATGCTACGGAACCCTTCATGGGCGAGTCCGACTCGCACTTGGCTGCTTTTTTTTTTCTTTCGCACTAAGTATAATGGGTTTGATTGCCATCGTACATTGAGCGTCGGAGTAGACTGAGAACCTGCCTATATCATTTAAGTAAGAAAATATTATGTTGAGCCTACTTCTATTGTCAAACTTGACGATTGATTTAATAATTATATTATGATGTTTATGTTTATGTGATTTTTTTTAAATTTCAGAATTCAGATTTCTCAGATTTCAAATTTCAAATTTCCAATTTCCAATTTCCAATTTCCAATTTCCAATTTCCAATTTCCAATTTCCAATTTCCAATTTCCAATTTCCAATTTCCAATTTCCAATTTTAAATTTCGAATTTTGAATTTCGAATTTCGAATTTCAAATTTCAAATTTTCCAATTTCAAATTCAGTTTCGAGATTTACCAAAAATGTTTTTGTCCGGCTGTCTGTCTGTTTTCGTCTACAAGTTTTTTTTCTTGATGAAACTCAGTACATACCTAGGTTGTACGTAGGTAGGGCTAGGTCAAAATTATTGAATATGTAATAGCAATGTTTGTTTACTGCTGTGATCAATGGGTATATACTTACTCTGCGGGTTCGGCTCAGGATATGCGTATGTGGATACCATCACCAACAATACAGTTAAAACAACCACTGATTTCATCATTTTCTTGACCATAATTAGTTCACTTACTAAAAGCGTTGACTACTATACAAAAAAATATATATTTTATCTGTTGGAAATAATTGATCGTAACCAATCATTCAGCTCTACTAATTAAACAGTTACGTGCTTTTTATTATGATAACGGGTTTATTTAGCTTGACCTGGTGCGGATGTGCATGCTAGGAACAGATTCTGATACGTTCACCTTTAATATTTATGTTCATGGGTGTGCAAGATGGCTTCAGGCCTGCGCACACCTAGGTCACTGGCGATGGCGATCAATGAAACGCTGACAAATATCGCTGTCAAATTCGACAGCGTTTCACTGATCGCCATCGCCAGCGACCCAGATGTGTGCAGGCTCTTTTTGGTTAAATTAGATTTTTTCTGATCTACATCGCCATCGCAGATCGCAGCTGATCTCCTAGTTGTTTGCTAGGCTAGTGTAGAATTAGTCAGAGCTCTTGGCGGACATCCAGAGGCTCTACCACAAGCTCCACAAGCTCTGTCTGGCTCTGTCTCTGACTCTGGTTTTGAGTCTGTGAGTGCTCACGAGTTTTAATACTGACACGGATAAAAACCAGAGCCAGAAACAGAGCCAGACAGAGCTTGTGGTAGGCCTACAGAACTTACGATAACGCTCTGCATCTTGTTCCTGTGACATACAATTTATATGTTTGAATATATTATTTCACATTCATCATTGTAGTGGCTCACTGGCTGAAGAGATGGAGAAGATGCGGTGGTATAGTTTGACCGCAACGCTGTGCCGCTCCCTAAGGAAATGCGGCGAGGTGGGGGCCGAGGAAAAAAGAGCAAGAAAAATAAAATAATACTTAAAACAATCATATTTTGTAACACAAATTAACAGTCTAACTAAACTATCCACCAAATACAAACAACACCAAACGTCAAAATAAGAATGACCACTTTATAAAACAGATTTCTGTAGATTCAACAAGTATTTGTTGAGAGATTTTTTGAAAGAGCAAACGGTGTATATTATACAGCATGAGTTTGAATTCGTATGTTATCCCGAAAGGGGGTTATGCTACTCCTGAATGTCAACAGCATTAGTTCTATGACTTTTCTGAATCAGGACTTTTTCATTCAACAAATGGTGTGTAAAGTTTACGCCATGATTTTGCTTAAAAACTTGCTAGGCAACCCTATAACCAGCTGATTACTTGACCTCTATTGAACTATGTCTTATTTGACACCCAAAATCTGACATTGGCAAGTCAAAAAGCAATAAAAATGTATTACCGCCACAAGTGTCATTATTGGCTAGCGAAAAATGTGATTGGATGCATGCAATGGCCAAAATCCAATAAAATTAGCGCCGGCCCCGCCCAAGATGTAGGGTTTTCACACAAAACATTTTGTTTAAGCATATCAATTGATAATTTTTTTTGTATGGAAGATTTAGATTTCGTATTTCACAGAAAGGTTTTCATAGCTTGTGCAAAACCATGGTCCCTATCACCACCTTTCGGGATAACATACGAATTCAAACTCAGGCTGTATAAAAGGACAACATCTATCTATCTATCTATCTATTCAGCCTGTATGCACCCACTGCTGGGTAAAGGACAACAGAGTAAAAATAAAACAAATTTTCGTTTAATCACACAGTATTATTGTATATTCCGTTGTTAGATCTCCTTTACATGTAATATGACAACCTCACCAACAATATCCCACCTCAAGACATTTACTTCTATCTTCAGGGCAATCAAAATCGTTTTCGCATTTTACAAACTCCCGTGGCTGATATGTGGCTGAAACAAAAACAATTTATTAGTCTAGTTTTTTCAAACTGATATCAACACTAGTCAAACTCAAACTCTAAATAGGCATGACGACTAATTTTCAAAATCTCTTCTATCATATTCAGAAGTATCTATTATGTGTAAAATATATCATATTTCTGTAGAAAATTAAGGTTTTTGTGCAATAAAAGTACATTTAAATTTTCAAATTCACGCCAAAACGCTCGCTGGTGTCATGGCGTCTGTTATTACGTCACGGTTAAGTATATCAACAGTAAACATTGGTGCTTTTGTACTAAATCGGAATGACGTTTACGAA
Organism: Thera obeliscata; assembly: GCA_947578465.1. Lineage (NCBI taxonomy): Eukaryota > Metazoa > Arthropoda > Insecta > Lepidoptera > Geometridae > Thera > Thera obeliscata. Next base: position 25,831,977 of record OX387916.1, on the reverse strand, counting down.
AACGTAACGTAATTCGCTCTGACCGGTGTTTGAACCATCATGGCGGATTGTTGTATTTTGAAGATTTATTTTAACAAATAAATTATTAGTCTCGACATTAATAAGATAATAAATACATATATCAAAATCTTTGAATCCTTTTTCATTAGGTCAGATAAATATTTTGGCGATACTTGATTACTGTCTTCATGCCTATTGTCTTTATTCAGTTAAATGGCAAGAATCACTTTGACATGTCTTAAAGCTAGGTGAGTCTAGGTGCCAGTTCCACGCGACCAAGTCTAGAAGAACAAAATAAAATAAAAAGCAGCCAAGTGCGAGTCGGACTCGCCCATGAAGGGTTCCGTAGCATCAAGTAACATAATATAAAGGTTCTTGTAGTTCGCCGAAAGGTAAATTGCGGTTTACGATTTATGACGTATAAAACAAAACTACTGACTAGATCTCGTTCAAACCAAATATCGTTAAGAGCCTGCATAGTAATGTACAACACATATTTTTTTTTGTTTCATCATTTTCTTATTTTAGAACTCAGAGCGGGGGGACCAACTTTTTTCCAATTTGGAAGTGTCTCTCGCACAAACTATTCAGTTTAGAAAAAAACAATATTACAAACCTCAACATCATTTTTGAAGACCTATTCATAAATACCAAACACGTATGGGTTCGATGAAAAAAATGTTTTTGAGTTTCAGCTTCAAGTATGGCGACCCCCCAAAATTTATAGTTTTTTTTCTAATTTTGTGTAAAAATCTTAATGCGGTTCACAGAATACATCTACTCGCCAATTTTCATCACTCTAGCTCTTACGGTTTCGGAGAAAAATGGCTGTGACATACGGACGGACAGACAGACCGACAGACAGACATGACGAATTTATAAGGGTTCCGTTTTTGCCATTTGGCTACGGAACCCTAAAAATCGGTTGTCTGTAAAGTCGGTTTACTGACGATAGTTGAACGTGACAACGTCATACAGCTGTCCACGCGGATGCATCGCTCACTCAAGTAGGAGAGAGACAGATGTCGAACGCTTCCGAACATGGAGGCCGTGCGTGCCTCTTTGTCGTTCATTCCACGCTCTCGCTTGCACTTCAAGCCTTAGATGGAACGCCTCAGAGCGAGGTAACGCCGCATGAGCCATGTTTTTTCGTGCGTGCAGCCGGCTCCATCGAATTCGTTCGACATCTGTCTCTCTCCTACTTGAGTGAGCGATGCGTCCGCGTCAGCGATGCATACAGCGTCCGGACAGCTGTATGACGTTGTCACGTTCAACTATCGTAAGTAAATCGACTTTATAAAAAACCGATTTTTTTAATTATATGTATAGGCCGGTCGACGGTGTAACATGCTTACCTACAAGATATCTGTTCACTCTACTCTTAAAAACAATCAAGTTAATAAAAAAAATAAACGCCGGCAAGGAATTCCACTCCTTGGCTATCCGCAAAATAAAAGTTGAAGCAAAGCGCTTGGTGCGGACAGTTGGAACATCAACCATGTACGGATGTCGCATTTCCGTGCGTCTAGTTTATAATTATAAGAGCAATGTTTGTTTACTTATGTTGTGATCAATAGGCACTTACCCTGCGGGTTCGGCTCAGGATATGCGTATGTGGCTACCATCATCATGCCAATCACCAACAATACAGTTACAAATAACACTGATTTCATCATTTTGTTGACTATAATTAGTTTACTTTACAAAACTGCGCCTTTTATGCAAATAAAATATATATTATCAGTTGGAAATAATTGATCGTAACAAATTAGCTCTACTAATTATACAGTCACGCACTTTTTATTAACATCAATTAAATGGGTTTATCTACTCTGATACTATAATATAAAGATAATAAAACTGAAAACAAAATTCTTATGACAAACATTACGTACAGGCCAAAAATAATAAAAAAAAGTTACATTACGATACAGGTCTTGTATGGACACCTGTATCATAATATAACTTTTTTATCATAACGATACACCTATACAACCTTCAGCTGGACCAAGGAGGTTGAAGCTCTACTTAAAAAAAAAAGGTTCAGTGAACGAATCCGCGACGACGCAACACGCATGCGCAAGCGATGTTTGCACCTTGGTCCGCTGCATGAACCGAAAGTGCCCCTTTCTGCCGTCGTCGAGCAAAAAAATCGTATACAACCCACGGGAAGTAAAAAAGAAAGCCTCCGGATCACATGCTTGTCAACCTTGGCTACGTCTCCGTAAACAGTTACATGTGATCTGAGGCATTTCTTGTTTTACTTCCCTGGGTATATAATATACTATTTCCGGGAATACCAATTGATCATAATCATAATAATCATAATAGCTTTATTGCGAACATAGGTGTAGATACAGGTGTCAGGGTTTAGTGTTAGATCTTCCATATTCAACTAGTTATAGCATGCAATACTTAAAGATAGGTACAATCTCAGAATAAAGACTAAAGGGTAGGTACAGCAAAAATAACAAGGAATGTCAATTAAAATACAAATTAAAGGTCACAAGTCTAAAAACAAATAAAATAATACAGAATGTCCACACAAAATTAAAAGGTCCTAGTAAAAATAAAAATTAAGAATACAAATAACAAAAAATAATAATAATGAGGGTTATTCCAAATTGTCACAGAGGTAATCTTTAACACTGTAGTATGCCTTTTCGTATAGCAATTTTTTTACATTGTTTTTAAAAATATTGTCAGAAGGTGAGGCCAACGCAGCATTAGGCAGATTATTATAAATTCTAGATATCATACAAAAGATGCTATTGTTAAGTTTGGAGGTCTTATTTTTAGGAAAACAAAGTTTATGCTTATGGCGAGTGCTTTTAAAAGTTTCAAATAGATGCATATTTTTTCTTGCGAATAAAACTGCTTCTAGTATATAAATACAGGGTAAAGTCAAAATTTTTAATTTGCAGAAATATTCCTTGCAACTGTCAGTTTGCTGTAATTTGCATATGGCCCGCACGCATCTTTTCTGTGCCCTAAATAGGACCTCCTTGTCAGTAGAGTTCCCCCAGAACAAAACACCATACCTAAGAAGATTTGAAGAATTGAGCTGAGAAGCTAGTCGCATATACAGTTTGCTTCGCTCAATTTATCCAATAAAACTAATTCATTAACCGAAACGATGTTATCAGTAATTTTAGTCACAGTAGGTGACTAAAGTATAACAAATTATAATTAATCATAACTAATTCGTTAGTATATAAGGATTTACTCAAAGTTACATTGGTACAAAGCAAATATGAAATTCTTAGTATTTTTGTCTATTTTCGTGGTGTTCGCAGCAGTGATGGTGACGTGCTCTGCTCAAGGCATGCAGGGCTCCCCTGTAGCAGTTCTCTCCAGAAGTCTCAGTAAGCTTTATAAGATAAGGCATAAGATTGTTGTTGAGCTATCCTGGGAGTTTCACTACGTGATAGAATCAGAAATGAGGATATCCTTAGAAGAACCAAGCTTACATAGCTCGTAGAATTAGTAAGCTGAAGTGGCAATGGGCAGGTCATATAGTTCGAAAAACCGACAACCGCTGGAGAATAAAGGTTCTCAAATGGCGACCACGAACCGGAAGATGAAACGTAGCACCCACCCAACAGATAAACCGACGACATTGTTAAGATCGCGGGAAGTCGGTGGAAGTATAACGGTGGATAAAAAAACACAAAAAAATAATGTTATAATAAATAAATGTTAGTTCCGAGAAGTGTAAGTATCTGACGTCACTGTAATGTAACTCTTTGTTCCAGTCGCCAGTCCTTCCCAAGCTATGTGTACCAGCGACGCCGGCTGTAGAAAAGGCTGCTTCTGCGTAGCGGAGACCTGCACCTGCTGAAACTACTTTACACTACACTCATAAATAAACATGTCATCAGTTCACAACATTTATTTTATTCCAATAACGTTTAGTACCCAAGGTTTAAAAAAAGTAAGCAGGCCTTTGTATCTATTGTAGAGGATTTATTTAGCGTCACTGGGTGTCTAGTGGAAGCGGCCTCGCCTTCCGATCCTAAGGTTGTGGGTTCGAATCCAGCCGTGTACCAATGAGTTTTTCTGTTGAAAAATGTATGTACACAATGCTAGTGCTCTCAAACGGTGAAGAAAAACATCGTGAGGAAACCCGCAGCTTAACCAGCTCCGCTCGTATTGACCATGTCTTTCCTGTGGATTAGGCCGACTTAGCTGTCAGGATGGTATAGGTGCTGGGCAAGCCTATTCCATCTTAAATCCTGTCCCAGGCACTATAACGTCCCACAAATAGGGCTTGTGTAATCACCAGTTGCCCCTGACGCTATATAAATCATCTAAAATAGATGCAAAGACCTGTTTATATAGCGCCAGGGGCAACCGGTGATTACTCATGCCCCTACCTACTCAACTCACTCAACTTAAGGTTTAGACTCAACCAATGCATCGTCACCAATGAGCCTTTTTGCTCGCCGTTCAATCGATTCCAAGGCCAAGCTGGTATTTAGCAGAGCCATCCCAAAGATGAGAGCATAATTCCATTTACACGACCGGATTTACTTAATTTGGAGCTAGATAGTGTTGTGTGGATTGTCCACAATAATTATTACTATTTTTTATTATTCTTTGTTATTTTTATAATTTTGATTTTTAATGTACACGAACCTATATAGTCACCTCTCTCTAGCCTCAAAAGTTTGCTGTAAGAAAACTCTGCTCAGAGTTCAAGCTCACCTTTATACATGTCCTCTATTTCTGTCCTTTTATTAAATGCACTGTATTGTGTGCTAAAGAATTAAGAATGTTTCCAGAGAGAATTCGAGATCATTAAAAAAACGGTAGAAACCGAGCCGTAGTCTGATGCCTGTTCTTGCGTCGGCTTGGTCGCGTGGAACTGCCACCTAAGAGCGGGTCGTGCGAAAATTTGAGATTTAAAAAAAAAAAATCATAACTAAATAACTAAGTGACATTTTAAAAATCGCAAAAGGGCTAATTGTAGACTATACATTTGAGATTAATTCGAATTTAAGTGTGTTAAAAAAATATACTATTTAACATGACATTCTATTTAAATCGTATCGCTAATGAAAATCGTATGTCAGCGTTAAGTAGAATGTCATGTTAAATAGTATATTTTTTTAACACACCTATATTCGAATTAATCTCAAATGTATAGTCTACAATTAGTCCTTTTGCGATTTTTAAAACGTCACTTAGTTATTTAGTTGTGAATTTTTTTTTTAAATCTCAAATTTTCGCACGACCCGCTCTTAAGACGTTTCAAAAAGTGATGTTTGCAATTCTACTGAATAAATACACTTTTAATTTTGATTTCGATTTTACGTAACCATAAAAGGATTAATATTTTTAAGATCTTTCATGTATACACTTCAAGGCAAATAAATGATTATGATTATGATTGGATTGGATCTTAAAATAGTTATGTTACTTATTACTTTTGATACTAAAAGTTATTGGAATAAAATAAATGTTGTAAACTGATGATAAATTTATTTATAAGTTTCGTTTATAGTAGTTTCAGCAGGTGCAAGCCTCCGCTTCGCAGATGCAGCCTATATTACAGTCGGCGTCAGTGGAACACATAAATACAGCTTGGGAAGGACTGGCGACTGGAACAAAGAGTTACATTAAACTGACGTCAGGTAAAATATACCTACTTAGACTTCTCGAAAATTGATCGAGTGAGCGAAGCGAACGAGATCTTACATACAACTTGGACGATTTGGCATTTTATCTGCGTATGTATGTATTTTTATATGTTTGGCCGACGATAACTTTCGAACCGTTGTTCCGATCTGCATGAAATTTGATAAGTCGATAGCTTGTACTTGAGAATTTACTGGTAAGTATATGAGTGAAATCGGAAGAGGGGTTAAAAAGATATGGGGTTTTTTAAGGGTTCAAAAATAAAAAAAAGTGACACAAAAAAATTAAGCAACATGTCATATGAAAGATTTTTGTTTGGACATTCCAAAACAATTTTTTACTTTTTTTCTAAGATGCTCAGTTTTTGCTATACAATAAAAAAGGTTAAATAACAATAACCAACGATCCGAGAGCCATCCCTAAGAATTTTGTTGACATCAAAGTTTTTCTACTGGTCGATCATTTCATTTGCTTTTTCTTATTTTTTTTTCAGTTCGGGGCAAACTTCTAGTATATAATTATTTCTATAACGTCACCAACTAATACCATAATTTATTAAAGCTACGTGTGCGACGGGCTTTAGCCGTCTCGCCCCATTTTGTCAGAGGGCGTCCAACACTTAATAAAAACGACGATCTTAACAATGACGTCGGTCCATATGGTGGGTGGGTTCGTGGTCGCCATTCGAGAACCTTTATTCCCCAACGGTTGTCGGTTTTTCGAGCTATATGACCTGTCAAGTGCCATTTCAACTTACTAATTCTACGAGTAATGTCAGTAACGTTGGTTTTTCTACGGATATCTTCATTTCAGATTCGATCTCATAGTGAAACTCCTAGTACAGCTCAACAACTAACTTACACCTGGAGTTTCATAACTTACTTCTGGAGTGAACTCCTACAGGGGAGCCCTGCATGCCTTGAGCAGAGCACGTCACCATTACTGCTGCGAAAACCACGAAAATAGACAAAAATACTAAGAATTTCATGTTCTCCAATTGAACAATAGAACTTTGAACAACTCTTTATATACTAACAAATTAGTTATGATTAATAAATTAGTTACGATTAATTATAATTTGTTATACTTTAGTCACTTAGTGTGACTAAAGTAACCGATAACATCTTAGATTAATGAATTGGTTTTATAAAAACTGAAAATATATTTTTTTTAACTTAATATAGGCTTGCGTTTGACCGCAATCTCACCTGCTGTTAAGTGATGATTCGGTCGACGGTGTAACACGCTTACCTAGAAGATACCTAATTTCTTCATAAAGCTTGTTATGGCAAGAATCTTGATTTTGTGTTGTTTATTAATAATAATAAAATGCAACTGTTTGATATTATTTATTCATAAAAATTAAAGTATAAGCAAAATCTCGAAAAATCAGAAAGTCAAATCGAAATGGAATATCCCCAGACAATGTTGATGTGTGTACTCATATGTACCTATCTTTACCGATGTCTTGAAGCGGAAAGAGAACGAATACTGGCCGGCTATTTTCTATTATATTCTTAGCGGTATCCACCAACAAAAACAATTTAATTTGCATAGCATATTAGCATTTGCAATCGCCAGCACCACCACGCCTTGCTTTGACACACGAGCACAAAAAAGAACAGTTAAACTTGATACAATCATACCAGGAACCTGCAACAAACCGAAGGAAATACCAAATAATTCAATACAATAAAACTAATTCATAAATCTATGATGTTATCAGTTACAAATTATAATTAATCATAAATAATTTGTTAGTATATAAAGAGTTGTTCAAAGTTATATTGGTGTTACAAAGAAAACATTAAATTCTTAGTATTTTTGTCTATTTTCGTGGTCTTCTCAGCAGTGATGGTGACTTGCTCTGCTGAAGGCGTGCAGGGCCCCCTTGTAGGAGTTCACTCCAGAAGTAAGTTATGAAACTCCAGGTGTAAGTTAGTTGTTGAGCTATACTAGGAGTTTTACTATGAGATCGAATCTGAAATGAGGATATCCGCAGAAGAACCAACGTTACCGACATTACTTGTAGAATTAGTAAGTTGAAATGGCACTTGGCAGGTCATATAGCTCGAAGAACCAACAACCGTTGAGGAATAAAGGTTCTCGAATGGCGACCACGAACCCACCAACCAGATGGACCGACGTCATTGCTAAGATCGTCGTTTTTATTTAGTGTTGGACGCCCCATGGCAAAATGGGGCGAGACGGCTAAAGCCCGTCACACATGTAGCTATAATATATTACGGTATAAGTTGGTGACGTTATAGAAATAATTATATACTAGTAGTTCGCCCCAAACTGAGATCTCGTGATGCGATCCAAATGCTTCTTAAAGTAAAAGTACATAGGTAGATGGTAATCAGAAAAAAAATGTGCATTGAAATGGACGCCTATCTTAAAGAATGGTCCAAAGTAGCACTAAATAGAGACGACTGGGAGAGAAGGAAGGAGGCCTTTGCCCTGCAGTGGGACACCACAGGCTCATAATAATAATAGTAATAATTGTGTTTTGTCTACTTTAAGAAAGTATTTCCGTCCAGACTCACTGTTTGGCCTTGCCTCTGACTATTCCTCTCTAACTTTGTATGATAAAGCAGTTTTAACTCAAATTAGCCAATTGATTGAAGAGTTCCGTTGGATAGACCTTGACTCTATCATCAGACCAGGTCGCTTTCACCATTTTATGACAAACGGGTACATCCTCAATTTATTTCAAGTAAAAAAAATAAGAAAAAGCAAACGAATTGACCAACCAGTAGAAAAACCTTGATGTCAACAAAATTCTTAGAGATGGGATCTCTCGGATCGTTGGTTATTGTAAGTTAACCTTCTTTTATGTATAGCAAAAACTGAACGTCCTAGAAAAAAAATAAAAACTGTTTTGGAATGTCCAAACAAAATTCTTTCATATGACATGTAACTTCATTTTTTTGTGTCACTTGTTTTATTTTTGCATTTTTTCCCCATATCTTTATAACCCCTCATCTGATTTCCTTAAAATTCTTAAGTACAAACTACCTATTTATATATTTACTATTATGCATAGGTGTATAAAATAATGTCATGATAAATAAATGTTAGTACCGCGGTGTAAGTATCTGACGTCACTGTAATGTAACTCTTTGTTCCAGTCGCCAGTCCTTCCCAAGCTATGTGTACCAGCGACGCAGACTGTAATTATGACTGCTTCTGCGTAGCGGAGGTTTGCACCTGCTGAAACTACCATAAACCAAATTTATAAATAAACTTGTCATCAGTTTACAACATTTACCTTATTCCAATAACTTTTAGTATCAAAAGTAATAAGTAAAATAATTATTTTAAGATCCAATCCAATCATAATCATAATCATTTATTTGCCTTGAAGTGTATACATGAAAGATCTTGAAAATATTCATCCTTTTTTTGGTTCCGTAAAATCGAAATCAAAATTATTAAAAGTGTATTTATTCAGTAGAATTGCAAAGATCACTTTTTGAAACGTCTTAAAGCTAGGTGAGTCTAGGTGGCAGTTCCACGCGACCAAGTCGACGCAAGAACAGGCATCAGACTACGGCTCGGTTCCTACCGTTTTTTTGAATGATCTGGAATTCTCTCTGGAAACATTCTTAATTCTTTAGCACACAATACAGTGCATTTAATAAAAGGACAGAAACAGAGGACATGTATAAAGGTGAGCTGAACTCTGAGCAGAGTTTTCGTACAGCAAACTTTTGAGGCTAGAGAGAGGTGACTATATAGGTTCGTGTACATTAAAAATCAAAATTATAAAAATAACAAAGAATAATAAAAAATTAATATTAATAATTATTGTGGACAATCCACACAACACTATCTAGCTCCAAATTAAGTAAATCCGGTCGTGTATATGGAATTATGTTCTCATCTTTGGGATGGCTCTGCTAAATACCAGCTGAGAGCCTTGGAATCGATTGAACGGCGAGCAAAAAGGCTCATTGGTGACGATGCATTGGTTGAGTTTAAACCTTAAGTTGAGTGAGTTGAGTAGGTAAGGGCATGAGTAATCACCAGTTGCCCCTGACGCTATATAAACAGGCCTTTGCATCTATTTTAGAAGATTTATATAGCGTCAGGGGCAACTGGTGATCACACAAGCCCTATTTGTGGGACGCTATAGTGCCCGGGACAGGATTTTAGATGGAATAAGCTTGCCCAGCACCTATACCATCCTGACAGCTAAGTCGGCCTAATCCACAGGAAAGATATGGTCAATACGAGCGGAGCTGATTAAGCTTCGGGTTTCTTTACAATGTTTTTCTTCACTGTTTGAGAGCACTAGCATTGTGTACATACATTTTTCAACAGAAAAACTCATTGGTTCGACGATTCTGGTCAACGACTGGATTCAAACCCACGACCTATGAATCAGAAGGCGAGGCCGCTACCACTAGACACCCAGTGACGCTAAATAAATCCTCTACAATAGAAACAAAGGCCTGTTAACTTTTTTTATACCTTGGGTACTAAAAGTTACTGGAATGAAATAAATGTTTTAAACTGATGACATGTTTATTTATGAGTGTCTTGTAAAGTAGTTTCAGCAGGTGCAGGTCTCCGCTACGCAGAAGCAGCCATGTTTACAGCCGGCGTCGGTGGTACACATAGCTTGGGAAGGACTGGCGACTGGAACAAAGAGTTACATTACTCTGACGTTAGATACTTATACTAAGCGGAACTAACATTTATTGTGTTTTTATTCACCATTATACTTCTACCGACTTTCCGCGATCTTAACAATGTCGTCGGTTTATCTGGTGGGTGGGTGCTACGTTTCATCTTCCGGTTCGTGGTCGCCATTTGAGAATCTTTATTCCCCGATGGTTGCCGGTTCTTCGAGCTATATGACCTGCCCATTGCCACTTCAACTTACTAATTCTACGAGCTATGTCGATAAGCTTGGTTCTTCTACGGATATTCTCATTTCTGATTCGATCTCATAGTAGTGAAACTCCTAGTATAGCTCAACAACAAACTTATTAATAATAATAATAATAATGCGGACAATCCACACAACACTATCTAGCCCCAAACTAAGCAGAGCTTGTATTATGGGAACCAGATAGCTGATATATTACTTAAATACTTTTTTTTTTGTAAATACATACATAGAATACAATATAACACCCAGACAGAGAACAAACATCTGCGTTCACCACACAAATATTTGTTGTCGGTGGGGATCGAACCCACGCCTGCCAGCGCGGAAGGCAGAGCTACTGCCAACTGAGCTGTGAAGGCAGTCAAACTCCTTACACCTGGAGTTGTATAACTTACTTCTGGAGAGAACTCCTACAGGGGAGCCCTGCATGCCTTGAGCAGAGCACGTCACCATCACTGCTGCGAAGACCACGAAAATAGACAAAAATACTAAGAATTTCATATTTGCTTTGTAACAATGTAACTTTGAGTAAATCCTTATATACTAACAAATTAGTTATGATTAATTATAATTTGTTACACTTTAGTCAGTGTGACTAAAGTGACTGATAATATCATAGATTAATGAATTCGTTTTATTGGATCGAGTGAGCGAAGCGAATTGTATTTAAGACTAATCGTTGATCGAGTGAGCAAATGGAAGTAATATTGTTTTCATTACTCATACTCTGAAAGTAGGTCTGAAGTTGCCTGAGGGGCCTAATTGAAAGTAAAACTTTCAGCCCTAGGGAGAATCGCTTTCTACTGACAGCTGTCAAATTATAAAAAAAAAAAAGTTCTATTTTATTCAACCATGTTCCAACTTTCTAAAGTCTTTCTAACTGCAAGGAGGTTGTTCAACCAAATTCCAACTTTTTATTCAGCAAGTAGGTTGGAAACCCATTACAACGGTAAGAAGTTTAAAAAGTCTAATTAGAGCGCAATGTAATATTTAAATTTAAATAACATAAAGATAGTATTAAATAAATAATATATCTTCTAAATTACTTGATTAGTGTATAGCTTCAACTATTTATTTAAAATAACATAGATTTAAATTATGAAAATGAAAATAATGGCTGAATAATGCTGGCGAGCCGAAGCCGAAGGCCCGCCAGAGAAAAAGAAAAAAAAAACCGGGAAGGCGGCAATTCAATCTTCATTTTCGCTAATTTTTCTTTCATGTTTTTATTTTTACTTTCCTTGTATTCGTAATGAAAAGCACAGTGTTTACCTCGGGTGAAAGTCTTTTGAGTCCCTCAAGCTCCATTGGCGCCCTCGCTAACGCTCTGGCGCCAAACCCGTCTCGGGACTCAAAAAACGTGACTTTCAACACTCAGGTAACAATGTACTATTTGAGCCTCAGTCTCATAATTATGTAATTTCCTTACCTTTTACTGATTAAATCACAAAGATTTTTATAATGTCTCAAAAGTTAAGAGCCGAGCAAGATTCAAGATTCAATAAGCGTTTATTCAATACGATACAAGAATCACTTTGAAACGTCTTAAAGCTAGGTGAGTCTAGGTGCCAGTTCCACGCGACCAAGCGTAGAAGAACAGGCAACAAACTACGTCTCGGTTCCTACCGTTTTTTTATATGATCCTTTTACAAATCAAAAATAGTCTAAAATAATAGCAGTGAAGTTCCAGTGTGGTGCCACTTCACTTAGTCAGACGTATGCAATGTAATTATACAAAAGCAAAAGTTTCAAAGACAGCACACGCTACGCTTCAAAGTTATAATAAAGTATCTACACAGATATAAAAATAAGATATTAAATAGTAGGTACAGACATTGCAAATTGACATGCTAGCTTCCTATGGGTAGAGTGACCGGGACATCGGGCCACGCAGTTTTATCATTCATATAGCTATCTAGAGTATAGTACGCTTTCTTTATCAAATTACTCTTAATATAGGCTTTAAACTTCCGAATTGGAAGCTTAGTTGCATTTTCCGGACGTTTATTGTAGAAGCGTACAGTGTTCCCCATAAAAGACCCATTTACCTTCTGTAAACGAAATTTGGGAATATGAAGTTTATTTTTATTTCTAGTGTTAATATTATGTGAATCACAATTTTTCTGAAAGCTACAGATGTGTTTGTGAGTGTACAGTAAGTTTTCATATATATATTGTGAAATTACTGTGAGGATATTAATTTCCTTAAATCGCTCCTTCAATGAGTCTCGTGATTTCATTTTATAGATGGCACGTATGGCCCTTTTTTGTAAAACGAATATAGTTTGAATATCAGCTGCTTTCCCCCAGAGAAGGATACCGTAAGACATAACACTATGGAAGTAGCTGAAGTAAACTAGCCTAGCTGTAGCTTCATCAGTGAGCCATCTTATAGTCCGAACTGCATATGCAGCCGAACTTAGTCTGGCAGCAAGTGCTTTGATTTGCGGTCCCCACTGCAATTTTTTGTCAAGATTAAGTCCTAAGAAGATAGTAGAATCTACAAGGTTAAGTGACTCTCCATTAAGTATAATATTAGTTGGCCGGAGAGTCACATTTGGTAAGGTAAACTTAATAAACTTGGTTTTCTTAGCATTAAGTAAAAGATTATTAACGTTAAACCAGTTAAGTATTTGCGACAGAGATGCGTTAACGTCATCGTAATTAGCCTTCAATCTATCAACTTTAAAAATTAATGAGGTATCGTCAGCAAATAGTACTATTTCACATAGTTTTTTAACAAAAAAAGGGAGGTCATTTACGTACACTAGAAACAAGAAAGGACCTAATATCGAACCTTGTGGCACCCCCATGTCAATAACTGACCCAGAAGATCTCTCACCGCTCACATCAACTTTAAGGACTCTATCAGTCAAGTACGAGCGGGATTTGAACCCGCGACCTTACCCCGCATCCCGTACCAAGGGGAAGGTCGCGGGCACTATAAAAATCTTTATCATTTCCTTAGTCTATATTCTAAATATATATTCACGTCCAAGTTTATTAGTCAAAGATGACTAATAAACTTGGACGGTTCGGAAATGCTTAGAGGTAAAGTGTATTTTTTATAAATCATCTTCCATATATTCTTTAATGCTATAATATAATTTATATAAGAGGAGTTTTTTTAAATCGATATAAATGAAGTTTGGTACTCAGTTATATGCAATATTTTGTCGTTGACGATTTAAGATTGGAGGGGCACTTGGGAAAATGGGAACACTGGGGAATTAAAATGGGGCTAGAGAGATTTGATCTCAATGGCTTTTTTATATAAATAAATAAATGTTATGGACAATTCACACAACACTACCTAACTCCAAATTAAGCAGAGCTTGTACTATGGGAACTAGATAGCTGATATAATATAAACATACATTTTTATTGTAAACACGTACTTAGAATACAATACAACACCCGGACAGAGAACAAACATCTGCGTTCACAACACAAATCCTTTCACCATGGTTCGAAGGAATCAGTGACACGATAAGAAGAAGAAGACAACACGAATATTTGTTCTCGGCGGGGATCGAACCCACGACCTGCGGCGCAGAGGGCAGAGCTACTACCAACTCAGCTGAGAGGCCAGTTGAAATCGAGATTTGAAAGGTTTTGTGTCATATCTCTGGCACGATGAGCAAAATAGCTCATCAAAATGCAGTACTTTGCTTACTTTTTTTTTTGCTTGCGAGGTTTACAACTCACAGATTCACTAGTTATATTTCTTATTCTACTTATTAGTTGAACAAACCAACGGAAAGTTTTTTAATCTTTGTGCTGGCGGAGTTGCTTAGCTAACCAATTATTTTCAAAGGAAAGATTAAAATTTAATAAAGGCTAACTAACTATATTATAAACCTCTTTTATCAAAGGAACTAATTAAATCTAAGGAAACTAATGGAATAGTAGAGGCACTACTAATATGCCTATTTCTGCCGTAAAGCAGCGTTGCTATGCATCGGTTTGAAAGTTGTGGGTATCGTGGGTTCGATCCCCTCCGAGAACAAATATGTGTGGTGAACGCAAATGTTTATTCTCTGCCTGGGTGTTATATTGTATTCAAAGTAGGAATTTAGGAAAAAAATAATTGTTAAATAAATATTGTGCACGATCCACGCAATACTATCTAGCCCCAAACTAAGCCGAACTTGTACTATGGGAACCAGATAGCAGATTTTTTGTTCTTTTTGTTTGTAAAGCTTAGTATACAATACTACCCATGTTACCACTATGTTACTGCCAGTTGTTTGAAACCGTCCACATAATAAAACTATGGGCATCCCACACAATATTACAATAGTTAAGACATGAGTGTCAAAGGACTCTTTCGACCAATAGTGCGGACGTTCCACTAAAAGTGACAGTAAGCATGAGTGTCACGTATCGCCGTAAAAGCAACTAAGGCTCTACCAAAGGCTCCGGCTATTGCACAGACTATATCACTACCGGTCAATATCCGCCCGTTGATTGCTATCCGTTTCCGGAGTAGAGGGGGGGGGGTGGGGGGGAAATATACATTACACAGCCTAAACAGTACAGCTACTCTTCATTTTAAATAAAAATGAATTGTTGAAATGCATGTAGGTACGCATCAAAAATTTTAGGCTCTTATTTATTTGTTCCCCCTTCTCAGTCCTTCCACAGTCCCCTTGTAAATATCATAAGTCCATTCCATTCAAAGGTTTTCTGGTAGAGATCGCTGTTCAGCGATAAGACCGCCCATTGTATGAGGCAAATAGTTTTAAATGTTTTTATGTACCTGTACTTTTATAATTTGTTGTGTGCAATAAAGCATTTTCTATCTATCTACGCAGATAGCTTCCGACACTAAATTGGATATTATCTTTTTTGTATTTATCAATGTCAAAGTCAAAGTTAAATATATATTTATTCAGTAGTATCATAAGGATAACTTTGAAACGTCTTAAAGCTAGTTGAGTCTAGGCACCAGTTCCACTCGACCAAGCCTAGAAGAACAGGCAACAAACTACGGCTCGGTTCCTACCGTTTTTTTGTATGATCCTTTTACAAATCAAAAATAATAGCAGTGAAGTTCCAGTGTGGTGCCACTTCACTTAGTCAGACGTATGCAATGCAATTATACAAAAGCAAAAGTTTCAAAGACAGCACACGCTACGCTTCAAAGTTATAATAAAGTATACACAGCTTATATAAAAATAAGATACGAAATAGTAGGTACAGACATTGCAAATTGACATGTTAGCTTCCTATGGGTAGAGTGACCGGGACATCGGGCCACGCAGTTTTATCATTCATATAGCTATCTAGAGTATAGTACGCTTTCTTTATTAAATTACTCTTAATATACTAATTTAAACTTCCGAATAGGAAGCCTAGTTGCATTTTCCGGAAGTTTATTATAGAAGCGTACAGTGTTCTCCATAAAAGACCCATTTACCTTCTGCAAGTTGTAAGTAGCTATTGCACCCTATGTACAAGGTTGTCTAAATGTCTCAGGTGCATATCTTGTTCTGCAATATCTCACTTACTGCCCTAGTGTAACAATCTACTATTACCGCTGAGTATACCTGTTGCTTTAAGGCTTTATAAGCTTCATACTCGCAAAGTCACGTAACTCCTGTAGGCCTACCACAAGCTCTGTCTGGCTTTATCTGGCTCTGATTTTTGTGTGAGTGTTGATTAAATAAATCCTACGTCGAAACGTCACACACAGTATAATACACTGGTGAGCACTCACACAGACTCAAAACCAGAGCTAGTGACAGATCCAGACAGAGCTTGTGGTAGGCCTACTGGATTTATTCCACGCGTGGGACACTAAACTTTTATGACTAAGGGTGGGTAATTCTGAAATACGGGTAATAGGATTTAAAGTCTAATAATAACTTTTTAAGGCTTTTTGTTCTTATCTGTTTTGGAAGAAGAAGATCACTGGTATTAACTTCGCCTTCCGATCGGTTGCGGGTTCGTATTCAGGTACATAAGGATGTTTCTGTTCGAAAAAAATATGTGCACAATGCTAGTGCTCTCAAACGGTGAAGGAAAACATCGTGAAGAAACCCATGCCTTAGTGAGTTCGGCTCGTATTGACCATGTCTTTCCTGTGGATTAGGCCGACTAAGCTGTCAGGATGGTATAGGTGCTGGGCAATCCTATTTCATCTAAAAATCTTGTCCCAGGCAGGCGTCTGACTAAGCCACGGGTTTCCTCACAATGTTTTCCTTCATCGTTTGAGAACACTAGCAATAAGTACATACATTTTTTGATAGAAAAACTCTTGTGCATAATGTACATGAGTTGTGTACCAATGAGTTTGTTACCTACTGCTCATCTAAAAACAAATTTCTTCACACTAATATTATAAATGCAAAAGTTTGTACGAGTATGGATGGATGTTTGCTACTCAATGACTCTAGAACGACTGAACAGATTTGTATGAAATTTTTTAAAGATATATGTAGATTATGGTCAAAAATATGATATACTCGTAATATGTCAAAAAGCGACAAAATTGTGGAATTGTCGCGCTTTTGTGACATATTTGTCACTTTTATGAATAGCTTAAGAAATGAAATGAAATGAAATGAAATATTTTTATTTGCAAGAAGCATGGTACAATTCGATCGTCATGTAAGAAAAAGTGGCTCGCATACTTCGTCGGAGACCGACATACAAAATTCACAATGAATGAAGCGCGACAATTCCACTATTTTGTCGCTCTTTGACATGGTACGCATTGTCAGCTTTATTAAACAGGGCCCTGGAATAGCACATAGGCTACTTTTTATCCCGGTAAAATATATGGTTCTCGTGGGATAGATTTGTTTAATAATATGTATAAAAGAAAGCCGTGTTTATATTATAACTCAAAAACGGCTGAACAGATTTAGCTGAAAATTGGTGGAGAGGTAGCTTAAATCCAGGAGACAGACATTGGATACTTTTTATCCAGAAAAATTAACGGGAACTGGGCAAGTGAAGCCGCGGGCGGCCGCTTGTAATTCAATATTCTCAAAAACTCCTCCGAAGCGTCCCAGGTGGAGTATTCAGAGTTTTTCCGTCATTTTGTCAAAAACCCATAAATAATGGAGAGTATTATGTGGTCCCGCCGGATTGGATATCATTTACATATTTCCAATATTAACGCGTCGAGGATACTAGGGATGGGAAAAGATGAAGCCGAAATGAACGAAAATATTAACGCTCCGAGGATACTAGGGATGGGAAAAGATGAAGCCGAAATGAACGAAAATGTTAACGCTCCGGGGATACATAATAATAATAATAATAATAATAATAATAATAATAAGCCATTTATTTCCCAAAAAAAACATACGCTTAAACATAATATTTACAAATCAATTAAAAGTTCAGTATACAAAATAATATTCGACTTTATGATGAAATTCGATGATAATTATATTCTTCTTGTTTTTAAATTCTATTTAATTATTCATTTATCATTTATCGTTCCATTTTTATTTTGTTAGGGTCACCCTATAAGGGCATAGGCCTCCTCCAACCCTTTCCCTTTTTTTTTTTTCTTTTTTGTTTCTCTTCTCGCGGACACTTCCATCATGCTATGATGTCCAGCCCATCTCCATAGAGTATTCAAGTTTTCACGTTGCTCAGTATTTATGTATGTTTCCAGGTTGCAGGGTTTTAGTCTACTTCTCCCGTGGGGACCAGCCATATTGGGAGAGATTACTTTTTCATCTGTTTGCTTTTTCTTTGATTGGTTATTGGTTTTCATGTTTTTAACTGTTTCTAAGTTTTGATCTGCCTCCTCCTCGGTGACCAGACCGGTTGAAAGAGGAGGAGGATTACAAATTAGTTTTTTTGAAGCTCTCTTATGTCACGGCTGGTCGAAGCTACTGTCAGGACGGCGTTTAATTGTGATGGCCGCAAGAATCCTGTGATGCTTTGTGACTTATTCTTTTTGGATGCTTGTTTTTCTCGTTCCTCACCGCCTTTTGAGTAGGTGACCATATTGTTTGCTTCCGGAGACTGTGACAGAACGCGTTTTTTTGAACTTTTCTCGCTATTTTTGTGCTCCATTGTGTTCTGTTTCTCTAATGTTACAATTCTGTCGTAGCGTATAGCTACTTCATTCCCCAACTCATGCTCTCTCTTCAACTGTTCCTGAAGTTCTCTTCGTTTCTCTAGTACTTGGGGCGAGTAGTCTTCTTTTATATAAATATCAGTATTTTCTAGAGTTTTCTTATTTCTGAGGAGCTCTATCTTTCTGCTCATGGTAGAGAAGGTTACCACTATTGGTCTTATCGTACCGCTTCTCTTTCCGATTCGGTTTACACTTTCAATTTCCCACTTGTTGCATGATATTCTCATTTTATTTTGTAAGATATTTAGAATTAAGTTGAGCAGATCTTCGTAGCCTAGCTCTGTTTCTTTCTTCTTTTATACAGTATATTCTTTCTTCTCATTTGTCTATCTAACATATTAATTGTTTTTTGCTGTTCCTCTATTTTTTTCTCTAGTAGATTTGTTCTTGATTCAATGCGAGTAAATTTTTGTTGATATTGGCCTCCAGAGGTGTGGTAGGTGTTTCAGGCTGAACATAAACACGGATTCACAATACTTTTGATTTTATTGTAGACTCACAAAGTTACATCGCATGCACTAGCGGACATCTTGAAAACGGAAGAGGAAGGAACGATACACTAATCGTTCGTTCAATAAAAAACAATATAGAATTGGTGTTGCCACAGATAATAGAATCTTGATTGCTATTCTCGTTACATCTAATACACCCCCTCAATAAAGATTCCCAAAAAAAAATTATCATCAAACTGCAAAAAAAAATATTAACTTCTCTCATAGTAAGCACACTTAGCATGTGGCAACATCATTACACAACTAATCCTTAACTAATAGGCATAAGCATGTAAATACCTATATATTATAAGTACTTACACACTCAGTTTATTTTACACAATATAATTTACATTATTTGATTTCTGAAAGAAATAAACTTCTCTGCACAAAGTGATTTGGTAAGTACATCGGCCAGCTGGTTTCCTGATTCAATGTACTTCAAGTTTATTACATTATTTTCAATATTTTGTTTAATAAAATTGAACTTTATATCACTGTGTTTTACTCTTTTATTATTTTCAGGAGCATTACTTATAGCTATAGCTGCTTGGTTATCAACATAGATTTCCACTGAACCTATCTCAACAACATTAAACTCATTTAATAATTTTCTTAGCCAAATTGCTTCAACAACAGCTGAGCTGAGAGCATTACATTCAGCCTCCGTTGATGACAGACTGACTGTATGCTGTTTCTTTGATGACCAAGCAACTGTACAACCAAACAGTTTGAATAAGAAACCTGAAGTAGACTTTCTATCATTTATATCACTACCCCAGTCTGAATCTACATAACAACTCAAATTTTGAATTTTACTGTCACATGAATACACTAACTTTACATCAGTAGTATTTTTAATATATATTAGTATCCTTTTTATAGCTTTAAACAAGTTTTCATCAGCACTGTTTTGAAATCTACTCAGATAAGATACAGCATAGCACAAATCAGGCCTAGTGCCCTGGACAGCATACATCAAACTTCCCAATAATTTTCTACATTTATTTTCATAATAAGGATCATTGACCGCAGGTTTGCTCAACTGAAATTTATTTTCCATAGGAGTATTATGCATTTTTGATTCAGCCATATTTTGTTTTAACAATAACAACTTTAGATAATTTTCTTGACTTAATTCGGTTAGACCTTTTTCAATATTTTGATATACTGTTATGCCTAAATAGTTCCGTACAGGACCCAAATCCTTCATGTAAAAGTTTTGACACAAATAACTTTTCATTTTAATTAGCTGATTTTCATCGGTTGCACATAACAAAATATCATCTACAAATAATAGCAAGTACATTTTGCTATTTTTCTCACACCTTGTATACAAACAAAAATCATTTTCTGACCTCACAAAACCCTGCTTGGATATTACAGAATCAAACTTTAAATTCCAATATTTTGGAGACTTTTTTAATCCATATATTGATTTATTGAGTTTGAGCGCTACATCAATGCACACAGAACCCTCTGGGGGTTTTATATAAACATCCTCATCTATTTCACCATATAAAAAAGCACTCCTTACATCCATGTGGTGAACTGGCAAACATAACTTAGTTGCTATCGCTAGCAGTAAACGGAATGTACTTAACCTAGCTACTGGTGCATAGATATCATACGCTTGAAAACTGTCTTTTTGTTGAAAACCACGAGCGACTAACCTTGCTTTGTAGTCCATAGGATTACCGTCCATGTCACACTTCACTCTGTACACCCATTTACTGTCCACAATATTTTTCCCTACCGGTATAGGCACTTCTGTCCATGTATTGTTCTCACTAAGAACTTGTAGTTCTTTGTCCATAGCCTCTTGCCACTTCACTGAATTTACACTACTCATAGCCTCACTGTAACTTTTAGGTTCGTCCACTACGCACAAAAACAATGTTTCATAGTCGGGAAACCAACCTCGTTTTTTGTGTCTTTTTTCTCTTTCTGTTTCTTCATTTTTCATATCTGGTGATACTGTTGCCATAGTACTAGACACCCCCTGGCTAAGAGCATCCTCAGACACACTTGGTGGGGTTTTCCAAACTATTGATTGTTTTTCGACTCTGGGACTTTGACAAGTAGGGATGGTATTTTGAGTGATCTCCGAATCACTAACCTCAAAAGTTGGTAGGACCAATCCATTTTCTCGATCTTTTTCAGTAGACTTCAGGAAATCCACATCCCGCTTTACTTCAATCTGTTGTTTTTCTGGTATGTAAACTCTATAGCCCTTGGTTTCTGTTGTTCCACTCTCTCCATAGCCAACAAAAATACCCTTAACACTTTTAGGGTCCCATTTCTTTCTCTTCACGTCAGGAACATGAATGTGAACATAACCTCCAAATTCTTTTAGTTTTGTTATGTCATACTTCTTGTCAAACCAAATCTCATATGGTGACTTTTCCGGAATACTCTTTCCAGTTCTGTTCAACACAAACACGGCAGTGTTGACAGCTTCAGCCCATAGGCTTTTACTCAATCCTGCTGATAACAACATTGTTCTTGCAGATTCAACCACCGTTCTATTGTCTCGTTCTATTTTTCCATTTTGTTCAGCGGTGTAAGCAACTGAAGTTTGGTGTCTTATACCTTTCTCTTCAAACAACTTTTTTACATTATTATTTATGAACTCAGTGCCATTGTCAGTTCTTACTATGTTTATTTTGTTTCCTGTTTCTTTCTCTGCCATGTTCAGAAACAGTTTGATTTTCTCATAAACCTCACTTTTGTTTCTCAAGAAATAAACATATCTATAAGCTGAATAATCATCTTTTATCAGTAGAAAGAATCTCGATCCTCCTAGGGACTCAGCTTCCATTGGACCGCAGACGTCCATATGGACCAAGTGGCAAGTTTTGTTTGTTTTAGACTCGCTCTTCTCAAATGGCAGCTTATGCATCTTTCCTACTAAGCAGCTCTCACAGCTTTCACCTGTATCATCTTCATACTTGATGCCATGATTGTTTAGTACATTTCTCACATACTGTAAGTTCTGATGCCCTAAGCGATTATGCCATGTTATTATGCTCTCTTTTTCTTGGCAGACTGCAGCTTGTTCCTCGACTGTAAACTTCATTACACATAATTTATTTTCTCTATAGCCAACAGCGGACACCTTTCCTGCTTTCATGCTGCTTTTATCCAAAAACATCTCGCATCCCTTGTCCATCACACTCCTCACTGAGAAAAGGTTACCAGTCAGTTTTGGGACGTATAAGACATTTGATATGGTTGTTTTGATCCATTCTTCACCATCATAAGCTAGCAGTTTGACTGTGCCTTCACCCTCTGCATCCAACTCACTGCCATCACCAATGATTATTTTCTTGTAAGGGTTTAGTTCATTATACGAAGTAAATAGCTCTCTCTGATAGCACATATGTTCGCTTGCGCCAGTATCGACTAGCCATTTTCCATTGTCGCCAATTTTTGCTACAAAAGCATTCGCTTTATCTTGATTTGCATTACCCTGTGAATTCTCTTTCTGTAGCCTGTTTCTACATTCATTGATGTAGTGTCCCGGCTTCTTGCAGTAGTGACAAACAATCTTGTTTTTACAGTCTTTCTTCAAATGTCCTGGCTTACCACAGCCAAAGCACTTCAACTTTGTTGTATGCTGTTTCGATGCCAGGGCAACATCCGAAGGCTCAACTTCCTTCATTCTTTCTTCCTCTATGAGTAGACGGGCTGTTAGCTCATGTAATGTTTGGTTGCTCTCCGGAACTGATTCCCATGCTGCAGTAAAATGTTTATATTTATCAGGCAGTCCCATGATTATTTTAGTCATAAACATTTTGTCCGATATTTTTTCAGACCCGAGTTGAGCTAATCTTCCTCTGATATCTTCAAGTTGTGATATGAAAACAGAAATTTCTTTTTCACATTTTAAATTGAAGAATTTTTGTTGCTCCAAATGTAGACTTGTCGACGATTTTCTCTCATATATGGAAATAAGTTTTTCCCACATTGCCGACGACGACGTCATTTGCGTTAGATGTACAAGCACATTTTCATTGACGTTCAGGACCAATAAACTCTGAGCTTTGTGGTCTTTTTTCATCCACTCTTCATCAGACTCTGTTTTCTTCAGTGACCCATCCACCATTTTAAACAGGTCCATGGCTTGTAGAAGAATCCTCATTTGAAACTTCCAAGTACTCCAGTTGTTGGGGCCTTCCAATTTCATACCCGTAGAAAGTTTTCCCCAAAACTTTTCATCAGCCATTTCGAACTCGACTTGTCTTTCCTTGTGTCACGTTCCTCGACCGCGTGGTTCACGCGTTTACCGCTCACCGGTATTTCTCTTACGCCAAACACCTGGGCAGGTCTGGGCCCATAACCTGTTGATATTGGCCTCCAGAGGTGTGGTAGGTGTTTCAGGCTGAACATAAACACGGATTCACAATACTTTTGATTTTATTGTAGACTCACAAAGTTACATCGCATGCACTAGCGGACATCTTGAAAACGGAAGAGGAAGGAACGATACACTAATCGTTCGTTCAATAAAAAACAATATAGAATTGGTGTTGCCACAGATAATAGAATCTTGATTGCTATTCTCGTTACATCTTATAATTTTTCATCTATATTTTTATTTATTGATTCTTTAATATTTTGTTCCATTTCCCTCATATCATTTTTTTGGACGGCTAGGTCTCCTTGAATATTTTGTAAAATCCTCATAATATCTTCCATTTTATGTTTTTTGAGTTTTCTGTTACTTTTTCTGTTCTCGGTCTGTGAATCGGTCAAAAAATAAAATATTAAAACTTTTTGGCCACGAAAAGCAACTTTGGGTCTTCCAGGCTCGAACCTGCGTCCTCGAGTTCAATTAGTTGAATTGCATTTGTTGATCGCTCGGCCACCGAAGCTTATACGAATGTTGTTGAAATAAGAATGCTGTTGGTTATAATCATTGAGCAGTAATAGCGTTCGTAACGGTTCGTAAATAAAAGTTCTGCAACCACCGTCACAAAATAAAAAGATGCGGTCGACACAGCACAATAACATCCAACCAATAAATATTACTTTCACTGAACTTCGTTGATTACAGATAAACAATTAAAGGTTTTCGTGTGTTGTATTCGACGTAATATTTTGGTATCGACCACTTCACTGTTTGTTTTTACAGGTTTTACGAGTTGCACTTTAAATCACTTTTACTGCTTATTTAGCGCAAGACTAGGTAAGATAACATTGTCACTTGTATATTGGGTGGTGTTTATCACTTCTAATTGAGTTTGGTACTGAATTAGCACTATTTACTATTTTTAATATTTTTTTGTAAAGGATCTTGGTGTTGCTTGCGCGACACTAGCGCCACTGCTGGGGATACATAGGGATGGGAAAAGATGAAGCCGAAATGAACGAAAATCGCAAAAAAATCTTCGGTTCGGTTCGGTTGCAGTGCACAAAAGGCGCCTCTAAGAGACGCAGGATTATGATGAGGATGACATTGTAACAGTACGGTAAATGTTTCAAAATACTAACAATCATTTTTTCTCGGTTTTTTGAGAAACCAATAAATTTTGGCTTAGCATTAGTGAGGTGTGCGAAATAAACATGATAAATTACTTTTTAATGTGACTGTACGCTACGTAGGTACATAGAGTATAGCACGTATATAATTTGTACTAGCGGCCGCCCGTGGTTTCGCTCGCCCCGTTCCCGTTACTTACATCCGTTCTCCGTTACAATATCTTAATAAAATGTAGCCTATATGCTATACCTACTGATTTATAAGCTATATTATTGTGCAGTTTCATTAAAATCCATTCAGTAGTTTTTTCGTGAAAGGGGAACAAACATCCATCCATCCATCCATACTTAAAATCTCATATTAGTAGGATTTGTAATGACGTATAAATATTCCTACTATTATAATTCTATAAATTCGTTGTTTTGTTTTGTTTTATGCTGTGATTTTATATTGTTTTGATTTGAACCCACGGCCTTAGAATCAGAAGATAGGGCCGTTACCACTAGGCCCCATCAAAAATAAAAAATAAATAAATGCTCTCATAATATGCGTGAATTCATTAGTTTTAGAACAATTGGATTTAGTACACAAATATTTATTCATAACTAAATAAAAAATAATAAGTTGATATTCATATAAAAGGCAATATTTTGTAAGACATCACTCACTCAGTAAAATTTACCTACTCAATAAAAATTACCTACTTAATAAAGTTTACCTACTCAATAAAGTTTACCTACTCAGTAAAGTTTACCTGCTTAGTATAAAGTTTATCTACTCAGAAAAGTTATGTTGGATGGCTGTATTTACTGTTTCGTGGGTGATGGTGGAATCTACATTCGGCACGAGTCACGCAAGTGCCAATAAAGCTCCAAAAGTGCGTCAAAAGAGCTCATTTTGTGCACTAACTAACTAAAATAAATGTATTTATATGTACTATTAAAAAATCGGTTGTCTGTAAAGTCGGTTTACTGTCGATAGTTGAACGTGCCAACGTCATACAGCTGTCCACGCGGACGCATCGCTCACTCAAGTAGGAGAGAGACAGATGTCGAACGCTGCCGAACGCGGAGGCCGTGCGTGCCTCTTTGTCGCTCGTTCCGCGCTCTCGCTTGCACTTCAAGCCTTAAATGGAACGCCTCAGAGCAAGGTAACGCCGCATGAGTCATGTTTTATCGTGCGGCCGGCTCCATCGAATTATAAGACGTTGTCACGTCAAAACATACAAAAATTAGTAAAGTGTCTGTCCCCTTAGCAGATGAACAGATTTGTATGAAATTTGGAATAAAAATAGTTCGTGGCCCGGAATAACGCCTCAAAACCCAAGCTAGGAAGGTAGCTCGTAAAAACACAAACACCAAGTAATATGTTTCTACGGAAGTGCTAAAAAAGCTATATTTGGAACATAAACATAGGATACAAAACAAATAAAAAATAGAACGCAACAAAAAATACAAAGACACTGTTGAAAGAAGACAATAATATTATTTCATTCTAGTATACTTAGCACAAGTTCTTCTCTTAGTCGATGCCCAACGATTCTCACAGCTGTTAGCTCAGTTGGCATGTCCTCGGCTTTTTGAGCTTCGGTCGGCTTTTGATCACAAGCTTTTGTGTAAATAAGAAGTATCAAGTACATGAAAGAAGCCCACTTGAAACTAATAGTTATTTGATAACAAGAGTGCAAAGTCGCTATTAACCGTGTGTAAAATTTTGATGACCAAGCAAGCGAAGGATTCTAAAATATTCGAATCCGGAGCGTTAGCGAGGGAATCTGTGGCACTCATGCACCGTTGAAATGGGAACCACTGACGTGAGTTTTAAAACTCACGTCAGCGGTTCTAAACTATCACTAAATAATATACGGATTCTAAGAACGGATACGGATTCAAAAGTGTATCTATATTTTAACCCGTCACTTGACTTTGTGTTTGGAAAGTAGCTATTGAGTAACAGCAAGTGAGATTACGGTCAAACGCAAGCCTATAAAAATAAGTAAAAAACAAAATATTTTTGTATGACTAAAAAAAAAAGAAAAAGTTAAGGAATTTTTATGGAAAACGGAGCACATGCTCATGTATTTTGGCGACACTTTTCTGGCCGTATGGCTATTCTACTATGTCCTGTGCGCCACCTCAAATCCTAAGGAGCGGAAGGTGGGACCAGTGCTCAATAGTAGGTACATTGTTACCTGAGTGTTGAAAGTCACGTTTTTTGAGTCCCGAGACGGGTTTGGCGCCAGAGCGTTAGCGAGGGCGCCAATGGAGCTTGAGGGACTCAAAAGACTTTCACCCGAGGTAAACACTGTGCTTTTCATTACGAATACAAGGAAAGTAAAAATAAAAACATGAAAGAAAAATTAGTGAAAATGAAGATTGAATTGCCGCCTTCCCGGTTTTTTTTTTCTTTTTCTCTGGCGGGCCTTCGGCTTCGGCTCGCCAGCATTATTCAGCCATTATTTTCATTTTCATAATTTAAATCTATGTTATTTTTAAATAAATAGTTGAAGCTATACACTAATCAAGTAATTTAGAAGATATATTATTTATTTAATACTATCTTTATGTTATTTAAATTTAAATATTACATTGCGCTCTAATTAGACTTTTTAAACTTCTTACCGTTGTAATGGGTTTCCAACCTACTTGGTGAATAAAAAGTTGGAATTTGGTTGAACAACCTCCTTGCAGTTAGAAAGACTTTAGAAAGTTGGAACATGGTTGAATAAAATAGAACTTGTTTTTTTTTATAATTTGACAGCTGTCAGTAGAAAGCGATTCTCCCTAGGGCTGAAAGTTTTACTTTCAATTAGGCCCCTCAGGCAACTTCAGACCTACTTTCAGAGTATGAGTAATGAAAAGACATTTATCATGAATCCTGGATTCATCACCTCAGCTTTAGAACACTTTTCATGAGTTTTCAGGTGCTACGGGTACTGCGATTCGGCTGAAACGGGCAGATTGTTATAACGGCTCCATAACTCATGAGTACCATTAATCCACGATGTCTCCGTAACACCTTTAGGTTGTGTGACCATGCTGTGCTATTAACTAAGACTTTTGTTAAGGTCAATGACCATACTAACCAACCAACATATACAACAAAAGTGTGTAGCTGTGCTACACGGTTTGAAACCATGGTTTAAAACAGAAGTTTTAAACCGTGTAGGCGGTGGTTTCAAACCAAATTTCGCCTGGCCTCTAAACGCCCTTGGTAGAAAAGCGTGCCCACCAAAGATTGGGGTTGGTTTTAAACCATTCTGCCAAGAAAAAGAACACAAGCGTTCTGCCAAGGTCACCTGGGTAGAAATGGTGATTTTAAACCGTCTAAAACATATTAGTGTTACAAGGGTCTAAAATATTTTTGAAGGGAAAACTCCTCAAAGCGGGGTTGAGCATTTTTGAAGTGGAAAAATAGCAATGAACTGGTAACTCTGTTACGTGACCGTTACGGAGACCTTTTCGTCAAAGATCGATAAACTTCGCCAAAAGTCGGTTTTCGCTTCTGCCGCAGTGCCAATTTTTTTTTCGGTGTAATTTTTATACCCGATGTTTTTGTTAAATAAGGTAATAATGTGATTAAATACTCGCGTGATATTTAAAATATCAAAAGTTCTGGATCAAAAAAACACACATTTCAACCTTTACTACTTTTCTGGTCCATTCTTTCACTATCTTCTTGTGAAATAAGTGGATTAGCCCTTATTATCAGCCCTGTTTAATTGGCAATCTATTATCCTATCGAATGGAACAAAGGGAATTAGCCCGTATTGTGGACGTAGTGGGTATACAATACAATACAATACGGCTATGTACATTAAGGATTTATATACACACTGCAAATTAAAAAATATTTACAACAGTAGATTTGTTAGTATATTATTATTGTATTACAATAATAAATTTCAAATAGATTTTCAATACATTTCAATAATAATTTATTTAAAATAATATATTTTTTTTATGAATGATAACTAATTAGTTTTAACAATAAAAGTTGAATCTTTGTACTATATGTCAGGCTTAATCGATTGCAATCATACTGAGACATATCTAAAAAAAAACATTGAAATGTTTTTTTTTTCAAAAATTGCATACACACAATAGCATTTAAAAAAACACCACGTTCATAAAATCACTATGGAAAAAAATATGCGTATGTTTTTGGAAAGGTCTGTCCATCACTAAAACAAATCAAGCAAGCAATTAGAAAAAGCTTTACTTAGTTTGGGGCTAGATGTTTGAATTGTCAACAATATTTATTTCATTTATTTAAATAAACATTTAAATTTGTAATTTTATATTGTAATCAAAGTGTGTACGTAAGTATTTACAAAAAAAAGTATATAGGTAAGTTAGTTATCCGGTTTCCACGGTACAAGCTCTGCTTTGTTTGGGGCTAAATAGTGTTGTTTGGAGTGTCCACAATATTATTTTATTTATTTTATTTATTTATTCCAATAACAAAGACATGCAATCAACTTCATTTCACCCAAAGAATTGACAGGCTCAATGTAGCTCAACCAGACTTAATCAAATACGAACAATTCTCATGTTGATACAGAGCTCGCAATGAGGGGTAGAACACCCTCTGAATAAAATAACGAAGGGTTCTGACTCTATTTGTTTCTGAAGGCTCTACATCATCATAATCTTGAGCCTTTCAGCTCAGTTGGTAGTTTTTGCCTTCTGTGTCGTAGGTCGTGGGTTCGATCTCCATCGAGAACAAGTATTTGTGTGATGAACGCAGATGTTTGTTCTCTGTTTGTGTATTATATTGTATTTTAGTTATATATTTACAATAAATTATGTTATTATAAATATTATATCAGCTACCTGGTTCCCATAGCAAAAGCTGTGCTTAATTTGGGGCTAGATAGTTGAGTGTAGATTGTCCACAATACTTAATTGCAAAATTTTAAAAAGTTTCTTTACCAAATTTTATTATTTTCATTATTTAAATATTATATTCTTCAAATTAAAACACAGTTTTACTATTTTTCAGGTAAGTCAACAAACCCAAAAATTACGAAGAGCATCGTATGTTACATTCAGGTATGTACCTACATTAAATTATAACTTTTTTTTTATTCTTTCTTTGTAATTTCTTCACTTTGGAAAAAATCTCAGACATGTATTTTTAAAAATTTAAGTAGGTAAGTACCTACCTTAAAATAGTCTCTACAAATAATATATTTTTGAGTTAGGTCTTCGGATCGAAATTGTTTGTGTGGTCACCCTACCATTGAGACACGTTATCAGACGTCGCATTGCGGTGACACCTTGGAGTATTCAAATGTTTTTACTTAATATTTTTTTTCTAGTGAGATTGACCTTGTATTTTGAACCTAAGGTCATGGGTTCAATTTTATATATATTGGTCTATTAGAATCTGAAAAGTTCGAAAAACATAAAATTCTGTTGTCTGTTCTAAAATTCTGTCACTACATTGGTCTAAAATAACCAGTGATACCATAAGAAGATTTCTATAATGTCCCAAAAGTTAAGAGCCGAGCGGGATTTGAACCCACGACCTTCCCCTCGGTACGGGGCTGCGCTGACCACTGCGCCATCGGATCCTAATCACACTCGACGAATAATCGGGTCGCGCGTTCAAATCCCGTTGGTTGGGACATTATAAAAATCTTTGCTATTTCCTTAAGAGTAGTAAACACTATAAAATCAATAAAAAAAAAATTATAAGAAGATTTGTCTCTTTGAGGTATTCTTTCTAGTTTTTTTAAAGTAAGTATTTTCTTTATTTTCAATATATTATGCTGAGGCAGAGTCCGTTTAGCGACGCTCAAAGCTCGCCTCTGTAGTTTAAGGTGCTTCGCAAAAAAATATTTTTCCTTCATTCTTTTGACGTGACAACGTCTTATAATTCGATGGAGCCGGCTGCACGCACGAAAAACATGACTCATGCGGCGTTACCTCACTCTTAGAGCTGATTCAGACACGGCGGAATCCGTGCGGATTGACAATCAAATTTAGAACCGCGCGATTTGCATCAGCGCGGAATCCGCCATGTCTGAACCAGCTCTAAGAGCTGGTTCAGACATGGCGGATAGGCGTTCCATTGCGCGGCTTGAAGTGCAAGCGAGAGCGCGGAACGAGCGACAAAGAGGCACGCACGGCCTCCGCGTTCGGCAGCGTTCGACATCTGTCTCTCTCCTACTTGAGTGAGCGATGCGTCCGCGTGGACAGCTGTATGACGTTGGCACGTTCAACTATCGTCAGTAAACAGACTTTACCGACAACAATTTTTTTTTCTTTCCTTCTTTCTTAAATAAATAATAAATAAATAAATATTCTGGACAATTCACACAACACTAACCAGCCCCAAACTAAGCAGAGCTTGTAATATGGGAACCAGATAGCTGATATAATACTTGAATACATTTTTTTTGTAAATACATACTTAGAATACAATATAACACCCAGACAGAGAACAAACATTTATGTTCACCACACAAATATTTGTTCTCGGTGGGGATCGAACCCACGACCTACGGCGCAGAAGGCAGAGCTACTACCAACTGAGCTAGCTTTCTTCTTTATTTCATTAACTAGCATGCGGTTTCAAATAGAGCATGCTCCTTTTCCCTTCTCTAGCAATTGACACATCACGTAAATGATAAGGGAATGTTCGAGTAGCGCACACAGGGTGATTCACATGCAGATGACGCCAATTATCTCGTGCACGCATCCATGGCCTGATGTTTGTGAATTACCCAACGGGCAGTGTGTTTACCCAGGTACAATCAGCGACATAAAGCTAATTGGATTTCAATCTACTGATTTATCCGTCAGGTAATCAATTTATACTACTAGCTGATGGAACAAGCATGAACCTCCTGATGTTAAGCAGTAACCATCGCCTATAACAAAGCATTGTCTCGTAGGTCACGCAAGTCAGGAACGTGCCCTACGGTGCACTGCCCTGCGTCCATCAACTTGAGGCGCACAGATGTTCCGCCTCACCTGCCTGAATGACGGAAGCAAACATGAAGAAAAAAATACCTCCTCCTCTATTTGAAGTCGGTTAAAAATATATCCGTCTCCTTTTCAAGCTTGTCAAATTGTTTTTTCATTAGAAGTTGGTTAAAAATAAACCGTCCTAAGCGCGGTAGGGATTATTAAAATGGCGCGTTTCTTTTCATATCTCTATGGACCAGAGCTGAGATTATGCCGGATTATGAGACACGTAACTGAGTTTTTTATTAAAAAACTGACACTTCACTTGTGTTGGTGTATGTACACGAAATATCGGAGTCCACTCGACGTGACTGTACATAATTGGCGTCTCTACGTAATTGGAGAAACTACAGTTTTGTAAGCTCTATAGGTGAAGTGGTAATATATCTTTTGGTTAAGGTTTTGGTTCATATCCAGTTGTATACTTACATATTTTCATATTAAACTAGCGGCCGCCCGCGTCTTTGCTCGCACCGTTACCGTTATTTTTTCGGTATTAAAAGTTTTGTGTCTGTTTCCTGGTTCTAAGCTACCTCCCCACAAATTTTCAGCTAAATCGGTTCAGCCGTTCTTGAGTTTTATATTGTGTAACTAACACGACTTTCTTTTATACATATAATAAATAGAAAAGCTGTAGTAAGAGAATGATTACAACTTCAACATCATCATCATCAGCCTGTAGAAGTCCACTGCTGTACATAGACCTCCTAAAAATCTCCTGTGGAAGAACAATTCTGAGCCTTCTCCATCCACCGACTAACCGTAATCTTAACAATGTCGTCGGTCCATGGTGGGTGGGCGCCCTACTTATCGTCTTCCGGTTCGTGGTTCGAGAACCTTTATTCCCCAACAATAAGATACTTTTATAATAAAACCTTGAACATTGTAGCCAGTTCGGTACCTACTGACGCAATGCAGAGTCCATTGAAGGACCTTCCTCTCAAATACCCAAATACCTCCTTTGACAACTAAATAACTTTGTATTAAATTCATTGGAGGAAAGCCGCTTGAATTTACCATATTTAATAAGAAAGTTGATGCATTTGATGGACCAACGACATTGTATTCTTTTGTATTGTATTCCAAGTATGTATTTACAAAAAAATGTATACAAGTATCAGCTATCTGGTTCTCATAACTCTGCTTAGTTTGGGGCTAGATAGTGTTGAGTTGTTTGTTCACAATATGTTTATATTTATTTTTATTATTGTTGTAAGTATGTGTTATCTTTAAGAATTGATCTTGTTGACATCTGAATTAAACATTTTTTTTATAGTCAAATTTATGTAGAATGTTTTTAAACAAACTTATTGTACCCTAGTACTTATGCTAAAAATCATTTTCTTGTCGTTGATTTTTACATTTTTTTCATTAGGTTCTTATTGATTTGGGAATTTCATTTTTTGTGGTGGTTTTATTCGACTAGATTATGTCAATAGATAGCTAGAAAATGCTTGTTTATGTATTAAAAAGCAAATTTCTTTGAAGTCCAATACCCACGTAAAAAATTACGTCTCAGAGCGGTTATATAAAGTTAGTCTTATAATTTGAAATTCCTGCAGACATTTTCGTCCAATTAAAAGTCACAGCGCAAGTCTGCAGTAAGTCAACTGACTTTACGACATTTTACACTGTGTCGGCGAAAACAGATGTCGAGCCACGGAATAAATAAGGTTCTATGTAAGGTTGTATTTCACGTGGAAGCCCAATTTTAAAGGTTATAACGCTGTGTTTTTTATTTTTATTTTGTAGCATGTTAGTTTATAGTAAACATTCAAACACGATTTATAAAATTATTGAATAAATGAAATTAAATTTAAATTGTTCAGTAGGCTTACCATGAGCTCTGTCTGGTTCTGGTTTTGAGTCTGTGTGAGTGTTGATTAAGGAAATCGTACGTCAAAACGTCACACACACAGCTTAATGCACTGGTGAGCACTCACACAGACTCAAAACCAGAACCAGAACCAGAGCCAGACAGAGCTCATGGTAGGCCTTTTCAATAGGGCGTTTTATATCCCCAATTTGGAAAGGTGGTTGCATAAATTGAGGTTTTAAACATTACGCCAATTAAGCGTTCTGCGGTGGCTATCAGTGAAACGCTGACAAAAATAGCTCTCATATTGGATCCTCTTTTTTGTGCCACTGGTTTTTTCGAGCCAAGTGTGGTGAAAGGAGTTTAAGTGCGCCTTAAAGAAGCTCTTTTCGCCTACTTGAGACCTGTTTTCGAACTTTCTAGGGCATGCCAGTTTCCTCACGATGTTTTCCTTCACCGTTTGAGAGTATTTGTATAATGCACATAATTTTTGGGCAGAAAAACTCATTAGTTCGAGACTGGATTTTAATCCACGATCTTAGGGTTAGAAGGCGGGCGCACTAGGATAAAATATTTTTAGCTATGTTTGGTAGAAACCCATGAAGTCTGAAGGTTCAGAGACAACTCCGTTTAAAATTACCTTTAAGGAGCCCTGCGTACATCTAGGCGATGGCGATGGCGATCAGTGTAACGCTGTCAAATATAACTGTCATATTTGAAAGCGTTTCATTGATTGCCATAGCAGAACGCTTAGATTTTGAGGCAAGGCTTAAGCTAGGTCAGTGACGTAGGGTTCTTTGAGCCAAGCTTTTTGCATATTTCTGGAAAGATCGAGCAATGGGACCTTTTGATCTGACATTTTGCAATTATTGCTGATAATATGTTTTAACTTCTTTTTCTCCTTCTTCTTGGTGGATGGAGTTAAGTTCGCCACAAAGAAGCACCTTTCATGTTATTATTTTCAGTTACACACTTACTATACCTATTGTCGAAATAAAGTTTGATATTAAACTACAATAAAAGTACAAAATGCACAAAAACATTTGAGCTATCTGCAGATCGTTACAAACGATCTAGAGATAACTCAACTGATCCAAATCAGTGCCACGACTTTCTTGATTGTTCCGACTGTACCTACATTGTTTCTTGGGTTTTTGAGAGTTGTACGGAAGTAAAACTTAGACAAAGCGAAACTCCACATTACAAAATCTAGAATCTAGACAAAAACGTGACTAAACTGTAAAATCTTATCTAGAACAGTGTCCTTATAAATCTACTCTAAGTACCGAGTTTCCACCGCGTGTGAAACTACTGTTTTGTAGAAGCTGCTACCGTCACATACGATAGTGATGTAGCGGAATAGAAAAAAATTACACCTATTTCAAAATCTCAAGCCTTAGGGCTGATTTTTCATCGATGGAATAATGCTATTTGTCGAACAAAAAATATCAGCCCTTGTTTTTGACAAACTTATAAAAAGTTAGACAGAAATGTATCTGTACATTGAAATATAAGCCCTAAAATAATTAAATAAATAGATAGATAATACTTTATTGTACACCACAAAAAATAGGACATTACACAGCAAAAAACTAAAACTATAGCGAAGCACAATGGGCGGTCTTATAGCTATGAGCGATCTCTTCCAGACAACCTTTGGATGGACAGGATTTGATTGAATAACGAGAAGGCGGTGCCATAAGGGCTTCTACACTATATTTATTATGAGAAATAACTAATATTAGAAATAAATAAATAATTAGTACTTAAACTATTGTCATCTCTTACCAATGGGTTTGTTAATAATAAAATAATAACAGATAATAATTTATTGTCTCCTGCCACTGTTTGCAGTAATATTATAGGGCTAAAATTATTTAATTTAAATTACGTTTTTTAGGAATATGTAAAAAAAAATGCTGCTTAACAGAATTAAGTCTTTACCGCCTACGTTGTAAATTGCATCGTATACGCAATAGGGCACGTTGCTAACATGCGTGACCTGCGTGCTAATGTTATTGTATATGAATATGATGCTTAATACCCCTGCGACGCAATGTTGCTATTTTTCTGGTAAAAGGAACAAAATACATTAAAAACCATTTTCCTCTTAACATCAGGTGGGCCATTATTATGTTTGTTCTATCTGCTAGTTGAATTATAAAAAAAAACAGCCACCATTATAGCGGTAACTATTTTAAGAAAACTCTTTTTTAAACAAAAGTACACTTCAGTGCAAATCCCTAGAGACAACGACAGTAGAACGAGTTTTTAAAATTAAGCACTCAAGAATATTTTTATGTTTTGATCATATTTTTTAGTCTTGATAGACGCAAGGCAGGCATTGAGGCATACAGATGTTCAGCCTCACGTGCCAGTAATGTCACCCACACCCTTCAAACCGAAATACAGGAATGCTGCTTCACGACAGCAATAGGCATGGTGGTAGTACGCACCCCCACGAGACATGCACAAAGAGCTCTACTACTAATACAGAGTAGTAGTTCGAACTACAACAGCAAATCGCATCATCACTTAACATCAGGTGAGATTGCGGTCAAGTGTTATCCTATAAATTGTAAGAAAAAAAAAATCCTTTGCTTTGCAATTTTACTTTGTTTTGTATTTAGTTTTAACGTGTGCGTGTGTTTTTTCTTATGTTCCTACTATGGACTTTGTAATGTAATATTTTATAAGGTCTGAAATAAAAATATTGAATTGAATTGAATTTGCAGTACGGATTCCAAGTTTTAGTCGAGCAGTTTGAACACTACGTTTCACCTAATATCCGTCTCTTATTAACCGACTCCAAATAAAAAAGAAAAAAGGAAGTTCTCAATTCAGTTGTATTTTTTTTGTGTTTGTTATCGCATAACTTTGTTATTGTATGAGCCAAATTAAAAATATATATATTTAGAAGGTTATACTTCTAGATTGGTCCTTTCATCTATTAATAAGGCCCTTAGAGAGATTTCATCGAAATCTCTCTAAGGGCCTTATTAATAATCCTGGCGTAGCGTTGGACTAGTTAATCTGTGTTTTGTCTCTTGCATTGACATGCAATTGTCAACTCGAACCAATGTGACAAAACACGGATTAACTAGTCCAACGCTACGCCAGGATTATTAATAAGGCCCTATATGTTCAATCTGCTTATTTTTAAGTTTGACATGACATTTAATTTACGTGTTACTTTATTGTGTTTTAATAGTATTTAATCTAGACTAAGAACATTTTATAATGTCAAAAGATAAATAAAGAATTGAAATTTAAATTGAGTGTGGTGAAAGGATTTCAAGTTGTTGTAAAAACTCAGAATATAATTATTGTGGTTGTTAAAGTGACTTTATCATTCCCATTTCCCATTGTCTTCGTTGAGTTGAGGCGGAACCTTTGTTCGCAAGGACTTGTCAAGTGCCTACCACCACTGTAGCTCTTGTTACTTTACAGTTCAGTAGACCTACCACAAGCTCTGTCTGGCTCTGGTTTTGAGTATGTGAGTGCTCACCAGTGTATTATACTGCGTGTATGACGTTTCGACGTAGTATCTATTTAGTCCAGCACTCACACAGACTCAAAACCAGAGCCAGAGACAGAGCCAGACAGAGCTCGTGGTAGGCCTACTGATCCAAAAGTGCCCACTAGGAGCCCGGTGTTAGCGAAACAGTGTCTTACATCCTGGTTGAATGTCCTGTGTATGCCCTTAAAAGATACGAAGCCGAGCAAACATTAGGCCAAAATATTACAGTAAAAAATCTACAAAATCTTATAAAAGATAATGAAAGTAGGCCATTGTTTATATAATATTGTAAGGAAATAGCAAGCAAGGTGATAAAGAGGAATAAATAGATAAATAAGTTATGTTGTATTAGAACCAGCATAAGTTTGTAATTAAAGTTAGAAAAAAAAAAAAACAAAAAAAAAAGCATTAAAAGAATAGAATTACAACAAATTATATAGGTACTCTGGAAAAAAAATAAATCATGTAACTAGACCTAAGTCCCCCCTAGACCCCAAGTGGGTACCTACACTAAGAATGTTATACTACCCGTAAATAGAAATTAAGAAAAAAACTGTCTTTGACCACGTCAGAGGAACACTGTACTATTTTAGAATTAAAAAAAAAAAAAAAACTAGGCTCCGGCAACTGGCTACGTAGGTAACTAAGTTTTTTTAGTTTAGCATTATATCCATTAATATTATTATAATGACATATCGCAAACCTATTGCGAATTACATAATAACCGAGTGGAAATAATTGCTTATTTCCCTCAACTTTACGACTGTTTTAGGCCTAGACTAAGTTTATCGCCTAGGCCTGTAGGTCTACCATGACCTCTGTCTGGCTATGTCTCTGGTTCTGGTTTTGAGTCTGTGTGAGTGTTGACTAAATAAATCCAACGTCAAAAACGTCACACACACAGTATAATACACTGGTGAGCACTCACACAGACTCAAAACCAGAATCAGAGACATAGCCAGACAGAGGTCATGGTAGGCCCACTGAGAGCTTAAAGACGCTATTGCCAACTCTAGTTTACTGCTTCTTCTAATTAAGGATCATTTAGGTTACGAAAAGGGTTTTTGTTAATATTAGAACATCTAAATATATAAAACTCTTTCGTTACTGACTGACTGACTGACTGACTGACTGACTGACTGACTGACAATCAACGCACAGCCTAAACCGTTAGTCCTAGAAGCATGAAACTTTGAGGGTATGTTCCTCTTATAACGTAGAGGTGTACTAAGAAAGGAAATTGGAAAATTATTTCCCGAAGAGGAGAAAAAAGGGAAAAATGGTTTAAAGAAAAATCAACGCACAGCCTAAACCATTAGTCCTAGAAGCTTGAAACTTGGAAGATGTGTTGCTCTTATAGAGCAAAGGTGCATTAAGAAAGAAAATTGGAAAATTATTTACCTAAAAGAAGAAAAAAAAGGAAAAAAGTTTCATGAAAATTCACAAAAAATTGCTTTACAAAATACGCAAAAAAACAGTTAAAAAAAAACTGCTACCGCAGCATCTGTCACCAAATTTGAATACACACAAAAGTTTACATTAACCCCACCGTAACCACTAAGACAAAATCGCGGAAAACACCTATCGTACCGAAACTAAACACCGCACCGCTTCAAAAAACGGCTAAAGTACATGCTCAAAACTATGGTAACCAGCTGGTCACGTCAAATTAAAAAATCTGATTCGATTATACACCAACACGCAGACGAAACCCTAAATTAGCCACTAATATAACATAAAATCACAAGAAATTGCCTTACAAAATACGCAAAAAAAACCATTAAAAATTTTTCAGCTACCGCAGCATCTGTCACCAGGTTTGAATACACACAAAGGTTTACAAAAAAACCAATGATAAACCACTTAGACAAAATTGCGGGAATCATCTATCATACTTAAACTAAACACCGCTGAAAAAAATCGGGTACAACAGCACCTGTCTTCAAATTCAAATACACTCTAAAGTACATGCTCAAAACTATGGTAACCAGCAGTTGGTCATGTCAAATTAAAAATCTGATTTGATTATACACCAACACGCATACGAAACCCCAAATTAGCCACTAATATAACATAAAATCACAAATAAATAGCTTTACAAAATACTTAAAAAAAAAAACATTAAAAAAATTTCAGCTCCCGCAGCATTTGTCACCAGGTTTTAATACACACAAATGTTTACAAAAAAACCGATGATAACCACCAAGACAAATCGCGGGAATCATCTATCATACTTAAACTAAACACCGCTGAAAAAATTGGCTACAACAGCACTCGCCTTCAAATTCAAATACACTCTAAAGTACATGCTCAAAACTATGGTAACCAGCAGTTGGTCAAGTCAAATTAAAAAAATTGATTCGATTATACACCAACACGCATACGAAACCCAAAATTAGCCACTAATATAACATAAAATCACAAAAAATAGCTTTACAAAATACGCAAAAAAAAACGTTAAAAAATTTTCTGCTACCGCAGCATTTATCACCAGGTTTTAATACACACAAATGTTTACAAAAAAACCGATGATAACCACCAAGACAAAATTGCGGGAATCATCTATCATACTTGAACTAAACACCGCTGAAAAAAAACAGCTACAACAGAACTCGCCTTCAAATTCAAATACACTCTAAAGTACAAGCTCAAAACTATGGTAACTTGCATTTGATCATGTCAAACTAAAAAAACCAGATTCGATCATACACCAACATGCATACGAAACCCCAAATAAGCCACTAATATAACAAAAAATCACAAAAAATAGCTTTACAAAATACGCAATAAAAACATTAAAAAAATTTCAGCTACCGCAGCATCTGTCACCAGGTTTGAATACACACAAAGGTTTACAATAAAACCAAAGATAATCACTTAGACAAAATTGCGGGAATTATCTTTCAAACTTAAACTAAACACCTCTGAAAGAAATTGGCTACAACAGCACTCGCCTTCAAATTCAAAGACACTCTAAAGTACATGCTCAAAACTATGGTAACCAGCAGTTGGTCATGTCAAATTAAAAATTCAGATTCGATTATACACCAACATGCATACGAAACCCCAAATAAGCCACTAATATAACATAATATATCATATGTCGGAACCTTCTCAGGTGGATGTTATATACACTGATTATAGCAAATGTTTTGATCGTATTGACCACGTTGTCCTCTTACATAAGCTTCAGCTCGCAGGTATCAGGGGAAACTTGTTCAGATGGTTCTCCTCGTATGTAAATAACCGGTGTCAAACTGTAGTTCTGAGTGGGTATTCCTCTTTGCCCATGAGCATACCCTCGGGTGTTCCTCAGGGTTCATTATTGGGACCCCTTCTCTTTGCACTTTTTGTAAATGACATTTCTTCTTGCTTTCTCTATTCTAAAATCATTCTTTATGCCGACGACATGAAAATTCTCCATCCTTTAAAAAATATGAATGACGCATTTAACCTACAAGCAGACCTAAATAGATTTCAAAATTACTGTTTTGTCAATAAGTTAGATTTAAATGTCTCCAAATGCTTTGTTTGTTCTTATACTCGTAAACCAATACCACTTAAATTTGATTATACATTGCAGGGCTCACTTTTAACAAGAGTATACTCAATCAAGGACTTAGGCGTAAATTTTGACACAAAAATTTTGTTTGATGAGCATATTAACAGCTTAACTAATAAGGCATCTCGAGCGCTTGGCTTTGTCCTGCGAATGTCATCCGAATTTTCTTGCATAAAAACATTCAAAATTTTATATTGTGCATACGTACGCAGTCACTTAGAGTACGCCTCGCAGGTGTGGAATCCACGTTATAATGTATATTCAACTAGATTAGAGCGTATTCAAAAAAGATTCCTTCGATACCTACAGTTCCGCGCAAAAGTGTATCTACCTAACTACACGGCGAGATGTCGCAAATTTCATATCCTTCCCCTCTACGAGCGTCGAGAGATAGCCGACCTCGCGTACCTCTTGAACATAGCAAATGGCACAGTGGACTGCCCAGAGCTACTAGAACTACTAGGGTTGAGAACCAGCGTAGCCACTTTAAGAAGACCTAACGTACTTAATGTTCCCTTTGTCAAGACCAATTATAGGCAAAACGCATTCATGATTAGGGCTAGCAACTCATTTAACACCTTGGTTAAGGCAGACGT
Source organism: Thera obeliscata (assembly GCA_947578465.1). NCBI lineage: Eukaryota > Metazoa > Arthropoda > Insecta > Lepidoptera > Geometridae > Thera > Thera obeliscata. The sequence continues at coordinate 25,790,880 of OX387916.1, read as the reverse complement.
TGATATTGACATTTTCAATACCTCATTAGCTACACTTAAACGTATACTTAGTGGCAAATTCTTCAAAAATGTTTAGTTATTGTTTCAAGTTTATTTTAGTTTACAAAATCTTATTCTATGTTTTTGGTATATTTTCTTAACTTTTCTTATATTAATATTAATAACTATTAACTTAAGTACCTACCATATTTCTTACCTAACGTTTGTCTGTTTATCGTCTACTTTACTGTTTTTATTAGTTTATACCATATTTTATCTGTGGAAACTTTTAATTGGCCTTTTGTTACTATTCTTTTATTTAATGTATGTACCTAGCTGTAAGTTTTCCTAAAATTACAAAAATAAAATAAAATCACAAAAAATAGCTTTACAAAATACGCAAAAAAAAATATTAAAAAATTTTCAGCTACCGCAGCATTTGTCACCAGGTTCTAATACACACAAATGTTTACAAAAAAACCGATGATAACCACCAAGACAAAATCGCGGGAATCATCTATCATACTTAAACTAAACACCGCTGAAAAAAAACGGCTACAACAGCACTCACCTTCAAATTCAAATACACTCTAAAGTACAAGCTCAAAACGATGGTAACTTGCATTTGATCATATCAAACTAAAAAAACAAGATTCAATTGTACACCAACGAATACGATAGCCCAAATTAGCCACTAAAACAAAATCACGAAAAAGAGCTTTACAAAATACGCAAAAAAACATTTAAAAAAAAACAGCTACCGCAGCATTTGTCACCAGGTTTTAATACACACAAATGTTTACAAAAAAACCGATGATAACCACCAAGACAAAATCGCGGGAAGCACCTTTCATACCAAAACTAAACAAAGCTGAAAAAAATCGGCTACAACAGCAGTTACCATCTTTCGAACACACTTTATATAGTTTTGAATGCAAACTCAAAACTAAGGTAACCAGAACTTGGTCATGTAAAACCAACGCATACATAACCCAACTTAGCCACTAAGGCAAATTCACGAAAAATAACTCTCAAAATATAAGCAAAAAACAGTGAAAACATATCAATAGTTGTCCGCTTTCCACCATAAAATAGTTTCTTTAAAACGAACTCAAACTATGACTTTATACTAACCACGCGGACGAAGTCGCGGGTGTCAGCTAGTCTAAATATATAAAACTCTTACGTTACTGACTGACTCACTGACTGACTGACAATCGACGCACAGCCTAAACCGTTAGTCCTAGAAGCATGAAACTTGGAGGGTTTGTTCCTCTTATAGCGTAGAGGTGTACTAAGAAAGGAAATTGGAAAATTCTTTCCCGAAGACGAGAAAAAAGGGAAAAATGGTTTAAAGAAAAATCAACACACAGCCTAAACCATTAGTCCTAGAAGCATGAAACTTGGAAGATGTGTTCCTCTTATAGAGCAAAGGTGCACTAAGAAAGAAAATAGGAAAATTCTTTCACTAAAAGAAGAAAAAGGGAAAAATAGTTTAAAGAAAAATCACAAAAATGCTTTACAAAATACACAAAAAAACAGTAAAAAAAATTCTGCTACCGCAGCATCTGTCACCAAATATGAATACACACAAAAGTTTACAATCATAAAACCCAACGTAACCACTAAGACAAAATCGCGGAAAACACCTATCATACCGAAACTAAACACCGCTTCAAAAACGACCACAACAACACTCGCCTTCACATTCAAACCTACCTACCCATAAAGTACATACTCAAAACTATGGTAACCAGCAGTTGGTCATGTCTAATTAAAAAAATCTGATTCGATTATACACCAACAAAACCCCAAATTAGCCACTAATATAACATAAAATCACAAAAAATAGCTTTACAAAATACGCAAAAAAAAAACATTAAAAAAATTTCAGCTACCGCAGCATTTGTCACCAGGTTTTAATACACACAAAATGTTTACAAAAAAACCGATGATAACCACCAAAACAAAATTGCGGGAATCATCTATCATACTTAAACTAAACACTGCTGAAAAAAATCGGCTCCAACAGCACTCACCTTCAAATTCAAATACACTCTAAAGTACAAGCTCAAAAATATAGTAACCAGCAGTTGGTCATGTCAAATTAAAAAAAATCTGATTCGATTATACACCAACACGCATACGAAACCCCAAATTATCCACTAATATAACATAAAATCACAAAAAATAGCTTTACAAAATACGCAAAAAAAAACATTAAAAAAATTTCAGCTACCGCAGCATTTGACACCAGTTTTGAATACACACAAAGGTTCACAAAAAAACCGATGATAACCACTAAGACAAAGTCGCGGGAAACATCTATCATACTTAAACAAAACACTGCTGAAAAATAAAACAACAGCACTTGCCTTCAAATTCAAATACACTCTAACGTACAAGCTCAAAACTATGGTAACTACAGTTGGTCATATCAAAATAAAAAAAAAGAACTCAAATATCCACGCGGACGAAGTCGCGGGCAACAGCTAGTGTCGTATAATATGCATATGCGTGCCTTAGTATGCAGTAATCGAACTATATAGAATAACTAGCATTGCTCGGGTAGAGTCTTTAAATTAAATTTGATTATTCTAGATCATTCCAGAATGTTAAAGAACATTCAAGGTTTAAGAGCGTTATAGAACGTTTATGAGCATTATATTCTCTGAAAACTATGGCAAAGCTTAGAATTTTTTGAAAAATATTTACGTGATTGAAAAGGATAAAATAAAAATAGGTAAATAAATAAATATTTTTGACAATCCACACAACTATTTGGCCCTTAAAATGATTTATACGTTTCACCTTATTGTGCATTTTAGAGTAAAAGCTATTTTACTGTGATTCGTTTCTTTACGCATGAAATTAAAAGAAATAAAAAACTTATATTATTTGCCATCATCTGAGAGGCTATAGTGGTTTCAGACCTAAATAAACACAGGCAAGATGAAATAAAAATATACAAGGCAGGCTTTTTATTCAATTGTTTTTATCCCGAAAAACGGAAACTTCTTCTGGAAAGTTTGCGGTTTTTGTATGAAAAACGATAGTAATCATTGTTTTACTAATTTTCCTGTATTGGTCTATCAACAACTATGTTAATTATGACTGTACTATATTTTTTTTTTTTGTTGACATGTAAAATTTTTTATTTTTTTTCTGTTTATATTTACATATTTTTGGATTGTCGTTTACATTGACATTATTTTAGTGCCATCTCCATATTGGTGCACCGACATTGGTAAAACATGTTTGTACCACACATATTTGTTCACCATCTTCACTATAACACATGTTTATGCAAATAAATAATCTTTATCTTTATCTTTAACAATGGTCAACTAATATGCTTAGTCTGACTGGCCTCTCAGCTCAGTTGGTAGTAGCTCTGCCTTCTGCGCCGTAGGTCGTGGGTTCTATCCCGACCGATATCGATGACTGACCCAGACAGAGAGCTGTCTGGGTGTTATATTGTATTCTACCTCTAAATAGGTATGTAGATACAAAAAAGTATGCTAGGTATATGGTTCTCATAGTACAAGCTCTGCTTAGGTAGGGGCTAGTTAACTAAATACACTAGTTTTCGCCTGGCAGGTTTCTGCAGTGTGTATCAAGATGAGCTGTCGGCGATTTTTCGTGCATTGGATATTATTGATAAGTTGAAACACAGTATCTTTAGCATTGCAAGCGACTCAAGGTCTGCATTGGAGGCAATCAGTGACCCAAGTACGGTACACCCTTTGGCAGTCGACATAAGGGCAAGGATTCATAACTTAAACGGACAGGGCAAAGGAGTCTCTCTACACTGGGTTAAGGCTCACTGCGGAATACCTGGCAATGAGAGGGCGGATGAGCTGGCCAAGCATGCAGCACTTAATAACCGACAGCTACCCAGGTATGACAGGTTTCCTCTGTCCTTCGCTAAGCACTCCACCAGGAGCAGTTCTTTGAAGGCATGGCAGTACAGCTACGAGACGGCCACTGCGGGTTCTACAACAAGGTTATTTTTCAAGAATGTCAATGTGGCTTATAAAATTTTAAATCAACTTAATATTAGTAACTTTATTGTACAGATTTTGACAGGACACGGGGGGTTTAATTTTTATTTGCACAAGTTTAAGCTCAAGGATTCTCCATTGTGCTCTTGTGGGGAGGATGTCTCTCAAACTGTGCAGCATGTACTAGTAGAGTGCATAAAGTTTCAAAGGTTGAGGTATGACTGTGAGAGTGCAATGGAGACTGACATTAGATTAGATAGTTTACATGTAATTCTTACCGATGATGATTGCAGACCGTTGTTTCTCAATTTTGCGAGGACCGTTCTTCGCATAATTGGGAAGGAGAATGGGTCAATTGTTGAGAAGTGATGCCTTGGTCTTATTGATTGAGAGACGTTTCCTGTGGGTGATTGTTATTGTGGGGAGGCGAACGGGGAGATGTTGTTTTTATTTTTGGTAAATAATACGTAATCACAACAATAATAAAAGATAATACTTGCCAGAATAACATTTCTTCTTCCGCTTTTGACACTTGACAGTGACTCTGACGAATCTGACGTTGACGGTTATGACAGGCACAATAAAGTAACCTATTCTACCTTTGTCAAACGAGCATTGTTTTTAATTTGTCTCTTTCATGGAGCGTCCTTATTTTATTTTAATTATGATTATTGTTATTATTTGTAATTATGCATGAATTTATTTTGTAACTGGATTTATACTAAGATGCCTGTAATTCATTTATTTGAAATTATGAACGTAATGAATTGTAATATTGTTAATACTTATGTTTTTATTTTAATTTTATTTTTATTTGTAATGTTATGATAATTTTTATTTGTAACTTATTTATGATGTATTTATTAATAGCGCAATGCTGATTTATGCTGAATGATAAAATTGATAGATAGGTATTAATTTTAGTAATAAAGTAGTTTTATGTTGTTTTTATTACCTACCCTACCCTGCCTTTAAAATAAATAACTAAAGAGCTAGTGATGGGGCGAAATTGAAGTAATGAAATTGAATTAATGAAATTGAATTTAATTATCACTTATAATATTTTTAATGATTAAAGATTTACCTATTATTTAGATAATAATAGATATAGATCAAATGTTGTTGCATTATAATAGCAACAGGTTATTTTAAGTTAGTGCCATTTCGAGATGGCAATTAAAAAAAAAAAAAAAAAAAAAAAAAAAAAAAAAAATACTATCTAGCTCCTAACTAAGCAGAGCTGTTACTATGTGAACCAGATAGCTGATATAATACTTATATCATGGCTACTTAAATGCATTTTTTTGTAAATATTATGCTTTGAATACAATATAACACCTAGACAGAGAACAAACATCAGTGCCACACAAATATTTGTTGTCGGTAGGGATCGAACCCACGACCTACGTCGCTGAAAGCAGAGCTACTACCAACTGAACTTAGAGGGCAGTTAAAATCATCAAAAAAAAAATTATCAGTTCTTCTTCTTATCGTGTCATTGATTCTTTTGAACCAAGTGTGGTGAAAGGATATTAGTTAATAGTATTAGTTATTTATCAGTGATTCCCTATTTACACTTATTAAATAATCACGCAACCTACGTTATAAAGAGCCAAGTAATTTATTTCTTTTACCAAATTATTTGTAAACGTCTCATTGCCCACTAGCAGTCACCCACTTGTACTGAACGTTGACACCGCCTGTCGTACAGTGTAAACTAACGAAAGAGTTGCTCTGATTGATGTGCCGATTCAAATGTAATCGAAAAAGTTAGATAGAGTTGGAAACAGTTCAACATGTAGCCTTTGGACGTGCACCCGGCTACCTGGCTAAGTCAAAGGTACTTATAGGCATATTATAGTTCGGCCGTTCAGAGAATGCGTTTGACAGTTTGATCAGTTATTCACAGTTAGTCACATAGTTAGTACAGCACTACAAATATAAAGCGCTGACATAACCTTGTAATAGCGCAGTATAGATTTAGAAAAATATTGTATAACAAGTTATTTGACACTCAGTTTGGCACAAAATTATAAAATTCATTGATTATTGATATAATAATGTTGTTTTAATGCTCATCAATTGTTAAAACGGTAAACAACCAGCAAAAATATTTTTATCGTAACTGCAACGCCATTACAAAGTTACGTCGTCAGTTCAATCGCGACATGTCAGGAACGCATTCTCTGAACGGCCGAATTATAGCTGTCTTAGTTTTTTTTTTTTTTTTTTTTAATTCAGCGCGGTCTGTCCCACTGCTGGGCAAAAGCCTCCTCCCGTTCCTTCCACTCATCTCGCTCTTGACACAAACTCGGCCACTCCCTGCAGAACGCGTCCAGGTCATCCCGCCAACGCTTCCTGGGTCTGCCTCGGCGGCGATTTCCATCTGCAGGGACCCACTCTGTGCTGGCTTTGGCCCATCTTTCGGGTTTCATACGGCAGATGTGACCTGCCCAGTCCCACTTTAACTTGGCAGCCTTAGCGTCCACATCAGCGATCCCGGTTTTTGAGCGTAGCCAGGTGTTACGGATCCTGTCAATTCTCTTGACTCCCAAAATAATAAATATTGTGGAAAATTAAAACAGCACTTCTAGCCCCAAATTAAGCAGAGCTTGTAATATGGGAACCAGGTCCCTGTTTAATAAACCTAACAATCCGACGAGTCTGACATTTATGTCAAAAAGTTCGTCAATTTTTCTGTTTAATAAAACCGACAGGCGACAATTTATTGTTCATAGTGGAAAATTTACAATCATGTCAGATTGTCGCGACAATCTAAAACTCTGAAACAACGTCGTACAAAATCAAAATCTAAAGTGTATTTATTCAGTTGGATTGCAAGAATCACTTTGAAACGTCTTAAAGCTATGTGAGTCTAGGAACGTCGGTACGACGTTGTTACGACCGTTAGAAGTCGGTGGATGGAACTGTTGTGTGCACCTCGAACTGACACAAAAATTACATAATTTTATTAAATTATGATAAAAAACACAGGTCGTCAGAAAATTTTAGCCAAAGTCAAAGAACATTTTATTGCTTGAAATACAAATTGAAGAGATGTGTAATTATAATAGGTGTTTAATTACAAAGTATTAATCAAGTCATAAAAATATATAAATAAATTAAGAAAAATAAAAAGAATAATATGTATTACATAATGTAAAAAGATATTAGTAAAAAAATCTGTAAATAGTTGAACCGTGTACACGTGAAAAGGCTTAGTTTCCGTTCGAAAGCCGTTTAGAGAAATGTGATTTTAAGTGAATGTAAGTAGATAGAACCATGTGTCCCTATCGCTAGATCTATCTTGTGCCAGAAACCGAATGAAAAATGGCTGAGGTATTTTATTGGCAAGGAATCTTATGTCTTACTTTTTTATGGACGCAGGGCTTTTTTGGGCACTAAACGTACGTGACCTACGAAACAATGCTTTGTTGTAGGTAAGTGACGGGCACTACTTAACATCAGGTGGGCTTGTTCCACGAGGAAGTCGTATTAAAATAAAATAATAAAAGCCATAAAATTTTATCGTGTCATTGGTGTCATGTTACTTTTTATCATTTTATCTTTTACCCAAAATGCTGTAAGGAATACGTAAAAACCAGTGAAGTGGGAAACACGCGTATCTTGGTAATTTGATCTTTTTGAATTCTAACGCTCGTATGTTCAGTCAAAATAAAGCGTGTCTCTCAAGCTCTCTCATTATTGCCTCCTCTGTATTTTTAACAAATATCACAAGTCAAGTCTAAAAAACTTGAGAAACTGACTTCATTGCAAAACTACTGAACCGATTTTGATATTTTTTGACCAATCTGAAAGAAGGCTTTCAAATTAAATCAAATCAAAAATGAATTTATTCAGATAAAAGTCAATTTTTCTAATTAGTTCATAAATGACGACGTTATGCGATATAACAAACATTAAAAAAATACAACCGAATTGAGAACCTTCTCCTTCTTTATTTGTGGTCAATTAAAAGATTACAAAGTCATCGATTGGGGATGCATCATTATGACACTTCTTCGCATCACCCTGAAGCGTGCATGTCAATAAATGTGGTATGTAAGGTTGAGTAAAAGCTAAGAATACGAGACTGGAACACGCAGCAGAAAGTTCCTTGAAAGGCGTGTATGCCTTCAGGCGATTACCTCATACAAATGTGCCTTAACTCGTGTTAGGGATAATAACATGTTTGGAAACCTTACAATTTCACTTTCAACATGTTTTTCATATTGCAGTATTAATTTGGAAGTCTTTTTTAATTTTTTCTAGAGACCGCCCGCGGCTCAACCTGCGTGGTACTCGTAGTTATTACCTGTAGGCCTACCATGAGCTCTGTCTGGCTCTGTCTCTGGTTTTGAGTCTGTGTGAGTGTTCACCAGTGCATTATACTGTGTTTGAGATGTTTTGACGTACGATTTATTTAGTCAACACTTACACAGGCGTAAAACCAGAACCAGAGACATAGCCAGACAGAGCTCATGGTAGGCCTACTGTTCCTGTTTTGTTTTTGGGAAAATTAAAAAGTCATAGAAAAAAAAGTAAGAAAAATACATTTATTTGACATAGATAGGTATAGACGTTAACAATAGGTAATCGTAGGTGAAATCTTATACAATCTTCTATATATATATATATTTAGGATCTCGGAAACTGCGCCAACAATTTTCACGAAATTTAGTATACAGAGGTTTTCGGGGGCGATAAATCGATCTAGCTAGGATTCATTTTTAGAAAATGATTATTTATTCCTGAGTTCAATAATTAAACATAAATTGAATATGTGACTGCTCCTGCCATCTATTGACGATTGTGAGCAACTAACAAGATACAAGATACAAGATTTATTTGTAAAAAACTTATTTTACACGTCATTAAGTACACAATATAGAGGTACATACTACATACACTACTTACTATAAGTAAGCATTTAAATTCTAAATTATTATTTGAATTATACAAAATTTAATAGGATTACATTAAATTTTTAACTGCAAGCATATCCAGCAAATGGCATTGTTCAGTAAGAATAAGCCAATAAAAATAACTCTAATGATTTCAAATTATCAATAAAAAATACCGAGCGAAGCTCGTACACCAACTTGCTAGTATTATATTATATGCCAAATAGGCTGAACAATGTCGTCAGTCCATCGGGGGGGCTAACAGAGCATGGTGAAACATACATAGCATAGGTTACAAACAGAAAGGTCAAAACTTCCACATGTAAAATAGTATAATGCGTCAAACAACCCTTTTCCGTATAATATCCGTCAGCATCCCTTAGCCAACCCCCTATTTGTCTAAGCCACGTAACATCCCTTGGGGTTAACCCTATTCGTCTGATTTCTTCAACCCCTAACAGGAAGAGTTATTTTATTCCCTGTTAAGGTGTCTTGTAAGAGAAATGTATGTTTCATGTCTTTTTATATAAAAATATTAAAAAAAACGGTTAAGGCCCGCCTGTATGCCTACCATGAGCTCTGTCTGGCTCTGTCTCTGGTTCTGGTTTTGAGTCTGTGTGAATAAACTAAATAAATCCTACGTCAAAAAGTCACACACACAGTATAATGCACTGGTGAGCACTCACACAGGCTCAAAACCAGAGCCAGAGACAGAGACAGACAGAGGGCATGGTAGCCCTACTGATGGAAAATTTATTTTATTTTATTTATTTTACTGTTCGTAAAAAAGGGGAAAAAGACACATCATCTAAATGAATTACCTACTTTAACCAAAAAATTCACTAATACAACTGTTTACAACCCTCATAGGTCAGTTGGTACAAAACTATGCCTCTAGCGCTAGGGGCGTGGGTTCGATCCTCACTGAGAATACATATTTGTGTGGTGTTTATTTTCCTGGAATTATATCCTACTACTATTATAAACGTGAAAGTTTGTAAGTATGGATGGATGGTTGGATGTTTGTTACTCCTTCACGTAAAAACTTAAGTTAGCTTTAAGCAAAGGTCGTCTGGAAAAAATCGCCCCGAGTGATAAGACCGCCCATTGCAGGACAATCTATTATTTTCTTTAATGTACTAGTTTTAAAGTTACTCTAAGTTGTCCGCAGTAAAGTTTTTATTTATTTATTTATAGGCTACAATTTATAAAGATATTGTAACTGAGAACGGATGTAAGTAACAGGAACGGGGCGAGTGAAGCCGCGGGTGGCCACTAGTTAGCTATATAACTGGGTTCCCATAGAACAAGCATAGAACCTTTACAACAAAATAAAGTTAGTGAAGTCGTCGTTAAGTTTATTGGCCGTGACAATTACCGCCGTATTTTAGGACATTTTCCGTATTTTTCTTAAGGTCTCTCAAAGAGTCAAATTGGTGAAGTTGAGAGAGGCCACAATCTCATTGAAAAATAATTTACACTTACAATTTCAAATTAGAAGACGTAGAAGAATAACTTATTTAACGTAGCGTCCTAAATTTAAGATCTTAGCTCTTGTCGGGGTTTTTCTCCAGTTGAGCCTTTGGAATGCAGCCTCCTTGACTTCCTTATACGACATGAAAGCGACCTTTTCTTTTATCTGGCTCACGAAACTTATTCTTGGCCTTACATGTGTCAGGTCTTAGGCCCGTATTCTGAAACAGTGCTTAGGTCTGAGTCGAGCCTCAAGCACAGATTTTTGACACTTTTCAATGGAGAACTGTCATAAAATCTATGCTTGAGGCTCGACTCAGACTCAAGCGCTGTTTCGGAATACGGGCCTTAGATTATCTTCTGAGATATTACTAATAAATTTTTTATGGCATGCGGTTTTTTTTTAAGTTTTAATAGGTTGACAATGCGCTTGTGGTGGCTCTGGTATTGCAGGCGTCCCTAAGCTACGGTAACCGCTTCCCATCAGGCAGGCTGTATGCTTGTTTGTCTACTTTGAGTTATAAAAAAAAATCGGTTGTCTGTAAAATCGGTTTACTGATGATAGTTGAACGTGCCAACGTCATCCAGCTGTCCACGCGGACGCATCGCTCACTCAAGTAGGAGAGAGACAGATGTCGAACGCTGCCGAAAGCGGAGGCCGTGCGTGCCTCTTTGTCGCTCGTTCCGCGCTCTCACTTGCACTTCAAGCCTTAAATGGAACACCTCAGAGCGAGGTAACGCCGCATGACGTCATGTTTTTTCGTGCGTGCAGCCGGCTCCATCGAATTATAAGACGTTGTCACGTCAAAAAGCTATGGTCACAAGTGTTATTGAGTACCCATGAGATATTCTTGAGTGATGTTCTAGAATAAAGGCGAGATACTTATACTTGAGTATTCTCAAAGTTATTGAAGTACCTCCTTTGAATAAAACAAGAATAATTGACTCAATTGGATTTTTATTGAAAAAGATTGAGTGATTTCGTCATAGCTTATTAGACTAAAGAGTCTTTTATATTCCTACTTTATGTATTCCCCTTAGTGGAAAAACCAGCCCATTCAATTGAAATTCTTCTTAGAACTTGCAATAGTGACGCCCCTCTTGACTGAACGGGTAAATTGAAGAACTAAAATGACACGTAGAACCTCTACGCCGTAGCATAATTCATTCGTAGCCAGACGTAGCACGCAGGCAGCGCCATCTATTAGACTTTTTATGCAGCACATGGCTGTGCGGCAAGGTTCAGAACAGCGTTCTCTAGTGGGATATCGCAAGACTAAAATGAAACGCACTGAAATAATTTTACAATTTCGTTTTGCGCTCAGACGATAGGTGGCGCTTTTATAAATCAAAAGAATAATAATTGAAAGTCATTCCACTAAACTTATTGTCTTACGAATTATCCTTGTGATTGACGAAGTTTTTCAAATAAATAATTATTACTCATTTTCTACTACTACTGTTGCTTGTTCTTAAATAATTGTCCCGATATCGGCTCCACTCCACAGTTAGTAGGCTCGTATAGAACGCTTTAATCTGCGCTTTGATCAGGAGCATCGACGTTAAGCTCTAATTAGGTAATTCGTGTAATTACTACCTTCCTGTAATCTAGAGAAACAACAAACAGTATAATGCAAAAGGCGTGGTGCTACTGACAGCGGACACCCGATTTTCAAAACTAACATGGCTTATCATGTTAGTTTTGAAAATCGGGTGTCGGGGGTATACGTTTTACAAATGCATTTCAATTAAAAAAATATAAATAATAACTATAATGTAGTCACAATCAAGTCAAATTGGTTTTTAAGTTTTTAGCATTGTTTTTGGTCCTGCAACCTTTTTTAAGGGGTTTTTATTCAATTCAATTTCAATAGGATATATTCATAAAAGTTGAATACTATACAATTTTTCAAACCATTAGTGATTTAATAGAAGCCTTTTTTTCTTGTAATTCAATTCAATATTTATTTTCAGAAAAGATCCAATTTGTTGGTAGCTCACAGAAATAAAATCTTAAATATCTAATGTTTATGTGGACGTGAAACCCAATTCTCTGTTCTCAAAAACTCACATTTGAGTTAACACACTCTTAATTGGTAAAATAAACTATCTTGAGACAACTCGTGGCTTATTGAACTCTGCCCGTATACAGTTTGCACGTGGTATGGAAACTGACTGTCAAATCACCCACAAAAGAATAAAAAAATAACCAACCCAACCCTGAAATAGGACACCGCTGCAGCCGAGGAAATGACATTATGGAACAAATGCAAAGACAATAAGCAAGACTAACATTACATCTGTTATATAAAAAAAGCAGCCAAGTGCGAGTCGGACTCGCCCATGAAGGGTTCCGTAGCAGGAAGTAACATAATATAAAAGTTGTTTAGTTCGTCGAAAGGTAAACGGTTAACGATTAATAACGTATGAAAAACAATTACTTACTAGATCTCGTTCAAACCAATTTTCGGTGGAAGTTTGTATGGTAATGTATATCATATATTTTTCTTTTTTTTAGCATTCTCTTATTTTAGAAGTTACAGCGCAGTGCCATAAGAAAATGTTATTTTTACAATAACTTCACAAGGTCTATCACCATACACAAGTATCCATTACTTAAAAAAATGAGTAATTCAAACTCAAACTCGAAGCTTTCTTTTTAACTGGGTGTACAATAACATGCTGTACAATAACTGGACGTACATTAACCGGACCCTTATACCTTTGACGTAACTTAGGGCCTGCGCACACCTAGTTCGCTGGCGGTAACGATCAGTGAAACGCTGTCAAATATCGCTGTCAGATTTGAGATTTGACAGCGATATTTGACAGCGTTTCACTGATCGCTACCGCCAGTGAACTAGGTGTGCGCAGGCCTTAAGTGTTCTTCAAGTCTCTATGGTATAGATAAATGAATTGAGATGATGATGAGTGTAGTACTACCTACACATAACCAACGTAAATATTATACCGGAATGTTTACTGGCACTAATTGATTTTCATCCATTTGATCTTCCTCTTTCATTTTTGATGCGGTTTGTGTTTCATCCGATCGCGGCCGATGATGTTTATTCTAGGCTTAATTAGCGGCTCGTAATGAGAATATTATTGATTTTCTGTTCCGTGGTATATTAAACGGTGAAGGAAAACACCGTGCGGAAATCAGAGCTCTAGCAGTGGGATGTAAAATATTCTGTTGTCACATTTATTTGACAGCGCTTAAGAATTAATTGCTTTTAAAGTAATTGTTTCAGTTTGAAAGAAAGAGTTTATCATTAACAGTTGTCAAATTAATTTAGGGCTCTTTCTTCTGCGAAGTATTCGTCAAATATAAAACTTCAGTCTTTGTCTTTGATAAAAGAAAAAGACTGACTTTGCAAAAGAAGCATAAATATAGACAACTAGCTGTCACCCGCGACTTCGTCCGCGTGGTTAGTATAAAGTCATAGTTTGAGTTCGTTTAAAAGAAACTATTTTATGGTGGAAAGCGGACAACTATTGATATGTTTTCACTGTTTTTTGTGTATTTTTTGAGAGTTATTTTTCGTGAATTTGCCTTAGTGGCTAAGTTGGGTTATGTATGCGTTGGTTTTACATGACCAAGTGCTGGTTACCTTAGTTTTGAGTTTGCATTCAAAACTATATAAAGTGTGTTCGAAAGATGGTAAATGCTGTTGTAGCCGATTTTTTTCAGCTGTGTTTAGTTTTGGTATGATAGGTGCTTCCCGCGATTTTGTCTTAGTGGTTATCATGGGGTTTTTCGTAAACCTTTGTGTGTATTCAAACCTGGTGACACATGCTGCGGTAGCAGAATTTTTTAAATGTTTTTTTTTGCGTATTTTGTAAAGCTCGTTTTCGTGATTTGTTTTAGTGGCTAATTTGGGCTATCGTATTCGTTAGTGTATGATCGAATCTGGTTTTTTTAGTTTGACATGATCAAATGCAAGTTACCATAGTTTTGAGCTTGTACTTTAGAGTGTATTTGAATTTGAAGGCGAGTTCTGTTGTAGCTGTTTTTTTTCAGCGGTGTTTAGTTTAAGTATGATAGATGATTTCCGCAATTTTGTCTTGGTGGTTATCATCGGTTTTTTTGTAAACATTTGTGTGTATTAAAACCTGGTGACAGATGCTGCGGTAGCTGAAATTTTTTTAATGTTTTTTTTTGCGTATTTTGTAAAGCTCGTTTTCGTGATTTGTTTTAGTGGCTAATTTGGGCTATCGTATTCGTTAGTGTATGATCGAATCTGGTTTTTTTAGTTTGACATGATCAAATGCAAGTTACCATAGTTTTGAGCTTGTACTTTAGAGTGTATTTGAATTTGAAGGCGAGTTCTGTTGTAGCTGTTTTTTTTCAGCGGTGTTTAGTTTAAGTATGATAGATGATTTCCGCAATTTTGTCTTGGTGGTTATCATCAGTTTTTTGTAAACATTTGTGTGTATTAAAACCTGGTGACAAATGCTGCGGTAGCTGAAAATTTTTTAATGTTTTTTTTTGCGTATTTTGTAAAGCTATTTTTTGTGATTTTATGTTATATTAGTGGCTAATTTGGGGTTTCGTATGCGTGTTGGTGTATAATCGAATCAATTTTTTTAATTTGACGTGACCAACTGTTGGTTACCATAGTTTTGAGCATGTACTTTAGAGTTTATTTGAATTTGAAGGCGAGTGCTGTTGTAGCCGATTTTTTTCAGCGGTGTTTAGCTTAAGTATGATAGATGATTCCCGCAATTTTGTCTAAGTGATTATCATTGTTTTTTTTGTAAACCTTTGTGTGTATTCAAACCTGGTGACAGATGCTGCGGTAGCTGAAAATGTTTTAATGGTTTTTTTTGCGTATTTTGTAAAGCAATTTTTTGTGATTTCATGTTGTATTAGTGGCTAATTTAGGGTTTCGTATACGTGTTGGTGTATAATCGAAACAGATTTTTTAATTTGACATGACCAGCTGGTTACCATAGTTTTGAGCATGTTCTTTAGCCATTTTTTGAAGCGGTGCGGTGTTTAGTTTCGGTATGATAGGTGTTTTCCGCGATTTTGTCTTAGTGGTTACGGTGGGGTTTATGTAAACTTTTGTGTGCATTCAAATTTGGTGACAGAAGCTGCGGTAGCAGATTTTTTTTTACTGTTTTTTTGCGTATTTTGTAAAGCAATTTTTTGTGATTTTTCTTTAAACCAGTTTTCCTTTTTTTCTCCTCTTCGGGAAAAAAATTTTCAATTTCCTTTCTTACTGCACCTCTACACTATAAGAGGAACATGCCCTCCAAGTTTCATGCTTCTAGGACTAACAGTTTAGGCTGGGCCAACTGTTAAAAATACCAACAATTTAATAGAAAATACCAATTTTTGATTTTGTCATCAAAACTTTCATATTTTACAAACTTTAAACACGAACCACTGTACTTTGGGCACGTACCTTATGTATGAACTGGACATGCCTCAGTCAAGCTTCTACTGTCAAGCTTTGTATAAAATTATCAAAAATCTCGGAATCCCAACCGTGCCAAAAGCAATTTAAAACAAATTTTACATTTTATTTGAAAGCTTCAAACTCCAAACTACATTTAAGTTTCAAACCTCGTAAAATGCAGTTCAGCCGACTTCAATGAGCTAACTTTGAACACACATTGTTTACTTTGTTTGAGAAAACTATTTGATATAGGCAATGTTGGACGCACTGTACTTCTGGCATTATTCTTGGAGCTGCACTTCTGGCATTATTCTTGGAGCTGCACTTCTGCCATTATTCTTGGTTTTGATCTGTGGCAATATTTTTAGAGCTATACTTATAGCAATATTCTTGGTATTTTCTTGGAGCTGCACTTCTGGCAATATCCTAGTATCTGGTGTTATTCTGGTAACCGCTTTCCATCAGGTAGGCCGTATGCTTGTTTGTTAACTTACTTAGTTGTTTAAAATAATAATAATATTCTACAGACAGCGGCAAAATTATATGAAAATTTCAACACTATTTTTCTGAACAACGGGATTTTTACCATGATTTGTGAAAATGTCTATACATATACCTGCTTATTACTACTTGGTTATTTTGGCAACGTCCACTTATTTAACTAATCTGCCAATATTATGTGATATGTTATGTGTAGATAATAATATGTGATAATAATATGTTTACCGCAAAATGTTTGGTGCACAATAAAGTTTATATTCTATTCTATTCTATTCTGCAAGCAAACGCGTTACTTAGTAAATTACGTTTTCTTTAAAAATATGGAGTGAAGATTTGCAGAGTTATCACATCAATCTTTTTTAAATTCCATTTTACTTTTTGAAGGACTCGCTAAAGCGTTTAAACCTGTAGGCTTAGCACAAGCTCTGTCTGGCTCGGTTTCTGGCTCTGGTTTTGAGTCTGGTGAGTGTACCAGTGTACCTGTGTGCGTGACGTTTCGACGTAGGACCTAAATAGCAACACTCGAGCAGACTCAAAACCAGTCCCAGACAGAGCTTGTGTTAGAGCTTCTGTTGGGCTGAAGTATATTTTTAATGATTTGAACGAGGTAGGAGACAATGACTCCGCTCAATCACGTGAAGTGCGAACGGAGAGCAATTAAAGCTTCGAAATTATACGCACGCATGCTTCCTCTTTTGTACTTTATTATTACTTTGTACGTTACGTTTTTACGTTTGTTCTCTGTCTGGGTGTTATATATATTGTATTCTAAGTATGTATTTACAAAAAAAAGAAAAAAAATGTATTCAGCTATCTGGTTCCCATATTACAAGCTCTGCTTAGTTTGGGGCTGGGTAGTGTTGTGTGAGTTGTCCACAATATTTATTTATTTTATATTATTGCTGTCAAATTTGACAGTGTTTCACTGATCGCCGACGCCAGCGGCCTAGGTGTGCGCAGGCCTTGAAGCGTATAGCGCGTGCTGTCTTCGAAACTTTTGATTTTGTAAAGCCTACGTCTCACTAAGTGAAGTGGCACCACACTGGAACTTCATTTCACAAAAAAACAGTAGGAACCAAGCAGTAGTTCATTGCCTGTTCAAAAGCTTGGTTGCGTGGAACTGGCACCTAGACTCACCGAGCTTTAAGACGTTTCAAAGTGATCCTTGTGATACTTCTGAATAAATAGATATTTAAATTCAAAGGTAACATACGCACATGACAAGGGAGGCTGAAGGAAAATGAAGAAGGCCCGGTAGTGCGTGATACCAGGCTGGGATAATGATGATGATGTTTTTTCGGTTTTCGGCTCCTAAGCGAAGCCTTTTAAACAATTTAAAAAATGACAAAACCTTATGGTTTTCCTCACAAAATCTATGATACCGTCTGTTTTAAAAGCTGCTTATTTTAAACAAGTTCGGGCAGATTTTTCTATCTACGGAATAACGCTATTCGTCGAATTTAAAATGTCAATTCTTGTTTTTCACGTTTTTGACAAATCTAAAACAGAGATAGATATATTTTTATCTAACAACACTTATCTTTAGATGGAAAAATTTATCCCATCTACGATGAGTATTAAAAATTCTCTACATTAAAGGCTGTGTGTGTTTTTTTGACGTGACAACGACTCATAATTCGATGGGGCCAGCTGCACGCTTGAAAAAACATTACGTCATGCGGCGTTACCTCACTCTGAGGCGTTCCATTTAAGGCTTGAAGTGCGGAACGAGCGACAAAGAGTCACGCACAGCCTCCGCGTTCGGCAGCGTTCGACATCTGTCTCTCTCCTACTTGAGTGAGCGATGCGTCCGCGTGGACAGCTGTATGACGTTGTCACTTTCAACTTTCGTCAGCAAACCGACTTTACAGACAATCGTTTTTTGACAAATAAAATAAAGAATGCTACACTATGTGGTCGCAGCCTGATTAAACGACCCTCCTTAAAAATCACTTGAACATACGTTATATAATACATGTAGGTATGTATAACTTTTCAGTAGCTTTTGTTCAGGATTTTCGCTGAAAATCTCCTTTTCAATAGATTTTTATAGAGGTTTGCTTTCTGCGTTGAGGTTGTGGGTTCAATCCTTACAAAAGACGTGAATATTTGAAGAGTTTTTGAATCAAAACACAAATTGTAATCTAAACTATATTTATTTAAGTTTTGTCACAAGTATCTCTTTGAAACTTCCCAAAGCTAGGTGAGTCTAGGTGCCAGTTCCACACGATTCGAACGTTTTCACACGGTGTTTTCCTTCATCGTTATAAAGCATTGTGCATAATATACATTTTTCTAGCACAAAAAACTCATTCAAATCAAATCAAATCAAAAGTGTATTTATTCAGTAGGATTGCAAGAATCACTTCGAACAACCTGCAGGCCAATCATGTAACTTTTGTTGCAGTGGTTTCAATCAAAATCTTATTGAACCTGTCAATTTTCGAACTAATACGTGATAGCAATTTTAATAAGATTTTGATTGAAACCATTGCAACAAAAGTTACATGATCGGCTTGCTGATTACAACCCGAAGGTCAAGATTTGAACCTGAAGGTCAACCCTTCAGAAGGTTATTCCCACTAGTTCAGCGGGACTCTATCTATAGGTTTGTATAGACGGCCACTTGCGTCCAGTGCGTAGGCCGTGCGTCAGTGTCAGTTGTCAAGCTCTACAAAAGAATGAACAAGCGGTACTAGAGGCAAAACAAATACAGCCATACTTATAAACGCAATTTAAATTTGATCATTGCTTAAAATTATGCCTGTCACTGTTTATCATTACCCAGTGGTAAGAGATGGCAATAGTTTGAGCACTGTTTATCTTTTGCCATAGTTTTATGAGTAAGGCCATTAGTTTTATTCTGTTATTTTTTTAGGGCTGATTTTTTCATCTATAAAGTATGGATATCCGTCAAAGAAATTATGAACAAAAAAAAAAAATTATGATCGAATTTCTATGGGACCAATTAAGATGAACCTCCAGATTAAAAAAAATCAGAAATACTAAGAAAATCTAATGTATTAAGATTTCTAGCTTACTTAATATTTGTTTTTAAGGTTGCCTGGAAGAAATCGCTTTCAGCAATAAGGCCGCCCATTGTACTTTGTTTAATTACGCTGTTACTGTGAATTATCCTTGTATATTATAAAAAAGTATTATCTATCTATTTATCTTACTTAGTCATGTTTTTGTTTGCTTGAAAATGCCGGAAGCTCTGACAATCAGAAGTCCCTTCTTGGCAACTCACACCAAACACGAGTAAACAGTTATTTGTGTGAAAATATGGAACATTTTCCTAATTTTCATATGAAAGATGAACTTTATCGCTTTCATTTATTTTTCTACGGGATTTTCTTGGTCTTGGTGTATAATTTTGCTAGTATTTTATTCAATACTAGCGGTCGCCCGCGGCTTAAGCTACCTCCCCACCAATTTTCAGCCAAATCGGTTCAGCTGTTCTTGAGTAATAAATAGTCGAACACAATATAGATTGAAAACGAATCCATCCCGCGAGAACCATACATTTTACCGGGATAAAAAGTAGCCTATTACGGAGCCGTTATAAAGCGTCCGACATTATGAATAAAATCCTATGAGCTAACAACAGCGTCGCATTTAAAAAAGCAGCCAAGTGCGAGTCGGACTCGCCCATGAAGGGTTCCGTAGCACGACGAACTACAAGAACCTTTATATATGTTATTTGATGTAACATAATAAGGTTCTTGTAGTTCGTCGAAAGGTAAATTGCGGTTTACGGTTTATGACGTATAAAAAAAAAACTGCTGACTAGATCTCGTTCAAACCAAATATCGTTGGAAGTTTACATAGTAATGTACAACATATATTTTTTTTTGTATTATCATTCTCTTACTTTAGAAATTAGAGGGGGGGGGACCAACTTTTTTCCACTTTGGAAGTGTCTCTCGCGCAAACTATTCAGTTTAGAAAAAAACGATATTAGAAACCTCAACATCATTTTTGAAGACCTATTCATAGATACCCCACACGTATGGGTTCGATCAAAAAAAAAATTTTGAGTTTCAGTTTCAAGTATGGGGACCCCCGAAATTTATAGTTTTATTTTTATTTTTATGTAAAAATCTTAATGCGGTTCACAGAATACATCTACTCGCCAAGTTTCATCAGTCTAGCTCTTACGGTTTCGGAGAAAAATGGCTGTGACATACGGACGGACAGACAGACAGACATGACGAGTCTATAAGGGTTCCGTTTTTGCCATTTGGCTACGGAACCCTAAAAATACATAAATTTCCCGTGGACAAGATTGTGTTTGTGTAAGTTGACAGAAACCAAACAAAAGACTAACCTAAATTCCCGATTACGAGTGCAAAAATAATTAACATTCCAAGCTTTTCGAACCATTCACCCCCTGATTTTGTACCCATTACCTCCCCATCCATGGCACCATAGCGGGTGGGTGGCGTCAGTTCGGCGCCGGCCTTCTTCCCGGGCGGTCGCGTGGGAGTGACATCTTCCTGCTTACGTGTGCGAAGGGGCTGTGAAAGTGAAAATAAATAATAAAAAGTGTGAGTGATTTGTGGGAAACGTGGTTATTTTTGTGCTAAGCAAAAAATATTCGAAATTATTTGGAGCTGAGATGTGACTAATAACATTTGTTAGACATAATAGACACTATTAATTCAATATAATTATCGGAGAATAAGTGAAAATTTGGGTAAATATTAGAAGTACAAGTCTAATCGGAATATATTATCCTGATGTAATATTCAACCTTAAAGCGTTAATATGTCGTGAAAACAATATCAAAAATTCAAATATTAAAGCGAAAAAAATTATAATGGAGGATCCTAATCGGTTTTCATTGATGAAAATAATAATTGAGTGCCATGCTAATTAAACAATAATTATTTAAAATGAAGTACACTTTCGCTAGAATAATATGATACACGCAATTTATACAAACCTTGCATGAGAATAAATAATAAGGCAGAATATCGATTGCAGACTAAGTGGTCTCATTATATTGAAATATGGATTTGAAATTGTGGTTATCTAGAAATTTATTAATATTTACCTCCTAGAAAATAATTTCAGAATAGACAATAAAATTAGAAAATCGATCAAATCAAATCAAATATGTTTTTATTCTATAGTATCACAAGGATCACTTTGAAACGTCTTAAAGCTAGATGAGTGTATGTGCCAGTTCCACGCGACTAAGCCTAGAAGAACAGGCAATAAACTACGGCTTGGTTCCTATTGTTTTTTGTATGATCCTTTCACAAAACAAAAATAAAAATAGCAGTGAAATTCCAGTGGTGCCACTCTCTGGTTGCCTGATTTGACCTGTTCATAGAGCCAAAGGTCCAGCAGTGGACTTCTTCAGGCTATTTTTTTGATGGCCTCTCAGCTCAGTTGGTAGTAGCTCTGCCTTCTGTGCTGTAGGTCGTGGGTTCGATCCCCACCGAGAACAAATATTTGTGTGGTGAACACAAATATTTGTGAGTGATGTTTGTTATCTGTCTGGGTGTTATATTGTATTCTAGTGTTTATTTACAAATAAAAATATTTAAGTATTATATCAGCTATCTGGTTCCCATAGTACAAGCTCTGCTTAGTTTGGGGTAGGTAGTGCTGTGTGGAATGTCAAAAAAAAACATTACTATTCTTTCAATATACACACATCAAAATTGTCTAGGGATATTCAACATTTTGTTGATTTTTACAAAAACTAAAAATAATTTCTTTAGAAAACTAGGTATGGCAAGAACATTTATTTTGTGTTGTTTATAAATAATTATAAAATACAACTGTTTGATATTATTTTTAATAAAAATTTAAGTTACAAGAAAATCTCGAAAAATCAGAAAATTTACAAGGTTCGGTAAATTGTGTTAAAACTATGTTAACGTTTCCAAGACTTTGTAAATTACTTTTTTACAAATTAATAATCGTTGTTGCTTCCCCTGACATTGATAACACATCTGCACCGGTTATTCATACTTAAAATTAGGGTGTCAAAGTCTCGCTGGGGTATGCGATCCCATGTTCTTTATAAATGGCAAAAAAGTTGGTCTTCTGTGTTCAAATTTGACGGCAAATTGCTGCAAGCCCTTCGCTGCAACATAGCCGAAGCGTGTTCAATTGGGTTTAAGTCGGGTGACTGTGCAGGCCAGTCAAAAACCACGAAATCATGTTCCTGAAGGGCAGCTGACACCAATCGCGCCGTGTGTGGAGGAGAATTATCATGCAAGAGCTGAAATTCCTGGCCAATTTGAATTCTGTGAGGGATGATCACAGGTTCTACGACTTCGTTTCGGTATTTTAGTGCAGTCATGCTGCTTCTTATCCAAATGAGCTCGTTTCGCGCGCCAATACGAATTTCCGCCCAAACCATGATTTTCCCACCTCGGTACGAATGGTCCTGTTGTGAATGCTGGAGGTGATTTTGTCTGCCTGGGACTCTGCAAACACGAGTTCTTCGTGAATCGGGGTGAATTCCAAACCGAGAATCATCATTATAGAGAACCATTGTCCATTGGCCCTTGTTCCATAACAAATGTTCCTGAGCCCAAAGAAGTCGCGTTCCGCGATTGGCTCGTCGTAGAGCTGGCGCACGAAGTGGCCTACGAGAATGAAGATCAACTTCATGCAGCCTTCTTCTGACGGTTTGGTCACTATCTGACAGCTGATGGTCTGACTGAAGCCTTTGCACTAGCGGCTTTGCTGTGATATTGGGTTCCCTCCTGGCGGAATTTTGGAAAAAACGATCCTGTTTAGGGGTGGGTACTCGAATTTTGCCAGTGTGGCGCTCTCTTACATCCCCAGTAATACGATTACATTACCACAATCGAGAAATTACGTTGTGATTGGTGTTTAGGGTATCGGCAACCACGCGTTGGATAGCACCGGCTTGCAACATGCCTATCGCTCTTATCATTTCTTCTTTGCTTTAATGTCGACGTTCCATGACATAACAAATATCACAAGATCCATTAAAATTGAAAATGAGTTAGATATCACTTACTGATAACTAAATAAAAGTTAATTTATCTTAGGCAAAATTAACGTTGTTTAATTTAAATCGGAGTCCCCACTATATATTTTGTCTATTGTGTTCGATTTTTAATTCTTTTTCAAATTTGGAAAGGGTAATAAAAGAGGTTTAATTCCATATATCAACTTTTTCTAAAAAGCAAATGGTTTGTAAGAAAATCATTTCGGAATAGAATATCCCTAGACAAATTTGATGTGTGTATATTGAAAATCGTTCTTAAAAAAAATTATCCTTTTATCGTTGAAAACCGCAATCGCTCTTAACGGCCGCATATTTGGTGAAAGCTGAAAATGTATGGTTTAATACCACATTACTCCCCGGACGAACATAACATTGAATGGACTGCGAAGAATTAATGTTTAAGGCCTCTACTAACGCCAATTGTTCAGGTTCAGGGAACACTTTAACTTGATGATATACAATTTTTATAATATACGAATATAAGTACTTTAGTACAGTGTAAAAGATGACTTGGATAAGAAAGAAGTGAATATATTCATATTCATTTATTAAAAAATAACAAAATATAAATTGTGTGCGGAAATAAAAAAAAAGCGGCCAAGTGCGAGTCGGACTCGCCCATGAAGGGTTCCGTAGCAGTAAGTAATATAACATAGAGTTCTAGAAGTTCTAGTAGTTCGTCGAAAGGTAAATTGCGGTTTACGATTTATGACGTATAAAAAAAAAACTACTGACTAGATCTCGTTCAAATCAAATATCGTTGGAAGTTTCCATAGTAATGTACAACATATATTTTTTTTTAGCTTAATCATTCTCTTATTTTAGAAGTTAGAGGGGGGGGACCAACTTTTAGAATGGAAGAGGAGAACATGTTATGCCGATCCCACATAAAGTGGGATAAGGGCAGGAAGAAGAAGAAGTGACTTAACATTGGACTGGCCTCTCAGTTCAGTTGGTAGAAGCTCTGCCTTAAGCGTCTTTTTTAACCGACTTCCAATCAAAAAGGAGGAGGTTCTAATTTCGGTTGTATTTTTTTTTTTTTTTATGTTTGTTACCGCATAACTTCGTCATTTGTGAAGCGATTTGAAAAAATATTTTTTTATCTGAAAGGTACTGCTTCCAGATTGATCCCATTTTAATTTTATTAAAATCGGTGTAGCCGTTTTTTTTTTAAATAATTTTTTTAATGTTTGTAACTGCATGCCTCCGTCATTTATGAACCGATTTAGAAAATTCTTTTTTTATTTGGGAGGTTATTCTTATGTCCAGATTGTCCCAAACAAATTTCATTAAAATCGGTTTAGCCGTTTGGCAATGAAGTCGGTTTCTCTAGTTTTTTAAACTTATAATTATTTACATGCTTTTTTGCATGTATTATTTTGGACAGTCAAAAAAAATCTGTTCAAAAATAATAATTTGGGGTGAAATTAAACAGATTTTGTGCCATATAATTCTTATATGATTTTTTTTTGTAAATACATACTTAGAACACAATATAACACCCAGACAGAGAAAAAAAATGTCCGCCACACAAATATTTGTTCTCGGTGGGGATCGAACCCACGTCCTACGTAGGCAGAGCTACTACCAACTGAGCTGAGAAACCAGTCAGTAGTAGGTACATCGACGGTTGTTTACGCCTAAATACGAACATTCGCAATAACAGACTAAAACAGTTAATTCCAAACACAATCTTATAAATTATCGAATGCTTCAGAAGCTCCTTTACCACAGAATAATTAATATTACATACCTATACATTGGCAATTAACTCTGTTTATTTTAGTACTATAGACCTACCACAAGCGCTGTCTGGCTCTGGTTTTGAAGCTGTGTGAGTGTATTAAACTCAGTATTCAGGATATTTATTGCCTTATTATGTATGATAGAGAATTTTTGGAAGCATTTGAATGTGGTGTTGGAGATGATTGGAACTCAGCTGGACAGAAAGAGGAACGAACGTAGAAGTATTAAATAGAGTCGACGAGGAAATAGCCCTCATAGGAGTTGTTGAGAACAGAAGAGGAGAGATGATTGGCCATCTTGTACGACATGACAGCTTTATCAGAAATATCATCGAAGGAAAGGTAGAAGGAAAGAGAGGAAGAGGAAGACCAAGGATAAGCTACATGAGCCAAATAAAAGCAAAGATCGCCGTCATGTCGTATAAGGAGGTCAAGGACCCTCAAAAGGAATACCTGGAGAAAAATGCATACACTACGCCGACAAGAGCGTTGCTCGAAGATTATGTATGTAAATTTAACAGTGTCAGATCTTAGAACTAGTTTTTGAATCAATACATAATTTACCCTGTAAGGGTGTTGCAATACAGTAGAAGCGGACCTATTATTATATTATTATAGTCACTGTGGGTGTGACGTTTCGACGTAGGATTCATTTAGTCAACACTCACACAGACTCAAAACCAGAGCCAGACCGAGCTTGTGGTAGGGCTGGAATAATAAACGCTCTTTGGAATTATTTGCATATTCAAACAAATAGTTGGCAGTTTATAAGCTTCTTAAATAAACTGAACATCAGTATTCGATAGTGTAAGGTCGTGTTCACATCGAACGTGTTGTCAGCTGATTGTGACAACACGTTTGACGGCTACGTCTCTATTGCTGAATCAAAATCAAAAGTGTATTTATTTAGTAGTCAGTATCGCAAGATTCTGACATATCATATTCATTTATTCAAAAATAACTTTCAAACGCACTTTGACTCTACTTACTACTTATTCGGTACTCAATACTCAATAGTGTTAGGCCTACTGATGACGATGATGTCTTAGAACTCCGTTATATCTATTGTACTGGGTTTTTTTTTTTTGTGTATTTTGTACATTTTGTAAATATTTTGTTTAATTGTAAGTTTCTTTGTGTAAATAAATTGTTTTATTCTGGGTATTATAAATGTTATATTCTCCATAAATAGCGTCTTCATAAGCATCTCTAATAAACCACAATTTTGGTAAGCGCGTTAATCCTTTGACAATATTACATAAATACGCTATTAAAACTGTAAGGCTGTGCTCACACGAGTTTTATTGTCTGCAGGCCTACCATGAGCTCTGCCTCTGGTTCTGGTTTTGAGTCTGGGTGAGTGCTCACCAGTGTATTAAACTGTGTGTGTGACGTTTTGAAGTAGGATTTATTTAGTCAACACTCACATACACAGACTCAAGAACAAAGCCAGAGACAGAGCCAGACAGAGCTCATGGTAGGCCTACAGACATGCATATTCAACTCCACGATTTCCACGTTCAAACGGCAAAACTCGCGCGTATTTATTTTTGGAAAATAGCAAGCTTTATAGAAGAGAATAGTTACTAGCTTTTGCCAGCTGTTAGTTTTCAGTCGCGAATTTAGTTTGCAGTAGATTAATTACTTAAAATTGAATCAAGTTTGATAAGATAGATAGATAACTTTATATATTATATTGTATATTGATTTTATAGTGTTTACTACATTTAAGGAAATAACAAAGATTTTTATAATGTCCCAAAAGTTAAGAGTCGAGCGGGATTTGAACCCAACCTTCCCCTCGGTACGGGGCTGTGCTGACCACTGCGCCATCGGATCCTAATCACACTCGACGAATAACATTTTTGGGACATTATAAAAATCTTAGACAACTTTTTATCTGACTTTTTATTTGATAAAAGATACTAACAAACGCAGTGGCCTGCCTATACGGCCTTTCAGCTCAGTTGGTAGTAGCTCTGTCTTCTGCGCTGGAGGGCGTGGGTTCGATCCCCACCGAGAACAAATATTTAAATGGTGAACGCAGATGTTTGTTATCTGTCTGGGTGTTGTATTGTATTCTAAGTATGTATTTACAAAAAAAAATGTATACAAGTATCATATTAGCTGGCTCTGTTTAGTTGTGGATTGTTCTCATTATTTATTATTTACATAAATAGTAATGGAACACGTCTATTTTATTTAAAAGGAGAAAATGTATTCGAGATTTTCGCGATAGAAAACTCGTGGTTGGAGACCGATCCCTTTGGTATTGAAATGTTTCGCTGTGGATATTGGAGTCTTAATGGGAGGGAAATGGATTATTTTTAGACGATACCTGAAATATTGTCTTATTGTACGAAGGAATGAAGATTTTAAAGCTTTTATATTTTAAAAGCTCAGCTATTCTAGAATCAATTTTTCATTTTCTTCCAATTTTCATCAATTTTTTTTTTCAATTCTCTTTTATATTGATGACTTTTATTTGAATTATCAATGCTAGGTATTATTTTATCGAATTTGCTGGAAAACTGCTACACTAAAAACTAAAAAGATAAGGGCTACCTCAAGAAAATCAACCACTAATTATTCTGATCATGAGTTTCCTTGTTCCATTACGAAATAAAAACTGCATGACAGAACTTTTTAGGGTTCCGTAGCCAAATGGCAAAAACGGAACCCTTATAGATTCGTCATGTCTGTCTGTCTGTCTATCAGTCCGTATGTCACAGCCATTTTTCTCCGAAACCGTAAGAGCTAGACTGATGAAACTTGGCGAGTCGATGTATTCTGTGAACCGCATTAAGATTTTTACACAAAAATAGAAAAAAACTATAAATTTTGGGGGTCCCCATACTTGAAACTGAAACCCATACGTCTGGGGTGTTTTTGGTTTGAACAAGATCTAGTCAGTAGTTTTTTTTTATACGTCATAAATCGTAAACCCCAATTTACCTTTCGACGAACTACAAGAACCTTTATAATTATGTTACTTGATGCTACGGAACCCTTCATAGGCGAGTCCGACTCGCACTTGGCTGCTTTTTTTTTTTAGTTCCTAGTCGGGATATGAACTAAGAATTGAATGACTTAACTTATGCCTTAGTTCGTAGCCTGGTTACGAACGTAGCAGTTACAAAACTCGGTTACAAGCACTAAACTTAAAAAAAACAATACCTTTGGCTCTTTTCGTTTCTCAACGAAATAGCACGCCGGCTTAACATCAGGTGAGCCTTGTTCCCAGAAAAACTCAAATTTCAGATATTCCACCAAAACAAACAAAATACAATTTATTAGTGTTAGCGCAATGTATTTAGAGGATTTGAGATTATTTTCAGAAAACAGATGCGTAAGAATTTACCTGTACAATATTTACAGAATCTCATAACTTCAACAAAGCATTACTTCCCTCCCGAGGTGATGTCGGTAAACACTTTCAGAAGATGGACGGGTAGGGATGCCAAAATATAATAAAATATCTTGAACAAAACAGAAATAGCCGCCCCTAGGCACAACAGATTCTCAATTTTATTAAACCGACTTCAAATAAAAAAGGAGGTTCTCAATTCTGTAATACTATTTTTGAATGCGTGTTATAAATTAATAAATAAAATAAAAACCCATTTATTCCATAGCTACATTAAGTTACATTTCATGCATATTATTAAAATTAAAATTATTATTACATTATTATTTACATCCATCCAGATTAGTCCCATAGAAATTTTATCAAAATCAGTTCAGCTATATACTTTGCCATGAACTAAGTTTCTTCGAGTTTCTCAAACTTTACTTGTTACTAATCAAATAAATAAAACAAATTCAAGTTATTTTGGGATGTCTAAAAGAGATTGTCGGAGTTACGTCTAAATATCACATTTTGCAGATTGGTATATTCCATAATGGGCGATTATGATTTTCTTTTCAATCGAGATGAATGAGGTTTTATCCAAGATGGCGATTTTGACATACAATTTTAGTAGCCACTAAAGACCTGCACACATCTAAGTGATCTGCGATGGCAATCAGTGAAACGCTGTTAAACATGACAGCGTTATTTGACAGCGTTTCAATGGTCACCATCACCATAGCCATAACTTGTTTTTTTTTTAATGAAAAAGTTAGACAAACGAGCTTACGGCCCACCTGATGGTAAGCGGTCACCGTTGCCCATAGACACCAACAACACCAAGGGTGCTTACTGATTAACTGTTTATTTAATAAAAACCATTAAGTATGTGAAAAATTATAGTTAATCAGTGACTTTAGAATATTTTTTTATAGGTTCCTACAAAAGATTATATTTAAGATTATATCCAGAATGGAAATCAAACCAGCGCTCACATCTCATTCACTCACTATGCCAAAGAGATTGACCTCGATGTTATAAATATAAGCTATACAACTAATAACATGAATAAACTGTACATAATTAATATAGTTAATTATATATTTCGTTAGCAGCCCTGACGTCGCTAATAAAGAATGATCGATGATGTTTGCTGAAAGTGATGAGTACCGATGTAAACATGGTCTACAGCTGACGGATTGTACTCTGGCACATCCTGTACCTATTTACCTAGAATAGAATAACAGTTATAAGAACAAGATGGATGAACAGCGTGAAAGATTACGTAGATAAGAAAGAAGTGAATACAGAGATGACAGACAGAGAAAATTTTG
The DNA here is from genome assembly GCA_947578465.1 of Thera obeliscata. Lineage (NCBI taxonomy): Eukaryota > Metazoa > Arthropoda > Insecta > Lepidoptera > Geometridae > Thera > Thera obeliscata. The sequence goes on along the minus strand of OX387916.1, from coordinate 25,761,180 downwards.
CGTCGACCCCATATTAAGTACTCCCTTTCATATAATTATATTATATTCATAATTTCTTAATCTTAATATTAATTTCATGTGCACTACCCGTTAAGAATGTCCGAATTACACAAAGGTTAACTAAGAATTTTCTATCCATCTATCTATCTAAAGTGGGATAAGGGCAAAAAGAAAAAGAAAATATTTTTTTTTGACACTGAGGCATAGGTACTTAACAACACAATAAGAAAAACGTTGAACAAGGAAAAATTAGTAGAAGTTAGATTCATTGAAGGACAAAACAATAAGGCTACTTACTTCTCGGAATAACGTCAATAATTGGGGAATCAGGCTTGGTCACGTAGAACTGGCAAATGACATAGATTCTATTGGTTTGTAGACGTTTCAAAGTATTCTGAGATCATTTTAGAAAAAAAATATATATATATCTTCAATACTATCTAGCCCCAAGTTAAACCGAGCTTGTACTATAGGAACCAGATAGCTGATATACTTTAATAAAAAATAAAAAAAATCACCTATTATTAAGTTTTCTACATACTCGTAAATAGCTATCACACACTTGTGATGTAAGCCATTTAAAAGGTCCATCCAATGCTTCAAGCTTGTAGCTCTAAGATGTGCCACAGTAATAGCCGAGTACAGTACGAACTTCTCAATAAATAAGCTTTCAAGTATGTACCAAACCTCTCGTGAGTGTTCGACGTGTGAATTACGTTTTCAATAACGTTATAAAGACGGTTTTAGGTACAATACATGTAGGGCTCGACCTCAGTAGACATGTGAAGGTAATTCAATTGGCAGGCAGATTATAACCGCTCAGCATCAGGAGGGATATATTGATTGATTTGCTTGCATTATTGGGCTTTATCAGAAATTTAAGGCTCATGGGCATGACTAAAATGTATTTTTAATAAAAAATTAAACTCCTTTACCCACATCTTCAAATCGACTTCTCTTTACAAAAAAAAATACAGTTGTATTGAAAAGCACCTCGATTAAACATTCAGATATAAAAAGCGTTAATTCTGAATCAACAGTACTTAAAACACTACATTAAACTCAGATAAGCTTAATTTAACTACAGTGCTAAACCGCGCATCATAAAAATGATAAAAACACAAAAACAAGTGAAAAACTCTAAAACCAAAATGGCGGACAGAGTGACTAAACACGGTAGCCATATTTAAACGTGACGTAATAAAACAAGATGGCGTCCAACGGCAAGGACAGTTCTAAAATGACAAGCATGGATAGCTTTAAGCTATCAAGTAAGAACACGTCGGTATCTTCCTCCAAACATGCATCGTCTGAATCAGTGCTGTCGAAGAAAGACAAGGAGTGTCTTCAGATGCAGGAGTGTAAGAAGAAACTTCTGGCGATGGAGCCGCAGATCATCATCAGGGACGACAATGTGGTACTCAGGTCTCCGCCGCAGAAGAAAATCGTGATGCCACCTACTGTTAACGCTGAAGTAAGTCTTTTAAACGAAAGAAATAATTAGCTTAATAAAAGTTTATATTAAGCTACTATTATAAGCTTTTATTAAGCTATTTAATGATAAATAAATATATTTCGTATTATTATTATTTTTTTTTTTTTTTTTTTACGAGCTCGACAAGTATGCTACACAATGAAACATCTTAGCATAGGACCGCACAGAATGGAGGGGATTGGGGGAGGCCTTTGCCCAGCAGTGGGACATTGAAGGCTCATAATAATACTAATAATAAATTTTGTATTTTTTTATTCTAACACCGATGAATAGTTTTTTGAGAAAGCTATTAACTAGTCGCCAGAGGTGGATTTCTCAAGCTGATGATGACGATGATGTTTTTGTCCTATTTTAAACTTTGTTATTATATTCGGCATCGGTCAAATAATAGGCTTTTAGCCACAAAATGCCAAAATGGTGACTCAGAATAAGCAATATTATAATGTAAAAGCTGTATGAATTTCAAATAAATGTTCGACTTACAAAGCTCAGCTTACGAGCTAAAACGCTGAAAGCAGAACTTTCTATTGATCTGGAAAGTCAGCACGAGTTTTGTATCAGTGCAAAATGGTGGATAATTTATGTTTATGGCTATAACAGTCACCGCGTTACCAACTGAGTCGTCCGTCACCCCTTTTCAGACACTATACTATCTAATCTACTGTGTATCATGGATAGCGTAGATAGTGTGTACTTTAAATTGCTAAGCGTCTGTAAATAAATATGTTTTCTTTCTTTCTTTCTATCTGATTTTATTCTTATCTATTTGTACTTTTTAACCGACTTCCAATCAAAAAGGAGGAGGTTCTCAAGTCGGTTGTATTTTTTTTTTTTGAAGTGAAAACTTCTTTAGCGGCGTTGGAGCACTTTCTGTAATGGGTATAAAATCTTAAACTCGCGTCAGGGCGTCAGGATCACGTGACCTTATCGAAAAAGCGTAGGACGGATTTTTTGCAGAAATGTACCCTAAGACTACAACGTAGAGTTCATAATAAAAATCGAAAAAAAGCGTAAGACGCTACAGATACGCTAGTAGTTACTATGACACGGTAACGTCACAGAATAGATAATAGTTAGTAGCAAGCATACCAAGGCGTTTTTCGTGACTGTAGTAGGTATAGGTACATACCTATTATAGATTTTATGAACTAGCGGCCGCCCGCGGCAGGTAGTAGTGGTCATTGGTACAAGATTTTATAGATCTACTGTATTTATTTTTCGAGTGGAGCATTGCGGCGAGCGAAGCGAGCCGCCATGCGACCATGGGAACAGCGCGGCGAGCGAAGCGAGCCGTGCTGTGACTCCCCCCAAGCCCCCCAGAACCCCCTCCTCCGAAACCCGGGGGGAGCGTCGCGGCGAGCGAAGCGAGCCGCCACGCGATCACGGGGAACAGCGTGGCGAGTGAAGCGAGCCGTGCTGTTACCCCCCTAAGCCCCCCAGAACCCCCTCTTCCTGAACCCGGGGGGAGCGTTGCGGCGAGCGAAGCGAGCCGCCACGCGACCACGGGGAACAGCGCGGCGAGCGAAGCGAGCCGTGCTGTGACCCCCCTTAGCCCCCCAGAACCCCCTCCTCCTATGTCTGCCGTTTTACTTCATTTAGGACCTACTTGTAGGTCGCGCGACAAGGTCCCTTCTAGCGGTTCCGACCCGTTGAGGATTTGGCTTTACGTAAAATTTAGGGTTCCGTATAGGGTTTTGATTGGGGTTATACTATATTGAGGAATTTGATTAAATGGTCGACTTTTAGGGTTCCTTAGGACTTTGATTGGAGTTTCAACTACACTTAGAAGCTTGATAATGTTAAAATTTTTAGGGTTCCTTAGGACTTTGATTGGGGTTTTACTACATTGAGGAATTTGATTAAGTGGTCAACTTTTAGGGTTCCTTAGGACTTTGATTGGAGTTTCAACTACACTTAGGAGCTTGATAATGTTAACATTTTTAGGGTTCCTTAGGACTTTGATTGGAATTTCAACTACACTTAGGAGCTTGATAATGCTAAAATTTTTAGGGTTCCTTAGGACTTTGATTGGGGTTTTACTACATTGAGGAACTTGATAAAATAAACAACTTTTAGGGTTCCTTAGGCCTTTAATTGGACTTTCAACTACACTTAGGACCTTGATTATGTAAACAATTTTAGGGTTCCTTAGCACTTTGATTGGAATTTCAACTACACTTAGGAGCTTGATAATGCTAAAATTTTTAGGGTTCCTTAGGACTTTGATTGGGGTTTTACTACATTGAGGAACTTGATAAAATAAACAACTTTTAGGGTTCCTACGTTAATAATCAAGTTTTCACTTCTGCCGGCACTCCCGGAGTGCAACCCGTATTTTTAAAAAAATACGCTCTGCCTTTTTTTTTTTTAAATGTTTGTTACCGCATAACTTCGTCATTTGTGAGCCGATTTGAAAAAAAAAAATTTTAACTGAAAGATACTGCTTCCAGATTGGTCCCATTTTAATTTTATTAAAATCGGTGTTGCCATTTTTTTTTAAATTATTTTTTTAATGTTTGTAACTGCATGCCTCCGTCATTTATGAACCGATTTAGAATTTTTTTTTTATTTAGATGGTCATTCTTACGTCCAGATTGTCCCAAACAAATTTGATTAAAATCGGTTTAGCCGTTTGACAATGAAGTCGGTTTCTCAAGTTTTTTAAACTTATAATTATAACCATCTTACGCACATCACTATGCAGCTCCCTAAGATCCATAAGTACGAGCGAGATAGACATAGTGAAATGATTTATGGCCGCGCGACTCAGTTGGTAAAGCGGTGAATATAGTTTTAATCATTTTTAACAAATCCGATAAGAAAGAAATGAATACAAAGATGACGACTGTTGCAGGAGAATGGAAGTAAGAATATTTTGTGCCGGCTACACATAAGGAGATAAAGGCAGGATGAAGAAGAAAAATAACGCTATCCATCAGATTCAAATATGTATTCCAATATTTTGTTTTGACAGACGAACCGTCCTCAGTTAGTCTCTGTTTAATACCTAAAGATCTCGTAAGATGTTTTTAACAAAAATTTAAACGGAAAAAACTTACTTTTGGCTACCAACGTCTTCTCGGGTGGTCCAGCCAGTCGTCACCTCCCACCCCGCAGGCCTACCCCAAGCTCTGTCTGGCTCTGTCTCTGGCTCTGGTTTTGAGTCTGTGTGAGTGCTCACCTGTGTATTACACTGTGTGTGTGACGTTTTAACGTAGGATTTATTTAGCCCACGCTCACACAGACTCAAAGTCAAAGTCAAAGTCAATAGTTTTTTATTCAGTACGATGCAAGAATCACTTTGAAACGTCTTAAAGCTAGGTGAGTCTAGGTGCCAGTTCCACGCGACCAAGCGTAGAAGAACAGGCAACAAACTACGTCTCGGTTCCTACCGTTTTTTTATATGATCCTTTTAAAAATCAAAAATAGTCTAAAATAATAGCAGTGAAGTTCCAGTGTGGTGCCACTTCACTTAGTCAGAAGTAAAAGCAGAGCCAGAGACAGAGCCAGACAAAGCTTGTGGTAGGCCTACAGTAACGTTTAGTGGCAACATTTAAGGTTACTATCGTTCCAAAAACTAGTGCTAGCCGTACCGAACAAACATAGTACGAGCAGGAAATAGGGGATTATAAATTATTTGATAGCGCTTGCACTCGGGTTCGCTCGCGAGACAAACACGATCCAGTTTGACAGCACATGCAATCACGAACGCCAATATTTATTTAGCTTAGTTCACGATGACTTTTAAATCTTATTTATACCCAATACCCTTCTGTCCGATCATCAGCCTGAAGAAGTCCACTGCTGGACATAGGCCTCCCCTACACATTTCCAGGAAGAACGATTCTGAGCCCTTTCCATCCACCGACTTCCCGCGATCTTAACAATGTCGTCGGTCCATCTGTCCAATCTATCCAATGTCGTCGGTACAGGACATAAAAGTAAGCAATTGGGCAAAACATCTAGTGTGGTGCCACTTCACATGGTCAGACGTAGGCAATACAAAAGTATTAACGGTTTCGGCAATAATATATTTTGTCTTACATTATATAGGGTTATTAATTATTAGCTGCAAATACTCAGGAATTAGGTTCAACAAATAAAATAAAAAATATTTACGAAATGATTTTTTTTCAGTTTTGTTATGAAAATCCCGAGAAAATCGATAAAGAAATCATTGGCACCTGACCTATTTTGACCTTTGATCCGCGCCCGCGCACCGTGAGTGACACTCTGCGTTCAGTCACTGCCTGGGTGGGTCATCGTCCTGTTCTCCATGGCAATCATTATGCAATAGCCGTAAAGAAATTAATAAAAAAAAAAATTTGATACAAAAATTTAAATCAAAATTTAAAAAAAATCATTACATAAATATTTTTTATTTTATTTGTTGGACCTAATTCCTGAGTATTTGCAGCTAATAATGAATAACCCTGTATATAGTTTTAAAGTTTTTTACCAATAAATCTGAAAGTTTCAGGAAATTCCCTCATAGTGAACAACCTAAATTAATGTGTAAAGTTGCAAACTTGCCGACTTTTACAATAGACCTTTCAAAGATACTTTGTCCCGATATCCATAGATACATAAAAAAACGTTGTTTTGTTTGTATGACCCGCGTCGATAATAACAAATCGAATAAAAAGCGCTGCATATCAATACTTCTCACTCTGCATTATTGAGTAGCCCATTATGTGCGAGAGAGAGGTAATGTTAACCGACGCCATTTTGGATTTGTATTATACCTCACTTACGGCTACGTGTAATCTTTTTTTTAATGCGATTTTTTCAACAAGCATGGCTCACCTGACCTAAAAAACGTGCCCTACGATGCACTGCCCTGCGTCCATCAACTTGAGGCATACAGATGTTCAGTCTCACGTGCCGCTAATTTCAATTGAGCCACAAACATCTATCGTAACAATCGCTTGTAATATTATTAGGATTATAAACACGGGTGAAGCAGGCTGATATCGCTAGTAAACAAACTTTGTGCTGCCGATACTATAATTTATTCCGTGTCAAGATATTGGGGAAGTTTCTTTTGAATAAGTCCCTTTTTGAATAAGGCCTTCAGATTTTCCAATAATTTATGAGCACAAAATAATTGTTTTAGATTATTATATTATTTTCTACAGATAAATTTAATTTTTTCAATCAAAATGTAAACAATCCTATAAACATATAAGTTTGTAAGTATGGATGGATGGATGTTTGTTACCTAAAAACTACTGAATGGATTTTAATTAAACTTTACAATGATATAGCTTAAACATCAGAATAACACATAGGCTACAATTCATAAAGATATTGTAACGGAGAACGGATGTAAGTAACGGGAACGGGGCGAACGAAGCCACAGGCCGCCGCTAGTACAAAATAAAACTTTTGTTTTATTGCATTGAGTTTTATAATGCATTGTGAGGATAAAAACAAACTGTCTTACATTGGCATTTGGAACGTCCAAAGCTTTGAAGTTAGGCCCACCTGATGGTGAGCAGTTACCGTTGCTGCTGACATCTTAGCACTTAATATTGCACGCTTATTTTTAAGTAGAACACATTGGACATTTAATAATTTAACACCTTTTCAACATGTATTTTATGCAATAAACACTTAGACTTTGACTTTGTAGGTCTGACGAGGGTGACCTACAAAGCAATACTTTGTTAAAGGCGATGGTTACTACCTACCACTACCACCTACCACCTTCAGGTGTTTGCTCCTCGCTTCCTAAAGTTTTCCAAACATGTAGCGTGAGTTCTTAGCACGAGTTTTTGAGGTGGGAATAAACCATATTCCCACGTCAAAATCTGGTGCTAACCCTATAGGGTCCCTGTAAGGTTTAATTAGCCGGTATTGTGGGAAGTTCCCCGTTAATCCGGGAACAATGTATAATGCCTGTAAATACACAACTAAACTTTGAGGGTAACGGCGAAACTTGGTTAAAGATATTAATATTACTAAATAGGCACTAAACTCTGAAGTTCTTAAAGGTAATAGTGGTCAGAGTATATTGAAATTTATAGTTACCTTTGACTGGAATACCAGTACCAAACTTCCTCTGCACCACCAGGCGTTCCGTGGAGACCCACGAGACGTGACAACTATAACATTGGTCTTATAACAGTCAATTTATTATTAGCTTAGCAAGCCGCTAGGTACCGTAGACTTAGTTCACCTGGGTTAATTCTCATAGGTGAATTAAGTAAACCATTTCGTAGACTCAAATACCTATAAGTGATTTGGGGAGAATTAGGTAGATAGATAGATTAATACTTTATTGTACACAAAAGAATACATTTAAAAGAAACATTATTTACAAATAAAGGTACAATGTGCAAAGGTACAAGGTACAATATAATAGGTACACTTATTTTTGTAGACTTTATGGTGTCAGCTTTATCGACAGACACGGTACCACTAGGTACATCACGACAGACATGCTATGACTAAAATGGTATGCTATAATATTCTGTTGTTATGGCCCTTCGTGTAGACACTATAATATATACTTTGTAAAACTAGTGGTAAAAAGTGAAGTTTAAAAAACATGAAAACCTTTATGGTTATAGCTTAAGGGTGTTGTGTCTCGATTGGTTACACTAGTTCCACAACTCGTCAATAGATTGCGTTCTCGGTCACACTAACTCGTGAGTTCCACTTCTCAGCAACAGATGGCGCTAGAAGTTTAGGCGACAAGTCGCCTAACCTAAGTTAGTGTGACAGAGAACGCCATCTATTGACGAGTTGTGGAACTAGTGTAAACACTAGAGACGCAAGTTCCGGATGGTTAGAGAGTTCGGCGCGTGGAACGTGCTCGAATAATGAGACGAGTTTATAAAATAAGGGACCGATTAGATTTCGGGGCGCTACGGGAGTGATAATTTGGAAGTGTGAATTAGTGTTTTGTTGTGTTTTATTTTGTTGTAATCTTGTGTTTAAGAGTGTTTGTAAAAGTGTTACTTGTGTGAAAACCGCTTTTTATTGTTCAATAGGAACGGGGGACGCTCGTAACAGTATTTACTGAAAATCTAAAAAGATGATGACTTATTTAATAATTTCCTTTCAAACCAAGCTGCGGATATAAGCTAGTATTGTTCGTAAAAACTTATCTGTCAAATAAAACGCTCACAGGCAATGTAGCGAAAAGCCGTAAATCGACCGAAAGCGAAACCGAAATAACTATCAGACTATCGAACTGGATTTACGATCGCACTGTTAACGTTCAAATTCAACCTTACTACCCCGACTTAGGGCTGTTTACTTTGCCTTGAAAATATTTTTTGTAACAAGCTAATTTCAATTGTTATCCATTGTGATACAGTGTGTTTTTGCAAAGCAGAGCCTGATTAACTGCTTCGTAACCAAAGAATATATTATCGGGGTAGAACAATGACCTTTGAGTATTTCATCATCATCATCATCATCTTAGAGCTATGTCAGTGACAACTGGTACCTATTTTCTCACGCCCCTACTTGCGGGACGCTATGGTGCCTGGGGCAGGATTTTACATGGAATAGACTTGCCCAGCACCTATACCATCCTGACAGCTCGATACAAAACCCTAAATATGAATTTTCAGATCCCAAATACATACTCTCAACCCCTATTTTTAGCAAATATAAGTAATATCGAACTGATTACGACTTTTTATGAGTCTCGTATCCTTTTCTTCAGCAATAAACAATAATTCACAAAGGATAATATTAATAAAATACTTTCCTACATTTATTTTGAGAATTCGAGATGGAAGAAAGATATTAAATTAAAATGGTTTTGTAACGAGGCAACAAAAAACATGAGCTATAAAAATGAGATTTGCTCGAAAACTTCGCCCGGAATAAAACCCAGGAAATATTGAGAGAATGCAGAAACCTTTTGAGGTTTCTGTTTATTTCTATAAGTATAGTCAGCGAGATAATAAATAAATAAATAATAAATATTATAGACAATCCACACAACACTATCTAGCCCCAAACTAAGCAGAGCTTGTACTATGGGAACCATATAGCTGATATAATACTTATATACATTTTTTTTGGTAAATACATACTTAGAATACAATATAACACCCAGACAGAGAACAAACATCTGTGTTCACCACACAAATATTTATAATAGATAAATCTAGTAATAAAATAATTTTTGATTTGACATGCCTACAATTATATTTTTGTCATTTTTAATATTATTATAATGTAGGGTAAATAAGTAAACTTCTCTAAATTTGAATTTGTGCACACCGAAATGGTAAAAATATGTGATACACTTTTAACATCTATATACTTTCCCGTACCATGTTTTTAAGCAATAGTACATTGTTACCTGAGTGTTGAAAGTCACGTTTTTTGAGTCCCGAGACGGGTTTGGCGCCAGAGCGTAGCGAGGGCGCCAATGGAGCTTGAGGGACTTAAAAGACTTTCATCCGAGGTAAACACTGTGCTTTTCATTACGAATACAAGGAAAGTAAAAATAAAAACATGAAAGCAAAATTAGTGAAAATGAAGATTGAATTGCCGCCTTCCCGGTTTTTTTTTCTTTTTCTCTGGTGGGCCTTCGGCTACGGGTCGCCAGCATTATTCAGCCATTATTTTCATTTTCATAATTTAAAAAATGGTAAATTGTTTGCTCAAATTTATGTTATTTTAAATAAATAGTTGAAGCTATATATTAATCAAGTAATTTAGAAGATATATTATATATTTAATACTATCTTTATGTTATTAAAATTTAAATTTTACATTGCGCTCTAATTAGACTTTTAAACTTCTTACCGTTGTAATGGGTTTCCAACCTACTTGCTGAATAAAAAGTTGGAATTTGGTTCAACGACCTCCTTGCAGTTAGAAAGACTTTAGAAAGTTGGAACATGGTTGAATAAAATAGAACTTGTTTTTTTTTATAATTTGACAGCTGTCAGTAGAAAGCGTTTTTCCCTAGGGCTGAAAGTTTTACTTTCTATTAGGCCCCTCAGGCAACTTCAGACCTACTTTCAGAGTATGAGTAATGAAAATACTTAAACGTATGAAATGAAATGAAAAAAAAATATTGTGAGCAAATCTAGCATATGCTATGGGAAACAGACAGCTGATATAATACTTATAATAAATCCTACGTCGAAACGTCACACACACAGTATAATACACTGGTGAGCACTCCCACAGACTCAAAGCCAGAACCAAAGACATAGCCAGACAGAGCTTGTGGTAGGCCTGCTGTTTAATTGAATATGTAACAAACTATGTGCTAAATAAATAAATAAAAATACTGATAAATGTTAAATGGTCATGGAAATACAACAAACAAATTTTGACTTCGACTTTCTACTCTATCTAGAAATCTCTAGAAATTCTCCAAGTAATATTTTTTTTTTAACAAACTTCGAATTAAAGAAGAAACGTTTCTGAATTTGGTAGTATTTTTTTATTTATTTATGTTTATTATAGCATAACTTCGTCGTTTATGGGCCGATTTCAAATATCCTTTAGATAACTGAAAAGTAATAAATTCAGATTTTTCTGTTTGGAATTTCATAAGAACCAGAAATTTCATAAAAAGTTCAGCAGTTTGGCCATGTAGTCTGTTTTTCAAGTTTTTTAAACTTATATTATTATAAAATAGTAAGTAGGACATAATTTTCGTAACTTTCTAATTTACTGCAGGACATTGTTTTACTAATGGCTGAAGCACTCAGGATAAGGTCCTGACCTTAAACCGCAGTCTTACGGAATCATAACCTTGTAGCCTTTCTGAGGCGCATTTAAAACCCTTTCACTCCACTGATTAGAAAGATCCAGCGAGCAGACAACGTCTTATAATTCGATGGAGCCGGCTGCACGCACGAAAAAACATAACGTCATGTGGCGTTACCTCGCTCTGAGGCGTTCCATTTAAGGCTTGAAGTGCAAGCGAGAGCACGGAACGAGCGACAATGAGCCACGCACGGCCTCCGCGTTCGGCAGCGATCGACATCTGTCTCTCTCCTACTTGAGTGAGCGATGCGTCCGCGTGGACAGCTGTATGACGTTGGCACGTTCAATTATCGTCAGTAAACCGACTTTTTTCGTTTCGTTATTGGCGCAAAGGACAAAGTGATCCTTGCAACGCCAAAAATGTTAAAAATGGCCGTGAGAGAGCAGTCGTTACCACCACCGCTATAACACATCCGTCATGACTGAAAAGCGACATTAGCGTCGGTTCTTTGTCGCATGATGTATTGTCCCGTAAATATAGCCATTAATATTATAAGTACTTCTGTTAATGGACCATTAGGTATGAAACTAGATACATAAAGTCGCCATTCCGAGTCGTTTGTGTCAGAGACACTAAAAGAATGTTTTGGTACTCGCTAACTAGCGGCCGCCCACGACTTCGCTCGCCCCGTTCCCGTTACTTACATCCGTTCTCCGTTACAATATCTTTATAAATTGTAGCCTATGAATTATTCTGATGTATAAGCTATATTATTATAAAGTTTCATTAAAATCCTTTAAGTACTTTTTACGTGAAAGAGTAACAAACATCCATCCATACTAACAAACTTTTGCGTTTATAATATTAAAAGGAAGGACTAGTGGAATCCCGCGCGACTTCATTCGCGTTAAGATTTTTCCATACAAACTTGAACCCAGCTGCACCCCTAGGTTGAATTTTCAAAAATCATTTTTTACTGTACCTACACTTTTTTTGTTATGTAGAAGGTTAATTTCTTCAAACTGATGTTGGAACTTTTTGACTTTGATTTCTAAAGCTGAAGGATAAAACTAGCAAAACTACCCTCTCGTAACTACCAGAAAAACCTATTTGTTAAAACCCAAATATCTTTAACGTTTTCTACAAAAAAACAAGTTTTATTTCTTATCGTAAAACCCTCGTTGAAACGCATAAAAATCGGTTTATTTATCATCAGGTGCGCGTTCGATTCCCAAGCTCGTAAAAACGCAATCAAAGTCTCGGAAAACACCTGCGGTTGTTGCTTTTCTTCAGTTTTTAACTATTTTACCAAGTTACGAAAGATTCTTTAGAACAAGAATATTTTTGGAACAACTTTATAAAGTTTTCGGCGAAATCTGTTTCGCTTTTCTGAAATTCTAATACGATAACTTTTTTATAAAATCTTTTCTTCTTTTATTTTTTATCAAAATGTTTTGTCTTCTAAAACAATCTAATAATAAAAATATTTAGAAAATAATTTGAACATTTCGCACAATACTTTCTACTCCCAAACTAAGCATTCTTAGCTTCTAATATGGGGACCAGATAGCTTATATTTTTTTTCTCGGTGGGGATCGAATCCACGACCTACGGCGCAGAAGGCAGAGATACTACCAACTGAGCTGAGAGGCCAGTCAAGTGTTTTATGGACTGTCATTGTAGATGATTGAAAGGCAATTTTTCACTCTAGTATGGTGTATTTACGGGACGCTGTAAGCACAATTTTTAAGAAAAAGCTATGTAAAAAAGCAGCCAAGTGCGAGTCGGACTCGCCCATGAAGGGTTCCGTAGCATAGGTAAAATAATCTAAAGGTTTTTGTAGTTCGTCGAAAGGTAAATTGCGGTTTACGATTTATGACGTATAAAAAAAAAACTACTGACTAGATCTCGTTCAAACCAAATATCGTTGAAATTTTGCATAGTAATGTACAACATATATTTTTTTTAGTTTTATCATTCTCTTATTTTAGAAGTTAGAGGGGGGGGACCAACTTTTTTCCACTTTGGAAGGGTCTCTCGCGCAAACTATTCAGTTTAGAAAAAAACCATATTAGAAACCTCAACATCATTTTTGAAGACCTATTCATAAATACCACACACGTATGGGTCCGACGAAAAAAAAAATTTTGAGTTTCAGTTTCAAGTATGGGACCCCCAAAATTTATAGTTTTTTTTCTATTTTTGTGTCAAAATCTTAATGCGGTTCATAGAATACATCGCCAAGTTTCATCAGTGTAGCTCTTACGGTTTTGGAGAAAAATGGCTGTGACATACGGACGGACAGACAGACAGACAGACATGACGAATCTATAAGGGTTCCGTTTTTGCCATTTGGCTACGGAACCCCAAAAAGTAAAGTATTTGAAAAAAATGTCGCAGCGATAAGACCGCCCATTGTAAGATAATGTCTTCTTTCTTATTACCCATTAGCCAGAACCTTTATTACCGTAAGTACCTTGGAGTCTCCAATAAAGTTTTTTTTTTAATTATCCTCCTTCTCACAGCCGGGTAATGAAATCCATCCCGTGCATACGATGGCGATTAGCACCGAGATCGCGGGCTCCCGGGGGAAATCCCGGGATAGCTGACTCACTTGTGCTGCTACTAGATTGCTGGACAAAGGACGACTAAGGTTAATAACCTTGGCTGGTCTTTGCTATGAGAAAAAGCCAAGGCACTGGTTTTTTAAATAAAAGAACCATTCTTCTTATCGTGCCACTGATTCTTTCGAACCAAGTGTGGTGAAAGGATTTTAAGTGCGCATCAAAGAGGCTCCTTTCGTGCACTTGACACATATTTTCGAACGTGTTAGGTTTTACGACATGCCGGTTTCCACACGATGTTTTCCTTCACCGTTCGAGAGCACTGGCATAGTATTTACAAAAAAAAAATCGGTTGTCTGTAAAGTCGGTTTACTGACGATAGTTGAACGTGACAACGTCATAAGAAAATACACAGATGTCAAACGCTGCCGAACGCGGAGACCGATTGTGCCTCTTTGTCGCTCGTTCTGAGCTCTCGTTTGCACTTCAAGCCTTAAATGGAACGCCTCAGAGCGAGGTAACGCCGCATGACGTCATGTTTTTTCATGCGTGCAGCCGGCTCCATCGAATTATAAGACATCACGTCAAAAATATTTATTTCTTTTGATTTCTCATATGTATATGGACTTGGCATTCGTGGGACGCATATAACCAATTAAGCAAGCCTACTCAGTCAAGTGGTGGATTTCCCATGGGTAGTACCTCACTTATTTATAGGATGTGAAAAGACAGATGACGCTGATAAAGAAAAAATAATTATAAGAAAGAAGAAATACCTAATTAACTTTTACGACCTCGACAAGAACACTAGTTAGCAAAATTCGATAAGAACCTTTGAAAAAGTCAGCAGGAATCACAAGTATGTAAAAACAGGCTTTTTCATCTATTGTAGATGATTTTTTATTAATTTTATAGTGTTTACTACACTTAAGGAAATCACAAAGATTTTTATAATGTCCCAAAAGTTAAGAGCCGAGCGAATTATGAAAAACGCAAGGTGACATCTCTCGTCGATTCAACTGAATGCAACTTCGGTTATCGAGCAGGTTAGTTGACTATAACGTCAAAACTGTAGATGGAGCCACGGTCGCGTTAGTGCCGAACAGTCCCTAAGAGTTATTCGTCGAGTGTGATTAGGATCCGATGGCGCAGTGGTCAGCGCAGCCCCGTACCGAGGGGAAGGTCGCGGGTTCAAATCCCGCTCGGCTCTTAACTTTTGGGACATTATAAAAATCTTTATTGTAGATGATTTATATAGCGTTTGTGATAACTGTTCTTCTTATTCCCCTATTTACGGGACATTCCCTGGATGAGCCCGATAAGGGCTCCAGTAAAGGGGAAGTACTACCACCATGCCTATTTCTGCCGTGAAGCAGCATCGCTGTGTACAGGTTTGAAGGGTGTGGGTGACATTACTGGCACGTGAGGCTGAAAATCTTTATGCCTCAAGTTGACGAGGGCAGTGCATCGTAGGGCACGTTTATGACGTGCGTGACCTACGAGAGAATGCTTTGTTATAGGCGATGGTTACCACTTAACATCAGGTGGACCATGCTCTTGTTACATCAGCTAATAGTTGTATAAAAAAAACGATATCGTGATTTTTTAGATGGTCATCAGCTTAGTCGGCCTAATCCACAATGCGGACCTAACTAAGCCGCGGGTTTCCTCATGATGTTTTCTTACACCGCAGTATTATAATCACAATTAATACAGTTAGGTTTGTTTGTATTATTTGCCAGTGTATTTTCACAACTCAATGTATTTTGGTTTTTCAGGTAAGTCTACGGTATTTAATGAAACTGCTGCTTTTGAGTAAGTTGGATACAGCTCAAGCTACTTACAAGCAAAGAAAAAAAAAGCGGCCAAGTGCGAGTCGGACTCGCCCATGAAGGGTTCCATCAAGTAACAGAATATAAAGGTTATTGTAGTTCGTCGAACGGTAAATTGCGGTTTACGTTTTATGACGTATAAAAAAAAAAACTACTCACTAGATCTCGTTCAAACCATAATTATATCGTTGAAAGTTTGCATAGTAATCTACAACATAAATTTTTTTTAGTTTTATTTTTCTCTTATTTTAGAAGTTAGGAGGGGGGACCAACTTTTTTCCACTTTGGCAGTGTCTCTCGCGCAAACTATTCAGTTTAGAAAAAAACTATATTAGAAACCTCAACATCATTTTTGAAGACCTATTCATAGATACCCCACACGTATGGGTTCGATGAAAATTTTTTTTTTGAGTTTCAGTTTCAAGTATGTGGACCCCTAAACTTTATAGTTTTTTTTTCTACATTTGTGTAAAAATCTTGTGTAAAAATGCGGTTCACAGAATACATCTACTCGCCAAGTTTCATCAGTCTAGCTCTTACGGTTTCGGAGAAAAATGGCTGTGACATACGGACGGACAGACAGACAGACAGACATGACGAATCTATAAGGGTTCCGTTTTTGCCATTTGGCTACGGAACCCAAATGACGCTTACTGCAAGGACATAAGAGCTAACAGTGTATACATGTGTACTTTTAAACCGCCATATATTTTCTGGACTATTCTATCACGAACTCGCATTATTAGAGCTTCAATATGCTCGTGGTTCAGTTTCAAATCATATATTTTTAATTAACTTATTGTTTCTCACTGCTGGGCAAAGATCTCCCGCAAAACCTTCCCCTCATTCCGGTCTCCAGCAATCTCCCACGAGTCTTTCCAGTGAACGTCGAAATCGTCCCACCAACGTCATTAGGAACCCAAGAAGTGATGATGTTAGCCTCTTGTCAGGTTTTATTTGCTATCAAAATTAATTGTTTTATGTCTAAAAGTTCAGAGTCGAGCGGGATTTGACCTTCCCCTTGGTACAGGGTTCCACTGATGTTAAACGAAAAAAAAACTAGATTAGTAAACTGCAATCACATGTAAAGTTTTCGTCAAATTTTTTTACTCACTAGTAGCTAACTATTAGTAGTGTCAATTCTAGTACCTTCCATTGGTATAACTTGCATTGAAATTAGAGCTTGCGGCGCGGCTGGGAAGTATCGCACAAGTTCTTCAATAATCTTATACGTGACAGGTCAACGACTGCTAATATAACCTAGCAGTCCATTGCGGCTTCCCACCTAAGGCCAGCCACCTTCCCCCCACTAACTCAGCAATGTACACCTCGTAAATCAATCCTGCGGCGTTAAAATGACACAGCTAGGAATTTATAGCGCGGTTTACGAGAATCAAGCTCTCTGAATATTTATTAGCCGTAAACCAAGATTTTACGACGTTGAACGTGATTTAGTGACAAAGTCGGCGATAGGTTTGTTAACTGTCAATGCTAGATTGACAGGCGTCACGGCTCACTTGGTAGTAACCCTGCCATCCCGCCGTAAGCCGTGGGTTCGATCCACACCGAGAACAAAATATTTGTGTGGTAAACGTGTTTGTTCTCTGTCTGGGTGTTACATCGGGGAGGCGATAATGTACACCATGTTATTTTACACACTGTTATTACGATGCCTGTTAAACCACATGCACACTGGGGCAATTCAAACATGATCATTTTCTTTTTTGTTCTGGCACTGGATATACTTATGCTTTGATACTTTATAGGGCGGATCCGACTTGGATAGGTTAGGTTATGTTAGAACATAAAATTACGCACAAGGCGAGCGAGCAGAGCGAGTGTGCCGCGGCAGCGACCGCCGCAGATTTTTCCCAATACCCTCGGGGTTGTCCCGTTTAGTACAATTATCCATCGCTAGATAAAAAAGAATCTAGATACTCATCTGCGACAGCGTACATGGGCCTTTACAATTTCCAGTGAAAAAAAAGTGGCATCGTTTTAACCGTGTGTACATAACTGGCCGTACATTAACCGGACCCTTACATTGTATACTATGTATGTATTTACAAAAAAATTGTGTGTGTCAGCTCCGACGCACGACTGGAGTTTACTCCGTATAGGCTAAGGAAGGGTACACACTACCCACGATCTAGCTGCACTGTTCACACCAAATTAGAAAGTTGCGCAAGATGGGTTGCGCACCAAAAACGTAACGAGGTCATTCGATCAGTAGATTTACTCTCCACATTTTTCTCATACCGGGCGCCTTATATCAAACAACCGATTCTTCAGGAGTAAACTCCAAAAAAATGTACACTCAATTTGGGGCTTGATAGTGTTATTTATTTCTCATTTTTAGTTTTGCGGTGGGACTGCTTATTTGTTTTAAAGCAGTCAATGGTTTTAAAACAATATATTTTTGTTAAAACTAAATAATATAACTAACTTTACAAACTTTTATTCAGATAAAGTAACAAGTCCAAGAATCGTTAATTTGAGTAACGAGTTCCTACGTTAACGATAGTTTTGCAATAATGTTATTTTTACCTCATGAGTTAGACGTTATAGATTATAAATAGTTTTTCTTAGCATAACGGTGTCCGTTATAAGACGGTGATGTTTATGTTTCATTTGGCATTGCCAATAATTTAACTGCAAACTGTCAACTTGACAGTTTCGATCCAACAAATATTTGTGTGGTGAACACTGACGTTTGTTCTCTGTCTGGGTGTTATATTGTATTTTATGTATGTATTTACCAAAAAAAAGTAAATAATATATCAGCTATCTGGTTCCCATAGAACAAGCTCTGCTTAGTTTGGGGCTAGATAGTGTTGTGTGGACTATCCGCAATAATTATTTATTTTTTATGTTAAATGTTTTTTGGTTCTCATCAGGTATCGAACCCACGCCCTCCAGCGCAGGAGACAGAGCTGCTACCAACTGAGCTGATCTGTAACATTAAAGACTCTTTGTCGTGTCGATTGGCTCTTTATCGTCTATATCGTCTAGTACACTCAGCTTCAGTAACAAGTACACTCAGCCACAATAACAATTAACCCACTTGGACAGTCGAACCGCTTTTGTTCTCGCTTTTACGAGTTTTCCCGCGAAAATACAGATAAATGTTATTCTGTGGCAGTAGGACTAGTGCCAATTTAGGATTGAGTTCACCAACACCTTAACCGGGGGTTTAAGATAAAGATTAAGGAGAAGTAGAGCTTGTATTGTCAGTGGTATTTCAAACATCGAACATTAGATAAAAAAATTCAAATAAAGTCGTTTGACAATCGTAGCTAGGCCTATTTTAATTTCTTAGGAAAACTTTACTCTAATTGGTTAATTTTAATTAACCATTTAATATTTTTAATAAAATTAATTTTACATGCAGTAGCACTTTGTGTGTGTCTCGTGGGGGTGCGTACTACCACCATGCCTATTGCTGCCGTGAAGCAGCATTGCTGATTTGTTTCGGTTTGAAAGGTGTGGGTGCCGGTGACATTACTGACAGGTGAGGCTGAACATCTGTATGCCTTAAGTTGATGGACGCATCGTAGGGCAAGTTTCTGACGAGCGTGACCTGCGAGGCAATGCTTTGTTATAGGCAATGGTTACTTCATTGCTTGTTCCATCAGTAAGTTGCATAAACGTGCCCAAGGATGCACTGCCTTGAGGCATATAGATATTCAGCCTCACGTGCCAGCAATTTGACCTACATCCTTCAAACTGAGTCACAGCAATGTTGCTTCACGGCAGGAATAGGCATGGTGGTAGTACGAATTCTAACAAGACACACACAAAACTCTAATACAAAATAATTTTGTACGTTGATGGAAACACTGATACCGTATACCCCAGTTAACTAACCAACGGTTACGTTAAACATGTTGGTGCACAGCGGCCTCACGTCCTATACTGCAGTTCTGCTAAAACAGTTTAGGAAAGTAGATAGTGGTGGTAGCCAACATTTTGGCTATCAGTGCAGAAACTATTGAAGTTTGTTGTTGTCGTAGCCAAGTCTTCAGCCCGAAATAAATTATGTATTCAGAAAATACATAATTAGATTAAGAAATAATAAAGCATATCACTTTTTCTTCTTCTTAACATACCACTGGCACTCTATAAAACCAGTGTGTTGAAAGGAGTGTAAGTGCGCCCAAAAGAGGCTCTTTTCGTGCACTTGACACATGTTTTTCAAACTTTTGCCTGAAGTCCTTGATGCCTGTACCACAAGCTCTGTCTGGCTCTGGTTTTGAGTCTGTGTGACTACTCACCAGTGTATTATACTGTGTGTGTGACGTTTTGACGTAGAGTTTATTTAGTCAACACTCATACAGACTCAAAACCAGAGCCAGAGACAGAGCCAGACAGAGCTTTTGGTAGGCCTACAGACATCAAGGACTTCTAACAAGTTGAAGATGTGATTGAAAGCCCAACTTGGTGTGCGTGTTCGAAACTCCCAAAGTTATAAAGTTATTGTAAAGTTCTAGAACTTTACACAATTCAAAGTTAAGGCTTCTGTTCAATAGAAGTCAATGTCACAGACCCTCGTCTGTTGGTAGTAGCTCTGCTTTCAGTGCTGTAGATCGTGGGTTCGATCCCCATTGAGGACAAATATTTGAGTGGTGAACACAGATGTTTGTTCTCTGTCTGGGGGTTATATTGTATTATGTTCTATTATATTGTACTAAAATCAGCTTGGTAATTTTGTAATTCTGTTGCTATCAAAAGTTTTATTCAAACAAATAAATTGTACTAACAAGAAACAGCGAACACATTCTTGTTGCCATCATTTTTCTACCACTATTGCCATTATTTTTGATGTGATAACGTCTTATAATTCGATGGAGCCGGCTGCACGCACGAAAAAACTTGACGTCATGCGGCGTTACCTCGCTCTGAGGCGTTCCATTTAAGGCTTGAGACAGATCTCTGGCTCTGGTTTTCAGTCTGCGTGGGTCAGACAGAGCTTGTGGTAGGACTACTGAGCTAAGGCCAGTCCAATCATGTTGTGTGCTTTTGTGTGAATAATGTACAGTCATGTCAGCCCACCTGAGTCCCATTTCAGAATATTGACAGAGACATTCAAAGTCCCAAACTTTGAATGTCTGGCATTGAACCGTACAATGTATAAGTTTTGACACACCTGAGACGTAGCACTATTGAATGCCTGTGACTTCTGTCGAATAATAAATATGCGTTACTATATTTACTACTAGTGGCCGCCCACGGCTTCGCTCGCCCCGTTCCCGTTGCTTTTTCGGGATAAAAAGTATCCTATGTCCTTCTCCCGGTTCTAAGCTACCTCCCCACTCATTTTCTGCCAAATCGGTTCCGCCGTTCTTGAGTTATAAATAGTGTAACTAACACGACTTTCTTTTATAAATATAAGATTAATATATTTACTGCTGGAAGGGGAAAGAGCACTGGTGGTCTAGTGGTAGTGGCCCCGCCTTCTGATCCGAAAGTCGTGGGTTCAACTCCAGTCGTGTACCAATGAGTTTTTCTGTCGAAAAATGTATGTGCACTATGCCAGTACTCTCAAAACGGTGAAGGAAAACATCGTGAGGAAACCGGCGTGTCGTAGAATCTAAAAAAGTTCGAGCAACACGTGTCAAGGTTCACGCAAAAAGGGCCCGCCAGCGGCCTACTTGCGGTATGTGTGTACTATATCTTATACCTTTAAACGAGAAAATCTTGTATATATATATGTATATATATATATACAACGTGTATCAAAATATGTGTACTATCCCGAAGGGGGGTGAATTTCCACCCCCCGGGGAACAACTTTAATTGTTCAACGACTTTTCGAACTTCAATTGGTATCTCTGAAAAAAACTGCAACGAAGTTTCAACATGAACAGCTGACTTTATACAAAGTGACAACCCTAAACTCAGCTACAGAGGTAGTAGGTAGTAGTAGTAGACCTACAGAGGTAGTAGGTCAAGGGGTCAAGGGGTTACAAGGATAGGGTTGTCAATTTATTTAGGCATTATGAAATTAAATATTTTTGTATGGGAAACTGAAAATAGGAATTTTTAATTTTCTCCCCCCCACAACTGATCACCATTGTGGTCTGAAACCCCCCACCTTCGCATAGTACACATATTTAGATACACCTTGTATTTAGGATCTCGGAAACTGAGCCAACGATTTTCATGAAATTAAGTATACAGGGGTTTTCGGGGACGATAAAACGATCTAGCTAGGATTCATTTTTAGAAAATGTTTAGAAATGTCGTAAAGTAAATAATCAACTTTATCATAAAATCATAACTCCTAGCGCCATCTTTTGAATAATTCATGAGTTATTGGGACAGAGAACGCCATCTATTGACGAGTAGTGGAGTTTATTATTATAAACTAACAAATTTAACTTTTATGAGTTTATTATTATAATTTTTTATTATTATAACAACAGTTTACCAAAAAAAAAATACCGAGCGAAGCTCGGGCACCAACTGCTAGTATTTATTTATACAAAGAGACATAGAATCAAACAAATATTTACGAAATGTACAGACCGTTACAAACGATCTAGAGATACCTCAAAACTTATCCAAATTAGTACCAGACGGAAGCGTCCCGAAGACGCTAGCGGCGTTGCCATGCTGAATATTAACTATTTGTACAAGCATATGGCCCACCTGATGTTAAGTGGTAAACATCACCTCTAACAAAACTTTGCCTCGTAGGTCAATGTGACACTGAAATTTGCCGTATATTTTCAAAGTTTGGTTACATAACCAAAATTTTCTACCAAAAAAATATATAATATTTTTTGCTAGTTTTTCTGTTTGTTTTGTTAGGAAACTTGTTTGGATCAAAGTTATATTTTTGTTGAACCTCTGCTATGTTATTCTTCGTAACTTGGCTGCCTGGTATTTTTGCGACATTCAGTGATTTCAAGTAAATGTGAGCGAGAAATGATTTGAAGTTTATCAGCATCTTAATTAACTTCACAATCTCAGAGTAATCATAAGCGTAAAACGCAAAGACTCCCTCCACTTAATGAATTTCTCTACTAGTATTTTTAGGGTTCCGTAGCCAAATAGAAACAAACGGAACCCTTATTGATTCGTCATGTCTGTCTGTCGGTCCGTCCGTATGTCACAGCCATTTTTCTCCGAAACTGTAAAAGCTAGACTGATGAAACTTGGCGAGTAGTCGTGTTCTGTGAACCGCATTAAGATTTTTATACAAAAATAGAGAAAAAAACAATAAATATAACAATAAATAATGCTTGAAACTGAAACTCAAATCTTTTTTTTCATCAAACCCATACGTGTAGGGTATCTGTCTATGGATAGGTCTTCAAAAATGATGTTGAGCTTTCGTTATAGTTTTTTTCTAAACTGAATAGTTTGCGCGAGAGACACTTCCAAAGCGGTAAAATATGTCCCCCCCCCTGTAACTTCTAAAATAAGAGAATGAAAAAACTCAAATAATATATGATGTACATTACTATGCAAACTTCCACCGAAATTTGGTTTGAACGAGATCTAATAAGTAGTTTTTTTTATACATCATATATCGTAAACCGCAATTTACCTTTCGACACTACAAGAACTTATATAAGTTACTTGTTGCTACGGAACCCTTCATGGGCGAGTCCGACTCGCACTTGGCAGCTTTTTTGTATGATCTGTTTACAATACAAACATGATATTATCAGTGAAGTTCCAGTGTGGTGCCACAAAATACAACCGAAACTTAGTATCTCTGAGAAGCCTAAATATTTTAGGCTAGGTTAATATTTTACTTTAACCCTTATTCCTTATTACTGCATAACCACCCCTCGTTACACGAATCACTTGGTTGATATGACACGATGTGTAAGTAATGGGGTAAGTGGGACGTGTAAGGATCAAAGAGGGGTTAACCCGACCCCCGTCATACCCGTAACTACCCTGTGACAGGGGTAGGCTTTACCCTTCAAGGTAATATTGTTTTTTTTTAATTAGCTTTTTCTCTTCTTTTAGAAGAAGAGAGATTAGCTTTTTTCTTTAATCGTTGGGGATATAAAGATGGATCAGAGTCGTTTTTCATTGTAATTTCTAAGGGAAGTTTACGTCCCGTAGTGGTATTTAAGGCTGATGATGATGATGGAATCATCATCAACCCATAGCGATCCACTGCTGTAGGCCTACGATAAGCTCTGTCTGGCTCTGTCTCTAGCTCTGCTTTTGAGTCCGTTAATATCAAATCGCCCAAGTTCTTTGTAAGATCTTCGTTCGCTTCGCTCACTCGATCAATAATCTCATGATTGTTACGTTTACTTTTTAACTGACTTCCAATCAAAAAGGAGGAGGTTCTCAATTCGGTTGTATTTTTTTTATTTTTTTTTATGTTTGTTACCGCATAACTTCGTCATTTGTGAGCCGATTTGAAAAAAATATTTATTTTATCTGAAAGGTACTGCTTCCAGATTGGTCATATTTTAATTTTATTAAAATCGGTGTTGCCATTTTTTTTTAAATATTTTTTTTAATGTTTGTAACTGCATGCCTCCGTCATTTTTGAACCGATTTAGAAAATTATTTTTTTATTTGGAAGGTTATTCTTACGTCCGGATTGTCCCAAATAAATTTCATTAAAATTGTTTTAGCCGTTAGGCAATGAAGTCGGTTTCTCTAGTTTTTTAAACTTATAATTATATTTTATTGTAAACAATTCATTACACTGATCTCTCCAAACGGCATGCAATAATTTATTTTGAATATAATTTTAGACATTTCCATAACTAATGTTTTTTATTCAACGAGCTGATGTAACTAGCATGTGTTAAGTGGTAACCATCGCCTATAACAAAGCATTGCCTCGTAGGTCACGCACGCCATGAACGTGCCCTAGCAAGAAGCACTTCCCTGCGCCCATCAAATTGAGGCATACAGATTTTCAGCCTCACGTGCCAGTAATGTCACCCACACCCTTCAAGCCGAAACTGCAATGCTGTTTCACGGCAGAAATAGTTATAAAATTCACCTAGCTATTTCAACTAAAAAAAAATTAAGATTCGGTACTTACCTAATTGTACCTAAATACTATGCTTCTTGCAAATAAATATCTTTCATTCATTTTTATTTAATTCATTTTTATATACTTTACAAAATAAGTTTGGAAATAAATATTTTTATTTGGTCTCAGTCTTTTTACAAAGCCCACCTAAATATGATGACGTCACGGCTACAATATCTAGCCGCGCGGGTACAAAAGTGTCACACCCCATTTACCGATTTATTTCAATGGACGCCATTTTGTCTTAGTAAGCGAGTCTTGGGTCCTGTGGTAGGACATTTTAAAAAGCTGGTTTACTAAGCTACACCGTAGAGCTCTCAGCTACGCCGTAGAATACAAAGTTGCAGCAATTTAGAGCTCGGAGCTACGGCGTAGAACTTGTGACGTAATCAAAACAAACGGTAGGCACCAAGCCGTACTTTGTTGCCAGTTTATCCAGGCTTGGTCGCGTGGAACTGGCACCTAGACTCACCTAGCTTTAAGACGTTTCAAAGTGATCTTTGTGATCCAGCTCAATGCAGATTTTTTTTATTTGAATTTCATTTAAACAAACGGTAGGCACCAAGCCGTACTTTGTTGCCAGTTTATCTAGGCTTGGTCGCATGGAACTGGCATCTAGACTCACCTAGCTTTAAGATATTTCAAAGTAATCTTTGTTAAACAGCTCAATGCAGATTTTTTTTATTTGAATTTGATTTAGAGCCCAAAGTTACGGTGTAGACCTTTCAGCTTAGACGTAGGACACTTAGCTACGGCGTAGAGCATTAAGCTACGGCGTAGAGCATTAAGCTACGGCGTAGAGCATTAAGCTACGGCATAGAGCACTAAGCATAAGCAACCGTGTTGTTTAGCATTAAACTACGGCGTAGGGCTCGTAGCTACGTCACAGAATACAAAAACTATGGCTAAAAAGTATGAAAATATATGTCATGTGCACGAAAGAGCTTCTTTCAGGCGCAAAAGTCCTTAAAAATCTTTTACCACACTGTTTCGAAGGGACCATTGACAGGATAATAAGAAGAAGAACCTCTGGCAATGTTAAATCTCCGTAGCTAATGACTAAGCGTCAGCCTAGACGTCGGCAATAGTAAGATAAAAAAAATTAAAGGCGATTAAAGTTGGTTCACTGTGTACTTGTACTCCAGGGCACAGCTACTTATTCAGTGAACCAGCTGCATAGTT
This sequence comes from Thera obeliscata, assembly GCA_947578465.1. Taxonomy (NCBI): domain Eukaryota; kingdom Metazoa; phylum Arthropoda; class Insecta; order Lepidoptera; family Geometridae; genus Thera; species Thera obeliscata. The sequence continues at coordinate 25,735,388 of OX387916.1, read as the reverse complement.
TTTCCTGTGGTGTTCGCAGTTCGCGCCCAATTCTCACGACATGGCGCTGACAAATGAGCCGTTCTATTTTATAGGTATTTATCATGACAGTGTTATTTGTAAGGGTTATTTTACGAAAACAGGGATTTTTACTAACAAGTTTTGCTTTTTATTTGTTTTTAAACTGGTATGCATGTTTTTTTATAGCTTTTTACTGCAGGGTATTGTATTTCTTTGCAAAATGTTTATATAAAAATCCTTGGGATTTTATATGTTTTCATGGTTTCTATTTAATTATACCGGAGCCGTTTCTGTATTTTATAATATGAATTTGTATAGTTATATGGAGGAACGGGTATTTATCGTGATTACCTTTATTAACATGAATAGATTCAAGAAAAAATTAAAAAAGTTCTTTTAGGGTAAGCAACGCAACGACAGCACCCTTGGTGTAGTTGGTGTCTATGAGTGACGGGTACCGCTTACCATCAGGTGGGCCGTAAGCCCGTTCGTCTATCCCTACGTTTCAACTGTGTTATAACAGCCATGGTCGCGGGCAGACTCAAAAATACGATAAATACCCGTTTCTTCCATATAATTATGCATAACAATCGCGTTAATTTAAAAAGTGCTAATATTAATATGGTTGAAGTTTTTAATTTTTTCTAAAGAAATAATAACAGGAGCAAATTGAAGTCAAAATTAAAGGCCAAATATTCTACACAAAGGCACCGACAGCTACTAATTATGATATTTGAAGAATTGTGTTTATAGAATTAAATTCAGCAACTTAAGCTTCAGCTCTACATCTGAAATCTCAGATCCATCCTGGACAAGAGAATTAGGTCAAGCTACATAACGTTGCATACTTCAGACTAATCCTAGAAAAAGGTGTTATTGTAATTTTTAACCAACTTCCAATCAAAAAGGAGGAGGTTCTCAATTCGGTTGTATTTTTTTATTTTTTTTGTTTTTTTATGTTTGTTACCGCATAATTTCGTCATTTGTGAGCCGATTTGAAAAATTATTTTTTTATCTGAAAGGTACTGCTTCCAGATTGGTCCCATTTTAATTTTATTAAAATTATAATGTGTGTTTTTTTTAAATATTTTTTTTAATGTTGTGTGTGTTGTTGTGTAACTGCATGCCTCCGTCATTTATGAACCGATTTAGAAAATTATTTTTTTATTTGGAAGGTTATTCTTAGTGACTGTTGAAATGACGACTAATAGAGGAGAGTGGAGAACGAAAACCTGTTGTGCCGACCCTACATAAAGTGGGACAAGGACAAGAGAATGATGATGATTCTTACGTCCAGATTGTCCCAAACAAATTTCATTAAAATCGGTTTAGCCGTTTAACAATGAAGTCGGTTTCTCAAGTTTTTTAAACTTATAATTTATTATTTGTTTTGTAATGTTTGTGCTTTGACCACACTTTGGATTTGACTCTTCGAAAAATGTATGTGCGCAATTCTAGTGCTCTCAAACGATGAAGGAAAACATCGTTGAAGAAACTTGCGGCTTAGTTTCGCACGTATTGTCTTTCCTGTGAATTAGGCTGACTAAGCAGCTTAGTCAGCCTAATCCACAGGAAAGACAGCTGCTGTCAGGATGGTATAGATGCTAGGTAAGCCTACTCCATCTAAAAATCTTGTCCTAGGCACTATAGCGGCTAATATATAGCTATAAGAAAAAAACAACTGTCCCAGACGCTATATTAATCATTTACAATAAATGAAAATTCCTCTTTCATTTTTTAAAAGCTTTTATTATGTATATATTATGAATTGCAATAGGGACTGCTGAAGCGTATCATGCTATGTAGTCTGACCCAGCGTACAAGCTGTTTAGATAAGCTTGGGATAACAGCGTGCTCCTTTGAATATTACACTCAAACAGAAACTCAAGCAGAATAACACAAGCCCCAGGAATTTCAAAATTATCTCTATTTATTCTTATACACTTCTTTGTTAGTGATAAAGGGCAGCAAAGGTTCTAGACTTGAAAACTGTCAAATATTCGTCGCTTGAGACGTGCTTAAATCTGAGTTGCGTTTCAGTATTCGGGGGTTAGTCACATTAAAGTGGCACTAAGGCTTGCCTAGGATCAAGACGTTTCAAAGTGATCCTTGTGATTCAATAGAATAAATAAAGACCAATGTAATACCAAGGCACAGCAGATTCTTTGACCCGCACTTGGTGTGCGGACTGGTTTCCGCAAGTTGGCCGCTGACGGGCCCTTTGTGTTGTGACGGCTCGTGTTTTCTAACGTTTGTGATATAAAAAAAAATATAAAAAAAAATAGAAGAACATCACGATGACGATGTTTTCCTTCACTGTGTGAGATCACTGGCATAGTGCACATGATTTTCGGATATAAAAACTCAAGTCACTTTAATTCCTTATTCATCTTTTGACATTTAAAATGTTCTTAGACTAGTCAGACACAAATTAAAATACAATAAATTATCACTAAATGTTATGTCACATTTAAGAATCAATAAACGGATTGAATACAGATGAAATAATATTATGAATTAAAATATAAAGTGCTACCAAAATAATAATATTCAAATCAACAAAAGCATCGTCTAGTTACATAAAAATAAAAATAGGTTATTTAAGACTATTTTTATGAAACAACAGGATATTTACCATGATTAAATTCTGTTCAACCGTGTTCATGGTGCAAGCAACTGTGCCGAAATATCGGAAGTCAACTCATCAAAATTTAATCATGGTAAATATCCCGTTGTTTCAAAAGTAGTGTTAAAAACCATGACAGTTTCAAAAGTTTGTTTAAGTACACTCACGATTTAATGTCTGATACAAATATTGTTTTGTCTATCACTGGTGCACGACTGGATTTGAATACACGACCTTGGACGGGTTCGCTACCACTAGACCACCAGTGCTGAACACGAGTGCTCTCAAGACACATGACATTAGAAAGCTTTCATTGTTCGCCATTGCTATAGCCAATCAGAACTATCGATGCTCGCTTTGATATTCTTTTGACCAATCAGAACCTTTGTTACTTTGAAAGAATTCTTTTTGAATAGTGATCTTGGTGGCTGATTGTAAAAGTGTTCGAATACTAATATTTTGACCAATCAGTGAATGAAAACGAGAAAAAACGAGCAGTTATTTTTTAACAGACTTCAAATAAAATAAGAAGACGGATTCTCAATTTAGTTGTTTTTTTTCTTAATTTATGTTTGTTATTAATTTCGTAATTGTACCAATAAGTAAGGTGTGCCAATCAGTTTTCTGTCCAAAAGTATGTACACTATGCCAGTGCTCTCAAACGGTGAAGGGAAACATCGTGAGGAAACCGGCATATCGTAGAACCTAAAAAGTTCGAAAATATGTGTCTAGTGCACGAAAGGGGTTTGAGGCGCACTTAAAATCCTTTCACCACACTTGGTTCGAAAGAATCAGTGACACGATAAGAAGAAGATTTCGTAATTTATGAGTCGATTTCAAAATATTTATTTTCCACCTATTTCATGAAATAAAGTCCCTCAACGATTACGACCTACAATAAACGGTGACCGTAGTTTAGAAAAGGTTCCTAATAAAGTTGTGTTTTGAGTTGTCCCAATTCTGCGGATCCGGTTAATGTTCGGCCAGTTATTGTACACCCAGTTAATGTACACCCAGTTAAAACGAATCCACTTTTTTCCACTGGGAAATTGTTAAGGCCCATGTATGTATGTACACTGCAGCAGATAAATATTTCGATTGTTTTTTTATCTATCGATGAATAATTTCTGAAGAGGGTAACGCCTTTGATTTTATTGTAAAAAAAAAACATTTTCTGGCTTGCTCTGCTCGCTCGTCTTGTGAATTTCTGCGTAATTTTTATATAACCTCACCAATCCTAATCGGATCCGACCTATAAAGTATCAAGAAAAAGTATAAGTATCCAGTGCCAGAACAAAAAAGCAAAAATCCATGTTTGAATTACTACAGTGTACATGTGGCTTAACTGGCATTGTTTTCGCTTGCACCAGTGCCTTGATCATGAACACATTTTGACATAATTTGTGACGTTAACTTATCTGTGTATTCTGTCTATTCAGTTTCAAAAGGTAGTATGTGATCGTGATACGTTGAACAAATCAAGTTGAAAATCGACGAACATTTTCATTCCGCCACTATACATTACCGTCTCCCAATTCTGCGACCGCAAAACTTACAGATGTATAAGGAAAGTTTTTTGAGTCCAATTATAATTGTGACCTTTTTATCTCTTATTTTGAAAGGTTGTTAGATAAGTCTACTGATAAAACAATACGGCTCTTCAAACCAGTAAATTTTAAAAACTTTAGAAACCCCAATTATGGCCAAACTGCTATAACAAATTTGATTTTGACTCTGCTGACATAATTTTAATCACCTCTTTGACATATTTCATTTATTTTTTTGGATTTATATACTGGTAAATTATATATTATCATTATTATTATTTTTGGTGTCCTTGACATTTTGCTATTTTGATATTTTGACCGTGCATGTTAAAATTGTATTATATTGTAATTGTATTGTTTAGACTGACTTCTATTTATTGTAATGTGTATTTTGCATTTGGGCGCTTTGGCGCTAGCTGTTAGCTCAAAATGCATTTGTCTAAATAAAATAAAATAAATAAATAAAACTTGATAAAATTTCTATGAGACTAATTTAGAAGATAAGAGAAAATTTAAATCGGCTCTTATATGCGATAACAACCATTAAAAAAATACAACCGAATTGAAAACAGATTCTTTTTTTATTTGAGATCGGTTATAAAAGAGCCGTTGTCCCCCAAACCACATAACATTATTTTTACGATGTTATTTTATGAGGGTGCTACATTATGATCAATTTTACTACTTGATTTGATTACGCGTACGTCTCTACTGTCGGTGAACGGTGAAGGAAAACATCGTGAGGAAACCGGCGTGTTGTAGAACCTAAAAAAGTTCGAGCAATACGTGTCAAGGGTCACGCAAAAAGGGCCCACCAGCGGCCTACTTGCGGAAAAACCTGCCCGCACATCAAGTGCGCATGATAAAACTTGCCGATAGTCCTTAGGGAAAACCTCAGCAGGGAGATCATTCCACAGCCTGAGTGTTCGCGGGAGGAAGTGTCTTTTACCTAGTAGAGCTCTTTGTGAAAGAGTTCGTCGGGGGAATAGTCCTGTCTATGAGCAGTGATACTGGTTCTGTATTCCGGTTTGAAGGATATGGAATGGAACTCATTGCCGTCGGCTGTTTTTCCTGACCACTACAATCTGGGCCTCTTTAAGGCAAGAGTGAATAGGTGTCTTCTAGACCTTGCTTCATCGTCGGCTGCATCGCCGCTTACCATCAGGTGAGATTGTAGCCAAAGGATGGTCTATATCATGTAAAAAAAACTAACTGATGGAACGGTCATATAGCCCACCTGATGTTAAGTGGTAACCATCGCGTACGTCAAAAAAGTGCCTTGCGATGCTGCTCGGCGTCCATCAACTTATAGCATACTAATTTGACATAATATCTGGCATGTTATTGGTCCAAAGATATTACTCCAAAACAAAGAAAATATATCACCCTTGTTTGCAAATGAACTTTTCCATTTATCTCTTTGACATAGAGTTCAAATTCAACTGGTTTCATAATAATATACTGCTTTTAAACTTTGATTAATTATCAGAAGTCGCAATTTAATTTCTGCTATAGAGTTACAAAAGTAATATGTTTGGAATGAACTTATTGCTCTGTATATTGGGTTCTGAGCTCAGTTTTGACGTTATTTAAATATCTGTTACTGAGGCCATTTATTGACAACTCAAGAGGGTTGAATAATACAAGTGTTTAGTAGCTGTTTGCTCTGCTGATTACATTACAAAAGTAAAAAAATTATATGGACGTGCATACAGTTGATTTTTAACCGACTTCCAATCAAAAAGGAGGAGGTTCTCAATTCGGTTGTTTTTTTTTCTTTTTTTTATTATGTTTGTTACCGCATAACTTCGTCATTTGTGAGCCGATTTGAAAAATTATTTTTTTATCTGAAAGGTACTGCTTGCAGATTGGTCCCATTTTAATTTTATTAAAATCAGTGTTGCCATTTTTTTTAAATATTTTTTTAATGTTTGCAACTGCATGCCTCCGTCATTTTTGAACCGAATTAGAATAGTACATTGTTACCTGAGTGTTGAAAGTCACGTTTTTTGAGTCCCGAGACGGTTTTGGCGCCAGAGCGTAGCTAGGGCGCCAATGGAGCTTGAGGGACTCAAAAGACTTTCACCCGAGGTAAACACTGTGCTTTTCATTACGAATACAAGGAAAGTACAAATAAAAACATGAAAGAAAAATTAGTGAAAATGAAGATTGAATTGCCACCTTCCCAGTTTTTTTTTACTTTTTCTCTGGCGGGCCTTCGGCTACGGCTCGCCAGCATTATTCAGTCATTATTTTCATTTTCGTAATTTAAAAAATGGTAAATTATTTGCTCAAATCTATGTTATTTTAAAGAAATAGTTGAAGCTATATATTAATAAAATAATTTAGAAGATATAGGTATTATTTATTTAATACCATCTTTATGTTATTTAAATTTAAATTTTACATTGCGCCCTAATTAGACTTTTTAAACTTCTTACCGTTGTAATGGGCTTCCAACCTACTTGCTGAATAAAAAGTTGGAATTTGGTTCAACGACCTCCTTGCAGTTAGAAAGACTTTAGAAAGTTGGAACATGGTTGAATAAAATAGAACTTGTTTTTTTTTATAATTTGACAGCTGTCAGTAGAAAGCGATTCTCCCTAGGGCTGAAAGTTTTACTTTCAATTAGGCCCCTCAGGCAACTTCAGACCTACTTTCAGAGTATGAGTAATGAAAAATTATTTTTTTATTTGGAAGGTTATTCTTACGTCCAGATTGTCCCAAACAAATTTCATTAAAATCGATTTAGCTGTTTGGCAATGAAGTCGGTTCTCAAGTTTTTTAAACTTATAATTATTTTAAGTGAAAACAAAATGGCGGCACCCGCCGTTCGCTCGTTGTCAGGAAGGAGACATGGTCACACGCTCTGAAGTACGCAGCAGGTGTATGGAGCGAATTGGGTGTTAACATAATATTATCATACTTGAAAAGTTATAATTTTGACATTGTTCATTGGTTTGTTAGTTTTTTTCAGCTCGGAAATTTGAAATAATCTAGATTGACAAAATACACGCGAGGAGCGTCCGGTAAAAGTTGTATGAAAATCCATTATAATTTACATACTATTATTATGTGGCATAAAATAAATAACTTTGGATTTGATTCGACGTGTTTAGCGGCCAGATGAATTGGTAAACTCATATCTGTCATGTAATTTAAAAATGGAACGATCTTTTACTCCGAAACAAGGCAACCAAGAAGGTAACTTATCAAAGGTTTTACTTAATTTCAAACTGATTTGAAAAAATACTGCTTCTTTTGAAAAAAGTAAAAAAAAATGAATACTTCAACGCGGGAAAAAAAGTGATTTTGCGAAGCGAGTTTGAATTTCCTCACATTATTTGAGAAAATTACTATACAAACCTTGGCCACAACTAAGCATTCACGTATATGTCGTCCATCCATGTCTCTAGGGTCGTAACAATGCTCGAGTCAGTCAGTGTAGTGAATGCGTGACTACGGATTGTATGCAAAAACAATGCTTGAGTCTGGGTCAAGCCTCGCAGATTTTTGACACTTTTCGATTTCGAACTGTCAAATTTTTTTTTGCATACAAGCCTTAGTCACGCATTTCTTCTTATCGTGTCACTGATTCTTTCGAACCAAGTGTGGTGAAAGGATTTTAAGTGCGCCTCAAAGAGGCTCCTTTCGTGCGCTTAGCACATATTTTCGAACTTGTTAGGTTCTACGACATGCCGGTTTCTTCACGAGGTTTTCCTCTACCGTTGGCAGAAAAACTCATTGGTACACGACTGGATTCGAACCGACGACCACAAGGCCACCAGCGCTCTACGCTGACTGAGACTGAGGCGGACTGACGAAGTCAAGGCGGGGTGGATACTCGTCTTTATATTTGGAAGATTTGAATATTTACATTCAGTCATATCCTGGAACATAATCTCGTGAGCAAGCTCCCTTACTCCGCAGTATAATACCACTCCTCGTTGGCTTGGTATGGGATTACACTGTCTGTGAGTTTTGAACTCTTGAAAAACGGTTACCGCTGTATTATTTGGCAAAGGTCAAGGTTACACATGGATACACATCATACTATACAGTGCTCGCAATTATGTAGGTTACACAAGGATACACATCAGACTATACACTTCTCGTTTATATGTCCTTATGCTAAGCGTTATTTTCTTTCGGTTTTATTCATAAGGCTGAGCAGTTTTAAAAGGCTCGCTATAATTGAGGTGACATACTTACTACATATTGTTTTTAGACCTTAAGATACTGTTGGTGTTCATTTTGTTGGTGCAACTTAATAATAAATAAATAAATAAATAAGAGTCTCTTGTCACTGTCACATTCATGTCACTCATAAACAAATAGAGATGGCAACAGACTTATCGGTCTGTTAAGGTAAATGACTGTTATAAGACCATTATGAATATGAAGGTTTGCCTTTAGGTAACTTGAGCTGTATTCGTGCGTACGTATGTCTGAAAAAAGTGTCTATAGTTAAAGTCAAAGTGTATATTTGCAGAATCACATGTCCAGGGTTGGTAATGGTAATAATTCGTAATAATTCTACCCTTTAAGGGCATGCAAAACTTTGATTTACTTTACCAAATTACAAAAATAAGAATAAGGACGAGGTATAAAATAAAAAATAAATCGTTTTAAATATCACCGTGGGTAACCGCTATTATCGTAATATTGACGCTCATGATATGGCGGCCGTCAAGTAACGGTCGTCGCATTTCAGCACGTTTAAGTCGATTGGCGAATCGGGCCCATTTGGGGTGAAATCGTATTAGGAATTAGGTCAGCCATTTGAGATTTCTAAAAGACTGAACTAACCTTCACCCGCGACCTCGCCCGCATGGTTACAATAACAAAAGAAGTAAAGCGGAAACTCTTCTTGTTCCTGCCATTGGTCGCGACGGAATAGGTAGGAGTAAACGGAACAAGTGATAATTTTATTCCCATTTGTTTATGGATAGAACTAATGGGAAAAAATCCTAGTAGTTCTGTCAACAGAACTACTCAACAGGTGGGAGTTAATGACTTTATGTGGGGTCATGCTTCCAAATAAAAAATACAGAAAAAGATCATCAGGTCCAGTCCTACAATCAGCGATCTTATCGCGGGAAGCGATCTCACCCAGACAATGAAATCAAGTTATTAATTTGCTTAACATAATAATAAATAAATGCTAAATATTTTTAAGTAATTACTTTTTTAAGCTCGCTTGAGCATTATTTTTGAGGTAATTAAAATCCTTCGGGAAAAAACCACTGAACTCACGACACTGTCATGTCACCTGTCACGTAACAGACACCTTTTTCGGTAAAGATCGACAAACTTCGCCTAAAGTGGGAAGGGGGACGTCGAAGGGGGAGGGGGAGGGTAATTGTTCAAGTTTTTGCTTTTGTCGGCATTCCCGGAGTATCGTTTTTTTATACATTTTTGTTTGATACTCTGCAAATTACAAAAATAATATTGCTAAATTAAAAATAAAATAAATATTTTGGACAATCCACACAATACTATCTAGCCCCAAACTAAGCAGAGCTTATACTATGGGATACACATAGCTGATTTTTTTTGTAAATACATACAAAAAAAATTGTTCCGTCAGTCTTACTCATTATAATAAAGACAGCCTTGTGTTTCTTCAGCAAGGCAAATAGCGAGATTAAGGTTAAACTAACTTTACATTTCCACATCGTTCATAATGAAAAAGGTTAAGCCGCGCTAAATAAGCGCTCACTAAACACAGCCCGGCTTATAAATAACTTTGGTAAGCAAACAGGTGGCAACCTGTTGGATCTCGGCAACTCATTATTGAAGTGAAAACTTCTTTAGCGGCGTTGAGCACTTTTCTGTAATGGGTATAAAATCTTAAACTCGCGTCAGCGCGTCAGGATCACGTGACCTGATCGAAAAAGCGTAAGACGGATGGAGAGGACGTTGCCGTTCCGCTCGACTGACCGCGCCGTACCCGGTGTGCGACGTTGCCGCTTCGCTCGCCGGCCGGCACTGTTGCTACGATGGGGGCGGGGCGGCGCGTGCGGTTCGTGCATCTATTAATGATAAAAGTGATGAAGAAATAGCGAAAGAAAATGAGTGAGTACTTCATAAATATACTAGATGAAAATTTAATAAGTTTTAATACGAGCGGCAAGTTTTCACTTCTGCTGGCACTCCCGGAGTGCAACCCGTCTTTTTTTTATTTTTCTTCTTCTTCTTATCGTGTCACATTAGTACAGTGTTTCTTTCTTTTTTTTCTTTTTTTTTGGGCAAACAAACAGTATCATAATACATATAATAATAAGCTATAGTTTCAAAAGGCGAAAATACAGTAGGTACCCTATCACTGAAACGCTGTCAAAATATGACTGGGATATTAATTGACAGTTTCACACTGATCGCCGCCGCAGACCGCTTAGATGTGCGCAAGGTTTAACGGTTGTCAGAGCTACGTCCAAATATTGATTTATCAAACATTTTAGACATCCTTCGGGAGGCTTATTATAGGACCCGCCATTGCCCAGGTCGATATTAGGATAGAAATACGCGCTTATTTTAGAAAATGGCGTGGCTTGACTGACACGTCACGAACTTTTTAGGTTCTACAACATGAGAGGAGGATCTCATGTTTACCTTCACTTTTAACCGACTTCAAATATAAAAGAAGGAGGTTCTCAATTCGGTTGTTTTGTGGATAAAGAACTTTATTTTCAAAGGTAATCAACAAATACACTAATAACTAATTCTAAGTGTTTTCACGAGACACACACAAAGAGCTCTATTACTACTAAAAGTAGTTAGAGACTTTACGTTAGATACATTTTCCTAAATGAAATTACACTTTTTAGTGCCTACATTTTCTTTATAACTGACGAAAAGAAGTTCTTAATTTTCGACGTGTATATTTTTGTTGAAAAAGTTCTATGAATACGACCGTTACATCACAGTCACAGCGTTTGACAGATTCAAGGCAAAACATAAATCTTAATGAAACGCACGTCAGTCAGTGTCGCGTAGAACGGAACGGAAAACTGTCATGGCGGCGAGAAATGTCAGACTTTTGCGAAATTGCAAGCTCCAGCCAGATCAAGTTGAGGTCAATTTGGTTAGTTACTAGCGGTTGCCTGCAGCTTCACCCTGCATATTCCCTTTTTGGGTTAGATTTTTGCTGTTTCTGTAAAAAAATTCGAGATGGAAATAATATGCTAGTAGTTCAGGTTACGAATTATGCAAATTTATGCAATCGGTTCAGTGGTTACGGCGTTATTGAGCCTCAATTGTATGTGATATATTAAAATTATTTTTAGACCATGTTTATGACGTAGTAGTCCATAGTTACTACATATTTATAAAAGAATATTAGTAATATTAATAATATACTAGATATTTATAACATAGAAATATACAAAATCCCTATGGAAGTATGACATAGTAGAAGCTGAAGTAAGACAAGAGTTAACGTCAATGACGCAACGTGCTCCTGTCAAAGCACATTCTGCGTGGTAGGTGACGTCACTGTAATTGGTAGCCGGACATGTCGGTACGTCTATACCGGCCCTTAGCACTAGTTCCATACGTCGTGAATTGACGACAGTCTATTGAAAGATAGATAACTCTAGTGATTACAATGACACACTAGGTAAACAGGATACAGTTTTTAACTTAAAAACAAACAATCACAGCAATACAATGGGCCTTATCGCTAACAGCGATTTCTATCAGGCATGTTCTAGTAAAGTTCCACGTGATTGTCTCGAAATAAACTGGTGCTACCTACATCGAAACTAAGGTTACATAGCTCGGGCCCAAATGTTATGGCGGTTAAAATATGTAACAAGATGCCGAAAAAAAATACTTCAAATAAAATAAAATATTTTTGCATTAACCTACTTACAATTTGCATCATTATTAATATCGATCCGCTTCTACTGTATTGCAACACCTGTAAAAGACACATTATGAATTGATTATTTCTGCCGTGCACGAGTAAATTGTGGAATAAACTGCCTTCTGCGGTTTTCTCTCGGAGCTTCGACATGGGGTCCTTCAAAAGGCGGGTTTATCAGTTCTTAAAAAGCCGGCAGTGCATCAGCACCACATCTGGTGTTATTAGTGCCTATGGGCGACGGTGACTGCTCTCCATCAGGTAGCCCGTCTGCTAGCTATGGCATAAAAATTTAAAAAAAAACTCTTCTGTAATGTCATCCACACCCTTCAAACTGAAACACAGCAACGCCACTTGACGGCATATGGATTAGGAAGGTGGTTATAAATGGAATCGTTATAGTACTTCCCTGGTCTATACCTTCACAAAGTGATGCTAACAAAAACTAAAGAGTTTAATGGTCATACGAACAATTTTATTTTTAAATGTTATATTTTAAGTAACCCCCTTGCGATCCGAACGCGCCAGAAACTAATGCTCAACCTTTTGTGGGTGTCGGGTCACTTTCCAAGATATTAAATATCTCGGGTTCGTTGAACTGTAAGTATAAGTTGAAAGCCTTTCACTGGCTAGTTTTCTATACCCTTTGATGCTTCTGTGAGTTTTGGATACTGCTTTGATTATCATACCAAATACTTAATGCTCTGTTTGACCAAAGACTACAGACTCTCATTGACGCAGAGCAGTGCATAGTAAGGCACGTTCGTATATAACGTGCGTGACCTGTGAATAAAACATTTGTAAATGTATGACAAAAAATGGTGAAAAAAGTGTTAAAATAAGATACAATATAACACCCAGACTGAGAACAAACATCTGTGTTCACCACACAAATATTTATTATCGGTGGGGATCGAACCCACGACCTACGGCGCAGAAGGCAGAGCTACTACCAACTGAGCTGAGAAGCCAGTCAATTGTAGTCAAGAGTGTATTGGCATCTGATTAACTCTATGAAAGGCTATATCTATCTCTCTTGCTCATATTATTGTACAGTTATACTCGTATTTGGGTCCAATTGTATTGTACTGAAGACGGTATTATCATCGTGGTTGATAACAATGCGGACGAAAATTGGATGGCATCAGAGGTCGGGGTATTATTCCCGGTTCAATCCGAAATCAAATCTATTTTGGGAAATAAAGGTTTTCTTGTGTCCTGTTGTACCACAGCTCAGTATGGCTCTGGTTTTGAGTCAAGATTCAAGATTCAAGATTCAATAAGCGTTTATTCAATACGATACAAGAATCACTTTGAAACGTCTTAAAGCTAGGTGAGTCTAGGTGCCAGTTCCACGCGACCAAGCGTAGAAGAACAGGCAACAAACTACGTCTCGGTTCCTACCGTTTTTTTATATGATCCTTTTACAAATCAAAAATAGTCTAAAATAATAGCAGTGAAGTTCCAGTGTGGTGCCACTTCACTTAGTCAGACGTATGCAATGTAATTATACAAAAGCAAAAGTTTCAAAGACAGCACACGCTACGCTTCAAAGTTATAATAAAGTATCTACACAGATATAAAAATAAGATATTAAATAGTAGGTACAGACATTGCAAATTGACATGCTAGCTTCCTATGGGTAGAGTGACCGGGACATCGGGCCACGCAGTTTTATCATTCATATAGCTATCTAGAGTATAGTACGCTTTCTTTATCAACTTACTCTTAATATAGGCTTTAAACTTCCGAATTGGAAGCTTGAGTCTGTTTGAGTGCTGACTAATAAATCCTACGTCCAAACGTTATAAACACAGTAAAGTGAACACTCACACAGACTCAAAACCAGAGCAGGAGACTGAACTGAACAGAGTTTGTGGTAAACCTACAGGTTATTCTTGAGCCAGTGGTGTAGTGGTAGCTAGTTCAGCTTTTGAGCTAAGGTCAAAATAAAAATGGTTGTTATCAATTTCAATTTATTTACCAAGAACCACTTTGTAACTTCATAATTTAACATTAGGCAAACTTGGCAAATTCATCTACCGCACTTGATGTACCGGAAGATGAAACGTAGGTCGCCCACCTACCAGATGGACCGACGACATTGTTAAGATCGCGTGAAGTCGATGGATGGAAAGCGCTCAGAACCGTTCTTCCTGGAAATGTGTAGGGGAGGCCTATGTCCAGCAGTGGACTTCTTCAGGCTGATGATGATGATGATGACTTGATGTATGGACTGGTTTCCGCAAGTAGGTCGCTGGTGGGCTCTTTTTGCGTGACGCTTGACACGTGTTGCTCGAACTTTATAACATTCTATGACATGCTGATTTTGACTTCTTCACGATGTTTTCCTTCACCGTTTGACAGTACTTACATACTAGCATTTAACTTTCATTGATTTTAAAAAGTGTAGCTATGTAAGTATTTCCTATCAAATGGTGAAGGTAAACATCATGAGGAAACTGCAGCTATTTATTTGCTCATACCGACTGTGTCTTTTTGTGCCTATAGCCTATTTTATTAAAAAACACAGCTCTAAGAAAGCCAAAGAAAATTGCTACGAAAAATGCAAGGAGGCTCGCATGGAGTCCCCCAGCTATGAATATTGAAAATATGTGATAATAAGGCTCGCCCGCCCGATGGCATACCAAATGAGGTCTTATAAGGCCGTCCGTACACTGGGCCTTTTTATTAAATCAAATATAAACAAAGTAAACAACACACAACACCATCTAGCACCAAATTAAGCACAACTTATAAGGAAACAGATAGCTTGTACGAGTATAATACTTAAATAAATTTTTATGTAAATACATACTAAGAATACAATATACCATCCAGAGAACAAACATTTGTGTTCACCATACATAATATTTGTTCTCGGTGGGGATCGAACCCACGACCTACGGCACAGAAGGCAAAGCTACTACCAAGTGAGCTGAGAGGCCAATCAGTTGATATAATAATAAATAATAAATAAATATCATAGACAATCCACACAACACTATCTAGCCCCAAACTAAGCAGAGCTATAAAATAACTGTTAACTTCTCCAAGTGTACAACCAGCTTTAAGGTCAATGTAGACTTAAGACGCTTGTGACCTTTCCTGACATTTTATCAGCTTGTAATATTTTCGCCGGCAGATGGCTAAAACTCCCGGTTTTTGCCAACTTATTGAAAATCATAATTTATGAGGTAATAAGATCTCCACGCGACTCTAAGCGTAGAAAAGAACACGCAACAAACTACGACTTGGTTCCTACCGTTTTTTTGTACTTTTACAAAACAATGATAATTGAGTATGTGCGAGTGCTCACCAGTGTATTAATTATACTGTGTGTGACGTTTCAACTTAGAATTTATTTAGCCAACACTCACACAGACTCTAAACCAGAGCCAGAGACAGAGCCAGACAGAGCTTGTAGTAGGCCTACTGGTCTAGGTAGAGCTACTATCAACTGAGCTATTGGATTAGTTTTTTGTCATTTCGGGAAGACACATAGCTTTTTGATTTTAATTGTTTTTCTGGTGTTATTTTGAGTTCTGTTGTGTAATTTCGGTGGTATTTTAACCAACATTACTCAAAGTGTTAGCAGTTGGAATTAAAGTGTATGTGATATTCTGATTTGATCGAAAATGTTTCAGATGGTTTTGGGAAAAAAACGGCCATCTTTTTTTCCAATGCCAATTAGATAGGGCCGACCTGTGACAGACGACTGACGATTCGACAGAAAAGTATTTTATCTATGTAATATATTATCATAATTCTCATTAAACTACTCGACACTGGCAAAATTGATCCGAAAAGGACAGATGCCATTCATTAAGAGAGAACTGAGCTATTATGCAGACAGAAACTAAGACAAGTTCTATCTTCCCCAGGAATTGGCAGCGTCCACCCCCACGCAGCGCAACTGGCGCGGGATCCTCATAGCGCTGCTGGTCATAGCGGCCGTGCTGGGCCTCATAGTGTTCAGCATCGCGCTGCTGACGCCGGCGGGCGACGGCGGCCGCGTGCGCGGGCGGCGGCCGACGCTGCAGCACCTGCTGCAGGAGCATTATGCGCCGTTCAATGGGACTTGGCTCTCAGGTAAGCCTTTCAAACTTACACTTCCACACACTCGTCTATAGTAGTAGGTCTTTGTGTGTATTTGTATTTGTATTTATTGTTTTACTTTAATTATAACGGTTAACACCAATTACAATAATTAAAGACATAATAGACAGACAGAAAAATTTAAATAAACGAAGTATAAGTAGACAGTTTTGGTCAAATTTAAATACAATGTCAATAGTTAAAATAGTAAAAAAATATAAAACAAAATGTCAAGACAATAATATACAACACTAGACATTGGAAATTCACACACAGCTATATAATACATCACGCTCACAGAATCACAAACATTCACAGACATTATTTCGTCTGAATGTTTGTTTGTTTGTTTGTGTGTCTCGTGAGGGTGCGTACTACCACCATGCCTATTGCTGCCGTGAAGCAACATCGCTGTGTACAGGTTTGAAGGGTGTGGGTGACATTACTACTTTGACTGCCTTCACAGCTCAGTTGGTAGTAGCTCTGCCTTCTGCGCTGGAGAGCGTGGGTTCCATCCCCACCGAGAACAAATATTTGTGTGGTGAACACAGATGTTTGTTCTCTATCTGGGTGTTATATTGTATTTTATGTATGTATTACAAAAAAAAAAGTATTTAAGTATTATATCAGCTACCTGGTTTCCATAGTACAAGCTCTGCTTTGTTTGGGGCTAGATAGTGTTGTGTGTGATAGGCTCGGTTCTTACCGTTTCAGGCAAAACCAATTGTCTAGAAATTTAAAAATCTCAAAAAATAAAGTCTAAAAGCAAAAGAAAAAGTTGCAAGCACAACAGAAAACGAATCCCATATTTTGAAAATAGATTACGCTTGTACGTATATAAACCCGAATTTTACGAAAATCAGCTGTCATAAAAACGACAGCTTAGCTAAAAATGAAAAATGCTGAACCTAAAACGCAGTCAATCATTTTAGATGTTTTCAGCACTCGGCACTTCATAAATCATTTGTAGAGGAGTCCATTAACATTATATTTACGCCAAAGGCATTAAATCAGCTATGTCCACGGCGCCATTTTGGGTGAATGACCCTTCAAGGGCCAAGAAGTGGAGAGTACAGTAGCCTGAAATATGATGCAAATTTAATTACTTTTATAGTACAGCATTAAAATAAACTTATTAGGTATTTATATGTATAAGCTGCCGCCTGCGGCTTCGGTCACCTCGTTTTCGTTACCTTTTAGAGACAAAAAGTCTCACCAATTCTGAGCCAAATTGGTTCAATCGTTCTTGAGTTTTAAATAGTTTAACACGACTTTCTTTTATATACTTAAATGTATTATTGTATACAACTCGCTAAGGGAACAAGCATATGGCCCACCTGATGTTAACCTGTATGTACCTGATGTAACCAAAGCCTACAAAGTATTGCCTTGTAGGTCGCGTACGTTATGAAACGTGCCCTGCGTCCATTATCCTGACGCAAACAGATGTTCAGCCTCACGTATCAGTAATTTCACCGGCATCCATACTTTGGTGATGGTTACCATCACCAAAGGTTACATCAGGTGAGCCATTTGTATGTTTAAGCAAGTAGTATAAAAAAAACTTACGTCCCTTACGTGTCCTGGTTCTTACGAACCAGTGTTCTGAAAGGATTTTAAGTGCGCCCCGGTAGCGGCACATAACTTTAGCGCTGACCGTTATTGCACAGAAGTCAAAAATAAGGTACTTGAGGGGGGCTAGCGGTATGAAGGGCGGGCGTGCGTAGTGCTGATTGGCTCTCCAGTCGCACTCCGCTCTCTGTACCAATAGGACACTCTGCACACATCCCCACATCCAGTGTACGCGACATGCGCACACTACGACACATGCGCAGATATCCCCTCCGCGTATCGCTCAGCGCTAAAGTTATGTGCCGCTAGTTATAGGTTCTAAAGGCCTGCGCACATCTAGGCCGCTGGCGTCGGCGATCAGTGAAACGCTGTCAAATTTGACAGTGATATTTGAAAGCGTTTCACTGATCGCTACCGCCAGCGAACTAGGTGTGCGCAAGCCTTACGACATGCCGGTTTCCTCACGATGTTTCCCTTCACCCGTTTGAGAGTACTACGAGAATATTCGAGAAATTTTATCACTTTATGCTTGATTCTCTGTAGCAATAACAATCTTCCAAATAATAAATTTGCATAGGACTCAAACAAACACGCTCGAAACGCAAATATTTTGGCAATTCTTCAGACGCCGGCCCAGCCTGTTTGCCTACAAGCGTTGTTTTCTCTACTGATGCGTAGCTCTTTAGATTGGACTACATATTATGGCTTGATGTCTAGGCTTGTCTGTTGCCTGTTTATCTAGGCTTGGTCGCGTGGAACTGGCACCTATAATTGGGTGATCCATTGGCGAGCTAAAACTGACAAGCCTGTTAGCTAAGCCGCGGTTTTGTAGGTACTTCATTAGCGGTTTAAACCTTTCAAAGTGATCCTTTTAATACCGTTGAAGAGAAATATCCCAGTGCACGACTAAATTCGAACCCACGACCTTAAAATTGCAGGAGGTTGTCAACACGAGACCAAATATTTATTTATTCAAGGATCACTTTAAAACGTCGTAAAGCTAGGTGAGTCTAGGTGCCAGTTCCACGCGACCAAGCCGACGCACAGTAGGCCAGACTCAAAACCAGAGCCAGAGACAGAGCCAGACAGAGCTTGTGGTAGACCTACTGGAAACAAACTACGACTTGGTTTCTACCGTTTTTTTTGTTTCAGTGCTGAATCCTGAAAGATGCGATGGTATATAGCTACACCCTGACGTAGACTACTGATATTAGATGTGGCGACCTCTGGCGTAAGCAAATATTTTGTTAGTCTGTGAGGGACAAAGAACTTATTGTTTTCCAAAGATAAGTCTGCTTATATTGAATTTTATGAGTCGATTTTTGTAATATGAGCATTATTTTTTTCAAAATAAGGTCCCTATCAAAGGTTCTTTCAGTAAGAAATGCATTCTCACTGTTTCTGCCTGAAGAAATCCACTGCTGGGCTAAAACATTGTAGATTATTTATGTAGCTTGAGGGGTAACTGGTGTTTACTCATGTCCCTACTTACGGGACGCTATAGTGCCTGGGACAGAATTTAAGATGGAATAGGCTTGCCCAGCACCTATACCATCTTGACAGCTCAGTCGGCCTAATCCACAGGATCACTGGTCAATACGAGCGGAGCTGACTAAGGCGCGGGGTTCCTTACGATGATTTCCTTCACCGTATAAGAACGTACATTTCAAACAGAAAATCCATAGGTACCTACACGACTAGATTTTAAACCGCGACTCTAGAATAACCACTAAAATAAATTATAGTTTAAAAAACTAAAAAAAAACGCTTTTATAACTAATTGAACTAAAAAGTTTAAAATAAAACTGTAATAATCAATTGAAAAATTTATATTATTGTACAAAAAGCGTGGGGTGCTTTTTATAATAACTTCAGATATAATAGACTATTGATAAAATATTTACAACAATCAAAATCAAGCCCCCCACGCTTTTTGTACAATAATATTAATTTTTCAATTGATTATTACAGTTTTATTTTTAACTTTTTAGTTCAATTAGTTATAAAAGCGTTTTTTTTTTAGTTTTTTAAACTATAATTTGTTTGTCACTTTTAGTTTTTTTATTTTTTCTTTTTTTTTTTCATATTATTGCATTGTCATCGACCTTTGACAGGTGTGCAAAGTTTGAATCAAATCTGATCGTTCAAAGTAGGACAAAATCGAGCTCAAAGAGGTCGGTTACATACAAACTTACATACAAGCTTACAAACATACATACAGGTGAAGCTAATAAAAGCGTTATATAAAAAACCTCGACCACCAGTGCTTTCATACCGATATAATATTATATCCCCTATCCATACCCAAGAGGCCTTCATCATCATCATCAGCCTGAAGAATTCCACTGCTGGACATAGGCCTCCCCAACACATTTCCAGGAAGAACGATTCTGAAACACCCACCAGATGGACCGACGACATTGATAAGATCGCAGGAACTCTGTTGATGGAAAGAGCCCAGGAGGCCTTAGTGTGGCCTAAATCAAAGTTACCAGATCTGGGCAACTACAATATGTATATGTCATAAGAATAATCAAGGCCCAGTCTTCACTTCTCACTTCTTCTTCTTAACGTGTCACTTTCGAACCAAGTGTGGTGAAAGGATTTTAAGTGCGCCTCAAAGAGGCTCCTTTCGTGCACTTGACACATATTTTTGAACTTAAAAGCGACTTGATATCTTAAGTTGAAGTGAAGGAGAATAAATTACCTCTAAATGAAATCTGGCACTCCACGCTTAAGAACCATACAACTTAACTCCAATCTAATTTAAGCATACTTAAGACTTTGAATACGTCTCCGAGGAATCAGATATAAGTCGACTGGTCCATTTTTAGGGTTCCGTAGCCAAATGGCAAAAACGGAACCCTTATAGATTCGTCATGTCTGTCTGTCTGTCTGTCTGTCTGTCTGTCTGTCCGTCCGTATGTCACAGCCATTTTTCTCCGAAACTGTAAGAGCTAGACTGATGAAACTTGGTGAGTAGATGTATTCTGTAAACCGCATTAAGAATTTAACATAAAAATAAAAAAAAAACTATAAATTTCAGGGGTCCCCATACTTGAAACTGAAACTCAAAAATTTTTTTTTCATCGAACCCATACGTGTGGGGTATCTATGAATAGGTCTTCAAAAATGATGTTGAGGTTTTTAATATCGTTTTTTTCTAAACTGAATAGTTTGCGCGAGAGACACTTCCAAAGTGGAAAAAAGTTGGTCCCCCCCCCCTCTAACTTCTAAAGTAAGAGAATGATAATACTAAAAAAAATATATGTTGTACATTACTATGTAAACTTCCAACGATTTTTGGTTTGAACGAGATCTAGTCAGTAGTTTTTTTTTTATACATCATAAACCGTAAACCGCAATTTACCTTTCGACGAACTACAAGAACCTTATTATGTTACATCAAGTAACATAATATAAAGGTTCTTGTAGTTCGTCGTGCTACGGAACCCTTCATGGGCGAGTCCGACTCGCACTTGGCTGCTTTTTTTTTGGTCTCTCCTCTCAGCTAGTAGCTCTGCCTTCTGCGCTGCAGGGCGTGGGTTCGAGCCCCATCTATGACAAACAATTTTTGTCTTCATTATAATGTCACTGGTTCTTTTGAACCAAGTGTGGTGAATTATGGTGTTATTTTAAGTGTGCTAACTTGTATTTTGGAGCTTTTTTAGGTTCTACGATATGCTAGTTTCCTCATGATAATGTCGTCGGTCCATCGGGAGGGTGGGTGTTCTACAGAGAACAAACATTTGAGTTCACCACACAAATATTTGTTCTCGGTGGGGATCGAACCCACGACCTACGGCGCAGACGGCAGACCACCAACTGAGCTGAGAGCCCAGTCATATACATTGACAAAGTCAATTTAAAAGCTGTCCTAGTATTAGCATAGATAGCGAGCACTAACTCGGCTGTACAATACCTATACATACCACATGATGGTATATTACGGCGGGCTATCCATTCCCTAGCCCTACCACAAGCTCTCTCTGAAAAAGAAAAGAAAGAAAGAAAGAAAATACATTTATTTGACTTAATTTTATTTATTTATTTATTTATTTATTTAATCTTAGACTCACAGTTACAATATTGTTTATC
Organism: Thera obeliscata; assembly: GCA_947578465.1. Taxonomy (NCBI): domain Eukaryota; kingdom Metazoa; phylum Arthropoda; class Insecta; order Lepidoptera; family Geometridae; genus Thera; species Thera obeliscata. The sequence continues at coordinate 25,713,580 of OX387916.1, read as the reverse complement.
TTAAGCTATTCGATGTATTTTATACATTAACCAATTCGAATCTACATTATGTAAGCAGTAAAGTAAGTAGGTAGGTACAAAAACAGTAATAATATTATCTTTCTAAAGTTATGTTCGGCGAACTAATTGAAATAGGTAGCATATCAGGTTATCTAACTAGCATGCTAAATTTGGTAGGTAGTATATTATGAAGTATTTAGTTTAGAAACTTACATTTAAAATCAAAAGGTGAAAAATAAGAATTAAAAACACAGATGAATCGCTAAGCAAGTGTGAGAATGTGTGTAAAAAGTGAAATTGAGTGAATGTGTAGTGTAGTGTGTGTGTCGTGGTGTGCATTGTTGATAATAATTTTAATAATGTTGTGCTATAATATACATGTAGTGTGAGTAGACAAACGCCCAACTTCATCCTGTCAGAAGGGGCAGGCGCAAGCGCAACTAGCGTAAACAAGAAACTGGTAATAATAATTATTATGTCAAATAAATGTATTTTCTTTCTAAAAAAAATAAAATTAAAATTAAACTTCGCCCTCCGCCGGCCCCTTAAGCAATTATTGCTTAAGGGGCCGGCGGAGGGCGAATTTTCATACAAACGTAATACCAAAATGATTACTAATTTAAGCTGATTTTCATTATATTATTGTAATAATTGTATCTGTATAGTGTTTATCTAGGTTCCTGTACAGTTTTTATTTTAAATTACTTACCTCAAATGAAACTACCGCCAATCACATTTTGCAATGAAAAAAATATTTAAAATGCGATTGGTGTTTATTTCAGCTTAAATTAGTAATCATTTTGGTATTACGTTTGTATGAAAATTCGCCCTCCGCCGGCCCCTTAAACATAGGTGCAGACGTTCACAACATAATATACCTAACAGGTAATGAAACATAATTATGCCAAATAGGCCCCGACTCAGCTTTTTGCTGCCTGACAAGGTTTCATCTACCACGCCAAGCAGCGCTGGTTTACAGGCGGAGCCTTAACGACGAGGTGACGTCACACAAAAAAATAAAAAATAAAACAAAAACGGACTGTCAAAGGACTTTTAATTATTAATTAATCATAATTATCCTGGACTGAAATTCGATAGGCAACCCATATAGAATATATTTATTGGCATGTTTAATTAAATATAAAATACGTTTCATTAAATAACCAGCTCGGTGAAGGTCCTTCTATAGCGGGATCTTAGACTATAAACTGTGTATTAAATTATAGTAAACAGATAACAAAATACAATATACCCTCTGCTCTGACTCTGTCTCTGGCTCTGGTTTTTAGTCTGTGTGAGTCCTCACCAGTGTATTATACTGTGTGTGTGACGTTTTGATGTAGGATTTATTTAGTCAACACTCACACAGACTCAAAACCAGAGCCAGACAGAGCTTGTGGTAGGCCTTCTGTTTAAATCAAGATTAGCACAGCACTCACATTTGTGGTTCTACACCGAAAATAATAGGGTGGGGCGCTAGTACAAGCGAATAGCGTTTTATTTACCAGAGTATCGAGGTATTTAAATTTTGGTTGAGTGAAGTTGTAATGGTAAGTCAATATCAAAGAATATTTGCATAACTTTCAAACAACTTAAAGTGATACCATAGAATGCAGTTCCACGCGACCAAGCCTAAAATTAGAACATTACAGTCAACTAACAATTTAAAAAGAAAACAACAATCTGAATAAGAACAGAAATTTCTTATCTACTTTACTTCTTCTTCCTGTTCTTATCCCACTTTATGTGGGGTTGGCACAACCTGTACTCCTCTTTTATTCTCTTCAATTTCTCGGTCGTCATCTCTGTATTCACTTTATTATCCATGAGATATTTTTTATTCAATTCAATCTACAGGGTTATGCATTATTATCTGTAAATACTCAGGAATTAGGTTCAACAAATAGAATAAAAACTATTTATGAAATTATTTTTTTTAAATTTGATCAAAAAATTTTTCAAGTTTTTGTATCAAGATTTTATTTTTATTATTTTTTTTTACGGCTATTGCATAATGATTGTCATGGAGAACAGGACGATGACCCACCCAGGCGGTGACTGAACGCAGAGTGTCACTCACGGCGCGCGGGCGCGGATCAAAGGTCAAATCAGGCGCCAATGATTCCTTTATCGATTTTCTCGGGATTTTCATAACAAAACTTAAAAAAATCATTTCATAAATATTTTTTATTTTATTTGTTGAACCTAATTCCTGAGTATTTGCAGCTAATAATGAATAACCCTTTAAATAATTTTAATTATTATTATTTCGCATCATCACTTTTTTATTATGTAAAAAAAAACTACGTAACTAAGTATATAAAATCATTGGGTTGAGATCCCCCGTAAAAAATGGAAAGAGTAGAAAGTATGCAATTTTTTTTTATTTGATTGTGCTAAATGCTGGTGGAATGGTAGGACTATGTCAGCGTTACCGAGTACATGACAGCTCAGATTATAACGCTATCAGTAGCACCCAACCCCAAGCCCGACCTCAACAAATATTATTCGCTATTCACCCGCGTTAGTTTCCCACATTCCAATTCAACCCTAACTCTTCAACCCTTGCTCTTCGCGAAAGAATTTAATATCCTAAACCAACCCTTATAAAAGAATTTTCTTATTGAGATTCTGCCAGAAATATGAGACAAGGATCAATGAGGAATCACTTCAAAATAATCATCATCAGCCTCAAGTCCACTGCTGTAGTACCACAAGCTCTGTCTCTGGCTCTGGTTTTGAGTCTGCACTGCCTACCACAAGCTCTGTCTCTGGCTCTGGTTTTGAGTCTGCACTGCCTACCACAAGCTCTGTCTCTGGCTCTGGTTTTGAGTCTGCACTGCCTACCACAAGCTCTGTCTCTGGCTCTGGTTTTAAGTCTGCACTGCCTACCACAAGCTCTGTCTCTGGCTCTGGTTTTGAGTCTGCACTGCCTACCACAAGCTCTGTCTCTGGCTCTGGTTTTGAGTCTGCACTGCCTACCACAAGCTCTGTCTCTGGCTCTGGTTTTGAGTCTGCACTGCCTACCACAAGCTCTGTCTCTGGCTCTGGTTTTAAGTCTGCACTGCCTACCACAAGCTCTGTCTCTGGCTCTGGTTTTGAGTCTGCACTGCCTACCACAAGCTCTGTCTCTGGCTCTGGTTTTGAGTCTGCACTGCCTACCACAAGCTCTGTCTCTGGCTCTGGTTTTGAATCTGCACTGCCTACCACAAGCTCTGTCTCTGGCTCTGGTTTTGAGTCTGCACTGCCTACCACAAGCTCTGTCTCTGGCTCTGGTTTTGAGTCTGTGTGAGTGTTGGCTAAATAAAGCCTACGTTGAAACGTCACACACACTGTATAGAAGATAAGAAAGATAATGTGATATTTTTAGCCAAAAAGCCAACTTATAGCAAATCAAGTTCCTGTTTATTGTGTGATTAGCCTCTCAGCTCAGTTGGTAGTAGCTCTGCCTTCCGAGCCGTAGGTCATGGGTTCGATCCTCACCGAGAACAAATATTGGTGTGGTGAACACAGATGTTTGTTCTCTGTCTGGGTGTCATATTGTATACTAAGTATGTATTTACTAAAAAATGTATATAAGTATTATATCAGCTATCTGGTTCCCATAATACAAGCTCTGCTTAATTTGGGGCCAGATAGTGCTGTGAGGGTTGTAAAAAAATTTGTCAATATCATTCGTCGTAAAATAAAAACTTCGCAAATAATAATATTTATGGTAATTAATTACAATGCTGCAACACTATACAGGGTGGAATTTTGTAATGCCACCTGGAGGGAAAGTACTCCTAATACTGCAGATAGAAACTTTTACTCAAAGGAAACATTCCTTTATTTTCTAATGGAAAGCAAACTGCATTCAAAGATTTTCGAAAATTCTCTTCTCCCACACCCGGGAATCGAACCGACTAAAATCTGAAAAAAATATACCCTGTACTTTTATTGCATCGATCGTTAGGGTCAAATTATAAGGTTGAAATCTCTTGTATACTTGTATACATCTTAGTGCAGCCGACTGTACCGGCGTAACTGCAAATGTAGATAGCAATGAGCCCCCAAAGACTTCTATTGTTGCTCTGTGAACTAGTTTTTGTTCGCGACTTCATCTGGGACTGTCAATCGTTAAACAGCTTCTCGTTTGTTCATTTATACAGTTTCAAATCCAATCAAATACCTAGTATTTATTTCAGACTTGGTCCATAATTTTGTTATATTACTAGTAACTAGCAGTTGGTGACCGGTATTTTTTTTTTTGTAAATTTGTATTTTTAAGAAATCATAGGAGTCGTAATTGTCTTTATTGGCTGATTCTTACTGAACAACGCCATCTGCTGGATATGCTTGCAGTTAGTTGCTTACAATCGTCAATAGATGGCAGGAGCAGTCACATATTCTGTTTATGTTTCATTATTGAACCCGGGGTTAAATAATCATTTTCTTTAAATGAATCCTATCTAGATCAATTTATCGCCCCCGAAACCCCCTGTATACTTAATTTCGTGAAAATCTTTGGCGCAGTTTCCGAGATCCTAAATATATACAAGATTTTTTCGTTTAAAGGTATAAGATATAACTTGAAAACAAAATTTTGACATTTTGAAAAATATCAAAAAAACAACTAACATTTTATAGTTTACGAAAATGTTTAGTAACAGAAACTTTTGCTTTTATATTGCCTACGTCTCACTAGGTTGGAGTGGCACCACACTGGAACTTCACTGCTAATTTTATTTTTGCTTTGTAAAAGGATCATATGAAAAATCGGTAAGAACCAAGCCGTAGTCACCACCATCACCATCACCATCTCCCTTCCACCATAGGACTAGCAGACGCACGGCTCAGTACCATCCATACCTGGTTAGCATACCACCCATTCGCACTAGCGTTTTGGCTCCACCTTCATTATGCGAACCTCCAGGGAATGGAACTCATTGCCGACGGCTGTTTTTCCTGACCACTACAATCTGGGCCTCTTCAAGGCAAGAGTGAATAGGTGTCTTCTAGACCATCCTGCTCCATCGTCGGCTACATTGTCACTTACCACCAGGTGAAATTGTGGCCAGAGGCTGGTAATGTAAAAAAAAAAGTTTATTGCCTACTGGCCCTACCTAGACTCACCTAGCTTTAAGATGTTTCAAAGTGATCCTTGTGACACTTCTGAATAATTAACTTTTTGGTAGATTTGGTAGATTCACTTTTCATTTTTCTTGTGTTTGATTCAAAGTCTATTCGAACCCACGGGCAATCGAGATTTTTTTCGTTAGGGAGTCGATCGTCAAATATTTCGGACAATGTTTCGGATGCGTGATGGAAACCTAGCCTATACAATACAGTTAGTCTGTGCTGTGATTTATTAGTTGTAGTGGTGTGTCCCACAAAGCATTACAGTATGTCATTGTGTGCCATGACAGCCTTTGCACGCCGCAGGCTTCTGAATCTTGTTAATGCTAAGGTTACTCGGTATTCTTATAAATTATGTTGCATAAAAAACATGAACAAGAATAATTTAGAGCCTAGAATAAAATACAGCCTTTTGCGTTTGTTAAGTTGATTTATCGCAACATTTTGGGCAACTATTTTGCCTGGGTTTCTAGGTGTTATATTTTATTCTATATAATAATGTATTTACAAAACAAACTTTTGTTGTACATTGCAAACAGAACTTGTACCATGTACAAGTACAAGTTCTGCTTTATTTGGGGCTAAATAGTGTTGCGTAAATCGTATTTGTTATTGCTAATAGGCACAACGCCTATTCCTGCCGTGAAGCAGCGCGCAGCGTCGCATAGGTGATTACTGGCACGTGAGGCTTAGATCTGCATGCCTCAAGTTGATGGACGCAGAGCAGTGTGTCGTAGGGCACGTTTTTGATGTGACAGAATTCATCATCATCATCATTATCAGCCTGAAGAAGTCCACTGCTGGACATAGGCCTCCCGTGACAGAATTGAGAACCTAAAAAATGACATGGAAAGGAGAGGAGTGAATGCAGAGATGACGGCTGACAGAGGGGAATGGAGGGAGAAGACATGTTGTGCCGACCCCACATAAAGTGGGATAAAGGTAGGAAGAAGAAGAGAATTGAGAACCTAATGTTTTTTTATGTCGGTAAAAAAGGGGTGCTACAAAGTTAAGGGTATTAGTGTCTGTTTATGGCCTCTTAGCTCCAAAACGAATGCTTCAATTTGATTTTTTTTGACATTAATAGTTCTGAGCTGTTTATAAGCTATTTTTGGCATAAACAAATGCACCCATTTCCATTTTCCGAGGATATTCATCATTTAAATGTTTGTAAAACTAAATTGTCCTACCGCAGTCGAGTTCTGCCACAACTCAAAATGTCAACACGAACTTTTCGTGTAGTTTTGTGTAGCCCGCACTAAATAACTCGGCATTACTAGATTATCTGAACCAGTAGGCTAACCACAAGCTCTGTCTGTCTCTGGCTCTGGTTTTGAGTCTGTGTGAGTGCTCACCAGTGTATTATACTTTGTGCGTGACGTTTCGACGTAGGGTTCATTTAGTCAAAGCTCACACAGACTCAAAACCAGAGCCAGAGACAGGGCCAGATCTGTCTGGCTCTGTCTCTGGGTTGTGGTAAGTCTACTGAGCCGTTTCCATGTTCTGATAACATTTTAAATGAGTTTTTTTTAAACTACAAGCTAGTTTATATCTCTGCCGCAGTTGAGTTCTGCCGCAACTCAAAATGTCAACAAAAACTTTTAGTGTCATTTTGTGTTGCCTATCAAGAAGGCCTACCACAAGCCCTGTATGGCTCTGTCTCTGGCTCTGGTTTTGAGTCTGTGTGAGAGTTGACTAAACGTCACACATACACTGGTGAGCACTCACACAGTCTCAACTCACTCACTCACTCCTACAGTACCCGCAATGAATAACTCGGCATTACTAGATTATCTGCCAGTATCGAGTTACGGAGATCGTGGGTAGACTTGTTTATTAGGTCATCAAAAATGCACTAGTCTTAGGTTTATGCGACATGCTATGTTTTATGTGACTACAAGAAACCCTTAATAATACAAATAATGTACGATAATGTAGTACGTATGTTTAAAACTAAAATTTTTTACTCCAGTCGAAACAATTTTTAAAATATTGTTTCAATTCGTGTAAGGTATTTAATTATTATTATTATTTAGCGTTAGTTTTATTATTATTTTATTATGGTGCCACTGAAAACCAGCGCTGCAAGAGCTACCGTGCCCTTGTAGCAAATGCTGAGTGGTTTACTATTTTTGCCGTCATTTCATTTAAGTTGAACTGTACCTTTTAATTTTAAGTTGACCCAAAATAAATTATTTATATTCTATTCTATTCTATTGGACCCGTTTGACGAAAGTAATACTCGTATAGTTACTATAATGCCAATGTTCACTGTTTTTATGCTACGCCGTAGTTATGCTACACCGTAGCAGCAATGATGCTACGGCGTAGCACATTAGTAAAGTAAACAGGCCTTTGTATCTAATGTAAATGATTTATATAACGTCAGGGGCAACTGGTGTTTACTCCAGCCCTACTTACGGGACGCTATAGTGCCTGGGACAGGATTGTTAGATGGCATAGGCTTGCCCAGCACCTATACCATCCTGACAGCTTAGTCGGCCTAATCCACAGGAAAGACATGGTCAATACGTTATACGTGCGGACTTGACTTAGCCGCAGGTTTTCTAACAATGTTTTCATTCACCGTTTAAAAATAGTGCGCAAATATTTTTCCAGGTCAAAAAAAATATTTAAACGAAGGTTTGAACCCGCGACCTAAGGATTGGAAGGCAAAGTTGCTACTACCACGCCATAAGAAATAATTTCTACCTATCATAATATTATCGAAATTGAATTTAATTTATTATAGTAGCGAGCTTCGAACTAGATGGCGCCACTGCCAAGTAAACATTAGCTCTGTAAAAAATATCTTTAAAAATATAATAACTGAGTTTTCTGTGAACAGTGGTACATAAATAGTGACATATAGTCCCAACTCTTATGCACAAGTGTTTTCCAGTGAAACAATCGCGGATTTGTTAGTCAAACAAAGTGAACAAGTTTTGTCCCTGATATCTACTTTTTCGGTACTTTATCCACTGCAATAGTGTAAAAGCAAGCTTTTTTATTTAAGACTAACCAACGCTGTGTTAAAACCAAAAGTGAAACAAGCAATCTCGCATAATATAAGACAATAAAACTGTGAACATTTTCTGATTCGAAAAGTGTCGGTTCTGTGATAAAAAAGTGACTCATAACTCGCCGTAACAAAATTCGAAGTGACAAGTTTGTTTACTAAAACGACTTCTCGACAGAACTGATACATAATTTCGTACTTAAACTTAACGAATAAATAGCGCAGCGGTCGAGAGCCCGGCTTAATCTGCAGAAGAGTGGACGGCACCGAGTTCGAGTCAGCATAATGGCAACTTTTTGCTCTTTTTTTTGCCAACTTTATTAATATAGCCAATAAAAACAGACGGGAGCCATGGCAGAACAAATGATGGAGTTGCTGAACACCCTTAGAGCACAAATAAAAGAAGACAACCAAGAAACTATGAAGAAAGCCGAAGAAAACATCACGCTTAAAATTATCAAAAACTTTGATGAAAAGTTTACCAGAGTCGAACATGAAATAAACCAAATCAAAAAAACTCAATTAGAACAAGAAAATAGATTAGATATGTTTGATAAGACATTAAGACAACGAAACATAATGATTTTTGGAATAGAAGAAAATGAAAAGAAATATTCAGATTTAGAAAACATCGTGCTAGATATTATGACGAAAGAATTGGAAGTAGACCTGGAAAGAAAGGAAATTGAATTTGTAGGAAGAGTCGGGAAAAAAGCAAATAGACCCAGACCAATAAGATTGTGCCTGACTACCCTTGGAAAGAAAATACAAATTCTACAACTTAAAAAAATACTTGATGGTTCAGGGACTTACATCAAAGAAGATTACCCCCCCAAGGTTCTAGAAATCAGGAAGGGACTACAAACTCAACTTCAAGAACAAAGAGAGAAGGGAGTGTCTGCTTTTCTTATATATGATAAAATTGTTACAACTGAAAAGCCCAGGAATAAGAGAGCTCTTTCAGACAGCCCACCGGAAAAAGAAGAAAAAAGTACAAAAAGTAACACCAAACCAATTTCAAAAAGAACAAAAATAACAGGATTGATTACTAAGAATCGTCCGAACAAGCCATTGGGAGGGGGGAGCAGTAGCAGCAGTCCATCTATCGAGACCTTTTTAACGAGAACGCCACAACAATAAAACAACAAACAATTCAGAAATCACATGATAAAACACAAAACTTACGAAGCATCCCAATACGGTTGGTCACCGCGGGAGAGCTAGACCAAAACCCTCCAGCTTAAAAACGACACAGTAGGTACGGCATGGTTTGCATCCATGTGACATCATTGTCAAACTAGCAGACAGACAGTTGGCCCGATGTTTAACGAATGCAGGAAACTGGACAGAAATGGCAGCCAACCGTGGAGACTGGACAAGCTGGAGGAGGCCTTTACCCTTAAAAAGGGTCCTAACTAAAAATATATATATATATAAAATATACTTACACAGAAATTATATTTAATAGAAAGAATTGAAATAAAATTTAACACCAATTTTTCAATAAAATTCATAAATTAATAAAAATAATATAAAAAACTTTTTGCACAATATGTAAAAATAGTTATACTCAATAGTAAGATTTATTTTATAGAGAACAAGTTGAATTAAATTTAAATAATGTGCATGATGTAAGTAATTAAATTAGAATTAATTTTAAATAAGTATTTTTAAGCATGAAAAAATGTACAAAATTAAGTTAATAAGTTATGGAATAAATGGGCTTTTATTATATTATATTATTATTATAGTAGCGAGCTTCTCAATTGCATTCAGATTTAATTACTACGTACAGTCAGCGGCAAAATAAAATTATAAATTTAAGCTATGTATGAATATCTGATTCTTTGCTCTGGTTTTACAAAATAAATGGTAGGTAACTACAATTTATATAGCTTTTTAATACTACTAGTATAAACTAACTAGCTACTGAAACAAGCATATGGCCCACCGGATGTTAAGTGGTGACCACCGCCTTTCGCCTTTGAGCTTCTTCAAATAAAATTCTAAACATTGATTTAGAAAGGTTTAAACGTTTTATTAAATACAGAGGTTACGCTTTAACTACTCAACAGATCACCATGAAATTTTGCATGCAATATGGTTACAGAAACGGACAGAAAATAGTAAAAACTTTTTGATTGTGGGTAGCACCGCCGAACGAAGCTAGTAATATATCGCACACCTAGATCAAAACTAAGTCAAGTCAAAATACCACATTTTTCAGGAGAGCAAATAAACGTTTATCTTCATATTTTATCACTAAAGCTATGAAACACACAACATTTTTGTTAGTTAATTTTGTTAGCTTATTCTGAGACAATGTAGAATGACAAAAATATATTATACTAGCTGATACCCGCGACTTCGTCCGCGTGGATATTTGAGTTCGTTTGTTTTAGTTTGATATGACCGACTGCTAATTACCATTGTTTTGAGCTTGTACTTTAGAATGTATTTGAATTTAAAGGTGAGTGCTGTTGGAGCTGATTTTTTTCAGCAGTGTTTAGTTTAAGTATGATAGATGTTTCCCGCGATTTTGTCTAAGTGGTTATCATCGGTTTTTTTGTAAACATTTGTGTGTATTAAAACCTGGTGACAAATGCTGCGGTAGCTGGAAATTTTTTAATGTTTTTTTTTTAGTATTTTGTAAAGCTATTTTTTGTGATTTTATGTTATATTAGTGGCTAATTTGGGGTTTCATATGCGTGTTGGTGTATAATCAAATCAGATTTTTTTAATTTGACATGACCAACTGCTGATTACTATAGATTTGAGCTTGTACTTTATAGTGTATTTGAATTTGAAGGCGAGTGCTGTTGGAGCCGATTTTTTTCAGCAGTGTTTAGTTTAAGTATGATAGATGTTTCCCGCGATTTTGTCTAAGTGGTTATCATCGGTTTTTTTGTAAACATTTGTGTGTATTAAAACCTGGTGACATATGCTGCGGTAGCTGGAAATTTTTTAATGTTTTTTTTTCGTATTTTGTAAAGCTATTTTTTGTGATTTTATGGTATATTAGTGGCTAATTTGGGGTTTCGTATGCGTGTTGGTGTATAATCGAATCAGATTTTTTTAATTTGATATGACCAACTGCTAGTTACCATTGTTTTGAGCTTGTACTTTAGAATGTATTTGAATGTGAGTGCTGTTGGAGCGGATTTTTTTCAGCAGTGTTTAGTTTAAGTATGATAGATGTTTCCTGTGATTTTGTCTAAGTGGTTATCATCGGTTTTTTTGAAAACATTTGTGTGTATAAAAACCTGGTGACAAATGCTGCGGTAGCTGAAAATTTTTTAATGTTTTTTTTTCGTATTTTGTAAAGCTATTTTTTGTAGTTTTATGTTATATTAGTGGCTAATTTGGGGTTTCGTATGCGTGTTGGTGTTGATTTGTTTGTGAACCTTTGTGTGTAATCGAACCTGGTGCCAGATGGTGCGGTAGCTGATTTTTTTTTATGTTTTTTTGCGTATTTTGTAAAGCTATTTTTTGTGATTTTTCTTAAAATCATTTTCCATTTTTTCTTCTTTTAGAGAAATAACTTTCCTATTTTCTTTTTTAGTACACCTTTGCTCTATTAGAGGAATACACCTTCTAAGTTTCATGCTTCTAGGGCTAACGGTTTAGGCTGTGCGTTGATTTTTCTTTAAACCATTTTTCCCCTTTTTCTCCTCTTCGGAAATTAATTTTCCATTTTCCTTTCTTAGCGGATGCCTACGTCATAACATCTACCTGCATGCCAAATTTTAGCCCGATCTGTCCAGTGGTTTGGGCTGTGCGTTGATAGATCACTATGTCAGTCAGTCAGTCACCTTTGAGTTATATATATATAGATTTTTGTCATTCTACTCAGAATAAGCTTAAAATATAGCGACAGGCTCCGCTATAGGTACCTACTTACTTGACAGTATGAACGGAAACACCTGCGATGGGTTAAACTACATAAAGCAAGCTTCAGCACACTAAACAACTCTCTCTATCTTTCTCTCTCCTTAAAGGTTTTCTCGTTCTATTTAAAACCGACTTTTTTTTTTATTTTTTTTTTTATTGTTGATAGCTAAACGTTTGACTGCCATCACACCTGATGGAAAGTGAAAATGCAGCCTAAGGTGGAGCACGCTTAGCTATAATCCACTTGTTCACTCTTGACTTGAAAATTCCAAGGTTGTAGTGCTTAAATAATTATAAGTTTAAAAAACTAGAGAAACCGACTTCATTGCCAAACGGCTAAACCGATTTTATTGAAATTTGTTTGGGACAATCTGGACGTAAGAATAACCTTCCCAATAAAAAAATAATTTTCTAAATTGGTTCATAAATGACGGAGGCATGCAGTTACAATCATTAAAAAATTATTTATAAAAAAATGGCAACACCGATTTTAATAAAATTCAAATGGGACCAATCTGGAAGCAATACCTTTCAGATAAAAAAATGTTTTTTCAAATCGGCTCACAAATGACGAAGTTATGCGGTAACAAACATTCAACAAAAAAAAAATCATTTATTTACCAAAGAACATAATATTACAGTCTTATTTACTGGTGGTCCCCGCACTAGGACAAGCCTGTATCGCGGGACATTAAAAAATATATTTAGCCTGCTCACTGTATAACATTATTTTATAAGTTATCTTAAGTTGTCTTTTAAGTGAAATGTAATTATTTCTTATGACAATAAATTCTCTAAACCGAAACCGAAAAAAAAAAAAAAAACAACCGAATTGAGAATCTCCTCCTTTTTGATTAGAAGTCGGTTAAAAAGAGGAAGATGAACTTGATACTGCTGTTGATTTTTTTATGTTTGTTACCACTGTTTATCATTTCAAATTGGTATTTTTTTATATGAGGTCATATAGTATTTAAAATCAATCAAAATCTAACTAGAAAAAAAATTAAAACATCCCACTGCTGTCACCAATTTTAAATTTGAAATCGGGTTTTTCATGTTTTCATGTAGATTGGAGATTGGACATCATAACGAAAAAAAAAACCGGCCAAGTGCGAATTGGACTTCATGTATGAAGGGTTCCGTACCATTATCTTAATTTATAAAAATGAATTGCTGTTCGTTAGTCTCGCTAAAACTCGAGAACGGCTGGACCGATTTGGCTGATTTTGGTCTTGAATGATTTGTGGAGGTCCAGAAAAGGTTTAAAAGGTGAATAATATGTTTTTCATCCCACCAGCTCTGAAAGTGTGTTTTTGCTGTTTAATTTCTGACTGGAAAAGCCGTTTTTATCCGCTAGAGGATAAAGTAAATTTGAATTTAGAATATCGTGTTCAATAAGTTTGTGAATACACAACCTATTTACTTCTACCTCTATGGTGCCGAACTAATCATACAACCTTTTTTATTTTGTTAAAAACTCGCACTCGTAACCTTCTTGGTGTATTTGTGAATTCAAAACACCATTAAACCTATTTACTTCTACCTGCATGGTGCCGAATTTATCATACAACCTTTTTTTTGTTAATAACTCATACTCGGAACCTTCTTGGTGTGTTACTTTTAGTCGCGCCATGTTCTTTTTTGCTTTAGTCATTTCCTGGGATGAAAAGTTTCGTGTTGCACTCGAGTGCAAAGATTTTTCACCTTGGGCTCTTTTGATTCCTTCGCCAACGCTTAGGATTCTAACTTTTAAACCACTCGCTACGCTCGTGGTTAAACTTTAGAATCCTGCGCTTGCTCAGTCATCAAAATTGAGCACGCGGATAAAAAGCAGCTTTGCACTCTTGTATAACAAATAACTATTTTTTCAACGGGAACGGTAACTGGGCAAGCGAAGCCGCAGGCGGCTGCTAGTCTTGTATAAAAACGTAAAAAAAATCATGTGTGTTGTATGGGAGCCCCTTAAATATTTTTTATTCTGTGTTTTAGTATTGATTATTGTAGCGACAACAGAAATACATCATTTGTAAAAAAAACATTTGTATATCTATCACAGTTCATAACATAAAGCCTGGTGACAGACGGACAGACAGATGGATGCATAGCGGAGTCTTAGTAAAAGGCTCTCGTTTTACCTTTTGGGTAGGGAACTTGAAAAAACCCCATGTGTATATAGTGTATATAGTGTTATATAGTGTGTATTAGTGCTGAAGCATTCAAAGATATGTGGTTTGACCTGTAGACGACCCCATTCGTAATGGATTAAGCCTGAGAGAGACATCTATGATATATTACGAAAACATATAAATAATGACGCAGAATATTCGTACATATCAAAGAAAGTACACTATTTGTAACTCAAGAACGGCTGAATCGATTTGGCTAAAAATTGGTGGGGAGGTAGATTAGAAAGGATACTTTTTCCTCCAAAAAATTGCAGGAACGAAGCGACCGAAGCCACGGGCGGCCGCTAGTGATTAATAAATAAAATATTACGGACAATCTTCAAAAATTATCAAGCCCCAAATTAAGCAGAGCTTGTACTATGGGAACCAGATACCTGATATAACACTTATGTAATTTTTTTTATTTGTAAATACATACTTAGAATCCAATATAACACCCAGACAGAGAACAAACATCTGTGTTCGGCACACAAATTTTTGTTCTCCGTGGGGATCGAACCCACGACCTACGGCGCAGAAGGCAGAGCTACTAACTAGCTGAGCTGAGAGATCAATCAGTCTTAAGAGATGTAAAAAAACTGCGCATATGAGTCTAAAGATAGTCCAATAGACGTCGATATTGCCTTAGTTCTTAAATCATAACCCCAGTATATTTTTCCAATTTATCGTCCGGCAGAGTAACCCCCCCGATTTCACAGTCCAGTTATTTTTTGAAACCGAACCCCAATCACTTTTTCAGGCACTTTTTCATGAGTTCAGTATATTCAGGCCACGTTTCAGAGCCGAGTTATATTGCTGGTATGTTGACTTTGGGTAGGTTCGGTACAATTGATATCTGTTTGAATTGATATACGAGTCTGCTATTCAGAATACTTAGTACTCATAACTTTTGATATTGCAATTTTCAATACTGCTACGAGTATTATATCTATGACTAGCAGCCCGTCCCAGCTTCGCACGGGGTAGACAATATTGTTGTACATTATTTTGTTCTATCGCTAATAGTTTCGGCAGCGCATTCGACGAAAGACATTTTAAGACCCATTTTTCTACACCTTCGGTTACATTGTTCAAATTTTACCAAGGATCCCTATTTTTTTTCAAAATGAAATGTAGCCTATGTCAAATTGAAAGAATGTAGCATTCTATTGGTGAAATAATTTTTTAAATAGGCCCAGTACTTTTTGAGCCTGTTTATTACAAACATACAAAAATAGGTACAAATCTTTCCTCTTTATAATATTAGTATAGATATTGCAACGTTCAATAATTCTATTATATCAATGTATATGTTTGTTTTGTGTTAGTGCCTAATGGATCACGCGCGACTTCGTTCGCGTTAAGCTTTCTCCACACAAATGAGATGTTTCATGGAACTATAGAGCCCACGCCAGGTCTATGTACAACAATCTTAAATACAGCTTAGCAATGTACAATTCGCTTAATAATTTTATTTATCTTCAATTGTGCTTCGTTTGGTTGTACATAGAGATTTTCTTGGTCAAAGAGAGCAACACAACGCACCTAAAACATGGCGGACCAACATGACATAGACATGACGAGAAGTAGTAGAACACTCACACAGACTCAAAACCAGAGCCAGACAGATCTTGTGTTAGGCCCACTGTTTTTAGTATAATAAAGATCATTGATCTTAACAACAGAGCCTCAAAAACCTCTTACCGAATACAAATAAGAAGGTATATGCAAATACACGCCTCCACTACCACGTCATTACATGAATTCATTTACATTTTCCTCGAACAAAATGGGGTTTTTTCGTAAGAAATCGAAGAGGATATAGTAATTGGTGTATTGACTTTTTAAAAACGAAATGTACTTACTATATGTTTAATAAAAAAGGAAAAAAAAACATTTTATTGACCTTCAGAATAATTACAATGGGTACCTATTGCCAGCCTAAAACATAAAAAAGAAATAACGTTAATTAAAACCAAAAAAAGCCCTAGAAACTAGAAATAATAAAAAACAGTTAGGTAGGCACGTGTCATACTGTTTAAATAATAATAATTAATAATAATAATACTAATAATAAATATTCAGGACAATTCACACAACACTACCCAGCCCCAAACTAAGCAGAGCTTGTAATATGGGAACCAGATAGCTGATATAATACTTGAACACTTTTTTTTTTTGTAAATACATACTTAGAATACAATATAACACCCAGACAGAGAACAAACATTTATGTTCACCACACAAATATTTGTTCTCGGTGGGGATCGAACCCACGACCTACGGCGCAGAAGGCAGAGCTACTACCAACTGAGCTAGAGGCCAGTCAAATAAAGGTCAATTAGGCCCGGGCTCAGTATCTATTGCATCGTGTAGGTCACCCCACTCAGTGCAACACTGGTATACAGACCACTGTATGTGTGTATCCATCCAAAGGTTTTCTGGAAGAAATTGCTATTTGAGATAAGACCGCCCTTAGTTTTTAAGTATTCTTAGTAACATCATTTGCTGTCTCACTTACAAAATTGTCGAAAAGAGCAATATTTGAGTAAAACATAGTGAACAAAAACTAATTTCCTTTTAATAGGTAGGTATGTTCTCTCTCTGTTTTCTCTTTCTTCAAGTTAGAAAGCTTAAGGCGAAGTTAGAATTGTTCTGTAAATGTCGAATAAAGGCACTCTATTTCACTGTTAGCTCGATTATCGCCTTAAACTGGCAGTTAAAGAAGCGTTTACACCGTTTTATAGAAGACAGTATCTACACGGACACAGAATACTAATGCGGACTTTGCACATGCACACGGCTGCCATGCCATCTGGCAATTCTGTAGCAAATTCCGCACTACATCAGGAAAATGTAACCGTTCTTAGCCTATTTTTTGACGTGACAACGTCTTATAATTCGATGGAGCCGGCTAGCGACTGCTCGCACGAAAAATTCGCGGCGTTACCTCGCTCTGAGGCGTTCCATTTAAGGCTTGAAGTGCAAGCGAGAGCGCGGAACGAGCGACAAAGAGGCACGCACGGCCTCCGCGTTCGGCAGCGTTCGACATCTGTCTCTCTCCTACTTGAGTGAGCGATGCGTCCGCGTGGACAGCTGAATGACGTTGGCACGTTCAACTATCGACAGTAAACCGACTTTACAGACAACCGATTTTTTTATTTTTTAGACAATCCACACAACACTATCTGGCCCCAAACTAGGCAGAGACTATGGAAACCAGATAGCTGACTACTTAAATATCCTTTTTTTTGTAAATACATACTTAGTATACAATATAACACCCAGACAGAGAACAAACATCTGTATCCACCACAAAAATATTTGTTCTCGGTGAGCATCGAACCCACGACCTACGGCGCAGAAGGCAGAGCTACTACCAACTGAGCTACAGTTAACAACAACAGGATTTTAGTATTATGTTTGTCAATTTAGCCGTTTTGTGTCGGTACTTATGTTGCGTTAAATAAATATTTTTTTCTTTCCTTCTATCTTACTTTATTCTTTAGTGAGAAAACATCAGACTATAGGTACAATAACTGTTCAAACCCTCTCTTTTCTAGTATTTATCGAAAAATGATTAACTTAGCGTAGACGGATTATAGTTACACTATTTAAAACCCAAGAACGACTCAACCGATTTGGCTGAAAATCATTGGGGAGGTAGCTTAGAACCATGCAGGAGACGGACAAAAGTAACAGGAACGGGGCGAGCAAAGCCGCGGGCGACCGCTATATTATAATAAGTCTTCTTATTTCAACTGCTGAAAAGCTGATATGCCAAAAAGTTATCGCCAAGTTCTCTGGACGGCCGCCAGGTGGCGCACGTAAACAGATGACGTCAGCAGATTGTGTAGCAGTTAGTATGGCGGCGCAGATTGTATAACAAATAGTACAGTCACCTTCAAATACATGTTAGGAGTCGAGAAAGTGATAAAATCAAAATTAAATTTTATTTAGGTCTGAGTCGGGTTTCAAGAACAGATTTTTGACACTTTTCAATGGCGAACTTAAGTTACTTAAATAACGTAATATAAATAAGTAATAACTTATAATCCTTTCACCGCATTGGTTTGAAAGAACCATTAACACGACAAAAGAAGAAACATGGAGAACTGTCAAAAATCTTTTTCTATACGATTCTATCACGTAGTGAAACTCTTAGCATAGCTCTCTCCATAGCTCGTTGCACGACTTAGAGCTTGTGCACGAGGCCAATAGTTAGCGACCACGTCTCAGTTATACATGTTGTTTTCGTGTGAGCACGTGTCTCTCTCTTTTGCATGGAAAATTGATGAGACAACAACTCTGACTACGCAACGTATTTTTGCTATCTCGTCTTTTCTCCATACAATAGAGAGAGACAAATAAGCGAAACGAAAACCAACATTTCGCAGACGTAATGTTGCAAATATAGCTCGAAGAACCGACAACCGTTGGAGAATAAAGGTTCTCGAATGGCGACCACGAACTGGAAGACGAAGCGGACGCCCACCCACCAGATGTACCAACTACATAGTAAGATTGCAGGAAGTCGATGGATGGACTCAGAATCGTTCTTCCTGGAAATGTGTAGGGGAGGCCTATGTCCAGCAGTGGACTGTTTTCAGTCTGATAATGATGATGATGAATGTTGTAAATTAAGTGAGACTTGCCCTTCAGATAGTTATTTCATGCAATGAAATAGAAAAATTCAAAAAAATGGTTGCCTCGGGCCCCGAACTTGTGTTTCAGCCTGGACCCTTTAGACCCAGTCTTACCCTGGCTGACTGTACCTATATAAAAGCACAGCTTACATACCAGTTGTTGGAGACAAGTGGGTCAAACACTAGGTAGCCTTTGTCAGTAAAGTATATTGGAATTGTCAAGCCATTCCTCTTTTTCTCTGGTGTTCTGGTTGGTGGTCTGGTTTGTCTCTGGTGTTGCAGGTGTCTTGGGCGACGGTGACTACTTTCCATCAAGTGGCCCGTCTGCTCGTCTGCCAGCTATGGCATAAAACAAAATTTGCTGAAGGTGAATCATAGAGGAAGATAAATTGCTTTTACACACATAAAGCAAACTGGCTTTTGCATCTATTGTAGATGATTTATTAGTGCCAGGGGAAACTCATGCCCCTACCTACGGGACGCTATAGTGCCTGGGACAGGACTTTAGATGGAATAAACTTGCCCAGCACCTATACCATCCTGACAGCATCTGCCTAATCCACAGGAAAGACATGGTCAATACGTGCGGACTAAGCCGCAGGTTTACTCACGATGTTTTCCTTCACCGTTAGAGAGCACTAGCATTGAGAGAAAAATCCCTAGGTATACACGACTGGATTTGAGCCCTCGACCTTAGGATCGAAAGGCGCTTCTACCGCTAGACCACCAGTGCTCTCAAAAATATACTGTGTTCACCACATACATATTTGTTCTCGGTGGGGCTCAAACCCACGCCCTACGGCGCAGAAGGCAGAGCTACTACCAACTGAGCTGAAAGGCCAGTCAATTGTATTTACATGTTATTGTATTCTAAGTATGTATTAAAAAAAAAAAAAAAAACAAGTATTATATCAGCTATCCGGTTCCCATATTACAAGCTCTGCTTAGTTTGGGGCTGGGTAGTGTTGTGTGAATTGTCCACAATATTTATTATTATTTATTACAAAGAAAATGAAATGAAATGAAATGAAATGAAATGAAATGAAATTTATTTATTCAGTAAGCCAACTATTCTAATGGATTACAGTATTTGTTATAATATAATAATAGGTCCTCACATGAGGTACCCAAGCAGGTAGGTTAAGCCTAAATACATTTGAACTAAAATAAGTTAACGCCTACAAGAACAATAGGCTACTGTAATGAGTTGACTTTCATATAATATGAGCCCTAGGCCTCACACTAGGATTCCCTGTGTCGTGAGGTCTAGTCCCCTCCTTTGGGTGAGCATAAAAGTTAATGAAGATGTGTGTTATGTACATACGGTAAAAAAATGAAAAAAAAAAAAACAGAATAAATACCATGATAGGAATAACAAATTTGGTCTTTAAGCAATAGCGAAAAATAAAAAAAAAAAGGAAAAAGTTATAATAATAATAATTGGGTGTATCTGTTGCATAAATAATTGATTTGTGTTTTTGAATTTTATAGTATAATTTGTATGGGTGCTGTGCAAGTGTTATGTTTTTGGGAGTTCTCCTGATTACACAAGTCTCTTAGGAGTCAGGGTTTCACAGGAGAACTCCCAGGGGTGTGTGTGTGGGTGTGTGTGAGTGTGGATGAGAGAGAGAGAGAGAGTTATGTTGTGCATGTATGAGATAAAGGTTCTCCTGACAACACGAGTCTCCCAAGGGCAAAGGTTGAACAGGAGAACCCTTATTATGTGTGTTGAGTGTGTGTGTGTGTGTGAGCGCGTTGGGGGTAGGCCTCCATGATTCTCCCAGTCTCTTGAGAGTCTGGTTAGCACAGAGGGAAGCCTACCCCGGGGTGTGCATGGGTGTGTGTGGGTGTGTGTATGTGTTTGTGTAGGTTTTTCCTATTCTGTGTTCTAGGTTTTTGTTTAAGTCGGGGCCTGATCCTCTGATAGGCATGTTAATAATTCGAGGCATAGAATGGCTGAGGAGCAGGCCCCCTACGTCACACTTGGCGTATCATTATCCTCTCGGTTTCATCGTATCCCTGCTTTTGTAAAAAACGCACAACAGTTTTCTTGCATTGGTGACGGGAAAGTAGTATAATATCAAGTTTTTTATCTAATAACCGATAAAGGTAAGCGCCGTTATTGTAAAACGACCTTCGGGCAAATTTAGTTTTCCGGGATGGGATATTCCAGACGTTCCTCCGGGTGGATCGAAGTGGTTCACATAAAGTTTGTTTGGCAGTTCTATGGAAACGCAAGGTAGTGGCTAAAATGTACAATTGTCTGACAGTTAGGTATTTAGTCTCGTCGTAGAGAAGAGAAGTTGGGTATCTAAATGGTTTCTTATAGGCTACTTTTAGGACAGCGCGTTGTGCTCTCTCCACTTTTATCAGTAAGGTCTTGGCCGCGGAACCCCATGAGATTATGCAGTAGTTGAGTATTGACTGGCATAGGCCTAAGTAAACAGTTCTAATCGTGGCAAGGTCAGCCACATCTTTCAACTTTTTAAAGATGAACATTAGCTTACGAGCTCTTCCACAAATAGCATCCACTTGGTAGGACCAAGATAGTTGGTCATCTATAGTCGTGCCTAGGTATTTTATCTTGGTTACGTGCTCAATCTCGGGACAGGTACAGTTAGGAACGGAATTGCCGCAGCAATGTAGTACCAATTTTCCTGGAGTCATTTTAGTGCGATTGGTTATACGAAACGCCAGATATTTAGTTTTGCTCGTATTAAGGGTTAGCAAGTTGTTTTGAAGCCACGCGGAAACTTCTGATAAGCCATCCTGAGATACATCAATAACCTCCTCCCATGTATTGCCTTGAAATATGAGAGCAGTATCATCAGCGAATGCATACAGTTTTGACTGGCTTAGCTTAAGTTGGCAGAGGTCATTGATGTAAATCAGGAAGAGGGTGGGTCCAAGGACACTTCCCTGAGGAACTCCAAAGTCAACAGAAAGATAGTCACTAGTTTGGTTCGATATGCGGACTCTTTGCTTCCTTTCGCTCAAATAGGTGCGGAACCAGGCCAAAGGAACTCCTCGGACACCAACTAGTTCTAGCTTTCTGAGTAAGATCGGCCAAGACACTGTATCGAATGCCTTGGCCAAGTCTAGGAAGACACCTATACATTTTTTGCCTGAGTCCAGGCTCTCAACTACACCGTCAATCAAAGCCACAACCGCGTCTTCCGTAGATTTGTTGGCTCGGAACCCATATTGGTTTGGGCTTAGAACATTGTTGTCTTCCAGGAAGCAGAGCAAGCGCTTGTTCACCACCTTTTCAAGTATTTTAGAAACAGATGGTAGAAGTGAAATTGGTCGGTAGTTGGTAGTAAATGTATATAAGTATTATTGTATTATCTTTCTGGTTCTCATAGTACAAGCTCTGCTTCATTTGGGACTAGATAGTGTTGCGTGGATTGTAAACAATATTTATTTATTTACGTATTATCTGTACTTTAGTCTATAGTATATCTGCTAGTCACCTTCTGTGGTATGGCCGATTTGCCACATCATTAATCTTAACATAGAAGTTAAATCGCAATCACCCCCCACCACTAAAATCAGAGCCCTACCTATAAAACCAATGTCCAACAAACCCTGACCCCTCTAAAACAGCACTTCTCAACCTTTTGTACTAACGTCAGCACATCCAGGGGGCTTTATAAACTGGTTCTTTGTTGTAAACTTGGTAATTGGATTTTACAAGTTTAAATTGATGGTTGTCAAGTTTTTGGGCTCGATTACATGACCTTAGTTTTTTGCTTTAGTAAGTTTTAATGATCTAGGCCTGGTTTTGCGGATGGCTAAACGCCCGACCAAATATTTGTCAGTTGTTTACCTCAAATTTGACACGGAAAAAATCGGTTAGGCAGTTTGGTCATTTGTATTTGTATTTTATTGTTTTACTTTAATTATAACGGTTAACACCAATTACAATTATTAAAGACAGGTAATATTTAAACAAGCAGACAGAAAAAATGTAAATAAATAAAGATAAGTAAACAGCTATGGTCAAATTTAAATACAATGTCAATAGTAAAAATATTAAAAAATATAAAACAAAACCATGGAGTGTGGTTCTTAAGTTTTTTATACTTATATACGTTACCTAAATAAAAAGTTTATTTAAATACTTTTTCAGGGGTTACGTTGCACTCTAAGCTAATCCAACTTTAGCTAAGCAAGCTTTCTGAAGCTGAAACTTTTCTGAAAATCACAAGCTTCTGAACAGATGCAATGAATAGAACTCTTCAACGTTAGCGCCTTTCCACATGTAGCCAGCTGTCTTCTCGATGCCACCACAACCGACAACCATTGGGGAATAAAGGTTCTGGAAATGTGTATGTCCAGCATTGGACTTCTTTAGGATGATGATGATGACAGAAAAACAAATAAGTAGAATACAATGGGCGGTCATATCACTAAAAACAATCTCTTCCAGACATCCTTGGGATGAACTGGACTTTAAAAGAACGATAGAGGACGACATTAGCGTTAGCGTCTTATTATGTGTAGCCAGCTGTCTTCTCGATGTCACGTAATTTTTAGGGTCCCGTAGCCAAATGGCAAAAAACTAAACCCTTATTGTAATTTTGTACGGCAGGTGCATTAGATTTTCACGTGGTTATTGAATGTGTCTGTCAGTTGCCTACTTCTAAGTTTTATCTAAATTCATCTGCAAAAACTGGACATTCAAAACGCAAAAAAAAAATTCTCACTTTTAGTTGCGAAGAGTTCACTTAGTTTTAAGACAATTCAAAGAGATCCTAATAAGCAGAGTTCTAGACGTGACAACGTCTCATAATTCAATGGAGCCGGCTGCACGCACGAAAAAACATGAATCATGTGGCGTTACCTCGCTCTGAGGCGTTCCATTAAAGGCTTGAAGTGCAAGCGAGAGCGTGGAACGAGCGACCAAGAGGCACGCACGGCCTCCGCGTTCAGCAGCGTTCGACATCTGTCTCTCTCCTACTTGAGTGAGCGATGCGTCCGAGTGGACAGCTGTATGACGTTGGCACGTTCAACTATCGTCAGTAAACCGACTTTACAGACAACCGATTTTTTCTTCAAAATTAATAACATATTTACAACTTTTAGGTACTTCTGTACTAAAATAAGCCGTGTGCATGTGAAAAGGTTAGCTCTTAGACCAAAATTCGTTATTTTTGCATTTTATAATCCTGAAAAGCTGTTGCGATATAAAGGTAAAAACTCCTTCATTTTTAATACGGTCTTACAAATATTGGAAGGGGTGCATTTTTCGCAACAGTTTTTCTCAAAAATGTGAATATTTTCTTTTAGCTACTTAGGTATAGTGGCGGTATGAAAATGTTCGTGATTTGTTCAACGTATCACGATCACATACTACCTTTTGAAACTGAATAGACAGAATGCACCGATAAGTTAACGTCACAAATTATGTCAAAATGTGTTCATGATCAAGGCACTGGTAGAAGCTGAAAACCGACTCTAAGGAGACGAACATTTTCATACCGCGACTGTACATAAGTAGGCCTACCACAAGCTCTGTCTGGCTCTGTCTCTGGCTCTGGTTTTGAGTCTGTGTAAGTGCTCACCAGTGTTATTATACGTGTGTGTGACGTTTCCACGTAGGATTTATTTAGGCAGCACTCACACAGACTCAAAACCAGAGCCAGAGACAGAGCCAGACAGAGATTGTGGTAGGCCTGTTATGTGCTTACAAGAAGCAACATGCGACAAGATTTTTCGACCGAAGATAAAAAAAAATATATTGTGGATCCAACACTATCTAGCCCTAAAGTAAGCAGAGCTTGTACTATGGGAACCAAATAGGTCTTTCACCTCTGTTGGTAGTAGCTCAGTCTTCTGCGCCGTAGGTCGTGGGTTTGATCCCCACCGAGAACAAATATTTGTGTGGTGAACACAGATGTTTGTTCTCTGTCTGGGTGTTATATTGTATTTCTAAGTATGTATTTATAAAAAAATAATTAAGCATTATATCAGCTATCTGGTTCACATAGTACAAGCTCTACTTAATTTGGGGCTAGATAGTGTTGTGTGGATTGTCCACAATATTTATTTATTAATTAACTTATTAACAATTAGTGAAAACAAAAAAGTTTTAGATCCGATTTTTATTTCAATTTAAAAACAAACAAGTGGTTTTATTTAATGATAAGTTTAAAAAACTTGAGAAACCGACTTCATTGCCAAACGGCTAAATCGATTTTAATGAAATTTATTTGGGACAATCTGGACGTAAGAATAACCTTCCAAATAAAAACTAAAATTTTCTAAATCGGTTCATAAATGACGGAGGCATGCAGTTACAAACATTTAAAAAAAATGGCAACACCGATTTTAATAAAATTAAAATGGGACCAATCCTTTCAGATAAAAAAATAATTTTTCAAATCGGCTTACAAATGACGAAGTTATGCGGAAATAAACATAAAAAAAAAAAAAATACAACTGAATTGAGAACCTCCTCCTTTTTGATTGGAAGTCGGTTAAAAATAATCGAGGTTCACCTTCAAATAAACGGTTTAATACTCGTTAGCGAAAAACCGGTTATTACTGAAACGGTCAGTTAATGTTATTTTTATGGTAATGTCCTAAATAGAAGTGGCACTATCCGGCTTTTACAATTTCCGGCTATTTTGGTATTCCATGAGAGAAATTTAACAAGAATTTAGTTTTTTACCCATTTATTATTTACGCACAAGAAAAAACAAAGATTTAAAATTTTCCACTCAAATATATACTTAAAGCCTTGTGCACCTAAGCGATCTGCGGTGGCGATCAGCACTTAAGAGACTCAGGCTTTAGAGAACTTTTAAAAATAACAGTATCTAGCCCCAAATTAAGCCGAGCTTGTACTATGGGAATAACCAGATAGCTCATATAATACCTACTTAAATACATTTTTTTTATGCATACATACTTATAATACAATATAACACCCAGACAGAGAACAAACATCTGCGTTCACCGCACAAATATTTGTTTTCGGTGGGGATCGAACCCACGACCTACGGCGCAGAAAGCTGAGCTACTACCAACTGAGCTGAGAGACCAGTCTAAGGAGTAGTAGCCGTGGACTTCTTCAAGCTGATGATGTCAGTAGGATGTAAGCTTTTAACCTACATCCTACTGACATCCGGTTTATCCGGTTTTGTAAAAAACCGGATAAAAAGATCTCTACAAACATAATATTTAACACAAATCCGGTTCAAAAAACCTTTTAGACCGCTGCTGTTACCACCCTTTGCGCTTAGGACGCTCAAGTGCCGCTTAAATAGCTTATTGTCCGCTTATGGAGGGATTAAGCGATATTGTATGACATAATTACGTCTACAGGCGGAATGGCGACGATAATTTGAAACAGCGCCATCTAGTGGCACGTTAGTTATGTGTGAATGGGAGTTAGGATTTAAGATTGGCATTCTGTGTTTTTATAGTGAAGTGTGATGTATTTTTATAACTAGCTGATGGAACAAGCATATGGCCCACCTGACGTTAAGTGGTAACCATTGCTCGATCCCCACCGAGAACAAATATTGTTTGATTATACAGGGTGGAATTTTGTAATGCCACCTGGAGGGAAAGTACTATTAATACTGCAGATAGAACATTTTACTTAAAGGAAACATTCCTTTATTTTTAAATAGAAAGCAACCTGCATTCAAAGATTTTCGAAAATTCTCTTCTCCCACACCCGGGAATCGAACCGGTTAAAATCTGAAAAAGTTATACCCTGTACTTTTATTGCATCGATAGTTAGGGTCAATTATTATTATAAGGATGAAATCTCTCTAACAAACATGATATATTAAATTAAAGAAAAACCAGGAAATCTGAAGTTACAAATTCAATGAGTCAAGTTAAAGCTCTTTAACTAACATCTATTTCTACAAAATTTTCTATCTGCAGTATTAAGAGTACTTTCCCTCCAGGTGGCATTACAAAATTCCACCCTGTATAGTGCTGTGTGAATTGATTATAATAATTATAATTATTTTTTTATTAACTAGGACCGGCCGTGGTTGCGCGCGCCCCGTTCCCGTTACTTTTTCGGGATAAATAGTATCCTATATCCGTCTCCTGGTTCCACCAATTTGCAGCGAAATCGGTTCAAAAATGAAATGAAATAAGTATCTTTATTTGCATGAGGTATGGTAAATAGTAGTCTTAAAGAAGGAAGAAATCTGGCTCACTTCAGCTTCAGCCATTCTTTAGTTATAAATAGTGTAACTAACACAACTTATAGACGTGACAACGTCTTATAATTCAATAGAGCCGGCTGCACGCACGAAAAAACATGACGTCATGCGGCGTTACCTCGCTCTGAGGCGTTCCATTTAAGGCTTGAAGTGCAAGCGAGAGCGCGGAACGAGCGACAAAGAGGCACGCACGGCCTCCGCGTTCCGCAGCGTTCGACATCTGTCTCTCTCCTACTTGAGTGAGCGATGCGTCCGCGTGGACAGCTATATGACGTTGTCACGTTCAACTATCGACAGTAAACCGACTTTACAGACAACCGATTTTTTTTAGATAGATATCTATTTCTAATAAAAACACCAGCATGAGAAAAGATTTAAATTTTTAGTTTTTTCTCACCCAAAACCATAGCTTTTTATCACATAAATATGAGAGCTTTCAACTGAGCAACCAACTCCCACTTGACTGAATATAATCTGCGTGGCGTGACCTACTTACTCACCACCCTGCCTGTACCGTCCTATTTCTAACCAACTAGGGATGGAAACTCGATCAAGCGAGCGAAGCGAGACGATATTTCTTAAAATAGTAAACACACCATGTAGCCACCCTGCCTTACCCAAATCATACGAAAATAATTAATGAATTTCATTTCATTTTATTAGGTACCTGCATATAAAAATCACGCCTCTTTCCTATGGGGGTAGGCAGATATCAGGGATTTCCCCTTCCAGCTGATCCATTCACACTCACCTGATGCACCTGTCTGTTAATCTCGTTTCATCCAATCTCGCTAAACATGCCCGGTGTTATGGTACCCTGTAAATAAACAAATAAATATTGTGGAGATTCCACACAACACCTTCTAGCCCCGAACTAATAATCCTTATTAATATTATAAATGCGTTTGTAACTCTGTCTGTCTGTGTGGCTTTCACGCCAAAACTACTGAACCGATTGAAATGAAATTTGGTACACAGATAGTTGAGGGCCTGAGGAAGGACATAGGCTACTTTTTATCGCGAAAAAAGTTTAAGGTTGTAAGGGGTTGAAAATAGGGGTTGAAAGTTGTATGGAAGTATCGTCATTTTTAGAGCTAGAAACATAAAACTTATTTTTTAGTCTGTTGATTTGATATAAAAAAATATGACATTCAAAGTTTGTGCTGGGGGGGTAGAGGGAGGGGAGTACAGGGGGGAGTGTGGAGGGGAGGTGCGGGGGGAATGTGTGGAGGGGAGTACAGGGGGAGTGTGGAGGGGAGGTGCGGGGGGAATGTGTGGAGGGGAGTACAGGGGGAGTGTGGAGGGGAGGTGCGGGGGGAGTGTGGAGGGGAGTACAGGAGGGAGTGTGGAGGGGAGTACAGGGGGGAGTGTGGAGGGGAGTACAGGGGGGAGTGTGGAGGGGAGGTGTGGGGGGAGTGTGGAGTGGAATACAGGGGGAGTGTGGAGGGGAGGTGCGGGGGGAGTGTGGAGGGGAGTACACGGGGAGTGTGGAGGGGGGGATGCGGGGGAAGTACAGGGGGGAGTGTGGAGGGGAGGTGCGAAGGGGGATGCGGGGGGAGTGTGGAGGGGAGGTGCGAGGGGTGATGCGGGGGGGGGGTGTGGAGGGGAGTGTGGAGAGGAGTGCGGGAGGAGTTTAGTGGGGAGTCATATGTCTAAGTTTAGTAAGAGGGCAGACGACTGTGTCACGTGCACGCGAATATGACGTTGTTATTTAATTACTGTTTTCTTCCGCTGCAAATTAAAAATGCTACCCATAGACACTATACCACGTGGACGAAGTCGCGGGCACAGCTAGTAATAAATAAATTAAAATTAAACAAAATAAAATTACTAATCAAATCTTAGGGGTTTTTTTCGTTAGCGCACCCCTAAAGCGACGATAGACGATTCCTGGCGGCCAGAAATCCGAATTGAGAAACATGTCCCCATGCTTCGCAGGCACCTGGAGCACGTATGATTTGAAGGCCGTGTCTCTCATTCCGAGCGGCTATATAGAGCCGATGGCTCTATATAGCCGCTGCAGATGTAGCTGTATTGGTGGCGGGTCCTTAATCCAGAAACGTATCCTCTCCTTTACATAGCGAAGGACCTCATCACCAGAAGTATTCGGGTCCAATCTCGAGAGGTAAAGGAGGATGGTCGGGTCCACAGCACGCAGGGTGACTTCTGATGCTATGACGCTGGCGGTACCACGTTTATTTCGTGACGGTTTCCGTTTTTTCTCCACCAGGGTGAAACCATCTGAACTAAGCAGAGCTTGATGATGAGAACCAGATATCTGATACAATACTTCCTTAAAGTTAAGAAATGTATACATTCTGGTGCAGCTGACTGTACCTGCCTCTGTTAGGGTCATCAATAAGAACCCCTGACCCTAGCAGGTATTTACGGGGTGGTTTACATCGCTGACTTTTATATCATCATTACCTACCCTCGTACCGTTTGCAAATGTTGCCTTCTTTATTAGGGTTCCGTATCGTATGATAGTTATAAATAAGTCCTGTAGGCCTACCATGAGCTCTGTCTGGCTCTTTCTCTGGCTCTGGTTTTGAGTCTGTGTGAGTGTTTACCAGTGCATTATACTGTGTGTGTGACGTTTTGACGTAGGATTTTTTTAGTCAACACTCACACAGACTCAAAACCAGAACCAGAGACAGAGCCAGATAGAGCTCATGGTAGGCCTGCTGAAAGGGGGGCATTCACCCATAAATTGACGACCTTCGGGGCGCAGGGAGCGGCCAAAATGGATAAGAATTTTGTATTGTTTTTTTGATCGAGTGAGAGAAGCAAGCTGCAATTTTTATCTGTAACTTCAAATAAAATAATTTTTAATTTCAGAGTTTCAGAGTTAAAAATGTGGGGTGCATTTTACTATATTTTCATAACTTTTTACTATGTTCTCTTTCAATACTATCCAACGAAAGAGGATAGCGTCTTTTATGTCCAGAGTTGACTCGTGTGGCAATAGTATTATCTTATCAGGAGTCTGGCGGAAAGGCTTATGCAAACCAAAGTGTATGAGCGTTGGGTGAATATTGCCACCTAACATTATTAGGTACCTACCTAATTATAATGTTTAAGTACCTGCTTGTTTGTTGTGCTTGTTATTTTTTTTTTGTATTTTTGTGTTAGTTGTAAGAAAAATATGGAACTTGTGTCTGAAAT
The DNA here is from genome assembly GCA_947578465.1 of Thera obeliscata. Lineage (NCBI taxonomy): Eukaryota > Metazoa > Arthropoda > Insecta > Lepidoptera > Geometridae > Thera > Thera obeliscata. The sequence continues at coordinate 25,683,381 of OX387916.1, read as the reverse complement.
AAAGATATTTATTATTATTTATTATTATATCTCTCCGCTCATAGATACATTTAATATAACAAGCACCCCACTCTTTTAAGGCTCGAACACACCTAGTTCGCTGGCGGGCGCGGTGGCGAACCGTTCAGTTTCAACATAGGGAATTGTATACATCCGCACACACTGCCGCGTCTTTTGACAGTTGCACGCTGCGATCACTACTAATAAAAACGAAAGTTCCCAGATCGTGACAGACAAAGCATCCCCTATTTAATGTTTTACTACCCCCTACTTAATTTTTCTTAATTTTGTGTATTAAACAATCGTCAAATATTTGATCTACTGATTAGTCATCGGTGAAAACGACCCGTAGAGTCTAAAATTTGGAAAAAGAGAACTATTGAGGATTCGTTCTAATATTATTGAACTCTGGAAATTGTTTTTCCTATTAGTTTTATATATATTAATTTTATATATAGAAAAAAAATATATTACTTCTAAAAATATTTGTTTAACTACGTTAAAAGCAAAAAAAGATGTTGTGTAAGATAATAATAGGATAGAATCTTATTTGAAACTATTTAAAAATATAGTAATGCATAATGGGCGGTTATATCGCTGCAAATCAGTATTTTCCAATCAAATTTTGGATGGAGAGAAGCTTAGAATAAGATCAAATATCAATAAAATAAGGGCATTTACATATCTAGAATGAACCGTCATAATCAAAGTAAATCAATAAATACAAAAACAAATACAATCATAAGGCTAAGTTTATGGTATTCGATATGAATGTTTAACAGCGTGTAATATTTTGATTGATGGAGAAAAAACAGAACAAGTGAATGTATTTATAATATTTGGGGACTTTTTTATAAGAGATGGAATGCATAAATATAATATCGAAACAAGGAAGTGTATAATCACCACCCGTGGAGACAGTCGATGAAGTCGCGGGCATCAATTAGTTCAGCCACCCATCAGTTTCCCATCTGACATTACGTCCTGACTAGGGCGTGCAAACCCGGTTTTCCGGTTTTGCGAAAAGCCGGACAGCTAAGCAAAATTTATCAATAGTACTTTTTTAAACTTTTGCGATCATAACACACATTAAACTGTTACACGGGTATTTTTACCGCGTTTAGGCAAGCGTAGTGTAGGACGCCCTCCGGCAAGGTGGGGCGACGATCTGCGAAATGTAGCTGGCAAGCACTGGAGAAGAAAAGCCGAAGACCGGGCTCAGTGGCGCGTCTTGCGAGAGACCTACGTCCAGCAGTGGACTAATATAGGTTGATGATGATGATAATGATGATGATGGGTGTTTACCGTGTATAATTTTCCCCGACGCTTCGGCTATGTTGTAATAACTGTGGTCGTGGGCAGACTGGATGGAGCATTGACATGAGTGCTATCGTCGTTGAGAGGTGGAGGTATAATAACTACCCTCACTTCAGGACGCAATGATAGATAGGCGTATGCCTATACAGTGAGGGAAGTTTTACGTATTCCGATTTTCCTTAGTATCAGAAACATAAATCTTACTGATTGAGCCTCAAAAATATTGTTTTGTTTTTAATCCCCGTGAACAAAAACTACCTAGGTACCCCGGACTAGCGGGTGAATGAATTAAACTTAGAAAAGATTGCGGCGAACAGTTTCGAACTGCGATGGCGATGGCGATCAGTTTCAAGCGTAGGGTTTTGCATTCATCCCCACACAGCGCCGCGAACTGTCATTGTACGCAGCGAGCTAGTATTAGTGTTAGATACTGTCTTGAAACTGCGCTAAATCTTGTTCCTCAAAAGTCAAAACAGTGGCAATATGGAGGCAATGGTGTGGGTGTTGTTTGCACAAGGTTCGCGCGTTCAGTTCACCATCACTTTATTCTTAGCCCTAATATGTCCAGGTAATTGAAACATTACTAAAAAGATGCATTATTTTTATAAATTGTTTTTTTTTGTCTAAAAGCATACATAGCTAAAAACCGATAAAACATAATAAAACCAATACTTTGTTTTTCTATTATTGCACTGCGTCTTTTTTTTAATACATCTAGCTGATGGAACAAGCATATGGTCCACCTGATGTTAAGTGGTAACTATAAAAAAAAATAATTAAAAAAGCCCATTCCATAACTACATTAAGTTACATTTCATGCATATTATTACTTATTATTTCGATTATTATTATATCATCATTATTATTTACATTCATACATTATAGTCATTATTTTGTTTAAATTTAATTTTAAACTTTATTTTTAATACATATATTTTGATGTTAGATTTATTTTTATTAGTTTTTTTCAGTTTTACTTTTTGTTCATTTGTGTTCTTATTTTTCTTTAGCTAGGATCCCACTCGGGTATAGGCCTGTAAGTGGTAAAAGTGGTACCTATAGCCTGTAACAAAGCATTGCCTCGTAAGTCACACACGCCAGGAATTTGCCCTACGATGCACTGCCCTGCGTCCATCAGCTTCACGCGTACAGATGTTCAGCCTCAAGTGCCAGTAATTTCACCGGCACCCACACCCTTCAAACAGAAACACAGCAATGCTGCTTCACGGCAGAAACAGGTATGGTGGTAGTACTTCCCTGGATGAGCACTTCACAAAAAGCTCCACTATTACTACTAATCTACTCAACAATAAACTACTCAATAATAAAGTAAGTAATATTAAACTTCACTAGATACTAATTCCTATTTCGTACAATTTTTTAATAGTTGATTTTGTAGGTATCTTAGAATATTGTTTTCTTGTTAAAATTCTACTATATGAAAAAATATTACGTTGACCAAACCTGGAAACGGTGTTTGGCCGGAAGCCGGAGATAATCCGGTTTTTAATACTTTCCTGTTTTGCAAGCGCTATAGTTTTGACGTTTTTTCAAATTGACAATTGATTTCGAGTAATTCAAAGAGTTATCAAATGGAGATTACAATGGAGTAGCAGTATTCAAAGTGAAAGTCAAAGTAAAGTAAAAATGTTTAATTTTATTCATTGTACCTTTAAAATTACATAATATCAATGATCACTTTGAGAAGTCTTAGAGCTAGGTTTATCTTGTCGATAAACCTACAGCTACAGTATATCTATTTATATAATAAGATAGGTGATGAACTGACAGAATAGTATACATTGGTGGTGCACGACCAAATTTTAACCCACGATCTTTATAAAATAAATTAATAATGTAGACAATCCACAAAACACTATCTATCCCCGAGCTTGTCTTGTACTATAGGAATCAGATAGTTGATGTATTACAATCAACTATCTCATTCCTATAGTAGATACATTTTACTGCACGTCATTTTGTTAACACATAGTTAGAATACAATATAACACTCAGACAGAGAACAAACATCTGCATTCACCAAAGAAATATTTGTTCTCGGTGGGAATTGAACCCACGACCTACGGCGCAGAAGGCAGAGCTACTGCCAACTGAGCTGAGAGTCCAGTCAATCTTTGGATTGGATTGCTCGCTACCCTCTAAACTAGACTACCCGTGCTCTAATTCAATAGTATAAGGCCGGGTGTTTAATAGGTAGGTACTTAAGTAAGTACATCAGAAAACGTTTGATAGAAAAATTCTAATGAACCAAGGATACTGTTCAGTCTGTCAACTTTCTTACCATTTAGGTCTAGCACAAAATGTGTTCGGCGAAAATCTTGTGCGGATTAGAAATTTAAAACTGATTGAATTTGAATTGTTGTATTCGACGTTTTCTGACCTATCTAATCTATATCGCGCCCGACCTTATACTATTTATACTCGACTAGATATAGACATAGACTGCGGCGAAGAAAATAAAAAAAGGAAAGGTTATGATTTTCACCGCTATGTACCTATGCTATGTATGTTAACATGTCTGTTCCACGCATTTCATTTAATCTTGGGTGTGAGATGTTTGAGGATCGCTGGATGAAAACTATTTCTGAATGCTTGGGATTCTGCGAGCGTGATGTATAACTGCGTGTGATTTTCTACTTTATTTTTGTTTTTAATTTCCTGACATTTTATTTTATATTTTTCATTACTTATATTCAGAAAGAAGGTCTGAAGTTGCCTGAGGAGTGGGTTGAAAATAATACTTTTCAGTCCTAGATAGAATCGCTTTCAACTGACAGCTGTCATATAATTAAAATAAACTAGTTCTATTTTTATATTTATTTGATATAGGGGATACAGATGAGCAATCATAAAATACTTATACACACACATAGTGGTCAATATCATAACATTCCTGTTTGCATCAGCATGTTGGGTAAAAGCAATACCTACGAAGCCGTTTGACTTTGTCAAAAACAATGCTGCTGCTCTATGGGTTTAACAAGTTTTATATTTCCTACTTCTTTGGTCGTGGCGGCGGCGTAGCCACGCCCACCTCTTGTGTCAAAGTTTGGTAAAGTGATATGGTCGAAGACAGAAGGAGTCATTATTATCTACGTTTTGTGCAGCTCAGTGTAGCTCACACCAAAATTGAATCAAACCAAAACTTTTTATTTCAGCTCTCACTTAGAAAGCATTGCAGCCTTAACATACTTAATACTATGGTGACAAAAGTTCATTCAAAAGTAATGTGGTGAAAGAATTATAAACGCACCTCAATGAGGCTCTTTTCGTGCACTTGACAATGTTTTACGGTTTATGTAGGTTCTACGACATGCCAGTTATCTCACTATGTATTCCATGTACATAACTAGCCAATCGCCTTAGCTTTGCACAGGCTTAGTGTAGAAAAAAGGAGGGCAAAATGTGCTTTTGTATTTTGCACCCATGCAAAGCCTTAAATTTAAATCTGCAAATTATGAGTTGAAAAACGAGCCTTGTGGTCGGCTGGCAACCGTTGTCAACAACGATATGAAGGCCTGTGTACACCTAGGTCACTGGCAATGGCTATCAATGAAACGATGTCAAATATCGCTTTCAAATTTGACAGCGTTTCACTGATCGCCATGGCCAGCGACATATATAGGTATTTTTTTTTATTGTTGATAGCTAAACGTTTGACTGCCATCAAACCTGATGGAAAGTGAAAATGCAGCCTAAGGTGGAGCACGCTTAGCTATTATTCACTTGTTCACTCTTGACTTGAAAATTCCAAGGTTGTAATGCTTCGAAAATACTGACGACGGTAAAGAGCACATAGGTGTGCGCAGGCCTTGAATTGAAGACGATAGTAGAAGTGGTGAAAAAGTTGGACCGAAGAATTGGAACCCCGCGGCAAGCTTAGCCGTGATGGAGTTAGACCAACTAATTATATGGCTGAGCTTCCTGTGGGGTTTGGAGCCTTACGCCTATCTAATTTTAATGGCATAAAAAATATTCAAATGTACAATTTCATAGGTAAAGACCTAGATTAAGACGAGCTATGGAGCCTGGCGTTGCTCGCCCTGATCAAATTGGAAGTCGTTCTGGAAGAAGCACAAAGAGATATAAGGTTTACGGTATGCATAGCCAATAATAGAAACTATGTTGAAAATTTGCTTCTGCAATAAATACGTAAGGGCCAAAACCGCACATCATAGCATTTTATACTTTAGCATAGCTAGCAGTTTAATTTTAATAAATAACGTCTCAAAACAAACAGTGGCGATAATAGTTTAAACAGACTTTATTTATTCAGATTATTTGCTGCTTGCTACTTTGGTAGGTAGGTTAGGTATTTCAGTGAAAAAAATTAAAGTAGGTAACTATATTAACTGAATGATTCCGAAGTGAAGCCAGAAGGTCTGTAAGCGGCTTAACTTCTGCACTCGCACTTCCACACTTCTACAACAACTACATGATGTTTGAGCCGCTGAGTTGTTTGAGCTGAACAAGCTCAAGGTTGTAAATGAGCCGATTAACTGCAGGTAATTATTTCCCATGCCTAGCAGTAGTTAAGTGTTTTGATTGGGCTAAATATCTTTCATATCTTGACAGTCTAAATTGCGGCCAGTGCTGCCAGGTCCATTCCAGGGTTTGGCTATTTTTACTAATGTATTTTTATTTTTTTTAAATTATGCATTGTAGTCATAAACCTAGACACTTTAAATGCTTCTAGATACTTTGAATAGACACAAGTTGTCCGATAAAATAGGTGCGCATGTCACAGTGCTCAATAAATATCTTTTTTTTTTAAAAACTCAATAGAAATGTAATTTTTTTTTAACTTGGCAATTTATATGAACTACAAACTGCGACACGTATTTAAAATCCAAGGTTAATCCAAGATTAGCCTACAAAATAATAGCAGTTAAATGCTTTGAAATTGCGCTAGACCTAGCGCCAAAAGCGCCATTGTGATGGCAATGTACATTTCGGAGACTTTAAATTATTTGGGGGCTAGTTCGCCATCGCTAGCGAACTAGTTCGCTGGCGGTGTGTTCAAGCCTTTACTACTGAAACTCTGTAATTAAAAATTATTTCTACTTTTTAGTTCGATTAACTATAAAAGCGTGGTTTATTAGTTTTTTTTTAGCAAAGCTTATGCGCTGAGCTATTCCCATTTTGTCTAGCTGTAACACGCACACCATTTCATTTATTAGGGTTCCGTAGCCAAATGGCAAAAACGGAACCCTTATAGATTCGTCATGTTTTTTAGTTTATATTGTAGTTGAATTTTTAGTTTTAATTATGCTTTGATTTTATATTTTCCTTGTGATTTGTTTCGTGTGTGTTTATTTTCTAGGCAAATAAATTCTTTATCTATCTATCTAAGAACACAAGAACAAAGTGTCTCCCCATAAGTGAATAGAGACAATAAGAAACGTGCTTATGGACACATTCTTAGAATAACAATGTAGAAATTTAAGTCAGCATAAAATTGCTCATTAGCCTACATTATGGCTAGATCGTAATCTTATTAGGATACATTATTTATAATATTATAAGTGTGAAAACGAATTAAAAAAAAAAAAAAAAAAACTATCTATCTTTTAAACCATAATTTATTTTTGTCAGAGTGACAGCCGTGCCTAGTTAGTCGCGACCTAACGTAACGTAACGTAACGTGTAACGTAGGTATGGTTAAAAATACCTGAACATGTAACTGCTCAGTTAACTGTGATGGATTGTAACCGTAATCACCGCGCCCGCAATATGGCGCCGCTTCCGGCGGAAGTGCCTTTCACCGGAAGTCAATTTACACCGTGCGTCGATGGAATAGTTTATGTGGCTAAATTATTGATATTCAATCGTTGACCAGTATTTAAATTAATTATTTTTCAAAATGGACGCTACCTATGATTATTATTATTATTATTGATTATTGATGGACCGACGACATAAAAATCGCGGGATGCCGGTGGGCTCAGGAGCCTAATTCTCGGCTCATCTCGGATCATATTGCAATTTTATTTTATTGCTTGTTTTCGAAGAGAGAATGGATGATTTCCTTGAGTAATTCATCGACGACCTCATCGCATTTTTTCTACGTTTTCCGTATATCGTAGCGGTCGAGGCTTCTATGATGAGGTCGTCGATGAATTACTCAAGGAAATCATCCATTCTCTCTTCGAAAAGAAGCAATAAAATAAAATGGCAAAATGATGTCGGTCGGCCCAAAAATTAGGCTCCAGGTACTTCCAATACTTAAAAAAACTGTTGCAAAGCTTTAGAATTGCTTTTCCTCGAAATTACGGGTTATTTGTCTTCATAAAAAAGTTTTGGGGCTATATTTTTATGGGAAAACTCGTGTTGTTTTTCTTGCGATTTGGCTGTGCGTTGATTTCAGGCAAATAATAAAAAAAACAAGTTACTGAAGCGTTTGTAAAATCGTTTTAAGAGGGGGTCGTGCGAAAATTTGAGATTTGTTGTTAAAAAATTCATAACTAAATAACTAAGTGACATTTTAAAAATCGGAAAAGGACTAATAATTGTAGACTATACATTTGAGATTAATTCGAATTTAAGTGTGTTAAAAAAATATACTATTTAACATGACATTCTATTTAACGCTGAGATACGATTTTCATTAGCGTTAAATAGAATGTCATGTTAAATAGTATATTTTTTTAACACACTTAAATTCGAATTAATCTCAAATGTATAGTCTACAATTAGTCCTTTTGCGATTTTTAAAATGTCACTTAGTTATGTAGTTATGAATTTTTTAACAACAAATCTCAAATTTTCGCACGACCCGCTCTTTGAGGTTTTTTTTCGTATTTTGTTCAGCCTCACGTGCCAGTAATTTCATCATCACGCACACCCATCAAATCGAAACACAGCAATGCTGCTTCACGGCAGATATAGGCATGGTGGTAGTACGCACCCCCACGAGACACACACAAGGTCCTCTACTACTAAAATTAAAATTGCTTCAAAAATTGTGCTTCTATGAAACTGACCACTTTATAAAATCTGAAACATGTCTTTGATGTCACCATGCCCGTACTATAAAAAATTGGTTGTCTGTAAAGCCGGTTTACGGACGATAGTTGAACGTGACAACGTCATAAGAAAATACTGATAAATTGGTTGCATTTTTCAAAAGATAATTTTAATATTATTTGTTTGCTAGTTATTTGGTATGGATATAGAGAAGGAGGTAAATGGAAACCAAACCCGAACCCGAACCCGCACCCAAAACCGAACCCGAACCTGAACCCGAACCCGAACCCGAACCCGTACGCGAACCCGAACCCTTACCCTTACTTTGACCCGGGCTTGGGCTCAACGGAACGACGGTTACGACGTTCATCCATTTATAAGACGTTATCACTTCAAAAACGGTGAAAGATAACATCAAGAACCAACCCGCAGGCGCACTTAAAATCCTTTCACCACACTATGCACTAGTTCCAATGAACGAATGACACGTGAAGAAGAAGTGTTATTTTTAATGTTGTAAATGTGTTGTTTCAGACGAGCAGCTGGTGTTCCGCGACCGATGGGGAGGCCTCACACTCTTCAACGTGAAGAACTTCACCACTCGTCTGCTGATGAACAACTCCACCTTCGTAAGTTCTTACTTCTCTGTAAATTCGGCAAATTCATCATCCGCACTTGATGTGTGGACTGGTTTTCAGCAAGTAGGCCGCTGGCAACACGTGTCAAGCGTCATGCAAAAAGGACCCTTTTTGCATGACGCTTGACACGTGTTGCTCGAATTTTTTTATGTTCTATAACACGCCGGTATCCTCACGATGTTTTCCTTCACCGTTTTGAGAGTACTGGCGTAGTGCACATACATTTTTCTATAGAAAAACTCATTGGTACGCGACTGGATTTGAACCAACGACCTTATCGGAAGGCGGATGCTACCACTAGACCACCAGTGCTCTTTGTTACTTCTCTGTAGCATACAGCTCTGTAGCTCTATAGCAAGTCTTCTGGGATGCTTTTGCCCAGCAGTGGCACTAAATAGGCTAGAAAAAAAATATCATCATCGCTCAGAAGAAGTCTACTGCTGGACGGCCTCCCCAAGACATTTCCAGTAAAAACTATCTCCAAATATAACTCCCAAATACAGAAAAATCTTAGTTTTCCACGCAAATACCTACTAATATGTTCTCGGTGGGGATCGAACCCACGCCCTTCAGCGCAGACTACCAAACTGTGAGGTCTTAACTTTGACGTTATCGACAAAAAATCTGATCTAACAAATAATTTCATGAAAAAATCTAACATCAACCCAATTCATTGTATCTACACTGAATAATTAATTAATATTCTTTCCAAAAAAACGAATTCTACAAGAATCGTCCATCTTTTTCAAGTTTGATCCCATTGACGCGTCGATCCCTAAACTTCTAACAGAGGGTTCGGACAAAAGCTCACTAATAAAAGACTTTCATTTCGCCAACTCCTCCCTAGGGGGTGCCAGCTTAACGAGAACAGCTGGTTTTGTTAACCAACTTCAGATAAAAAAGAATGAGGTTCTCAACATAGTTGTATTTTACAATTAAATTACAGATTTACACGAAACATTCAAATCCGTAATAAGGCTGTAAGTTATATTGTTTTTTTTTTTGTGTTAGCATAATTTAGTCATTTATGAGCCAATTTGAATAAAAGTCCCATAGAAATGTCATCAAAATCGCGTTATATCAGCTATCTCTGTTCTCATAGTACGAGCTCTGCTTAATTTGGGGCTTGTCCATACTATTTATTTACTTATCTCATTGGCACAAATAATCATATTGCCATAACTCGTGATTTTTTCCACTCATAATCAAAATCGTTGAAGAGATGAAAATGACGAGTAATAGGTTAGCATGGTATGGGCATGTTATGCGGAGGGATGAATGTCATATTTCGACAAAAGTGTTAGATATGGATGTGGATGGTGGTTATAGAAGAGCGAGGCCAAAGAAAAGATGGATGGACTGTGTCAAAGATGACATGAAAAAGGAGTGAGCACTGAGATGACGAATGATAGAGGTAAGTGGAAGAAAAAAACCTGTTGTGCGGACCCCATGCAGCGTGGGATAAGGACAGGAATAAAAACATGTGCGAATTTAAAGCTAAACGATGAAACTGCAAAAGTTATACAACTGTGTTGCAATCTCAACGCCCACCTCCTTAACCTATGAGTATTTAGTTCTGCTGTTTAATACAATACAAAGAAATGAAAGGTTGCTTGTGTGTGGATGTGTGTGTGTGGATCTGAGGAAGATGATGTGGATCTGAGGAAGAGGTCGTTTTAAATGAAATACTAACAAAGCTACAAGTGTTCCAGGTATTCTCCCGCAGCTGTGAGAAAGGCTGAACATAAAAAGCGTTCGGGAGACAATGAGACAACTGTCAAAGAGACGTTTGTTTGGAGCTGAATCGTATTCTGACAAGATAGGCTGCTCGTTTATAGGAAATGTGAAAAAACAGGTTTTGATAAATAAAGTAAAGCTAAGTAAAAAATAAATTAAAAAAATATATTAAAAATATATAATATATTTATTTTATTCCATTGATGATTTTATAAATAACTAGCTGTCACCCGCGACTTCGTCCGCGTGGTTAGTATAAAGTCATAGTTTGAGTTCGTTTAAAAGAAACTATTTTATGGTGGAAAGCGGACAACTATTGATATGTTTTCACTGTTTTTTGCGTATTTTTTGAGAGTTATTTTTCGTGAATTTGCCTTAGTGGCTAAGTTGGGTTATGAATGCGTTGGTTTTACATGACCAAGTGCTGGTTACCTTAGTTTTGAGTTTGCATTCAAAACTATATAAAGTGTGTTCGAAAGATGGTAAATGCTGTTGTAGCCGATTTTCTTCAGCTGTGTTTAGTTTTGGTATGATAGGTGCTTCCCGCGATTTTGTCTTAGTGGTTATCATGGGGTTTTTTGTAAACCTTTGTGTGTATTCAAACCTGGTGACACATGCTGCGGTAGCAGAATTTTTTAAATGTTTTTTTTGCGTATTTTGTAAAGCTCTTTTTCGTGATTTTGTTTTAGTGGCTAATTTGGGCTATCGTATTCGTTGGTGTATAATTGAATCTTGTTTTTTTAGTTTGACATGATCAAATGCAAGTTACCATCGTTTTGAGCTTGTACTTTAGAGTGTATTTGAATTTGAAGGTGAGTGCTGTTGTAGCCGTTTTTTTTCAGCGGTGTTTAGTTTAAGTATGATAGATGATTCCCGCGATTTTGTCTTGGTGGTTATCATCGGTTTTTTTGTAAACATTTGTGTGTATTAAAACCTGGTGACAAATGCTGCGGTAGCAGAAATTTTTTTAATGTTTTTTTTTGCGTATTTTGTAAAGCTATTTTTTGTGATTTTATGTTATATTAGTGGCTAATTTGGGATTTCGTATGCATGTTGGTGTATAATCGAATTTGAATTTTTAATTTGACATGACCAACTGCTGGTTACCATAGTTTTGAGCATGTACTTTAGAGTGTCTTTGAATTTGAAGGCGAGTGCTGTTGTAGCCGATTTCTTTCAGAGGTGTTTAGTTTAAGGTATGATAGATAATTCCCGCAATTTTGTCTAAGTGGTTATCTTTGGTTTTATAGTAAACCTTTGTGTGTATTCAAACCTGGTGACAGATGCTGTGGTAGCTGAATTTTTTTTTTTTTTTGCGTATTTTGTAAAGCTCGTTTTCGTGATTTGTTTTAGTGGCTAATTTGGGCTATCGTATTCGTTGGTGTATGATCGAATCTGGTTATTTTAGTTTGACATGATCAAATGCAAGTTACCATAGTTTTGAGCTTGTACTTTAGAGTGTATTTGAATTTGAAGGCGAGTTCTGTTGTAGCTGTTTTTTTTCAGCGGTGTTTAGTTTAAGTATGATAGATGATTCCCGCAATTTTGTCTTGGTGGTTATCATCGGTTTTTTTGTAAACCTTTGTGTGTATTCAAACCTGGTGACAGATGCTGCGGTAGCTGAAAATTTTTTAATGTTTTTTTTTGCGTATTTTGTAAAGCTCGTTTTCGTGATTTGTTTTAGTGGCTAATTTGGGCTATCGTATTCGTTGGTGTATGATCGAATCTGGTTTTTTTAGTTTGACATGATCAAATGCAAGTTACCATAGTTTTGAGCTTGTACTTTAGAGTGTATTTGAATTTGAAGGCGAGTTCTGTTGTAGCTGTTTTTTTCAGCGGTGTTTAGTTTAAGTATGATAGATGATTCCCGCAATTTTGTCTTGGTGGTTATCATCGGTTTTTTTGTAAACATTTGTGTGTATTAAAACCTGGTGACAAATGCTGCGGTAGCTGAAAATTTTTTAATGTTTTTTTTTGCGTATTTTGTAAAGCTATTTTTTGTGATTTTATATTATATTAGTGGCTAATTTTGGGTTTCGTATGCGTGTTGGTGTATAATCGAATCAATTTTTTTAATTTGACGTGACCAACTGCTGGTTACCATAGTTTAGAGCATGTACTTTAGAGTTTATTTGAATTTGAAGGCGAGTGCTGTTGTAGCCGATTTTTTTCAGCGGTGCTTAGCTTAAGTATGATAGATGATTCCCGCAATTTTGTCTAAGTGATTATCATTGGTTTTTTTGTAAACCTTTGTGTGTATTCAAACCTGGTGACAGATGCTGCGGTAGCTGAAAATTTTTTAATGGTTTTTTTTGCGTATTTTGTAAAGCAATTTTTTGTGATTTTATGTTGTATTAGTGGCTAATTTAGGGTTTCGTATGCGTGTTGGTGTATAATCGAATCAGATTTTTTTAATTTGACATGACCAGCTGGTTACCATAGTTTTGAGCATGTTCTTTAGCCATTTTTTGAAGCGGTGCGGTGTTTAGTTTCGGTATGATAGGTGTTTTCCGCGATTTTGTCTTAGTGGTTACGGTGGGGTTTATGTAAACTTTTGTGTGTATTCAAATTTGGTGACAGAAGCTGCGGTAGTAGATTTTTTTTTACTGTTTTTTTGCGTATTTTGTAAAGCAATTTTTTGTGATTTTTCTTTAAACTATTTTTCCCTTTTTTCTTCTTTTAGGGAAATAATTTTCCTATTTTCTTTCTTAGTGCACCTTTGCTCTATAAGAGGAACACATCTTCCAAAATTCATGCTTCTAGGACTAATGGTTTAGGCTGTGTGTTGATTTTTCTTTAAACCTTTTTTCCCCTTTTTCTCCTCTTCGGGAAATAATTTTCCAATTTCCTTTCTTAGTACACCTCTACGCTATAAGAGGAACATACCCTCCAAGTTTCATGCTTCTAGAACTAACGGTTTAGGCTGTGCGTTGATTGTCAGTCAGTCAGTGAGTCAGTCAGTCAGTCAGTCAGTCAGTAACGAAAGAGTTTTATATATTTAGATGACATTTCTAATATTTATATTTGACTATGTAAAATTGAATTTTGTACTATTATTATTATTTAATTTGTGTTTATTGATTATTTCTTGTTTGTCTCTTTCAATTGTATGTACTTATTTCAAACATGATTGTATGATCGTTCATGAATAAATGATATGATATGATATGATGATATAGTTACCTACATACCCAAGTTATGTGATATTTAGCGCCACCAAATTAGGGAAAATTAGTTGCGGTGCCCTAACAGCGTTTATGTTTAAAACTAGTCTACTGTATCCCTATTTATTTATGTTTTTCAAACTTTTTAGGTAATTTTTGGATAGAACAACTCATTGGTACACGACTGGATTTGAACCCACGACCGTCGGAAGGCGAGGCCACCAGTTCTCTTAGTACCTTTGATATTTTAAATTATCTAATAAGACTAAATAAAAGAGTAATACTTAGTTAATTTGTTATAAAAGATTGTAAAGATGCTTTTTAACCGCGTGCCCAATTTTGATGACCGAGCAAGCGAAGCAATCAAAAGAGCACAAGGTGAAAAATCTTTGCACTCGAGTGCAACACGTAACTTTTCATCCCACCTCAACGAGGAAATGACTAAATGCAAAAAATAAACTGTCGCTCGTAAAGCAAAACAAATAAAAAGTAATGCACCAAGAAGGTTCCGAGTATGAGTTTTTAGCAAATTAAAAAAGGTTGTATGATCAATTCGGCACTATAAATTCAAATTTTGTTTATCCTCTAGCGAATAAAATCGGCTTTTGCACTCAGATATTGAAGAACAAAAATACATTTTCCAAGATGAGGGGATGAATTAATATTTTTTCAAATCGGCTCATAAATGAATAAGTTACGTGATAAAAAACATTAAAAAAAAACGCCGAACTGAGTCTCTTTTGAAATTGGTTTTAAAAAACGAGACACATAGGCGAAACGAATTGTCTAATCGAGTAAAACTGGGAATAAACTTACGAGTCACGCACTTGGCCAGGCTTCAGCGTCACGTATGGGCACTAAGCCAGCGTTTTTATGAGCTCTGCACTGCACTACACTGCCTCATAAAATAATAATTGCAAAACCTTAACCTGGCAAAACTACAAGATTATCTTTCGAAAGTCCCTGAAGTTATTTTACTGCATAGCAGTAGACACAATTACTTTCTGAAAAGCAACATGTCATGTCATGTCCTGCGTGACCTGCGAGGCAATGCTATGTAAAAGGCGATGCTTGCATTAATATGGTTGGCCATATTAATGCTGGTTTCATAAGCTAGAATTATTAAAAAAAATGACACGCAGACGTATAATTTAATTTTTAGTTCCGATTTCACAACTAGATGTCGCTAGTAAAAGTGTACCAATCCTAGATCGCGCTGACGAAAACCGCCGGCGCCAGATAGACAGGTTGTCCCCGTCGTTCCAACGGTACTCTGGTTTCCCTTCAACACGTAAAAATCTTTCGCCTTTTACTAAAGATTTCCATGGAGGGGAACACTCAAATGAGTCTATAAATCGTTTTTGAATGGCTTTGCTTCGGCGGGCCTTTATTAATAATTACTTTAAAGATAATATCTAATTACATAATAATTGGTGTAATAGTTTTGCCATTAAGTCGATATTTCTAACGTAAGTTTATATCATATTTTTTATTATATTGTAATAAAAATATAATGTTCAAAAACTTACATTATTAATTTAATATTACTAACTTAAATAATAATATGAGTTAGAAATATCGACTTAGTGGCAAAACTATTAAACCAATTTTTATAAAATTGCAGTGGGACCAATCTGGAAGAATTACCAATCAGATAAAAAAAAATTGACAAAATCGAACAAAACAGCTAAACCGGTTTTGATGATATTTCTATAGGACCAATCTAGAAATATAACTTTTATGATAAAAACATTTTTCAGTCAGTTACCGCTTAACATCAGGTGGGTCATATGCTTTCTCCATCTGCTAGTAGTATACAAAAAAATAAATGAAGTTTAGTCTTCCTGAAAGTATAATCTTCCAAATTAAAAGTGTTTTTCTAATCGGTTCAAAAACAACCGAATTAATCTATAATCACCAGTGTTTTTTTGTCAATCATATTATTGAATGACTCTACTTGCCACCAGAACATCTGCTTTATATTTTTATTATTAGAACGAGCTCATTGATATTCATCACACGCAAGTTTAATAGCAGACATTTTTCATTCATGTGATGGCACTACGTGTGTAAAAGAGATGAATTCTCATTGAACAACTTTTAAGAGAAATTGAATCTTATTCTCAACGGTATTATTAGACTTTGGTGAATTTTTTACTTGGATAAATCACAAAGTGGGGTGATAAATAGCTTTAAGTAAGATTGAATCTTATTCTAAGGACAAAAAGGCTTTAATTTGAGTGTACATGTACAATAACGAATATGATTCGAACGATCAAGAATAAATAACACTTACTTAAATAATAATTTAGCCACGCTCCAATATAAAAGTAATTATAATCTGTAAGGCAAAAGTCTGTACTTATAATAATATTAGTATTACTATTAAGTAAGAAACAGCATACGTTCCTAAGATAAATTTTAGGTAGGTTGTATATGAAACAATCCTTATTTATAACGTAGAACGTACTATTATTTTAATTATAGGGCCCTGCCGAAGCATAGCCATTCAAAAACGATTTATAGACTCATTTGAGTGTTCCTCTCCACGGAAATCTTTAGTAAAAGGCGAAAAATTTTTACGTGTTGAAGGGAAACCAGAGTACCGTTGGAACGACGGGGACAACGTCTCTATCTGGCGCCGGCGGTTTTCGTCAGCGCGATCTAGGATTGGTACACTTTTACTAGTGACATCTAGTTGTGAAATCGGAACTAAAATGACAATAATAAAAATGAACATGCATGTATGTATGTATTTTAACTTGTATGTAGGTATATTTCGCTCTGTGTACCTATCATAAATAGTAATGGTGTACAATATATTGGTGAAATAAATAAATTATGACAGCTTAGAGAACAAAAGGCCAAGGAAGTCAAGAAAGCCGCATTCGAAAGACTGAATTGGAGAAAACTGCATCAAAACCACGACAAGAGAGCTCTTAAATTTAAGATAAGGAGAGCTAAAAGAATACAATCAAAAAGTGTAGTCCCCAAGTCACGGAAGGCATTACTTACAAAGTGAATTAGCAATATCTCAGCTATGTGTCTGTGTGTGTGTGTCAGGTAAACGAAGAGAAATGTGTGCGCGTACGGAAGTTAAAGCGACGTTTGTAGAGCAAGAGGCGGGGATCAGTCTGGTACATCATACTTTCAGGGTATTAAAAAATGTAGTGATATATTTTTAGGTAGGTGTTACGATAGTTACAGGGTATAGGAGCACAACTATTTAATAAATTGCCTAACAGTATTAAGGAAGCTACAAGTATATTTACATTCAAAAAAATATTAAAGGAACACCATCATAAAAACATTGCTATCTTATATGCTGTAATAATTGTCAATTCTAACTTTAAGTATTTAAAAGAAAGAAAGAAAGAAGAAGTAGGTAGAAGTTAGTGGTACATAAGTGCTCGTTGCAAGGGACAGTCAGCAATGGTTGATGGTTGATTCACATTTAATTTTGATGATTGAAAACAATGTTTGATCTCCGGAACGAATACCCTGATTATTACAATTTTAATTAGCAACTATTTGAAGATGCGCTTTTGCTCAAAACAATTTATAAGGCGCAGGTAACAACATGACTTTATTTGAATAAAAACTTGCATAGTTTATCATAGTACATAGACATAGACAAGCATTTATTTGCTGATAAGCACACACGCTGCTGCACATAAAACAAACTATTAAATAAAGAGAAAAAAAAACATCACAATAGTAACCATAAAACCCAAATCGTTTTTTTTTTGGGTTTTTTTGTTAATATTGTAATGTTTTTTTTTTCCAAAACCAAAAACTAGACTATAGTAAGGGCACCTAAGCGCCATTAAGCGCTGCCACTAAGGATGTTTTCCTTATTGAAATTGGAATAAGTTAAGCTTTCGCATTTATTACCACCAGCTCCTGCACTTGGTGACCAAAAAAAAGAACAGCCACAACGAAAATTTGAAAAATAAAAATGCATTTTTTAGGGAATGTGAAGCACGTAGTGAGCATTAAGCATACTTTGCGACACGTGTAGAGCAGGAGTCGGGAGCAGTTTGTATCACTTTATGTAGTTTCACGTTTTGACGAAATTAGGGCAACTTTGTGAGCACGTAGGACATTATACTTACGTGACACGACACGTGTTGGTCAAATTTAGAAAAGATTATTTTAATTATACATGTAGGTATGTACAAGTTTAGTACAATGAATTTGTACTAAACTTGTACATACATTTAGTATTATTAGTAACCTTATAGGTATAATCTATATATTAGTAAGTACCGCCCATTGATATAATAATGATGTATCTATTTATCAGTTTTCATTTTCAAAGTATTTTATTTTTATTCGTTCAGTCTTATAGTTTATAGTTTTTATAGTTTTTATTTAGGACAACAAACAATTGCACTCACATATTACAAAACAATTATAAAGTACTAAGTAGTTCTTAGAGTGTAATCACTAATCAGCCCCGTTATCCGCAAATGAGACATACGAAATATCGGAATATTTTTTATTTTCATTCCTTAATTTCCATACTACAGTCCTACTTAATCTACCGAATTAATTCAATTTATTACTATTAGGCACTATATTTATCTGTTTTTGCATATGAGAGCGAGCCGTCCTGACGCCACTGTGACACCAAAACAATATGGCCGACAAATGACTCGTGATTTTTCCCGCGTGTTTATTAATTTGAAAAGCAATTCACGTGGAATCGCTATAAAAGAATTCACGTGAAAACGACTGTTTTTGGCGTTTTTACTACCTCTTTTATCTTTGTTTTTGTGACGTATTGTTTTGTTGTTTCAATTTGTTTCATACGTTGACGATTTCAGGCCATCATGCTCAATAAAATACAGGGTTTCCCAAAAAATAGTGAATCTCTATAAACTGGTATAAGTTGGTTTCATACTGTTCTCTGATGGCTCCATTAGGTAAAATGGCCGACAAGATTGTTGCCATCTCTTTCTAATGGCATTAATGTGACAGTGACAAGTACAATAATAGAGCCACTATAAAATGTCAGCGATTATGAAACAGGTATCACCAGACTTGACAAATGAATTGAAGACCGCAGTTTTGGAGTTCGATTTTTTTTTACCGACTTCCAATCAAAAAGGAGGAGGTTCTCAATTCGGTTGTATGTTTTTTTTTTATTATTTTTTTTTTATTTTTTTTAAATGTTTGTTACCGCATAACTTCGTCATTTGTGAGCCGATTTGAAAAATTTTTTTTTTATCTGAAAGGTACTGCTTCCAGATTGGTCCCATTTTAATTTTATTAAAATCGGTGTTGCCTTTGTTTTTTAAATATTATTTTTAAAGTTTGTAACTGCATGCCTTCGTCATTTATGAACCGATTTAGAAAATATTTTTTTTATTTGGAAGGTTATTTTTACGTCCAGACTGTCCCAAACAAATTTCATTAAAATCGGTTTAGCCGTTTGGCAATGAAGTCGGTTTCTCAAGTTTTTTTAACTTATAATTATTCTATACCTACAACTACCTTATGGAGCAAGCATTATGGCTCACATAATGTTAAATGGTAACCATCTCCTATAACAAAGCAAAGCATCGCCTCGCAGGTCACGCACGTCAAGAACGTGCCCTAAGCCATAGCGTCCATAAATGTTAGGTACCTAAGCTTCAGGTGCCAGTAATTTCACCGGTACCCTTTAAATCGAAACGCAGCGACGCTGCTTCACGGCAGGAATAGTGGTGGTAGTACCTACGTACCCGAACGAGACACACAAAACGCTCTAAGTACTACTACATTCGTTTTCTATCATTTTGTGAAGTCACATAGCTATTTCATTTTAATTGTTTTTCTAGTGTTATTTGGAGTTCTGTTGTGGCTGTTGTTTGTGTAGGGATGACTCGACTTGACAAAAAAGTATTATAAGTAATACATCCTCACTAGAGCACTGGTGGTCTAGTGGTAGTTGCCCCGCCTTCCGATCCGAAGGTCGTGGGTTCAAATCCACTCGTGTACCAATGAGTTTTTCTGTCGAAAAAATTATGTGCACTATGCCAGTACTCTCAAAACGGTGAAGGAAAACATCGTGAGGAAACCGGCGTGTTGTAGAACCTAAAAAAGTTCGAGCAACACGTGTCAAGGGTCACGCAAAAAGGGCCCACCAGCGGCCTACTTGCGGAAAAACCTGCCCGCACATCAAGTGCGCATGATAAACTTGCCAACTAATACATCCTCACTATTCGACACTGGCAAAATTTATCCAAAATGGACAGATGCCATTCATTAAGAAGAAGAAGTACTACTACTAGGTAACGCTGTTCATGGATGATGATGATTGTATGATGGTGATAAATTTTATTCTATGCCAAGCGTAAATTTCATGATATACCTAAATTATTTTTTTTGTCGACAGAGGGAGCTAAATGCGGTGGACTTCAAGGTGTCAGCCGATTTGAAGTTCGTCCTGCTGATATCTGACGTGCGGCCAGGCTGGCGGCACGCTCGCTTAGCTCGGTACCATGTGTATGACATCATTAACAGGTGAGGAACATAGACTTTAACACCATAATAGATTACTATACTTATTTTAGATTTTCCTTAAGATTGATTATATTAGATATATATATGTTTCAAAATTAGAGAAACAGAAAAAAAACAAAACAAAAAGCTATAATAGTTTGCCCATGACGTCTCATGGGCAAACTATTAAAGCGATTTTGATGAAAATTAGTGAATTTGGATTTCAGATAAAAAAAATAAGCTGGCGAATACTGAAATGAAACTGCTTATTTACATATCTAATCAAAATATATAATGGTTGGCTGAGCGTTATTTGTGGTTTTATAAACCACAAATCTAAAATTAGAGTTTTTAATACCCTGTTATCTAGGCTTAGTACGACATTACTAAGCGAGAAACAATAAAAAACCTGATATTACACGACTGGGGGATGATTCTCGGGCTGACCGGGATTTTCAATGTTCCTAAAAGATCTCGGCCTATTGATCTCTGACAAACATAAGCTATCCCGAGTGAAAAATGTCTGTCTATACTCAAAAAGCCAATTCTCAGTGAAATACGACATCTATCTCTGTTGATGGCATATTTTTCAACACGAGATGCGTTACGTTACACGCTTATCCAATAATCGAACGATTAATCGATCGGTCATTTACTATTATCCTAGTGTTTTGTTCAATTATTTATCAAATGATATTTCAATTTGTTACTACAATTGAATTACGTTTATACAAAGCTAAAATGTTGGGAAAAATTGAGTTTATAGGTCAAAATTTCAAAATTCAAGTTTATTATATCAAACTGACTAATAACGGAACGTAATTCGGCGCATACTTCATCAGTGTTGCTATTTAATTCTATCTAACGATAAAACGCTAGATCTAGCAGTTGGAGGACTTACTCGTAACTAATATTTTATTTTTAGCCTCTAAGTAGAATAGTTCTTAATAGCAACAAAGTTGTCTATATCACGTTATTCAAACTGTACAAACTAAAATAAATAATAAACAAATAAATAATGCAGACAATCCACACAACACTATCTAGCCCCAAACTAAGCAGAGCTTGTATTATGGGAACCAGATAGCTGATACATTACTTAAATAATCCTTTTTTTTTGTAAATACATACATAGAATACAATATACCACGGCCTTGCGAGGGGCTCTCAGTTTTCTCTGCGTGGGCCGTGCGGGTGGCACCTTACTGGGCTTAGGTGCTGCAGTTTTGCTTCGCTTTTTTAGGGTTCCGTAGCCAAATGGCAAAAACGGAACCCTTATAGATTCGTCATGTCTGTCTGTCTGTCTGTCCGTCCGTATGTCACAGCCATTTTTCTCCTTAAGAGCTGGACTGATAAAACTTGGCGAGTAGATGTATTCTGTGAACCGCATTAAGATTTTTACACAAAAATAGAAAAAAAAACTATAAATTTAGGGGGTCCCCAAATACTTTAACCTGAAACTCAAAAAAAATTTTTCATAGAGCCCATACGTGTGGGGTATCTAAGGCAAGTTTATTATGCCTACTTGATGTGCGGGCAGGTTTTTACGCAAGTAGGCCGCTGGCGGGCTTTTTTTGCGTGACCCTTGACACGTGTTGCTCGAACTTTTATAGGTTCTACAACACGCCGTATTCCTCACGATGTTTTCCTTCACCGTTTTGAGAGTACCGCACCCGAAGTCCCAGTGCATTTACAACATTTCGTTACCAAATGTTGTTTTCGTTTCGCCTATTTGTCTCTGTCTATTGTATGGAGAAAAGATGAGACTACAACTTTAACTACGTAACGTATTTTTGCCGTCTCATATTTTCTCCATACAATAGAGAGAGACAAATAGGCGAAACGAAAACAACATTTGGTAACGAAATGTGGTAGCAAAACTCCGACTTCGGGTACTGGCCTAGTGCACATAAATTTTTCGACAGAAAAACTCATTGGTACACGAGTGGATTTGAACCCATGACCTTCGGATCGGAAGGCGGGGCCACTACCACTAGACCACCAGTGCTCTCTGTGGGGTATCTATGAATAGGTCTTCAAAAATGATGTTGAGGTTTCTCATATCGTTTTTTTCTAAACTGAATAGTTTGCGCGAGAGAAAAATATATGTTGTACATTACTATGCAAACTTCCAACGATATTTGGTTTGAACGAGATCTAGTGAGTAGTTTTTTTTTATACGTCATGAATCGTAAACCACAATTTACCTTTCGACGAACTACAAGAACCTTTATATTTTGTTACTTGTTGCTACGGAACCCTTCATGGGCGAGTCCAACTCGCACTTGGCTGCTTTTTTTCGCTTGCGGCCGCTTACCTCGTGCCACTCCCCTTCCATGGGCGGAGGGGCAGGACTCGACGGGCGGGGTGCCGCGGCCTCAGCCCTAGCTTCCGTCTGAGGGAGAGGCTTAGGGGTAGCTTCTTTTGCCGCGAATGTGTTCGCTTTCGTCTTGTCTGCGGCTAGAGGCGGCCGCAGCGGTGTGGTCAGCGTTTCCATAATTAGCTTCATTAAATAGACTAAGCATACAAAATGATAAAATATATCATCATTATTTTTTGTAAAATGTCATGTTCATATCGGGATTTCTCCAAATGGACAACGAATTGGTGAAAGTTGATAAGGTAAACGTTGTTGCTATTAAAAAGACCTATCCAATGACCCTACAGTTATTGCTGTTGGAGGGGGGTACCAATATGCCCTTTATTTGCCTACTACTATTAGCTTAAAACAGCTTTTACAGAATAGAAAAAACAAACGTAGTTAATAATATTCATTTTTTTTATCGAACTAACTGAAATACATTTCACTAACGGGCAACACTCAAACCACAAGGAAGAAGAAGAATTTGTTTTGTTTGTGTTTTTTGTACAAAAGTAAATAAATGATTTTATCCCCAAAATATTTGCATTAAGGACAAAACTATAATAAGTGGGGCTCGTTGTGTTATTTCCAATTTTGTTAAAGTGTTTATGAGGTATTTGGAAGTGTACCAACCAACAAACACTACCAAGCTACTACTAGCAAGCTGAAAAACTACCGAATGAAACTGAATAGAGGTTTTTTACTCAAACAGCAGATGAGACTAGGGTAAAAAGAGCAGCAGTAGACGTACACTGTTAGATTTTACTAAAATCATCGTGTAAATCCCTGTCAATCATAATAATTGTTCACTGTCTCATTGAATCCTATTTAGTTGTCCAAATCTTTAGTTTTGATGCATTAGGTACCTATTTAGTACCTATTTACTTGGTATAGGTGCTGGGCAAGCCTATTCCATCTAAAATCAAATCAAAATTGTACTATTTATTCAGTTAAATTGTTCCAGGCACTATAAAGTTCCGCGAGTGTAATCACCAGTTTAGCCCCTGAGGCTTATTTATATCATCTACAAAAGATGAAAAGGCCTGTATGTAAATACTTTTATTCATATTTGTATTTATTTTGTTGCAGGAAAATCTGAAAAAACTAATAGGGAATGGTTGGTGAAGCCAAAAGAAAATTTACTGCAAAGCCCTGTTATGGTTGAATAAAAATAGTGCTGGAAATTATATATGTACTATTAGGCAACAATTTATATTTTTTCTACCTGCACAAACCACCAAGCTTGTGGCATTATTTGCAACAGTCTGCGAATAGCCCAACGGTTTCATGTGAATTTTGTTATTATGTTTATAAATAAAGTAATGGTGTAAATAAAGATGTGGTTTTTATTCAGTTTATTAAATTTTTTCCTCTCGTGAGCAGGTATATAAATATTATTTATTTCCAGGTAGAGACTGTTTGAGAACCATCGGTCTTATGATATTTTTCTAATAATGTAGGTTATTTTCTATTTTGATTGTATGTAAGTTCTCTATTCAAATTTTCAAGTATGGTAAGAATTGTAATGAAATCTCTTGTATTTAAATGATAATGATTAAAAAGACAAGATTTTATCAGAGCATTGATTTAATATATATCTGCACTTATATTCATCCTATTATAATTCATAATTCTTCATTGCACACAGAGACATTTACAAATTATCTTTTATTATGAGTATACTGTTCATGCCGTTTTGTGGAAGGTCCGGTAGCTCTTGAAAAACCTTCCCCAATCTTCAGATACTGCCTCATCGGGGGTTGTTGGGAAGTGTACCCATATTTTATTGAATTCTCTTGATACTGAAGATATGACAGATCCATTAGGATGCCTATATAGCCATAGCCGATACCGACTAGCTCCCTGTGCCCTAGAAGTATAATGTGATGAAGACCTAGAAAAATAATGAAATTGTCATAAAATAATACTTAGTTTGTAATCCACAATGGCAGAACAGTGTACTAATTTAACTTATTATTTTCGGTAAGGCCTTATAGGTAGGGGCTTGTCTTATTATGCTGTTATGAGGCATATCATATCCACCAAAGGTTCCTCACCATTGAATTATATTTGGTTGGTAAGAGGTTAGGTTACCACATTATACCTTTGATTTAGTGGAAATCTTCTCTGCTGCAAGTAGGGACCGCACAATATCTTCGATGAGTTCCCAGGCCAATGCTTCACTTAGCTTATAGTGATTCTTATAAGCATAATCGGAGAGCTCAAAGGCATTGCACAACTCCGCACTTTTTCTACGTTTTCCGTAGCTGTCGAGGATTCTACGATGAGGTCGTCCATGAATTACTTAAGGAAATCATCCATTCTCTCTTCGAAAAGAAGCAATAAAATAGAATTTTGCTGAAAATAATATTGTGTTTGTCAAACGATTATCCAACTCAAGAGATCTCGAATACTGCGTTCTGTCTCGGCTAGTCCGGACTAGACGTTGTGTCTCGCATGAACTTCGACCGAGAAAATTGAAGGAAGAAATCGTGAGAATACGCCAAGATGGTTGTCACGACTTTTTGACCGACCTATGACGACATCTCCACCGTAAAATAATCCCGGTCGGCGCGAGAATGACGCCCCTGGGGGCTAATTCTCGCGTCGATCTCGATCATTTTGCAAATTTTATTTTATTTCTTTTTTTGCAGCATGGCAGGTTTCCTTGAGTAATTTATCAACGACCTCATCGTAAAAGCCTCGACGGCTACGATATACGGAAAACGTAGAAAAAGTGCAGGGTTGTGAAAAGAAGCAATAATATAAAATTTCAAAATGATCGAGATTAGCCCCCTGGAGCCTAATTCTCGGGCCGACCGAGATTTTCAATGTCCTTTAAATACACATTGGCAATGCACAACCCCGCACTTTTTTTACGTTTTCCGTATATCGTAGCTGTCGAGGCTTCTACGATGAGGTCTTCGATGAATTACTCAAGGAAATCATCCATTCTCTCTTCGAAAACAAGCAATAAAATAAAATTGCAAAATGATCCGAGATGAGCCGAGAATTAGGCTCCATATACGGAAAACGTACAAAAAGTGCGGGGTTGTGCAATGCCAAACTGCATGAGCAAAAACAGTTGCCCCTGACGCTAATAAAATCATCTAGAATAGATGCAAAGGCCTAACTTTTTTTACCAACCACAAGTTCTACAGTAAAATAAATTATTTGAATTGAGAACCTTTTTTTTTCAGTTGAAAAAACACTTCGCATTGCCTACATTTAACCCATAGATGTTACTATGAGAGCAGTAAATGATCCTTGCAATATTAACGGCTCCCATTATTCAAGAGTTACTTTGAGCGAAAGAAAACGTCCCAAATATAATATGGTGGATATTATATTTGGGACGTTTTCTTTCGCCATATTTGGACGCTTACCTTCTGTCATAAGGACGCTTACTTCCTGTCATATGGACGCTTACTTCCCGTGATAAGGGCGCTGAGCGATGCTGGTCATTAGTTCAATCACGCCTGAGTACGACTGCTGTTTCTCATAGGCCTATAACATACAGCGATATGGATTAACCACTGCCGTTAATCAAACCCTCAAAAATCATACAAAAATTACTAGGAGATTTTTGTTTTTTTTTATGATTTCTGAAAAATGAATTTTCTACCGACAAAAGCTGTATGTTTTTACCGATATGTTTTTTCATTGAATGAAATTTTATCAAAATAGGTTTAGCCATTTTGTATTCATTGTTTTTTTTTTAATGATTGTTAACGTATAAAGTCGTCATTTATGAGTCTATTTGAAAAAATCCTTTCTTTTCTTAAGGTAATACTTTCAGATTGGTCCCATAGAAATTCCATAAGAATCAGTTTTGCCGTTTGGAATGTCCATGAAGTTCGTTTCTCAAGTTTTTAAACTTATCTGAAAACGCTCCTCGTTTTATGTTTTCGATAACTAAATGTATTTCTTTAGCTCTTCCTCTTTCTTTCTCGGAAGCCAAAACCTCTTAAGGGTTGATGCGTCCCGGCTTGTACTTACTTATATAATCTGCTAATGGCCAAAGTCAAAGTGTTTATTGCATAAAATACATGTTGAAAAAGGTGGTAAATTTATAAATGTCCAATGTATTCTACTTAAAACTAAGCGAGCAATATTAAGGTATAATGGTGGTCTGTTCTTCTAGGAACAAGATCCCAGTGTCTCCAGTGGAAGACGACCGCTCAGCGCCGCTGCTGCAGTACGGCGAGTGGTCCCCCATCGGATCCACGCTAGTCTTCGTGCATGACAACGACATCTACTACAAACCCTGGGTGCTGAAGAGACTGATCTGCAGGATCACTAACAATGGTCAGTCGATTTGTTTTTTTTGTTTGACTGGCCTCTCAGCTCAGTAAATAGTAGCTCTGCCTTCTGCGCCGTTGGTCGTGGGTTCGATCCCCTCCGAGAACAAACATTTATGTGGTGAACGCAAATGTTTATTCGCTGTCTGGGTGTTATATTGTATTCTAAGTATTTAGTTACAAATAAAAGGATTCAAGTATTATATCAGCTATCTGGTTCCCATAGATCCCCATAGTTTCCCATCCCATAGTTTGGGGATTTATTTATATACTAGCTAGTTAATGCCCGAGCTTCGCTCGGTATTTTTTTTTAGGTAAAAAATACAAAGGTAAAAGGTTGTGAATTTTATTTAAATACGAATTACTTACATACTGATTAAATATTAATATTTTTCGATCTTACCGACATAGTAATAAACTCCACTACTCGTCAAAAGATGGCGTTCTTTGTCCCACTAACTTATGACTTAATCATCAGATGGCGCTAGGAGTTATGATTTTATGATAAAGTTGATTATTTACTTTACGATTAAGGGGTCATTTTTAAAAAATGAATCCTAGATCGTTTTATCGTCCCCGAAAACCCCTGTATACTTAATTTCATGAAAATCGTTGGCCTCGTTTCCGAGATCCTAAATATATATGTATATATATATATATACAAGATTTTCTCGTTTAAAGGTATAAGATTTGTGAAAGATTTATTAATAGCAACCTAGAAGTCCATACTTAAACAAACTTAAAACCTTATGCTATTTTATACAGGGGTAGGTAACCAATTAACATTGTTACGAGTATACATGTTCATGCCATTATGTCTATTGCAATGCATACATATTTAAAAAAACTTACTAGCCCACTAACGCCTTCCGCACGTCTAAGCGATCTGCCGTGGCGATCAGTGAAACGCTGTCAAATATCGCTGTAATTATCTGACAGCGTTTCACTGATCGCTATCGCAGATCGCTTAGAGGTGCGCAGGGCTTTAGGACCCGCTGAAATCAACTGAAAAACATAAATTCAGACAATTTCAAACAAAATGTAGGTACTTTGCCTCCCGAGCAAAAAAGAGAACAAACAAAATCTAATTTCAAATTAGCGCGACATTCCCTAGTAATGGGTTAAAAGCGTTCATTTGTTTTCGGGACTTTGGAATCGTTTAATAGGTGTCTAAATACGGAGCAATTTCATAAAGTTACGCCTGAACAGAAGTTGTAACTTATTTTGCGCGGCTGGCAACGACGCGACGTTAGAATTGGGAAAGGCCGGACGATTTTAAACTTCATAAAAGCCGGAACTGTACCCGAAGTCCGAGTTTTGATACCACATTTCGTTACCAAATGTTGTTTTCGTTTCTTTTCTTTTTATTTCTTAGGAAAACAAACAGTACTTATATTCTAATTGATCATTTAAAAAGACAACTATGGACCATTAATCAGTTTTCGCATAGTGACACTTGCGCCTACGTGTGCTCTCTCTTTTGCATGGAAAAATAATGAGACATCAACTCTGAACTACGTAACGTATTTTTGCTGTCTCATCTTTCTTTTCGTCATCGTTCTCAACTGAGACTTCGGGTACTGAAGGGCTAGTCCTACTTCATTGACAACATTTCGTCTACGAAATGTTATTTTCGTTTCGCTTATTTGTCTCTCTATTTTAGGGAGAAAAGATGAGACAGCAAAACAGCAAAAATACGTTACATAGAAGCGTTCGAAACGAGTTGTTGTCTCATCAATTTTCCATACAAAAGAGAGAGACACGTGCTCACACGAAAACAGCATTTGGTAGACTAAATAATCTTGTAAATGCACTGGGACTTGCCCTTCTGACTTGTTTCTTGTGTTCGGAGATTAGACTTTATCGCTGTTTGTAAATGTCAAAGCCAAAGTAAAAACACTTGAACACAACACAAGGAACACTTGCAAGCCTCCTAAAGCTAGGTAAGTCTTAGTTTCAGTCAAAAAAATACTATAAGAATGAAGAGTCGATTGGCTAGTTTTGTAAGCCCTCCGAAAAGTACAGAAGCTTCTTAAAGCTTCAAAAGCTTGGAGGAGTGACCTGGATTTTCTTAATTTCTCTAAAAAGACATTTTAACATCATGTTTATTTTATTCTGGCCTCTAAAATGAAAAACACTTTTTGATAATGACCGGAAATTCAAAAGCCGGTCGACCCATCCCTAGGACTTGATTCCGCAATATGGGCCATATTCTGCGCTCTGCGGGCCATACTTAGCGAAATTACGAGAGCCGTTTAGTGCTGCCTGGGCCATAATGCACAGTCAACGACATTTAGCTCTGAGACAAGTGGAACTGCTATTTTTGGAGCTGGGAAAATTAATCTCACATTGTATTAGACACACTCGTGACGTATTTTTCTTTGTCATTGAATGGTCTACTTAGTTATAGAACGTTCTGTAAACCTACCATGAACCAAAGAGTTATGGAGGGAGCCATGAGCTCTGGCTCTGTCTCTCGTTCTGGTTTTGAGTCTGTGTGAGTGTTGACTAAATAAATCCTACGTCAAAACGTCACACACACAGTATAATGCACTGGTGAGCACTCACACAGACTCAAAACCAGAGCTAGTGACAGAGCCAGACAGAGCTCATGGTAGGCCTTCTGCACGGTCATCTGGTTCTTCAGGTCAGGGGGCTGTTTCTAGGCATAGCAGCCTTCATAAGGTTCTTCAAAAGAGTTTTTTTTTTCTCTGAAAGACTGACACCACATTAACACCACCCTTGTTTAATACAACTAACTGATGGAACAAGCATATGGCCCACCTGATGTTCAGTGGAAGCCATTGCCTATAACAAAGCATCTCGTAGGTCACGCGCGTCGAAACGTGCCCTGCTATGCACTTCCCTGCGTCCATCAACTTGAGGCATACAGATGTTCAGCCTCACGTGCCAGTAATTTCGCCAGCACCCACACCCTTCAAACCAAAGACAGCGATGCTGCTTTACGATAGAAATAGGCCAATAATGTTAAGGTGTCCATGAGTGACCTCTTTTCCATCAAATGCCCGATCTCTTATTTCCCAGTAAGGCCCAAAAACAACCATGGCGAACACCTAAGAACTGTCACTAAAGTTGGACACTGCTCATACGAACCTTAGCGCTCTGGTTCAGTCGTGGAAAGCTTATGGACTCACTTCTGTAGTTCTGTCTGCTGATGCATTTTCAATTGCTGCGCACAAAAATTCTTACGGACTCACTTCTGGATTCCTGTCTTTAAATCTTAATTGATTTCCCAGGAGTTCCCGGAGTGATCTTCAACGGCGTCCCTGACTTCCTGTACGAGACAGAAGTCCTCCGACTAGAACGAGCTCTATGGTACAGCCCGGACGGACAGACCCTTATGTTCGCGACGTACAACGCGAGCGCTGTGCCGGCTCACCAGTACCTGTGGTACGGACTTGATGAGCCGCAGCCGCCTGCCTACCCTCAGATGCGCTCTATTAGGTATCCTAAGGTGAGTGGAATTATAATGATAATTAAAACCACCAGCCAACTTGTACTAACACCTATTCCATGGCCTGGAGAAGTGCTGCTGAACCAACTTAGTCCTCAATTCCTTGTTGATAATCTCATTATGATCTTTTTTCTTTAGGGTAGCCCATTACCCCAATCCGTTACGAAGTAATCATCCACCGCTTTCTTACAGCACTATTTTCAGCTTGGTTCCATTCCCATAACAACCCCTAAAATCAGCATGGCTTACCTACACCTATTTCAAAAAATAATTAGTTATTCATCATTAGTCTCTCTAAATTGCAGCTAAACACCAACAACCCGGTGGTGACCATCAACGTGGTCAGCCTGAAGACTCCGAAGTACCTCTTCCCTCATCCTCTGCAGTTCAACTCACCTGTAGACAAAGGTATGTAGATACAATTTCCTACGCAAAAAACACCCTTTCAACTTTGCCCAGTTTCTTTCTACTGATGGCTGCATCACTCTACACAAGATCAGTGCTGGTCAAAAGCCTCCTCCCTAATTGGAGTTTCATAATTTATCATAGCAATTGGTAAAAAAACCTGTTAGTGTCACTAAATGTGTTCCAGATTGGTACGTCCGCTGGAGCACATGGATGTCGGAGAAGCAGATAGCAGTGCTGCTCCTCAACCGGCCGCAGAACGTCTCCATCATCAGCGTCTGCAGCGCGCAGCATTACAACTGTCAGGATGTAAGAATCCTAACCCTTGAATCAACCCCCAAGATCCGGTCACAATAACAATACTCAATACTCAATATATTTATTGCTTTACACATGGTTAAGTTTGTACATACATAGTTTTTAGGTGTAAGTAGGTATCACATGGACCCTGCATAGGGTATAGCAAACATGGAGGCAGGCCGAGGTTTTAAGGTAAGTAGGTACTTTCGATTATAGTGATGTACCTTATCTTGGTAGGTAGTTATTGTGCCGGTTATTGTCTAGTTTTTGATGTCAAAATTTTATGCAGGTATCATGTCAAAGTTGGATTATATAATTAGAGGAAATGTCAAGTTTTTATTCTAAATAGTCTTTGATGTCATAATAGCATTTGTCAATTAAAAACGACTTTAGGGATCTGGTGAATAGGGAGCTTTTTTGTATGTTCTTTATTTCAAGAGGAAGTTTGTTATATATTTTGATTGACATTATATAGGGGCCGTCACTACGCATCTTTAGCTGGGATGGTGGTCGTATTATCTTATTCCTACCTGGCCTTAATTCGTATCGTCGGGGTAAGTCGTCCAGGTTAGAGTAGAAATTGGGATATTTTTTAACAAATTTGCATAATTCTAGTATGTATATGGAAGGTAATGTCAATATCTTAAGGTCTCGGAAGTGTGGTTTGCAACTTTCTGGTATTCTTATATTTGCAAGGATACGAACACACTTTTTCTGTAATATAAATAGGTCTTGTGCATCTGAGCTGTTACCCCATAACACAATAGAATTTAATAGGTGAGTATACACGTAGGCATAGTAGGCTGATAAAGCGCTAGGAAGATCAGTCGTCTTTTTAAGTTCGCGCAAGGCATACGTAAAACTCGATACCTTAGATTTTAGTTTTTGTATGTGGGGTTTGAAATTCAGATGTGTGTCAATATTGATTCCAAGGAGTGAAAAGGTATCAACTTGTTCTAGGGGGATATTGTTAAATGTCGCTTGTACGTTAAGAGCCGGTTTTTGGCGGGGCCGAAATTCCATCACCTTTGTTTTAGTGTAGTTTATTTCTAAGTTGTGGTTTGACATCCAGTTCGCGACTTCGGAAAGAGTGCTTTGTATATTTTCGGCTGCGTTATCGGTGCGGGCGCATGGCATTATTAATGAGATGTCATCGGCGAAGAGAACACTCTGTGTGTTTATATATTTCGGTAAGTCGTTTATGTAAATTAAGAACAATAGGCATCCGAGTACACTACCTTGTGGAATGGAGCTGGTCACGTGATGCGGGTCAGATCTTATATTTTGTATGTACCCGCTTTTCGAGTTGTAGTTTTCTACTTCAACGTATTGCACTCGGTTATGTAAGTACGACTCAAACCACTTATATGCTAGTCCTCGGATACCTATGTCTTGCAGTTTTTTTAATAGGATTCCGTGTTGTACTTTGTCATAGGCCTTTGACATATCTAAAAGTAAGCCAACCGCATAATCTTTTTTATCTAAAATACCTAATATTTTTTCTATGTATTTATAAACGGCTAGGGTAGTAGAATGATTTTTCCTAAATCCGCACTGCGCTTCGTCAAATAATTTATATTTTTCACAGTAAGAATAGACACGAGTACCCATTGCTTTTTCAAATATTTTAGACGAGGTGGGCAGTAATGATATGGGACGGTAGTTGTTTGGATCACACTTTGAATGTTTTTTATGAATAGGTTTTACGATCGATATTTTTAGTGAGTCAGGGAAACTTCCTTCCAGAAAAGATTGGTTAACTAATAGGTAATACGGGAAGGTCAGTTCATCGGCACAAAATTTTATTAGTTTTGGTGGTATTTCGTCTACTCCGCAGCTTTGTTTATTTTTTAGGTTTTGAATAATTTGATTTATTTCTTTTTGCGACACTTGGCCTAAGTACATACTATTTGTTTTACGTGCAGAAGTAGGCATGTAGGCCGGCGCCGGCGGCGTGCTGGATCCTGTTTGACCTACTGAAGCGAAGAACTTA
Source organism: Thera obeliscata (assembly GCA_947578465.1). NCBI lineage: Eukaryota > Metazoa > Arthropoda > Insecta > Lepidoptera > Geometridae > Thera > Thera obeliscata. Next base: position 25,650,213 of record OX387916.1, on the reverse strand, counting down.
TTAAATTCGTTTGCAATTTTGTTAGGTTCCGTAATACTTGTACTATTTATTTTTAATTCGATATTTTCTTTTACTTTTCTTGTTATTTTATTTGTCCGTTCTTTTATGATCTTCCACATACATTTAATAATATTGTCCGATTTTTTTATCCGTTCTATAAAATTTATTTTTTTTTTGCGTTGTTTACGGCATGTTTTAAAACTTTACTGTACTGTTTGCTATATTTTTTAAGTATTTTGTTTTTGGAAGTATTAGTGTGGATTCTTAGAAGTCGTTTATTAATGCAAGATATTCTTAACCCACGAGTAAGCCACCGATTTTTATTTGCTTGATTTAATTTTATAGTTTTGTTTGGAATACATTTATTTAGTAGCGATTGCAAGGTCTCGTAAAATGAATTGTAATTTTTATTTATGTCATTGTTTATATTAATTATTGTAGTCCAGTCTTTGGTTTGTAATTCCGATTTAAAATAATTTAGGCTTTGTACGTCAAAGCAGCGTTTTATAGTTTTCCACGTTACCGTCCTATGAAAAGGTGCGTCAAGGTAGATAGTGATAGCTTTATGGTCTGAAAAACCTAGATTTTGGACATTGGCATTAATGTTGTTTGCGGCTAAATTAATGTAAACATGATCTATGCATGTGCGGCTATGTGATGTTTCCCGTGTAGGTAGTTTAATTATTTGCATGAAATTAAATTCGGACATGGTATTTAGAAGCATATTTGTTTTACAATCTTTTTTTAAAATGTTTACGTTAAAATCTCCTCCTATTATAATTTTATTTTTGTTAAATTTCTTTGTTATGTACTCTAAGGTTAACCTCATCTGCTTATAAAAAACGTCGGCCTCTCTTCCGTTCCAATAAACGTTTAGTACTAAAGTCTCTATTTCAGGTATAATAACTGCGCACATTTCTATCACATATTCCACAGACATTGTTTTAATATTTTCGATTTCTTGGCAGTTAAGCGTTTCGTGTGATAAAATGCATACACCACCTCCTTTGAAAGTTTTCCGGCAAAAATATGTTTTTAAGTTGTAGTTATTTATTTGTACTAGGTTCACTTTTCCTTCTGTCAGCATTGATTCTGTTACGCATATTATTTGGTATTTTTCTTGTTCTTGTTCCAAAAAAGCTTGAAGTAGGTGTTTTTTGCTATGAAGACTTTGCATATTGTGGAAAAGAATTTTTAGTTTATTTTTAGTCTCGAAAGGAATACTGGGCAGTGTTATCACACTGCCTTCTTGTTGTAGCTAAGTCTGGAGAAAAAGATGGTGGTCGACTACGGGTCTGGTGTCCTGTTTGATCTGTAGGCCTGCGTGGCTCTTGTGTCCTCTGCATGGCCTGGTAAGTATTTTCATGTTGACTTCTTCTGGCTTGCAACGATTCTCTGTCTAGGTATTGTGAAACGTATACTCCCATTGATTTTAAATAAATCGCATTGTTTAAAATATATCTGGTCATTCTCTTACTGATCAGTTCCACTTGGATAGGTCTCCGGTTTCCTAGTCTCCCCATTCTAAAAATGTTTTCAATGTAGCCGGTAAGGTCTACTCCCAAGGTGTCCCTAAATAGGTGAATTATTTGGTGTTCAGTCTCATGTTCTCGTTCATTTTGGTATTCGTGAAGGCCGTACACTACAATTTTTTTGATGTCGTCCTTATCAACATTCTTGGAGGGGGTTTGAAGATGTACTTGTAGTTTTTTTTGTAGGTTGTTGTTCTCTATCTGTAGTTTTTCAATTTTTGTGTTCATGATATTTATATTTTCTTTCATTTTTGTTTGCTCTATTTTCATAATGTCAGTATTTAGTGTTATTTCTTGTCTTAATTTACTTATTGCTTTGTTAACCTCACTTTCTACCGTTGTTTTGATTTCTGCAAGGATTGATTGCTTCTGCTGTTCTAATTTTACTTCTAGTGTAGTTTCTAATAAGCGGCTGAATTGTTCCAATGTGATAGAAGCATTTGATGCATTCTGTTTGGATTGTTGGGGTTGTTTTTGTGGACGGCTAGTGGTTTCGCTACTCACCAAAGCGCGTCGATCTTCGACCGGCATTGTAGTGTCATTCAGGGGGGATTGGATAGGTTTTCTGATTGGTGTGTCATCATTTCTTGCACGTCTGGTTGTGTTCTCGCATTTTTGACAGCGCCAAGAACTCATTAGCGTGCTTTTATTTTCCACAAAATAGGATGTTAGCATATTTTGGCACGCATAATGGTAAGTTTCCTTACACGAGCTGCAAGGCAGGACTTCTCCTCGTGCAATAACTCGATTGCAAGCAATGCAATTCATTGTGGTGGTCTATGAAATTGTATTGTTATGCCGGCGCGGAATCAGCTGTTCGGCGGGTGAGTCACCTCTGTGAGCGGACAGCGCAACGGTTACTTCGTAGGGTTTAAAACAATTTTGCTTATAACTTTTCACTAGTCGAATGTTTTCTAGTTTAGTTTTCACTCATTTAAAGCACGTTTTGTCAATTTTATTTTGGTAGTACACTTTAATAGTTTTAACTGGTATTTCGTTTAGAAATCACGGAATTTGTGAGAGCGGTCCGGTGTAAACAAAGGCGCGGCGGCCAACAAAAAGCTGGGCAATAATTTGGTGACCTATTTTGTTGTATCAGAAGGCCCTCTTTCTCATCTAGAGATAGCTCAACTGATCCAAATCGATGCCAATCAGAAGCGTCTCCACGCTTCTTCTTCTTTTTCTTCTTATCGTGTCACTGTGAACCAAGTGTGGTGAAAGGATTTTAAATGCGCATCAAACAGGCTCTTTTCGTGCACTTGACACATATTTTCAAACTTTTTAGGTTCTACGATATGCCAGTTTCCTCATGATGTTTTCCTTCACCGTTTTGAGAGTACTGGCATAGTGTACATACATTTTTGGGCAGAAAAACTCATTGGTACACCACTGGAATTGAACCTGACCGACGACCTTAGGATCGGAAGGCGAGGCCGCTACCACTAGCCCACCAGCGCTCTACTAAGCCACCAGCGCGTCCTCGCTGAATAACAATACGTCAGATACTCACCAGCCCTTGGGTCAAACTACGCCTCGCTAAGACACTTTCTTTACAATTTCTTTCCAGATATACCGCGATGAGACGGATGGGTCCCGCTGGTCAGGCCTAGGAGCCGAGCCTGGAGAAGACGACTGTGGGTACTGCGGCGGCGGAGCCCTGCTCGGGGCTCGCGGGGCCATCTTCACCAGCGCGCCGGTCAATGAGGCCCCGCATGGCGCGGCCTGGAGACATGCGCTGAGGATCTCAGCGGACTCGCGGCTGACCCTCACGCAGGGGAACTATGAGATCACGCAGCTGGTGGGCTGGGATGAGAGGAGGCAGCTGCTGTGAGTTATTCTGATACAATGTATCATGATTTGCTGTGCTCGATTTGAAGGGAATTGACACACTTGCAAATTAGTCAGGTCTAAACGAGGTCTTCCTCATACTGCATCGATTTTCATAATAGTGGGTTGCTTATCCCCGATTAGATCCTGGGGGGGTTACTGTGAGACGTTTGTGCGCAAGTAGCCAATGCTGACTGAAGATTCGCCAAATGGCTAACTTTAGACCCGCTAACATCCGCCGGCCGTATTTAAGATCCCTATTTCTTTCACTGATCGCCATCGCAGTCCGCTTAGATGTGCGCAAGGCTTTACATGATTTAGATGACTCTTATCACAAAACCCGTAGGCATACCATGTGCTCTGTCTGGCCCTGTCTCTGGTTCTGGTTTTGAGTTTATGTGAGTGTTGTCAAATAAATCCTACGTCAAAACGTCACAGACACAGTAATAATGCACTCATGCACATAGACTCAAAACCAAAGCCAGAGATAGAGCCAGACAGAGCTCATGGTAGGCCTACGGGACTTTTTTGTAGAAGCAGAAATTCCCACACAGATCGTATAACGCTTGATAATTGTTTTTTTTTTTGCCATCCCGAAATGGCACTTACTTAAAATAACCTGTTGCTTTTATAATGCAACAACATTTTTGATCTACATCTATTATATTTATAGGTAAATCTATAATCATTAACAAAATTAAACATGATAATTAAATTGATAGTTTATGTAGGTACCACTCGCTCGAACGAGGCATGTAAATAATGGTATCCATGTTCCAGCTACCTGATCGGCACGGCTCCGGAGAAGGCGGGCGAGCGGCACCTGTTCCGCGTGGCGCTCCCGGCCGAGGGCGCGTGGCCGGCGCCCCCCGCCTGCCTCACCTGCCCGGGCGCCGCGCCGCAGACCCTGCAGCCGACCACGCAGGCGCCGACTGACTACCCGGTACCTATCTTACTGCTTAGCATCCTCATTCTTGTGCTCTTAATTATATCATCAACCCTTTTCTCATGAGACAATGACGTCATTCATCCTTAATAGCCTCATCTGCATATCCTCATATATCCCTATCACGTTATCTTCGTAACTTCACGTTCGCGCCTTTTCAATATCTTATCTCATCCACGTATCCTCACCTTTCTATCTTCATACTTTGCCCATCCTCATATCCTCACCCTCATATCCACATGTATATCCTCAAATCCCCATCACATTATCTTCATAACTTCACTTTCGCGCTTTTTCAGCATCTTATATCCCTACAGCGGGACAAAAAGCGCAAAAAAGGACGTCCTCCCAAGAGATGGAGTGATGACATCGCGCAAGTAGCCGGGAAACTATGGCTAAGGAAGGCAAGAGAACGAACAGAATGGAAGCTCTTGGAGGAGGCTTTCACCGCCACAGGCGGCATTTACATATACTCTAGGTTAAGTTTTTCTTTGTGTAAGACGTGTAAGTAATAAAGCTATTTTAATTTTTATTTTTATTTACTTATTATCCCTACAGCTAAATGTTTTATCCCCATTCCCATAAGTAAATTCCTTCTTTCATCATCAGGAGGTAGACAACGGTACTGCCTCGCTGGCCCCATGGCCGACGTCGACGGTGCTGCCTCACGTGGCGGCCGATAACGACTCGCTGCCCACCGAGTGCCTCTACAACCGAGTCATGTTCAGCACCAACTATAGCTATTATGTTCATGTGAGTAACTTGTAATGGTGCTCCAGACAGAGTTAGACAGAGCTCGTGGTAGGCCAGTATTTCCCGGAACGTTTAAATTTAGGAATTTTTAAGAAAGAAAAGTAAGAAAGAAAACATATTTATTCACAGACACTTAGCAATTTAAAGTACGATATCTACGCTATACTTACATGCATACAAGAAATATAAAGAGCCAAGAGCTGCAAAACGGTTCCTGTCTCAGCGTGAAGTTAGTTGGCTAGCAACTAACGCTGGTCTTCCGTCAGGGCCGCGCAGCAATGCCATGGACAAGACAAGAGTTAGTTCAATCTTCAGTGAATACATTATTGATTATTATTATTATTACAAGCTCTGTCTGGCTCTGTCTCTGGCTCTCGTTTCGAGTCCGTGTAAGTGCTCACCAGTATTACTGTGTGTGTGTGTGACGTTTCGACGTATGATTTATTGAGTCAACGCTCACACAGACTCATAACCAGAAGCCTGTTCTTCTAGGCTTGGTCGCGTGGAACTGGCACCTAGACTCACCTAGCTTTAAGACGTTTCAAAGTGATCCTTGCGATACCGAATAACTTACTTGACTACTACTAAAATCTACTTGTGTGTGTGTGTGTCTCTATAATTTACTTGTGTATTCTAAAATAGGAATAGTATGTATTCACAGTATTATTATTATTATTTTAACAAGTTGATTTTAGGAATTAATTGGTTATTACTATTATAATATTTTATTACAATATTTTGTGCACCGCGGTCTATCCGATTTTTATCTATCCTTTCCATCCAAAGGTTGTCTGGGAAGAGATCGCTCTTAGCGATAAGGCCGCCCATTGTACTGATTATTTTTGTAATAGTGTATGTATTTCTTTGTGTACAATAAAGTGTTAATCTATCTATCTATCTACTTGACTTTTGTTTTCCATTCCAGGAGTGCCTAGGCCCAGGGCCTCCCGCCGTGTTCCTGTGCTCCGCCGGCGGCGCGCGCCTGGCGGTGCTGTGGGACGGACGGGCGCTGCGGCAGAAGTTCGCAGCGCTCAAGCATCCGCAGCAGAAGGTCTTCAGGGTTGAGGTGAGTTCGGTCTTCTCTTCTTATTTCAGTCTTTGCGCGCTCGCCTCACTAATACTGAAAGTGGGAAGTCGTATCGCTGTTTGATAAAATGTAAAAGTGTACTATATTCATGTTTTATTTACGAAATGAGTTTCCGTTACATCATTGCGTGATAGAATGGTGAGCAAAGCAAACTTCACCAAGAAAAACTCTAGACATAATGCCTAGAAACGGAAAAAAGATTAAAGTTCTTCATGCACTGGACTTCCGCGGCGATACTGCCGCGGACACTTACAAAGTCATCGAAGCTGACGCATGTGATGGGCCCGGAGGTATATAATAGGCTGCCGGATACCATCACGGAGGCCACTAGTGTAGCTTGTTTTAAATATAAATTAAAGTGTTGGCTTGTCGAGCAGACTTTCTACTCCTACGATGAGTTCAAGCTTGATTGTTGTCAGCTTGATTTGCCAGATTTCAGAAATCGGAGATCAGAATATTATCCTTTCGCTTTTTTCCCCTTCATCTGTTAGTGATTAGGAGAAATATTGTAATTATTCGTGTTTTTCCAGGTGCAAGCACAGAGAGAAGCCCGGGTGCGCCTGCTGCTGCCTCCAGGGTTCCGGGAGACGGATGACCTGCCGCTACCGTTGGTTTTGCACGTGTGAGTTACCATTGCAACACCATCAGCGTAGCATAAGATAAGAGGTGTACTCAAAACTGACATAAAAATCAAAGTTTTAGCCAGTTGGGGCTTGGTCTACTGTTCACTTCTGCCATTTCGGATAGTATTCAAGTGTTTTGATGAATAGGCCTGACGACTAATTTTCAAAATCTCTTCTATCATATTCAGAAGTATCTGTTATGTTTAAAATATATCATATTTCTGTAGAAAATTAAGGTTTTTGTGCAATAAAAGTACATTTAAATTGAAATTTTCAAATTCACGCCCTAACGCTCGCTGGTGTCATGGCGTCTGTTATTACGTCACGTTTCTGTATATCAACAGTAAACATTGGTGCTTTTGTACTAAATCAGAATGACGTTTACGTAAACGTGACGTAATACGCTCTGACCGGTGTTTAAGCTATCATGGCGGATTGTTGTATTTTGCAGATTTATATTATCAAATAAATTGTCAATCTCGACATTAATAAGAGTATAAATACATTTTTCAAAATCTTTGAATCCTTTTTCATTAGATCAGGTAAATATTTTGGCGATACTTGATTACTGTCTTCATGCCTATTCTCCGTTTTTGGCGAGCAGTACGAGGGCTTATTGAAACTGGACGACTGTTTGTGTACCTACTGCTGCTACTGTTTGGAGCGCTCTGGTGGCCTAGTGGTAGTGGCCCCGCCTTTCGATCCTAAGGTCGTGGGTTCAAATCCAGTCGTGTGCCAATGAGTTCTTCTGCCCAAAAATTTATGTACACTATGCCAGCGCTCTCAAACGGTGAAGGAAAACACCGTGAGGAAACCGGCATGTCGTAGAACCTATGTCGTATAATATACTATTTCGTATCTTATTTTTTTATCTGTGTAGATACTTTATTATAGCTTTGAAGCGTAGCGTGTGCTGCCTTTGAAACTTTTGCTTTTGTATTATTGCATTGCATACGTCTGACTAAGTGAAGTGGCACCACACTGGAACTTCACTGCTATTATTTTAGACTATTTTTTATTTGTAAAAGGATCATATAAAAAAACGGTAGGAACCGAGCCGTAGTTTGTTACCTGTTCTTCTAGGCTTGGTCGCATGGAACTGGCACCTAGACTCACCTAGCTTTAAGACGTTTCAAAGTGATTCTTGTATCGTATTGAATAAACGCTTATTGAATCTTGAATCTTGACCAGAAAGTTCGAAAATATGTGTCACGTGCACGAAAGGAGCCTCGTTGAGGCGCACTTAAAATCCTTTCACCACGCTTGGTTCGAAAGAATCAGTGACACGACAAGAAGAAGAAGTATACAATAAGAGATGATAATGTTCCAGGTCAGCGGAGCCCGGCAGCCAGCTGGTGACGGAGCGCTGGCGGCCCGGCTGGGGCTGGTACCTGGCGGCCGCGAGGAACTTCATCGTGGCAGAGATCGACGCCCGGGGCTCGGGAGGACAGGTATTTCATTTATCAGTACGGACTTGGAACAAATAACACTAATAAATAGGTAAATTAAATGATATATTTTACATAATTATACATTTTGCATTATACTTAATTTTACAAGAACATTGACACCAAAAAGTTTAGCTAGTCAAATTAGGTAGGTATACTTAATGTATCTATATGTACAAGCTCTGCATAGTTTTGGGCCAGATAGTGTTGTGTGGATTGTCTAAAATATTTGTTTAATAAATCCTACAACCCCCCCATAGAATAGAGAGGGTCCGCAGTCACTGAGTTGTTTTTTTAAGATTTTAACCCTAATTCTAAATTTTTTGTAAATAGTAATAAGCATTTTATTAATATTTCAGGGAGAAGCACTAAGAACAGAAATCTACCACCAGCTCATGTCAGTAGACGTGGAAGATCAGATAGCTGTTCTATCGTGAGTATTTTTTTAATAAGGACTCGCATGTTTTACACCTAGTCGGGGTTTGTTATGCCCGTACTGTCCGTTGAATGTGCACTTTATTTGTTTATGGTAACACAGAGCGTTGGAGACTCGTCCCGGTTCTGTGTAGTGTAAATTTACCTTGGTCCTAGTTTGGGTATTAGGCACCCCATAATTTTTGTGATGGATAGGTTCTAGTCTTGAAATAAATCTGCATATCGATCGTTCAGGTTCTTTTATTGCATCGAAGACTTACATATTCTTATTACGATCTAGCTACGTGTCCATCTTGCTGGGGGACTTTTGCAGAGTCTTCTGACTTCTAATGACAGTGACACTTACCTAACACAATTATAAAGCTTAAGTTTCGCATTGCATTCTACTAATTCTATAATTAAAACCAATCCACGACAACATGTATATTTGATAAATAATGTTTATTTGCAGTTACTTGCGCGACAACCTGAAGATGGTGGACGGCAGCCGCGTGGGCGTGTGGGGGCGCGGCTACGGCGGCGGCGCGGCGGCGGCGCTGGCGGCCGATGACGTCAGGAACGTCACGCGCTGCGTCGCCAGCGTCGCGCCGCTCACCGACCTCACGCATCATAGTATGTTACTTCTCTAATCAATACTCAATACTCTTACAATATGGGGTATTAGAAACCCCAGCTCCTTTATTACTGCCCCTGCTAAAAAATTCGTAGTTCAATAAAGAAAGAATAAAAGAAAGATTTATTAAGCAATTTAAGGTACACGATTAACATGCAAACATTAGAGACAAAGAGCCAAGAGCTGCAAAACGGTCCCTGACTTAGCGTGAAGTTAGTTGCAACTAACGCTGGTCTTCCGTCAATGCCACGCAATAATGAACGGAAGCAATACTTAGTTCTTCGTGTAGGTCACGTTTGTCCTGGTTGCAGACTCGTTCTGGACGGAGCGGTACGGCGGGTTCGGCGCGGGTCGCGCGGGCGCGGCGGGCGCGGGCGCGGTGTGGCGCCGCGCCGCCAACCTGCCGCCGCGCCGCCTGCTGCTGGCGCACGCGGCTGCTGACGTCACCGCGCATCCCGCGCACGCGTACGCACTCGCGCGCGCGCTTATCAAGGCTGGAGCGCTCTATACGCATCAGGTATGGATCTGAACCTGGTCAAAAACACTTTCGATTCGTTGGACTGTCACAGTTGTTGTTTTCTTTGTCGTATACAAACTCTCCTACTTATCATTTGAACATTTGGACTGGCCTCTAGCTCAGTTGGTAGTAGCTCTGCCTTCTGCGCCGTAGGTCGTGGGTTCGATCCCCACCGAGAACAAATATTTGTGTGGTTAACATAAATGTTTGTTCTCTGTCTGGGTGTTATATTGTATTCTAAGTATGTATTTACAAAAAATAAAAAATGTATTCAAGTATTATATCAGCTATCCGGTTCCCATATTACAAGCTCTGCTTAGTTTGGGGCTGGGTAGTGTTGTGTGAATTGTCCACAATATTTATTTATTTTATTTCTGCATTTGATTTCACATCGGTGTAGACAGCTGATTGGTTTCTAATCTTCTTCTGTCGGCTGATCTTACCTCTAAAATAATCCTTCCGTTTTCTAATCTTTTTATCGTATCACTCTTTCAAACCAGGTTGGTGATAGGATTTTAAGTACGCCTCAATGAGTCTAATAGGGCTTAGTTGTGGTCTATAACTAAACCGATTATAGAGGCAGGACCACCACACGTTAATATCTCTTTGACTGAAGATAAGGTTTGATCAATCAAAACTAACCTGACGATAGAGCAAACTGGATCAACAAAACAGAACGAAATGTAGTATTTAGGAGAGGCACAACCAGCGACTGTTCTAAATTCTTCCATCCGTCGAGAAGTATCATAAAAAACACATCACGTCGGGGTCACCAATTTAGGAGAGGCGGAACAGGCGCTGGTTCCACCTCTCTTAAAGTATCTCCGCTGAAAGTTAACTGAAGCTAAAATGAACTCCAAACTGCTTTAAAAACTGCACGGAGAATCATTATTATTAAGTACCCAACTATTATTGAATCGAAACTGAAAAGATACCGTTTTTACAGGTCTACCCGGATGAAGGTCACAACTTCGAACGTTCCACCATCCACCTCCACCGCACCATGGAAAAGTTCTTCGACGAATGCTTCGGCCCCGTGGAGGTGGCTGACTGGGACACACAAGGGATGGGCGGCCTCTTCCCTTTTCGTGACTAACTGGAGATACAGCCCACGTGTCTTGTTACACCCAAGCCGAAATTAAGTTGGAGTCATCGATACATACGATGGAGTTTTTGAGGACAGGCTGTCGTAGGCAAAACTTTAGACTTTTTAGCACTTTCTCCCTTCACTTCTCTGTCTATATACTTACACAGACAGCTTATAGTAGACAGTATGGGCTGCATAGTAGACTAGTATTCTACCTTACATACATGGAACCTCTCGATCAGTTGAAACTGCTTCGACAATTTATGGCCGTGTAAGGCCGGCCTTACGTTCTTTTTATTTTAACTGCTTCTGTTATTTGGGATGGTATATGTGCTGGGTTAGCCTTATCAATCTTAAATCATGTCCCAGGCACTAAAACATAGGTAGGAGCTTGAGTGTTTCCCCTGACTATAAAATCATCTACAACAGATGCAAAAGCTTGTTTACCTATGTAACCTTACCTTGTAACGTCATGTTTATTAGATTTAATTAATTAATACTGCTGAAGAAACCCAGATTTGAATTATCAAGTGTGGTAAGGCACACCAAGAACTAACCTACGGTTCACATTTATGTTACTTAACATTGGACCGTAATTAGACATGGGGTATTAGAAACCCCAATTCCTCTATTACTGTACCTGCTTCTATACCCGCTAAAGAATTTGCAGTGCAGTAAACTGAAATACTACTGCAAAGTTCTTTCGGCTTTTTATAAAATGTTTCAAACTGATCCTTGTGATTTAATTAAATAAAAATGTCCTATAAATTAGTTTTTCAAGATTTGTTGCTAAAGGTTAGTTGTAAAAACTAGAAACCCTCATAATTACGTATAGCTAGGTATTTATTAATGTGATGATGAACTGTTCTAGTCAGTTATTTTTAGACATAGATCTTAAGGTTCATTAATTTAAATGTATACCTTTGTAGCAGAAATAATAGATAGATAATACCTATGTATTTTATTTATTTATACCATGAGTGAAAAAAAGTATTAGCTAAAATGGTGCATAATTGTAGGCACAGTAACTGTAGCCTAACTACATAATATCAGTGTTTTATTCAAAGAATATTACAGACTTTGTTTTTCGATAAAAAATTGTAGATAGATGTTATTTTGATGGTATTTTCCTTCCTCTAACTTATATGATAGTATAACTGTAGGTACAATAGGTACCTACATTATTTTTTGTGTTGTCATCGTCAAGTAAATGTTTACCAAATGCTAAGTATTAGGGGTCTGTTACACCTCAAATTTTCTTATGATTACTATAAGGAAACATAAATAACTATTTTAGCGTAAACTTTCGTCTGTATTTCTATGTCGCTTTCGATGTCACTCTGTCGAGTAGCTTTATCTTAGACTTTCAACTATCAAATACTTAGTTTAACTATTTCTAGCCTAGCTTAGTCAGTCTCTATGACTACTGTAAGTAGTCAATACTATAGTTTATTTATAAAAACTACGCTAGTTATTTATTTTTAGTTAATTGATATTCTGATTATATCAGGCCAAATGTTATATAGAAGATTGTATATATTTCCTAAATCCTTTCCCATTTAATTAAATGTTTAATAAAGTTTATTTGTTATAAATTAAACGTTCAATCGATGTTGAGACTTAAATAATAATGTGATAGGTGTTTTAAAATAATAATTTGTATGTAATAATGAATTTATTGTATTATTGTAATGGTGTATGTTTGGTGGATAAAAATTGTTTAAATGTAGGGATATTCCTACGTTTGTCCAGCAGTATTTTTGTAAAATAGGATAAATTAAACTATGGTTCAATAATTACAAGTGTAAAATTCTAAAGTAATTTTAAACATTCAATGATATCTACAAATACCTATAAAATTTAAAATGTATCTTTCTATGACTAGGTACTTGTAGATATTAGGTTGGTGTAAACAAAACTGAAGCAGATAAAGAAATGAGTAGGTATGTGATTCCATATTGATAAATATGCGGGTTTAATGTAATAGATGAAAATAGATGAGTATTAATATATAAAGAAAAGAGCCGAGAAAAAGCCATGCATATTTTACAAAAACATATAAATAAAAATAAATGTTTACTATATAAAAATATCTATGTAATTTATGTTGTATAAACAGTTTATTTTTAAACATAGAATAAAATGTGTTCGAAAATGTCTTATAGTTGTTTTACTTATAAATAAGAGCTAGTATAATTAAAATCATCCAGATAAAAGTTTTTTTTAACGGGGTTTGTGACACCCCAGCAAGCGATATGGAACCTAAGTAATGGCGGCACGGGTTTGAAACAAATATAACCCCGACGACATTTTAAATTTGAGGGTTGTCGTTGGATGAAGAGGGCTAGGAATCGTTCTTTCAGGAAAGGATAGCCCAGAAGTAGAACGGTGAAGGAAAACATCGCGAGGAAACCCGCGGCTTAGCTCCGCACGTATTGACCATGTCTTTCCTGTGGATTAGGCCGACTAAGCTGTCAGGATGGTATAGGTGCTGGGCAAGCCTATTCCATCTAAAATCCTGCCCCAGGCACTATAGCGTCCCATAAGTAGGGGCATGAGTAATCACCAGTTGCCCCTGACGGTAAATAAATCATCTACAATAGATGCATAGGCCAGAAGTAGACTTGTTTAAACTAATGATGATGATGGTTTATACTAGAAATAAAAGAAAAATTGTTTGGAATCACATTTTATGTATCTTACATAATTTACTTAAATAACATTAACAGTTGATTCTAATCTAACCCAGCAAGCGATGCGATGCGAAGCCCAGTGGGAAATCTGGAAATAAATAATACATAAAATAATTGGCATACTTTTAAAAATTCAACTAAGTTGACTACGGTAACCGCTTCCCATCAGGTGGGCCGTATGCTTACTTGCCAAATTCAACTAAGTTGACAAACAAGCATACGGCCCACCTGATGGGAAGCGGTTACCGTAGTCTATGGACGCCTGCAATACCAGAGGCATCACAAGCGACCGACCCTTTAAAACCTTTTAAAACCGAACCGATCGGATTCGGGTTATGAACCGATTTGAAAAATGAGTGATACGCGCTGCGCATGTGTCGTAGTGTGCCATGTCGCGCACACTGGATGTGTGGATGTGTGCAGAGTGTCCTATTGGTACAGAGAGCGGAGTGCGACTGGAGAGACGATCAGCGCTACGCACGCCCGCCCTTCATCCCGCTAGCCCCCCTCAGGTACCTTATTTTTGACTTCTGCGCAATAACGGTCACCGCTCAAGTTTTGTGCCGCTACCTAATAGTAATACGTACGTTTACTTCCAGCGGTTGTTGTCGTAGTCCCACTTGGAGGCGAGTCCGTCGATGGGGTTCACCTTGAGGTCTAGCATGCGCTTCAGCTGCGCCTTCTGGCGCTCGTCGCTGAAGCTGTCGGGGATCGGACTGTACACTGGAACGATATTACAACACTATTAGTACATACACAACTAATAATTTATTGAAAAAATAATCCCGCCTGCGACAGGTTTTTTCGGATCGGAAGGCGATGTTTCATGAATTTATGGAGCACTGGTGGTCTAGTGGTAGCAACCCCGCCTTCCGATCCTTCTAAGGTCGTGGGTTCTAAGTTCAAATGCAGTCGTGTACCAATGAGTTTCTCTGCCCAAAAATGTATGTACACTATGCCAGTGCTCTTAAACGGTGAAGGAAAACATTGTGAGGAAACCTGCGTGTCGTAGAATAGAACCTAAAAAAAAGTCCGAACAACACGTGTCAAGCGTCACGTAAAAAGAGCCCGCTAGAGTCCTACTTGCGGAAACCAGTCCGCACACCAAGGATGATGATTTTACGATTTTTTTTGAGGTGAACACCAAGCCAAAACAAGGTTTGAAGCGAAAACAAGGGTTTTAGAATAAATAAAAACATGACACTGCAAAAGTTAAAACTAAGTAGCAGTGCCAGCGCCCTCCTCTGTAACGAAATAAGAATAAATGTTCCATGTATATGAGAAGAAACAATAAAAAAGAATAACCTAGAAGTAAATAAAAAATATACATACATGCTTAGTACAGTCGCGGTATGAAAATGTTCGTCACCTTAGAGTCGGTTTTCGCTTGCACCAGTGCCTTGATCATGAACACATTTTGACATAATTTGTGACGTTAACTTATCGGTGTATTCTGCCTATTCAGTTTCAAAAGGTAGTATGTGATCGTGATATGAACAAATCTAGTTGAAAATCGATGAACATTTTCATTCCGCCACTAAACTTATGATAGGTAACAAATATGTAACTAAACGTTTATGATTTTTGAAAGTATTTGATTATTTTGTTTATTTCTTACCAAATATTTTCATCCCCATGTAGATCCAGAGAGACAGCGACGCGATGACGAGCCCCCAGCCCAGCACGCCCTTCCACTCGCCCGTGGGCGCCTGGAACTCCGCGAACGTCTGGCAGAAGGAGGCGCGGTACAGAGCTTTCTTCTCTTCCACCGTCAGCTTGCGCCAATCTCCCTTCTCTTTCTCGCGGAGGACCTGCATTTATAACGTTTACTTACAAAACAAACATTATAGATTTTGTCATAATGTTCTAGAATAGAATGCTCCTAAACGTCCTAGAATGTTCTTTAGCATTCTGGAATGCCCGGGCAACGCCGGGCTTTGTTGCTAGTAACATAGATGCATATTTTTTTGTAAATACATACTTAGAATACAATAAAACAATCAGACAGAGAACAAACGTCTGCATTCACCACACAAACATTTGTTCTCGGTGGGGATCGAACCCACGACCTACAGCGCTGAAGGCGAAGCTACTACCAACTGAGCTAGAGGCCTGTATGAATGGTGTGTGTGGTGGAAGTGATATGGTTAATATAACATATTTGTGTGGTGAACACAGATATTTGTTCTCTGTCTGGGTGTTATATTGTCAGCTATCCGGTTCCCATATTACAAGCTCTGCTTAGTTTGGGGCTGGGTAGTGTTGTGTGAATTGTCCACAATATTTATTATTATTATTATTATTATTGTATTTTAAGTATTTACAAAAAAAAATATAAGTCATATCAGCTATCTGGTTCCCATAGTACAAGTTCTGCTTAGTTTAGGGCTAGATAGTGTTGTGTGAATTGTCCACAATATTTCTTCTTTTTCTCCTTAATGAATGGCATCTGTCCTTTTTGGGTCAATTTTGCCAGTGTCGATTAGATTAATGAGAATGAGATAATGACATACGACATATGACATATGAGATTAATGATAATTACATAGATAAAATACTTTTCCGTCAAGTCGAGTCAGTCAAAGTCGAGTCAGCCCTACTTGGCTTTGAAAACAAAATGATGGTCTTTTGTTTTCAAATCCCTTATGAAATCTTTTCCATCAAATCAGAATATCACATATTACACTTTAATTCCAACTGCTAACACTTTGAGCTAAGACCTCAAGTAATGTTGGTTAAAATACCACCGAAATTACACAACAAAACTCAGAATAACACCAGTAAAACAATTAAAATTTTTTTTTTTTTTATTTTTTTTTGTTCTGAGTTTTATCTGCGATCAGTCCTCTGACTATAAGCAGGTTTGTTGTAAGCGCTGGACATGTTGGGGAATTTCTCCAGCGATCATTTCCCCATTCTTTCGTAATCATATGGTGAGTTCTATGATGTGCTGTCTTTTTAGTCTCTTAGGGTAGTTTATGGTGGTCAGCTGGGATGCCAGGTGATTAGGGTGGTTGCTTAATCGCTGCTTGTACTTTGTTGAGAACCGCTTTATTTCGTCGCTGACGGTGTTAGTATCTAATTCGTTGTGGAGCTCATCGATCTTTAGGAACCATGGTGCATTGGATATGTTTCTGAGTATACCATTTTGTGCTCTTTGGACTATATCGATATTAGATTTGCAAGCTGATCCCCAAAGCTGTATGCCGTAAGTCCATATAGGCTTCAGAACCACCTGGTATACCAAGAGTTTGTTGTGGAAGCTTAGAACTGAATTTCTGCCTAATAACCATTGTAGGCTTCTATATCGGAAGTTCAGTTCGTCTCTTTTCTTCTGTAGGTGGGTCTTCCAGGTCAGTCTGCGGTCCAGATGCATCCCCAGATATTTGACCGACTCATTATGTGGTAACACGTGTGCTCCTAGGCTGACAGGCGGGCAATCACCTCTGCGAAGTGCAAAGGTTGCGTGGACTGATTTAGAGGCGCTGGCTCTGATCCTCCATTTCGTAAGCCACTGCTCAATTCTGTCTAGTCCGGTTTGAAGAGATCTTAAAACAATTAAAATAAAAATGCTATGTGACTTCCAAAATGACGGAAAATGAATTGTCTACAATATTTAACAGCATACCTTGATGTCAGGGCTGTCAGCGCGGAACCTGACAGCGGGCAGAGGGAAGTCAGATCGGTCCACGTAGTTGGGCATACCGTTGTAGCCAAACCCAACCCATTCTCTCTTGCCAATCTGAGGAATATAAGAACTATTCATTTATTGAATGCGAGGAAATCAGCATGCCTAGTTTTGTTAAGAGTTTTTGTAATGGTGACAGACGTCATTTAGACAACATTTACAATGATCACAACATGTCCATACCACATGATCACGGATGAAGTTCAACCGTGATCATGGTGCATGCAACTGTGCCGAAATATCGGAAGTCAACTCAGAAAAATTAAATCATGGTAAATATCCCGTCGTTTCATAAAAATAGTGTTAAAAACCATGATAGTTTCAAAAGTTATAACATTTACAACATTTCACACAAAATGGTCTTAGTCGCTTTGCTTACAAATTAAACTGAAACAATGAGGAAAAGTAATAATATTCACACATTTAAGGAAATTGCTTTATAAATTACACATTAAATTGGGCCAATGGGCACAAACCATTTCAATGATAGTTTTTGAATGCTAATCCTTTAAGAATCTTTTACTACTGTGTATAAACCTCGGCCTACCTCCATGTTGCTTTACCCTATACACAGGGTCCATGTGATACTGACTTACACCTAACAACTCTGTATGTACCTAAACTAAACCATGTTGTGTATGCGATAAATATATTGAGTATTGAATGAACTAACCTTCTCAAATTCACCGATGTTGGAAGATGTGGAGCGAGTAGCCAACGGCACGCGGATTGCATCTAGCAATGCACGACGCATCAGTAGATTGGCCATCTTTCTAGGTATGGAAGAATAACATGGAATTAATTAAAAAGCATATAGACTGACCTCTCAGCTCAGTTGGCAGTAGCTCTGCCTTCTGCGCCGTAGGTCGTGGGTTCGATCCCCACTGAGAACAAATATTTATGTGGTGAACACAGATGTTTGTTCTCGGTCTGGGTGTTATATTGTATTCTAAGTATGTATTTACAAAAAAATATGCATATAAGTATTATATCAGCTATCTGGTTCCCATAGTACAAGCTCTGCTTAGTTTGGGGCTATACATATAGTGTTGTGTGGATTGTCCGCATTATTTATTTATTTATTGAAAGTTTGGCTCTATCCCACTAACAGGTTGGATGGATGGATGTTTGTTATTCAATAATCCCAGAACGGCTGAACGGATCTGAATGGATTTTGCCAAAGAGGTAGATTAAAGACTGGAATAGCAATAGCACATAGGTAGGCTACTTTTTATCCTGGTAAAATGTATGGTTCCCTTGGGATAAGTTTGTTTTAATTTTTCATACAGCAAAGGATAACATAATTTTTGCATAGGTAGTGGTAGTTTAGGAATCAGAAAATGACAGGATATTTATTTACCGGAAAATACGGGATTGGGGCGAACGAAGCCACGGGCGGTAGTAGTAGATAAAATAAATAATGCGGACAATCTACACAACACTATAGATAAGCGTAGTGTAGGACTGCTCTCCAACAAGGTTGGATGATGATGATGATGACTGAGATCATAGACTTGGAAGAGAAATCCAGTTAAGTACTATTATATAGGTTGATGATGATGATGTTAGTGAATGATATGTGTGGTATGAAAGAAATTGACATCATTTGATAGGATCTCAGGACTGGGCTTGCCCAACCAACTCCTATTACACAAAAATACAGTCCCATCCACAGTAAAAATGAGGTTTCACTTCAAATCACATAGAAACTTACCTACACGGTCAGGTTTTTTTTTTAATTTATGTAGATACTTCTCCATGACCTTCGGATGAAACTATCTGCTACATTGTTTTGGTAAATAGGTACTTATGTGTTTATTGATTTTAAAAGCATGAAAATATGCCACAAAAAGCGCTACATTCCACCTAGTAAGTCTAGGATATTCTTTTAGCTAGAATCGGGAGAAAAGATAAGATTCTGATAACGTAATAAGGTTAGTTTTCCAATAGCAATCGATCCGTTCGAGTTACATAACATGAAAATTTGGCCATAGGTAGGTCTATAGGTTATAGATTGTAAAATAGTTGAAAGATAATCATTAGAAATATTTAGAAATGTAATAAAAACAAAAGACCCCACCTCTTACGACAGAAAATTTGAATTTAGAATAGAAAAAGTTTGGTTATTTTTATCACTTACCTTGTAAAAATAATAATAGGAAACACAAATTATTAAATTTTGATGATTTATAAACACAGTGTCTAAATAAATTGTAAGAATATCACAGTAAATACCTTTTAAAGTGTGATTTCCTCGTAACAAATCACCACCCTACAGTTTTTCAGAAAACTAGGCAGTGCTTCCAGCGTTAAGAAATATTTTCCAATCCTTTTCCTTCGTATTGACGGATATAGATTGTTGTGCAATTCAACCTACACAGCATATCACCATTAGAGGCAAGACTTGAAAAATATCCCGTGAAATGTGGTTACAACAGAAATGCTCGAAAATTTTTGGTCTAAGAAGGAACGCATCATCTCCACATTTTTTTTATTGTACGATGATTCTCTCTTTCTAACTCCTAATCTGTGAAAATGTTTGCTCAACGTCAACCACACATAATGCATAATTTACCTATTACTCACCTGACATGAAATTGCTTTTTTTCCTCAAAACTTTGGTAGTTTTCAAGAGTTGGAAATAAAATTAATATCGATTTTGCGATACTAGCGACATCTCACTCAAACGCTATCAAGAGCTGTACTGTCATTTGCTTTTACGCTCCATTACACGCAAATTAGTTTGCCCAATAAAATAAACACAATTTTTATTTTGGTGTAGGCATGTGAACCTACATAAGTGACATAAGTAGAGGTTTATTTTATTTTGTAAGCAAATTAGAAGGTATTAATAGTTAAGTAGATACGATTTAGTAAGCATTTTTTTTATTCTTTGGCTACTTCGTCAATAGCTTCAGCTAGTAGCTTGTACATTTCTTCTTTGGGCAGGAAATTGTAGGAAGAACCTGTCCCGTTGTCCTTAAACGTCAGATCTCTAAAACCATCCACCTCTATACTCAGCCCCTCATGAACTTGATCGTCGAAATCTTCAATGATATCGTCTATAGCTTTTACACGTCCTGGTGTTTGCTCGCTATCAGAAAGATAGAGCAATGTCTGAATGACTGAATCGTCAATCTTCTCGTTCAATGTTTCATCCCTGGGAACATGAATTGCATCATCCATTGGAAATTCAAGTGCATTTTTATTAAAGACAGCAGTGTTTTCAATTGCAGGCTCTTTATACGAAGGATTTTTATTCGATGGCTCTTTTTCAAAAGACTCTTTATCTGAATCATCTAGGTTTGCAATTAGTTTGAGAAGGTTTCTTTCTATTTCCTCATCTTCCTTGCTGTTTCTTTCTTCATGCATGTCTTTGTGCATCACATCCATCAACGTATTATCTGATGGTACCTCTTTGCTTTCTTTATCCTCATACTCGTTGTCTGTTAACTCTTTTTGCATATTTTCAAATGAATTATTATCCAGAACTGTGAATGGGTAAGACTGTGTGGCATCCTCGTAGGTCTTAGTTACAAATTCAGCTCCATCAGTCTGATGTCGTTCTGATGTAGGCTTATTATGTCGTTCCGATTTCTTTTGCCTTTTGATAGGCTTAGTTTTCTCTTCAGTAGCTTTGTTGACAAAGCGCTCTTCATAGTCTTTCGCTTCTTTACTCCCAAACATGGTTGATAAAAACTCCTTGAATAGATCTTCATCGTCCAATATTCTAAGGGATTCAACTTGTTTGTTGACGGCAATTGGTTCCAATTTGCCTACGATGGGCTTAAGAACGAAAGTTGTTGTCTTAAGTGTGTCGTAGCGTGGGATAGTGAATGATGCTGCAGTTGGTCGCAAGGTGGTCCTTTGTCTAGCTTTTAGAACCTCCTGAAATATGATCAAGAATCTTGAAAAAGCTTATTATAATAAAAACAATGCCAAAATGTTGGTGTTACCGCGCACACCTACCTAATAATAGGAAAGGTAAAGCTAAATTGGAGACTGCATTCCTAATTTTGAAAAGAATTTGCTGTGATTTAAAAGATACCTACGAGAGATCCATGATATTTAAACATAATTCATGGATCTCTCGTACGTTTATTACGGTAACATATTCAAAGTAAAGGTACAAGGGTTCATAAAAACCTAAGAGTAAAGAGAAGAGGATAAGATACCTGTTCCATGATGCTCTCAATCCAATCGGTATAGTACCCGAGCTTAGTAAAGACCGTAGGTGCATCTGGAGTCCCACAGACAGGCGAGCCAAAGCTCACGATCCCTGCGAGGAGGCCGTTGACGATGCCTGGACCACCGACGTCACCCTGATCAAGTAAAATGAATAAGACTTCTCCTTCCATACCCTTGAATATTACTCGTACTTTACCCATCAGATGACTAGGTTAACTATAATATATTATGTACATTTAACACGTTGAACGTGGACGCATATACCTCAGTTCACGAGATTAAGTCGTAATTAAAGGGGAAGATATCATTGTGGTAGCAAAGGCAGTCACAAATGCCCATTTTTGCATTAAGCCAGGTGAACAAACTCAAGAACAAAAACATAATGCAAAGAAATGTAAAAACTAATAATAATGTGCCCAGATCGCAATAAAAGATTCCTTTTTGATAAAATATTGCACACTTACATTACAAGCACCACCGCCTTTCGAGAAGAAGCCAGCACAGAAATTCTTATGTGCAAAAACGTACTCTCTGCAAAAATAAATCATAAAACAACCAGTTGAAAGAGAAAGCTATGATGGGGAGATGATAGTCATACCTGGAGTAGATGCCTTGGCATTCTCTTAGTGGATATATATCTAGGACGGAGAAGGAGAGCTGATTGGACCACGGATCCCGGACTATGTTGCTACTCTGGAACAAGTCAAAGAAGGAAGTGAATGTAGTGAGCCTTTTACTCATTGAAAATATGTAGAGTGCACTATCGTAAGATAAGGACAGAAGAGTTTCTGTGCCTACCAGTAATCATAATAATGTCCTCATTATTAGGATTACTGGTAGGCTGAAAGTGACTGATAATTGTCCGTTTGTATTAAGTAGATTTGATAAATTAAAGGTTCATACAACTTACTCCTTTAGCGCCCCACCCTACAATAGTAATACCATCGGTCGTCATCGGCATATTCGAGGGGTTCCTATCAAAGTCTATCTTCTTAACACTTCTACTTTTCTTCTTGAACTTGATCTTCCTGATCAAGCGGAGAAGGCAGATGTTGTTCTTCAAGGTCTTTGGGTTGTAGTCTGGGTGGAAGTAGACTTCCAAGACTTCGATGATCTCTCCGCCGCTTCTGTAGAAGTTGCTGCCGATACGAACGGAGAGAAAAACAGGGTTTTCACGGAAGAAGCGGTTGTTCCATGCTCTGTTGGGATTCAAAAATAATGCAGAAGTGCTCGTTTAAATAAAGATTAATGGAGGGGTTGTTTGATAGATAATATATCTAGCTCTACACACTGCAGAAGTAACCACTGACAGATAATTATTAAAACAGTTGAAGAGAACGTTTTGAATTAAAACGAGTTCACAGCATTAGAAATTAGTTTAAAAAAAAAAGGAAAATAAAATAGACCACGACTGAAACATTCACACACTTACAGTTGAAGACATGAAGCTGCGGTGATGATTAAATCAGATTTGATTATGCAGCCGCCACACTGGAAGTTGTTGAAGATGTGAATGCTGGCCATGAAGGGAAAATGCTTGACCTTGGTTTTGTCACCATCGTAAATGCGTCTACCACTCTGTTCTGGAACTAAGCAACCCAAGAAAATTATTATTCATTGTTTTTGAAATAAAAAAAAATGCTTGAACTGGGATGTTCTTCTCATTTAACCAAATGATGAAAGAAAACATTATTATTTTTATAGAAACTTACCCCAGAATTCATTAGCACTTAGCAAACTATCATTTTCATCAGATTCTTTATCTTGAGTAGCGTTGTAAAGATCATCGTTTGGTAGGATGTTTAAAATCTGGCTATTTATATTGAAGTTATTGTCGTTCACGCCATTGTTGTCTTTCAAATACTCAAGTTTTGTTAGAAAATGACTTATGTGGTCAGTTAGACTTTCTTTGTTTGATTCTTCAATCTTAATTGGATCTTCGTTAAGTAGCTCATTTATAGCATCGATATAACCACGTGTTTCATTGTCAATACTTGCTGAATCTGTTTTCGATTTTATAGCTATTTGGTTTAAAGTATCATGGTCTTTCGAAGAAAGCGTAGTAAAATAACTATTAATTAAAGAGTATTGTCTCAACTTCGGGTTAGTTTTGATTCCTTTTAGTTTGAAAGCAAGAAATAGTTCATTAGTAGTGTTTCTTATTGCAGATGCTGTCACTAAAATGTTATTCTCTTTAGCTGACGGTTGTACTTTCAAAGCATGTGATTCAATAACAATATTGACTATCATAAAATAAAATAAAATCATTTTATCTAAATTGACAAGTGAATAAAAATTACTTCTTTTTTATTTCATCATCGGTCAGAATAAAACTCTTTTATTTTTTTGAAAACACTGTGTTAAACTTGTAGGTAAAAGTAATTTAAAACTGTTATCAAATAAATGTTTATGGTGCAATAAAATATGGAACAATAAATGTTTTAGTTTAAGAATTGTAGAACTTACAAAACTATGTATGGAAAGCAAGCGATAATCATTCTTGTTTCTTTTAAAGTGATGTGCCTTCACACAAGCAATCTTGTAAATATATTGGTGTCTGAAAAAAACTTTTTCTACAAAATCAATTCGCAACTCCACTCTTTAACGAACAAACTATTCAGTTCCTTGAATCTTGATCACGAATTCACAAGAAATACTAAAACTAAAGCACTTCTGAATATGCACAGTGATCTCAATAAATTAGCCGAAAACTACAGCAGTATTTATGACGAAATTCAAAGAATAGCTATTCCAGAAGTAACTGGTAATACAACAGAACTTGAAAACCTATTCAAAAGTATAATTTGTGAAGAAACGAATAAACTAAAGAGTGTAGTTGAAAACGGTACAAACACTACGTCCAAAAATAATGATACATTTGAGTTCGAGTTAGAAAGATTTGTAAATAATGTTCTGGATAAAATAACTAAACTTTCTGTACAAGATATTGTACTAGTTACAAACATAACTCGTAGAATTTTGAGTTTGAGTTTGAGTTTACCATTTAGCTGATAAGATATTCCGTAAGTCAGTATAGTGAAAATCCTATTTCAGAACCTGAAAAATCCAGAAACGATACAAATCAAACGAATATTAATGCCAGAAGAATTTTCAAAGGCAAAAAGACACGTGTCCAGAAGTATCCGTTTCTTGTCAGCATTCATTTGAAGAATGAGTTCAGTTGCGCAGGCTCCATCATCAGCAAGGATTTGGTGATCACGGCGGCGACTTGCTTACACATGTAACTCATTGTTATCACCACTTTATTCTATTTTTCAGACCTATGGACTGCATCGACAGTTACTATTCACCTTCTTATTTTGTAGTGCCTATAACAGTAGTGGCGAGTACCCTCGCTTCTTCTTCGTCCGCGTCGGTAGCGACTACACAAATCGCTTTGGGGAGTTGATTCCTGTCATTGAAATCATCTTTCATCCAGGCTACGACCCTGACACATTGAAAAACAACATAGCTATAATCAAGATAATGAAGAGGCTAAAGTTTTCAGGAAAGAGGAAGATTCAAAGGATACAGTATGATAGGGGTGAAGATTTAATTGATAGAGACAAAAGCGTAACTATTTTGGGATGGGGAGCTAAAGGTGTAAGTATTCTTGATTCAAATGGTTACAAAGTACCTAGTGATATAAAACTGATTGACGATGCTTACAGCGGTTAAATGTTTTTTCTTTACCTACAGGCAAATAGTGAATCCAGTGAAACGCACAGAGTTTCGGTAGCTCATCTTGATATTTATGACTTTGACGAATGTGAAGAGATCTACACACGGTACAGTAACTCTAAATCTTCAAAAAAGTAGTCCAATATTAACCTATTTGATCTAAATTATCTTTGTTTTACAGAAATTACGTCACTGAAAAAAACTTCTGCGCTGGCTTTGTGTCCAAAGGTGGCGGTGCTTGCAATGTTGGTTTATTATTATTTTTTACGGTTGCCCCAACTTTCAACAGCTGTATCTACTGCTTATGCTGTCTACTGCTTTGCTTTAAAAATCAATTTATTCTTCCGGGTAACGTACGTTCTTAGTTACCGCGTTGCTCTGAGATTATTTCTTATTACTTTCCTTTTTTGTTTTCTCTAGTTGTGCCTTATGTTTTTCACTATCTACCTGTATTGTAATTGTTTTTTTCAGAGAGACGTTGGAGGCCCAGGCATTGTATCCGGTCGGTTAGTTGGTATAATCAGTTTCGGACCACTTGTCTGCGGTATGACTGACGCACCCACCGTTTTTACCAAAGTCGGAGAATATGTTAAGTGGATCGATGACATCATCAGACAGGTAGATAATCTTCATAACACAATAAGAGCTATGCTGCAGGGAGTTATTTGCGAGTTTGCTGAAAATTATATCATTGATGCACTTTAACCTTAATAATATTTTATTAGGCATGATGGTAGTTAATTTTTTTACTTTTCAGAAACCACAATTAAATGCTGTGTTCCCAAACATACACACCAGAAAGCCTTTGAGAGCATTCCCAATGCCGATATTAACCACTCAAATCCCAATAAAACCAGCTACTGTGCCTCCAGATACAGGAACTACAGAAGTCGTATATCCTGACGAAATCCTTATACTCAAGGAAATACTGCAAGAAATAATTATTTCAAATAATAGTATCATAGATTACATTCTGTATGGCGATATGCTAGTCAAAGAGACTGACGCTATAAATATTCTTAGCACAACGGAAAAGGTTGATATTTACCATCACCCGTTAGCGAATCATAGCATATTTACGATTGGACGACAAAACATGCAAAATAGAATAAAAACAGCCAAACAAACAACTGATAAAACTAATGACGATTCAAGTAGTAATTACGAAGAGACAGATACAGGAATCAAAATACTAGAGTCTTTGGTCGGATTCCATACTTTTAATGAAAAATCAACAAAACCTAAAAGATTCTACATAGCAAACAGCAATAACCTGAAATCAAATAAAGCTATCAACAGTTTAGAATATGCAACAAGGCCAAGTATATATGAGAGAGAGCAAGATATACCAAATGATTCGAGTGGTTATTATGAAGATAAACCAGGAATCAGTATTGAAGCCACTAAAGAACCTATCGTCACAGACTTGGAAAAAGAAAACAGTCATTTTGAAAAAGGTACAACAATAATGAGTAACCCAATTCCCAAGAGGATTAAACTTGAAGATAACAAAAATTTAATTTTTGGTGTAATACATAAAAACCAAGAAAATACTAAATCGAATACAGAAAACACAAATACAGTTAGAAAAACCAAAACTGGTAAAGCAACCCGAGAAAACAGGGAAAGTAACGATAAAACTAAAGTTAAAATGGATGTTAGACCTAAAGGCGTGGCGATATTAAATGAAGATTTTTCATTATACCACAAAAAGAGAGCAAACAAACAGAATGATCTTAAAAATATAAGAAGTAGATACAAAACAAGAGAACCAATACGTTGGTAAATAAAAATACATACATTTATTATTTGATTTCGTATATTTATATCTATTTATGTTCATTTAAACATAATATAATAAGCAAGCATAGTTTAGAATGGTAAGGGGGGGCGAGGATCTGCAAAATTTTGGTGGCAAGCCGAAGAGGGGAAGAGCCGAAGACCGGGCTCAGTGCCCTGTCTTGGTAGAGACCTACGTCCACAGCGCACTTATATTGGTTGATGATGATGATGATAATAAATGCCATTAGGTAGGTACTTTTCATTAACAAGAACCAACTATGTACTATGTGTGGGCAGTTGAGCAACCAAACTCCTTAACTACCTATCAAAAAAATGGAGTTCTAATCTCAAATCGCTGCCAAACGTCACACCGCGTTTAAAGGCAACAGTCACAACACCGACAAAACCAAATCAAAATGTCTCAATTTTCAATAAAATCTGTAGGAATTTTCACACCGTTCGGAAATGTGCGTGCTATTCACAACCGTTGTAGGATTGGGAACCGGGATTGGGTGGGACACGGGGTCAATGGCATGGCCAACTACCAGGACAACCCACACTTCCCTTTCCCAGCTGTCAGGTTTAAGGAGAACACTAGAGACATTTGTGTGAGTATTGCTTCTGCGGGCTAATTGCGGTAGCGATCAGTTTCAGCATAGGGTTTGTATACATCCACACACACTGCTGCGAACTGTCGTTGTCCGCAGCAAACTACTAAAACTGCCTTAGATGTAGGTGCACCAGTGCCATAACGCTGGCAATTATGACGAATTTGAAGAAAAATGTGAATAAGGACGTTGTTCGTGGAGTTTTCAGTTCAGTCGGAGTTTTGCTACCACATTTCGTCTACCAAATGTTGTTTTCGTGTGAGCACGTGTCTCTCTCTTTTGTATGGAAAATTGATGAGACGACAACTCGTAACTACATAGCGTATTTTTGCTGTCTCATCTTTTCCCCATACAATAGACAGATAGAGACACAAATATGCAAGACGAAATGTTGTAAATGAGTTGGGACTTGCCTTTCTGCTTTCGCTTAGGTTAATCCTAGTGCAGTTTAAGAGTAAAGTGCTTTCTCAGGCACTCCGAGAGAAAGAAAGAGGAGACTGGAAGATGCTCTGCTGTGAAGAGAAGAAAGCCCTGTACCGCGCCTCCTTCTGCCAAACCTTCGCGGAGTTCCAGCACCCCACGGGCCAGTGGAAGATGGTGCTGGGCTTTGTCTTCATCTGCACCAGTTATGCCATGTGGTTTATGATTTACAATCATTACTATGGTTAGTATCATCAATCCAAATTACTGGCACGTGAGACTGAACATCTGTATGCCTCAAGTTGATCAACGCAGGGAAATGCTTCGTAGGGCACGTTCCTGACGTGCGTGACCTACGGAAAATGATTTGTTATAGGCGATGGTTACCACTTAACATCAGGTGGATCATTTGCTTGTTCCATCAGCTATAGTTGTATAAAAAAACCATCAGCCCGAATGAATCTAAAACTGAACCAAGCTTCCCCTATATTTCTTGAGGGGTTTCTGTTAGATAGAAATACGAATAGGGGATTAATCATGATTAGGTCCAAAAATCAGCTTCTCTAGTAATATTATAAGGGAGGGTAGGCCTCGGAAAAGATGGATGGATTGTGTGAGAGATGATATGTCCATGAAAGGAGTGAGTACTGAGCGAGTGATAGGGGAGAATGGAAGAAAACCATGTTGTGCCGACCCCACCTAGTGGGATAAGGGCAGGAAGACCTGCCTATATAGTCACCTCTCTCTAGCCTCAAAGGTTTGCTGTAAGAAAACTCTACTCAGGGTTAAGCTCGCCTTTGTACATGCCCTCTATTTCTGTTGATTTCCTATGTGTTGTATTGTGTGCAATAAAAAATCAAGAAGAAGAAGAATAATTGCGTTAAATACCAGTTTCTTCCATTTAATTTGAGAGTGATCATTGTAACTGAATAGACATATATA
This sequence comes from Thera obeliscata, assembly GCA_947578465.1. Taxonomy (NCBI): domain Eukaryota; kingdom Metazoa; phylum Arthropoda; class Insecta; order Lepidoptera; family Geometridae; genus Thera; species Thera obeliscata. Next base: position 25,621,343 of record OX387916.1, on the reverse strand, counting down.
TTTTGAATTTGAATGTATGATTGTCAGTATACGAGCCGAGAGCACTGGTGGTCTAGTGGTAGTGGCCCCGCCTTCCGATCCGAAGGTCGTGGATTCAAATCCACTCGTGTACCAATGAGTTTTCTGTCGAAAAATGTATGTGCACTATGCCAGTACCCTCAAAACGGTGAAGGAAAACATCGTGAGGAAACCGGCGTGTTGTAGAACCTAAAAAAGTTCGAGCAACACGTGTCAAGGGTCACGCAAAAAGGGCCCGCCAGCGGCCTACTTGCGGAAAAACCTGCCCGCACATCAAGTGCGCATGATAAACTTGCAGTTTACGAGCCGCTGCCGGCCAGCTTCTCGAAGGAGTCGCAGAAGGCGCAGCTGCGTCGCATGCTTGAGATCCGCGTCAACCCGATCGATGGACTCTCCTCCAAGTGGGACTACGACAACGATCGGTGGAAGTAGGTCAGTACAATACAAGACATGACTCAATTACTTAGGTTGGTAGGAGTATTAGTTAGGTACTTCTCCTATAATGATTAGCTAACTATTCTTTAAGTGATAGCTATATTGTACGCCCGCTTGGGGTAGGCTAGTTTCTACCTCTAGTAGTAGTAGAGCTCTTTGTGATGGGCTCGTCCGGGGAAGTACTACCACCATGCCTATTTCTGCCGTGAAGCAGCATTGCTGTGTTTCAGTTAAAAGGGTGTGGGTGCCGGTTAAATTACTGGCACGTGAGGCTGAATATCTGTATGCCTCCAGTTGATGGACGCAGGGCAGTGCATCGTAGGGCGCGTTCCTGACGTGCGTGACCTGCGAGGCATTGCTTTGTTATAGGCGATGGTTACCACTGAACATCAGGTGGGCCATATGCTTGATCCATCAGCTAGTTACATAAAAAAAAAAGGCTGTTGGAACAAATAAGGGGGAAATTACGAATACCAACGGTTTTTGGGTACCATTTATGGAACCAGGAATCATAACTGTAGATATAACATGGTATAAAATTAATGATGATGTGTTCATCTATAGTGATAGCCAATAAAAAATGGGCAGTCCTATACAACATTTTCACATGAATACGTTTTTACCATAGCAAAAATCGCTAAAAATGGGGTCTGGATAGGTACATAAATAGCTAAATCCGCTGAATATTATAACGTGAAAATAGAACGAAATTGTAGCATACAGAGTCTTCTATTCGTCTTCGTTATTATTTTGTACCCAAATAAATTACTTTGAAAGAATAGACAATTTTAAAACGCACTATAATTTCTCCATACATTTTTCCAAGGGTAGGTAGATAGTAGGTAGACTTCATTACATTTCGTTCGCCATTCCGCGCTCAGACGCGGTCCTGGAAGGACGGGTGTCACACATTTTTGCAAATAATTAGGGTGAATACGACAAGGTTCTAAAGAAAGCACTGCGGCGCCTGCTTGAAGAACCTTGTCGTTCTCATCAGTACACAAGATGCGCCGTGCGTGTGTGTACTGTGCCTGAATAAAGTTGATACTTTCTTGGACCATAATAAAAGTCATCATTATCAGCCAGAAGAAGTCATGGAACGAACCTTCAAATACGTCATGGCATTGGCTGAGAAAGGAAAATGAAAATGTTTATACATTGATTATGTATAGAAATTTTCATTTTTTTCCTGGAAATGTATAGGGGAGGCCTATGTCCAGCAGTGAACTTCTCCAGGCTGATGAGGATGATATTACCTATATACCTCTTAATGACAGCGGTCAAATTTAAAACAGCCAATTAAAGGTTTCAAGACCTGCATTTTAAAATGACGGTTGTCAAACTTAAAATGGTCATATTTCGAAAGCTATTCGTCCCGGACTCCTCGTTCCAATCCCAAATGATAGGTATGACCAAGACCTTCATTTATGACTGCTGTCAAACTTGAAACGGTCATATCTCGGAAACTACTCGTCCTGGACTCCTTGTTTCAATCCCAAATGATAGGTATGACCAAGACCTTCATTTTTAATGACAGCTGTCAAACTTAAAATGGTCATATCTCGGAAACTACTCGTCCTGGACTTTTCGTTCTAATCCCAAATGATAGGTATGACCAAGACCTGCATTTTTAATGACAGCTGTCAAACTTAAAATGGTCATATCTCGGAAACTACTCGTCCTGGACTTTTCGTTCTAATCCCAAATGATAGGTATGACCAAGACCTGCATTTTTAATGACAACTGTCAAACTTGAAACGGTCATATCTCGGAAACTACTCGTCCTGGACTCCTTGTTTCAATCCCAAATGATAGGTATGACCAAGACCTTCATTTTTAATGACAGCTGTCAAACTTAAAATGGTCATATCTCGGAAACTACTCGTCCCGGACTTTTCGTTCTAATCCCAAATGATAGGTATGACCAAGACCTGCATTTTTAATGACAGCTGTCAAACTTGAAACAGTCATATCTCGGAAACTACTCGTCCTGGACTTCTCGTTCCAATCCTAAATGATAGGTATGACCAAGACCTGCATTTTTTATGATAGCTGTCAAACTAAAAATGGTCATATTTCGAAAACTTATAGCGCTTCGGGATTTAGAAAAGACGTTAAACGTTGATATTCAAGAATGTGGATTGCACATTGACAAATAATTTCCATTTCTGGGAGCTACTCCAGACGGCAAATGCATACATGGCATTGATGGGGAAATGCCCATCATCAGCTTACAATTTAGAGCCCGAAGAAGCAATCAAACAGAAGAAAATTGACTTTTGGTTGTATAAATCTGATGTTTACACAGTGAATAAAAAAAGCAAGTGTTACTACCAGATTCAGGGCCAATTACGAGTTACTGACCATATGTGTGTATTTGCCGTTTGGACTGGAGACGTCAAAATTAAATATGAATTCGTAAAAAGAGACGACCGGTTCTGGAAGGACAACATGGAGGGGCATTTAGTAAAATTCTACAATAACTGTTAGCTTCTTGAACTTGTTGACCCTCGTTATGCGAGGTGAATGGATCTTAGAGATCATAGCTCACACACAAGCTAAACAATATTAACAGAAAAAAATGTAAAGGCGTAATAATTATATTTAGGACTAGTGGCTGCCAGCGGCTTCACCCGCGTGGTAGTTATGATTAACCCGTTCCTGTTATTTTTTTTGGATAAAAAGTAACCTATATTCCAATCCAGGTTATTAACTGTATTCATTTCAAATTTCATCCAAATCGGTCCAGTAGTTTTTACGTGAAAGAGTAACAAACATCCATCCATACTTACAAACTTTCTCGTTTATTATGTATATAATATATATTATATAGTAGGAAGTAGGACTTCCGCTTATGTAGCTTAATTGCATTTTTCAGAAGTTTATTGTAGGAGCGTACTCAGTTCCCCGTTAATGTAATCCATCAACCTTTTGCTTGGTTTTGGCGTGTTATTTTCAATTTATTTTATATTTAATAAAGTATTTATTTACACAAAAAACTTTCAATTAATACATGTAGGTATTTACAAAATGTACAAAATTCACAAGAAACAGTTGAGCTATCTGCTTACAAACGATATAGAGATAGGTCAACTGACCCCAATCAGTGCCAGACGGAAGCGTCCCCAAGACGCTGGCGTCTGGGTCACGCGTTGCTTCGATCGGTCGCCTAAACAAAATTCTGTATTTTTGTATTTTAATTCCTGAAAAAAAGATTTAATTTTGATTTGATTTGTGAGTAAAACAATAGCTTAAAAACACATTCGACTTATATAAAAAAAGTAATTTCAATTAATTGCCTACCTAACCATCAAGTATCAAGATTATTTGACTAATGCAGAAAATAGAGCGTAAATGGGCTTGAATGTGTTCGTGGTCACTTTGCTGTTGTGTGCTGGCGCAGAAAGCCGAATTCGAGACAATGAAAAATGTAATAGCGTCCTTAAACACAAAAAAAAAACTTCCTGTGTCATAACTCTCTTGGAGCGTAGCGTGTGTTGTCTTTGAAACTTTTGCTTTTGTATTATTGTATTGCATACGTCTGACTAAGTGAAGTGGCACCACACTGGAACTTCACTGCTATTATTTTTGATTATTTTTGATTTGTAAAATGATCATAAAAAAAGCAGTGGAAACCAAACTTCTAGGCTCGCGTCAACTGGCTCCTAGACTCACCTAGCTTTTAAGACGTTTCAAAGTGATCCTAAATACACTTTTTGATTTTGATTTATATTTTCTCAGCCACTCAGCTCAGTCGGTAGTAGTTCTGCCTTCTGCGCCGTAGGTCATGGGTTCGATCCCCACGCTGAACAAATATTTGTGTAGTGATGTTTCGCAGATGTTTGTTCTCTGTCTGAGTGTTATATGCATGCTAAGTATTTAGGTATTTGCAAAAAAATATTTATAAGTATTATAACAGCTATCTATCTGTTTTTTTTTCAGGTCAAACCTGAGTGGTGATTGGTTTTCGCTGAGGATACCTTCTTCTTTACTCTATCGTGTTTTGTTTTATAAGATGGCGGCATTTTGGTAAAAATGTCCTGTTATTCCCATTTTTTCCTGTTTGATTCATGAATTAAGGTACATTGTGTTATATTAATTTATTAAATAGATTTTTTACATCAAATTCACAATTTTTTTCAACTCACTAGGTAAAATAATTATTATACCAAATAAGCATATAGTTATTTAAACTGTGCTGGCATCATATAGCTCAGTCGCTTGTGAGGTCGATCCCCAGTAACAAACAGTTTTTGCAATGAACATAATGTTTGTTATTCAACTATTCACAAAAACTGTATAAGTATGTGGTCGTATCGCCATCTTATTCCCATAGCTTAGTTTAGTCTGGAGCTGGTTGACGCTGTCTGAATGTCCGTTAATATTTATGTACTGTGGTATAAGCAGTGTCATAATATTAAGGTCTCGTAGCGCAAGTGCTACGCCGTAGACTGCGCTACAGTTTTTGATCTTTGTAGCGTTGCTTCGGCAAGAACTCTGGAACCTTACGTACATCTAGGCGATGGCTATCACTGAAACGCTGTCAAATATCTGTTTATATTTGACAACATTTAAAACTGATCGCCATCGCAGAACGCTTAGACGTTGATACGAGTGTCTGTGTCTGTAATTGCAAGGGCACCCTTGCTCTTCAAAATAAATTATACCATCAAATAACAGCGATCAAAATATCTTGTTGCCATTATTTTTCGACCACTATGTGTCTTTTTTATAACGTCCCAAAAGCTAAGAGCTGAGCGGGATTTGAACCCGCGACCTTCCCTACGGGGCTGCGCTGACCGCTGCGCCATCGGATCCTAATCACACTCGACGAATAACTCTTATGGACTGTTCGGCACTAACGCGACCGTGGTTTCATCTACAGGTTTGACGTTACACAGTCAACTACTTACCTGCTCGATAACCGAAGTTGCATTTCAAATATGAAATCAGTTAACAAATAGCCCTGCGGATGAAAAAAGCAGGTCAAGCCGTCGTTGGTGCTTAGTCATAGCATGTGTCTGACTCAGCGCCGTAACACGCATAGACAAAACCTAGCTATTAGACACCTACTAGGTACCAAACGTACAAGTTGTTATTACAAAAGATTGGTATTGTAATAACGAATAAATTTTCGATAACTACATCATCCGGTTATTAGAAGTGGTAATAAAGTTAGCAAGACTACAATTAGTTTAGTGTTCCGGACTGTGCAAACAAAAACGGATTTCGTAGGCAATAAAATTAAATATTGCACATCGACTTTTCTACTTTCATAGAGTGCTTTCTCTTTCTGACGCACACTACGCTCTATGAAGCCGAAATTAGACGATGTGCAATATTTGTTGCCTGATAACCAAACTTGGATGATGATGATTGAAATGAAATGAAATGTCTTTATTTGCATGAAGTATGGCAAATGGTGGTAGGTTTAATTTATGGAAGAAATCTGGGTCATATACTTCGCCGGAGCAGAGACCGACTTTACAAAAGATAAAGATTATGAACTCTTCGTCTCCAGCATGACGTCACCCACTGGAACTCCTCTGCTATCTTTATTTTAGTTTTATAAGAGGAATCATACGAAAAAACAGTAGGAACCAAGCTGTAGTTTGTTGCCTGTTCTTCTAGGGTTGGTCGCGTGGAACTGGCTAGACTCACCTAGCTGTAAGACGTTTCAAAGTGATACCATAAGGGCACACGGGGCCCGTGCCCAGGGCCCCCATTCTCAGGGGGCCCCGAAGGACCGACAATTCTCTAACACATTTATTCTCAAAACATTTTTGTCGGGCACACTACATTTTTTTCACATTACAAGGCATACTACGCCATTAAAATCCTAATGTATTTGATTACCTATAATAAATGGTCATGCTTAGTAAACTTTCCAAAAGGGCCCAAAATTCTTGTGTGCCCAAGGGCCCCAGCCTAGTTTAAGACGGCCTTGTGACTAAATAATCTTGTCTTCAAAATTGCTTCCATAGGGACGCAATTCAAAAAACTAATGATACCAAAATCGGGGGTTACAGTTACTGTTGCAGCTACATATCTATTATTTCGGTCCAAATTTTAATTACACCACTGGATAGCTAAAGAATCAAATAATTAATGTCCTTTGATTTGACTGCAGATTATTATGGTATTCTTCCCTGAGCTGGAGCCCAATTCTCGGGCCGACCGAGATTTTCAATGTCCCATAATACACATAGGCATTGCACAACCCCGCACTTTTTCTACGTTTTCCGTATATCTTAGCTGTCGAGGCTTCTACGATGAGGTTATCGATGAATTACTCAAGGAAATCATCTATATATTCTCTCTTCGAAAAGAAGCAATAAAATAAAATTGCAAAATGATCCGAGATGAGCCGAGAATTAGGCTCCTGTTTGTGTTTGTATTGCATGGTAGCCAAGAATCGGCTACAGAAGCGTACGATGCAAAAAGAACCGACATCGTTTGGAAATGGATTAGCCTGGCACAGGCTCGTGGAAAATGGCTTAATCTTTCAAAAATATGAAAAGCCCCGTACAAGATATTAAATATTTTAAAACATGGATTGCATTTCCTGTCTTCCTCCTAGGTATGGCTGTTGGATTGATGAAAAAGGAAGGAAGAAGGATTTAGAGAAAGTATTTCTTTGTTTTACTCGTTGTTTGACTTTTTCTTCTTATTTCTGCCCTTATCCCACTTTATGTGGGGTCGACAAAAATTTAAAATGTTGGGCGTTGCGCAAGGTATTTTTCAGAGTACGACTACCGAAAATACTACGGAATTTGTTTGGAGAAAGAAAAACATGCTCATGTATTTCGGTGACATGGCGGTTCTTCTATTTTTTGTGGTTTATACCATGCTTAAAGAGGATAATTATTACTCTCAATATTATTATAATCTTGTTGCCAGATGGCCAGATAAAGAAGTATAGGGCCGTAAATGTTTGTTTGCGCGTATTCTATTTACCACTCTAGCCATTCGTGAGGACCGCTCTGAAAACTTAGACTAGATTAATTAGTTATTAAGTAACATAAAGCTGTTGGTCTTCCTAAAACAAATAAATGAATATTTCAGTGTCTTCTGAAAAATTCTTCATCTATCTCCACTGAAACCCTCGCAACAGTGAGCTGGTTTCCGAAGGATGCAGCCAATGAACCGTGGCGAGTGCGAAACAGTATATAAGCGCACTTAATTATCCTTTTGTGTGTATTTCGATAAATACATAACAGAAACATGAAGTGTGCTGTGAGTATTATAATTTTTTAGTTTATATAGTTGTTTTTTTTTAAACTTTTGGTCCATGCGCAATTACCTAACTGACGCCACCTAAATAATCTGCAAAAGATGTAACAGGCCAATGATGATGATAGTTGTTTTTCTATACTTCTATACTAATATTATAAAGAGGAAAGATTTGTACCTATTTTTGTATGTTTGTAATGAATAGGCTCAAAAAGTACTGGGCCGATTTAAAAAATTATTTCACTAGTAGTAGTAGACTTTTTAATCTGATGCTGAACGTCTCAGCATACGTCACGGGATAACCTCGGACGGGAGGCGATAAAAAGACGTTCAGCGTACTTTTAGTGTCATCCAGTCTGTTATCTCTCCATCCTGAAGAAGTCTATAGCTGGATATAATATGCCATTAGCAGTCACCGATCATACCATCCGTGGTGATCGTTGCTTTACAGAAGGCAATTTTTTTCTGTCCGCACATAATATGCTTACGGTATAATCGTGCTCAAATTGTAATATTTTAGTTTTTAGTTCTTTAATGGTTATAAGGTATTTTAAACAAAATAATGTGCCACCGTGGAAATTTCTTTTGAATAAAAATGTTTGTATGTTCCAGGTGGCAATAGTTTTGGCCTTCATAGGGATGGTGGTTGCTAACCCCGTTGGTCCCAGTCTTGGATACGGTAAGCCCCATTAAATGTAATGTACTCCGCTAAACCTAATAGTTTTTTATACAACTTGTTGATGGAACAAGCATATGGCCTACCTGATGTTAATTGGTAACCATCGCCTATAAACAAAACATTGCCTCGTAGATCGCATCTCATGCATCAACTTGAGCATACAGATGTTCAGCCTCACGTGCCAGTAATGTCACCCACACTCTTCAAACTGCAACACAGCAATGCTGATTCACGGCAGAAATAGGCATGGGGGTAGTATTTCCCGGGCAGAGCCCCTCTCAAAGAGCTCTACTACTAAATGTGTAGGAAATTTACAAAGAAAATGTTAGGGGGTCAAATTTGACAGCGTTTCACTGATCCCTATCGCCAGCGACCTAGGTGTGCGCAGGCCTTTACGCATGCTGTCGAAATAATTATCATCAGGTGGTTTGTCAAAATTCTTAGACGTATGTAGTCGCGTAACCAAGTCAATTGAAACTTTCCAAGCAGTCTAGCACAATTTTTGCCAAATCAATCAATCAACTAACATTGCCGAATAGTTACTCATTATTTAATTAACGCATTTAGGGCGGGTCAACGGACGGAGAGCGGAGATATTGGCTTCGATGAGAAAAATCATCAAACACTAGGTAAACACCCATTATCCTATACGACATCATCTACATACATACTACAAAAACTTGAGTTGGAGAGGACTACAAACTAGAGGTGCGGGGAGCTCTTCAATGAAGTTATTGTTTCTGGTCTGAGTTAGGTATTATTGAGCTTGTAGTTAACATGACGAAAAAGGGAGTGTGTCATGGTGTAATCATTAAATTTTTCCCCAGCATCTCCCTTTCTGCTGCCCTCAGCAGTATCCGTCAGCTCCAGCCTGATCAACCACGGCTACGGCAAGGTCATCGCTCCCGTCACTGTCCCCATCGTCAAATCCGTCCCCATCGTCAACACCGTCCCCATCATCAAGACCCCGGTTCTGACCGCTCCCTTGAGCATCGGCTACCCAGGCGTTGGCTACGGATGGGGAGGATATGGACTGGGAGGTCTCGGATACGGCGGACTTGGCTGGGGAAACGGTCTGGGCTACGGCGGTCTCGGCTACTCTGGTTTGGGCTACGGTAGTGTTGGCTGGGGTAAAGGTGGTCTCGGATGGGGTGGAGCAGGCATCGGAAAGGACTGGCACTAAGCTAACCTGATACGTCTGAAGGTCCAATCCTGCCAAACCTACATGTTTCTACTTTTATAGTATTTCTGTTTATGTATATTAAAATCTCGACTCAATTATTTGTTTTATTTTATGCTGGTTTTATCTTTCGTTTGGAATTTATGTCTTTATCGATGTTTTATTTTGTGTTGAAATATAGAACATGTTGGGAACTAAACAGAGACGCATAGAAATGATAGCTGCTATTGGAATATGTTTGCTAATAGCTAAGGTATCGGGCCATGTTTCCAAATCAGAGGAGGTTTCAGATGATAGTAAGTGGCATTATAACTATATCTAGACAAGAGTCTACGAGCCCGTTTGAAAAATTTCATGATCGGTGGTCAAAAAGCTAAGATTTCATAATAGTCTCGATTTTCACATTATTAAAATACAAAGTTAAAATACCAGTACCTGACACTCTTTCTCCCATGAGTAGTGGAACGCGAGCTGACCTACAGGCGGCGTCTAGGTGGCCAGGAGTGGCAGTACGAAGGTCTGCCCATAGAGTTTCCATCGCGAAGATCTCAGGACAGCGAAGATACCCAGACGACTGCGAGTACAACCAGTAGTAAGTAGCAAAAATAGGTGTTCTCTTATAAATAGTGCAAAAAAAGAGCTTCTTTGAGGCGCACTTAAATACTTTCACCACGTTGGTTCGAAAGAACTAGCGACACAAGAAATAGAAAGGTATACTGAAAGAGAATAGGTGTTCAGAGATAGCCTTAAGAAGAACCCTGTTTCTTTCCTGCATGCATGCGAACTCATTATAAGTATGAGTTGTAGAAAAAGAACCCTGTTAAAAAAGTGCAAATAAGAAATAACTCCAGACAAAGCACCACAGGTTAAGCAAACCCTTAAGAAGCAAACCTTAAGAAGCAAGCCGTGTGGTTCTTTTCTATAATAGGTACGTATTCGCCGTCGTGGTAAATAACCTATTAAAATCATGTACCTATAAGTCGCGTCACTGGGTTAGGTAGCCATCCATACCCATACTATGTCAGCGTCAGCGTTCTTTTTACGTGACGCGAGCTATAACTGGTTCTATTCCATTACCAACTCCCAGCCACCACAACCCAAGCGTCACCGCCCATGGACCGTCGGTCCCGACGCATCTACAACCCAGACGAGATGACCAGCGTACAAGACCATCCGTACATCGCAGCGCTGCTCGTCAACAAGGAGCTGTGGTGTGGAGCCGTAGTGCTGGCCAGGGATCTAGTGATGACCGCTGCGCATTGCTTACAGCTGTGGGTAACTTCGCTATTACAAAGATTTTTATAATGTCCCAAAAGTTAAGAGCCGAGCGGGATTTGAACCCGCGACCTTCCCCTCGGTACGGGGCTGCGCTGACCACTGCGCCATCGGATCCTAATCACACTCGAGGAATAACTCTTAGGGACTGTTCGGCACTAACGCGACCGTGGTTCCATCTACAGGTTTGACGTTATAGTCAACTAACCTGCTCGATAACCGAAGTTGCATTCAATTGAATCGACGAGAGATGTCACCTTGCGTTTTCATAATTGTTTCAAATCCCGCTCGGCTCTTAACTTTTGGGACATTATAAAAATCTTTGGGAAGTAGTAAACACTATAAAATCAATAAACAACTTAGCTATTGTTTTTAAGAGCCTGTTGTGTCCCACTGCAGGGTAAAGGCCTATCCTTCACTCCATTCATTCTGAACTGGACTACTGCGGACCACTATGGCAGGCATATCCGTCGTGGTCTGCCGCGAGGTCGTATTCTGTTTTTAGGCGTACAATTTGTATCAATCTTCCCAACTATTGAGGATACAATTTGAATATGGAGTTGTATTTCTACTAAAAACTGCTCTGAACTAAGATTTTCAAATATAAAAAACTGGAGCCCAAAACGCGCCTGTAAATGGGTCATACCAAATGGTAACGGGATAGCATGGCCACAAATTTGAGTGCCTATTTCACGAAACCCCCTGACACAGTAGCCAAATCAAAGAAAAAGGGCCCAGCGGGCAGAAATCTTTACATTCACAACGCCAATTAAAAAATAATCGCGAAAATTATTCAAGTATAATCGTCTGCAAGTGAGGAAACTGGGCCAATCCTTTGTAAAGTTAAATTCCACTTCCTCGAAAAGGTCTTAGCACTGGCATGACTCTTTTCCAGACAATACAACAACCGTTTCTACCGGGAATACGTGAAAATGCTGACCGTCCGCGTGGGCTCTTCAAACGCGACCTCCGGCGGAGAAGTCCTCAGTGTCTCCGAGATCTACTTCCATCCCAACTACAAACCCCAGACGTTGGAGTTTAACTTCGCTGTGCTGCGCTTGCATAAAAACGTGACCTTTGGGAGGGAACAGCTGAGGGTTGAGCCTATAGAATACTCGTTGGATAAGGTTGTCCCGGTCGATAATCGGATAGTCTTCTTAGGATGGGGATCTGTGCTGGTGAGTGATAATCAGCACTAAGCTGGAAGCTGTCCAGTTTATGTTCCCTTTTTAATGTTTTCTCTTATTACAAATACAGAGAGCTATGGGTAATAAGACTATGATTAGGGTCTCTCTAAACACAGACTGGCAGTGGGTAGAGTTAGGCATATAGCTTGGATCTTCTTTCACATAAAGCGAGCTATGGATAATAGGACTATGATTGAGGTCTCTTTAAACACAGAGTGACAGTGGGTGGGGTGAGGCATACCTATAGCCCGGAGAACCAACAGCCATTTAGGCTTGAATGTTCTCCAGTGGACAATACGCGCCGAAAATTGCAGAGACGGCCCTGTCTGTGTGCAGATTACCCCCCGACACCAAAAAAAAAAAGGTAATGAAAGAAAACATTGTGATGGTGGCTGGGAATCTGGTAGGCGCGTAAGATCGTTTGCTTTGGAATTATATGAGGGACTATGTGTGGCTGGGACGATGATGGTATTACAAAATCTCAAGACCTGGGTACCTAAATGATCATGTTGAGAATACAATTTCAGGGTCCTGGTGGAGTCGGAGGTAAAGTTCTCCTTCAGAAAGTGGAACTACCAATTTACGATTTAGCTGACTGCCAGGAAGTGTATGGTCGGTGAGTTACACAACTATGTGGTATATAAAGAACTTTATACTGAACTCCCATCCCCTCGTTCATTCACCTTTTGTGGAACTAAAAACCTCAACTATTACAATAAAATCCTCTTGACATAAAATAACATAGGTAACGTGACGTGCAATATTTATTGCCTACAGCTGTAGGCTATAAATATTGCACGTCGGCTAATTACGGCTTCATAGGGCGTAGTGTGCGTCAGAAAGAGATAGCGCTCTACAAAGACGAAAAGCCGATGTGCAAAGGAATCAAAATTTAAAATGGCCCCTCTAATCCATAGTACCTCCCTCCAACTAACCAACTTCTTAAAACAATGTTGCTTACCATTTGGTTATTTCATCACCACATTTCAGGGATTTGGTGACTCGAAACAACTTCTGCGCTGGCTACATCACGATACAGAAGAACGTCTGTAACGTAAGCAAACGATAAGATCTTCCATCAACAGCTTACGCTTACCGCACTATAATAAGAATTATAAGACAAAAATTAATCACATTACTATGTTGGCCACTGACGCTTGGAATCTTTAATACCTACCAAAAACATTCTGGGCCCATAACCTGCTGGGTTACTGTTTTGCAATCCTGGTTTCTTTTTGCACCATGAACGACATCTTACGCCCATTTGATAACCTCCTACGCTCCAAGCTCTGAATAATTTTATAATCCAATATTTGGTGTATAATTTAGAAAATTCTGGGCCCATAACCTGCTCTGATGCTGGCTAGTCCTTTATGGCCCGTATGCAGAAACAATATTTGAGTCTGAGTTGAGCCTCAAGCATAGATTTTTGGACAGTTCTCCATTGAAAAGTTTCAAATAATAGGCTAGACTCAGACTCAAACATTGCTTCTGCATACAGCCCTAAGTATTCTTTACCACCATGTTTCAGCACGACGCAGGAGGCCCGGCGGTAATGGACGGAGTGCTGATCGGAATCCTGTCGTTCTCATCCAAGAGATGCGACCAGGCAGACCAGCCGGCAGTCTTCTCGACTGTGGGGGCCGTGGTGCCGTGGTTGGAAAGCTTAGGGGATTTGACGCAGAAGGTTCAACTTAGGTAGAATGTATTAATACACTTTTTATTTGTTAATTTGTCCCATGTAAAGAAAAAACAGCATCACAACTTAGATCACCAGACACGGTAGTTATCCTCCAAGACTAGATTGATTGAAGAGGTCCTAGGGGTAGTTAGAGGTACGTCCTGTGACCGGATGATGTGGGTAGATGTTTCTGTCAATATAAACAAGATCCGTCACAAATCTGAAGCCTAATTAATTGCGTCACACTCGACCAAAACAAACTGTAAATAATAGTGAAAATCAACATTTCTATTTTGTTATATAGGAATGCACGACGCGAATTGACATGTAGTTTGCTATGTATTCAGCGTGTTACTTCCTTAGATAGAAAAATAACAACAACTAGGTATTACTAGAGAGATACATTACAGTTTTCTACTATGTACTCTCTCTAGAATACTATGATTGTATACTTAATTGCCTTTATTTATTTTTCTTTTTTATATACCTACGGTGTAATTATTTTTTTCAGAAATACTGCCATACAACAAGTCTGAAGCCCTTATTAATAAAACAAGTATTTACAATCAATAATACTTATATTTTTTTCTAATAAATATACAGTAAACTCCCACACTAACTGCGCAACGAGAAGAAAAACTTGAATCCTCATTTTCAAACATTATATTCTTTTCAGCACATCAACATTGAATAACATTATATGAATAAACATATTTTTTGCTGTTCTTTAGCGGATCTTTACGTTTGGAATGATACCGAGCTGATTATAATAGAATAACAGTATTTTAATTATATTGGGCAACAAAGCATTTTAGTATTTACAGCAATACGTTGAACACGCGACTTTTTTTTAATTTCCATTTTCCCGCTGCAATCTGACAGCTTGTAATGTCAATGTCACTTTTTTTTGTGGCAACGCGCGTCTGGCCCATTCTACCGCATACACTCAGAAAATAACAACTATGGTTCGCAGAGATATAATTTAGCGATAAGATTAAAAAGATTTCGCTTAAAATAGGCGGTAGTTGACGTGTAGTTCTGGCTTGATGTCGTAAACCAAGCTGAGAACGTCCTTGATCACCTGAGAACAAAAATACAAGTTCAAATAGTGATTGATCAGCGAAAATCATATGCTTCTGAATAAATAAATAAGAACCGACACCGGCAGACCTTGCATCAGAAGAATAAATAAACATAAACATCAGAAGGAGAGGCAAGTTTCGGTAAGTTTATCATGCGGCACTTGATCCCGCTCATTAGCATCCAACTCGCCTCTCCTTCTGGGAGCACTGGTGGTCTAGTGGGCCCGCCTTACGATCCGAAGGTCGTGGGTTGAAATCCACTCGTGTACCAATGAGTTATTCTGTCGAAAAATTTATGTGCACTATGCCAGTACTCTCAAAACGGTGAAGGAAAACATCGTGAGGAACACGGCGTGTTGTAGAACCTAAAAAAGTTCGAGCAACACGTATCAAGGGTCACGCAAAAAGGGCCCACCAGCGGCCTACTTGCGGAAAAACCAGCCGCACATCAAGTGCGGATGATAAAACTTGCCAACCCGATAGCATTGTTACGATCGCGGGAAGTCAATGGATGGAGAGGGCTCAGAGACGTTCTTCCTGGAAATGTACAGGGGAGGCCTATGTCCAGCAGTGGACTTCTAGTCTGTTGTAGATGATGATGAATAAATGCGAAAGCAATGTTTGTTTGCAGAGTCTGTTCAGAAAGAGACCCGTCGTCGTGGGATTTGAGGGCGCAGCTGTGCTTAATTACCTTTTTTGTTTAGTGGGCAATACAACAGCGCGTCTGTTGCGTTTTGATCCTATCACAACTAGTGTATTCCTTTATTTAATTTTTATGATACAAAATGCTGACAGAAAGAAAGTAGGTTTAAATTATTTAAAAATCGAAACGTTAGTTCACAATTTGGCTACGACGGCTCTCTTTCTGAACAGACTCTAGCTCAAAAGATAAAACTTTTGTGTTTATAACTATTATTTGCTAAAATATATTTAAATAATTTAAAAATCGAAACGTTAGTTCACAATTTGGTCACGATGGCTCTCTTTCTGAACAGACTCTAGCTCAAAAGATAAAACTTTTGTGTTTATAACTATTATTTGCTGTTGCTAATTAAATCAATTAATAAGTATGTTACTTACCAACTCCTGTTGGTCTTTGACCATTTTGTTCATCTCCACAATCTTGACCTTTGTCTCAGCGTCAATCTTAGCGGCCACTCCTTCCCGGGTGCCCATGTGCTAGAAAAATAAAGCAATATAAAAAAAAGTGGTCATTTTCAAGAGCGCCATCTATTGAGTAAGGAATAAATAATGTATGTTTATACATTGAGTCATTTTAAATAAATAAACATTGTGGACAATCCAAACAACACTATCTAACCCCAAATTAAGCAGAGCTTGTACTGCTGGTTAAAAACTTGTACACATTTTTTTTGTAAATATGTACTTAAAATACATTTTAAGAAAGAGAACAAACATCCTCAGAAAGAGAACAAACATCTGCATTCACCACACAAATATTTGTTCTCGGTGGGGATTGAACCCACGACCTACAGCGCAGAAGGCAGAACTACTAACAATAACTGAGTTAGTGGGGCTGACAACTTTTTTAAGCATAGATGTGGGATAAGGACAAGAAAATGATGAGAAGTCTCTAGTCTTGGGTTGCATGCTTGTAGATTGCCTGCAATGGCAATGGTCGCTATTGGTTTATGAAAGTAGATTTCAGGCCTTACAGGATATTCTTGAAATTTTTGGCTAAATCTAGACTCTAAGAAGTTACCAATAAAGGTCAGTGCTTCATCATGGAGGGTTAAAAACCACAAGCACACCTTTTGCCATTTAAACATCAAATCAAATCAAAAGTTATTTATTTTGATGCCACACAGTAGTATTACACAAGGATTATACAAGTAAAAATGTAAAAAAAACATTGAAGTCAAATATTGCAGCTTGAAGCCCGGAAAGTCTTGACCTAGATAATTATGTGTGCAACTTCTAAGTTAGAGCTAACTATACTTCTTGACTGGAACGCAGGTTTGTGTAGAATATATTAGAACTCCAAGAAACTTTGAAGTAAAAATCTGTTTGATTCCGATCTCAGCTGCAGTGTCACCACTTCACAAAAATTTGTACAAAAAAAACAGGATGATGCGCAAGAGTGTTGTCGTAGCACTGCTGTGGTAACACTGCTGCATGCTGCCGAGATTGGAATCATACCATAGGGACCACTTATCTGAACTATGATGCAAACACAGAGTATGTGCGAGCAAGAGAGACTGCTATTATTGTATATTATGTTTTAACTCTTGTTTCCATCAACTGTCTTTACAACAATGTTGATTTGATGCAAATCACGACAATTAGGAACGTAGCACTTTTAACATTAACACAATCATTATGCACGAGTTATATGGAAGAAACGGGGTAAGGTACTCCCAATAAATACCCGTTTCATCCATTTACCTTGGCCTCAAATTCTTTGAACTGCCTTTCACGCTCCTGTCTGTACTTCTCAATCTCATCTTGGGCCTCTTCCTTGGCCTGCTTTAGGCGTTTCGCTTTTCCTGAAAATTTTATCAAAATCTGTCAATCATTTTTTTCCAATCAGAATTGACCTTTAATGGATGGTGATTCTCCTACAGTTTTGTATGTGATGTAGCTCTGCGTAAGAAGGAAACGGTGAGATGTAGGTATGTAATGAATTTAAGATCCTAGCTCCATCAATCGACAGGGTAGAATTGATTTGCACTCCTGAATTCATGAACAGTTATTAGAAGTAACTAATTTGTTAATAATAAGACCAAAAAGTCTTAGTTGGAGACGAGATTATAGCGATTTGGCAAATTACAAGGCTAGGATCTCGCAAGAAATGGGAGTTGGCGATTTTTAACGTTACTGCAAAGGTTTTGTACTCACGCTTCCTCGCCTCTGATACTTTCTCGGCAGCACGCTTTTCAGCGGCCAGCAGTTGTTGGATCCCTTGCGTCTGGCTCGCCATTTTATGTTACTCAAAAACTATGTCGAACGAGAACCAAGACCGACGCTCAAGGCACAAATCGATAAGCGCAGTAAACTTCGTGACTAAAGTCATATGATTAGTTTAGTTCCACCATGTTGTCACTTCGGCGCTGACGTCGGCTCGTGGTGTGGTTTTTGCGTGAAACGAAACGGTTTTATGATACGATTTTTTTTTATTGCAAGAAATTGCTACAAAAAACATCTTTGATTGTAAAACTTTTATAACAATGAATAAGTTTAAAATTGTTTAAGACAGTAAACAACATTTTAAAAGTGTACAAAATCAGATACACCAAATGGTCAGTATTCTAAATACCAAATTCTACGTATATAGAAACTGTTCAGAATAAGTATTTAATTGTCAACAATAGATGGCGCTAGGTGTAGTACTAAGTACATTGCGTATTGTCAGATTCTAAGACCTGCGCTTATCTAGGCGATGGCGATGGCAATCGGCTGAAATGCTGTCAAATATGACAGCAATATTTGACAGCGTTTCAGCTGATCGACATCGCCATCGCCTAGATATGCCTTTAAATTTTAAAGTGTTGAAGTAAGATTTTTTTTATTCTGTGCCACATGCAATAAAATAAAGATTATTAAACTTCGGCAATAAAATTAAGAGCAAACTTAATTTATTTTCTCTGTTGATTGTGTTAAGTAATTTATATAGAGAAAAACCTCGGTAATTTTATCCGTTACATGAACTTAGATTAAAATAAGTACCTTTAATAATAGACATCCATACTTAGAAACGTTATTTAAATTTAATCATTGCTTAAAAGCTAGCCCTGTCACATACAATATCTATTGGTATTACATTACTTTTTATCTTTTGACATTTTTTTCTAATTTGTCCGCACCAAGGAGGTGGAAATTCATTATTTTCTTGTCCTATTGCTGTAGGAAAACTGGTACAATGGTAAACGAAATGGTTGGAGCTCAATAGAAATGTGCGTCCCATAATTATAGACCATAGTTATTATCGAAGAAGCAAGCTAAAGAGCCGGCTTGAAATGGTACGTCGAAGATTTGGATGGGGGACCTATTTCAGCCAATATCACGTTTTAATAGGTTAATAATAAATATCGAACAGGTAAGGTTGTAACTAGGTATTAACCTTACATATTACTTACGCGGGTAAATCAATAAGCGCTCAATTTAAATATTTAAATATTAATTAATTATTCACTCAATGTTTTTTAACCATTTTGACGTCATCGTTATAAATTCTATCTCTTTCATTGAACCACGTTAGAAAGGAAAGAGCTTAAGTCCGCATGCTACTCAACGAACAAACGTTTACTATTTTAGCTTTGAATGCTGTACATTGACAACTAACTCGGCGGCTGGTCAATCAAAATTCGTATTAAGCCAGTAATGTATATTGAGCATTTGTTAGTAAACACACCGGTGTTGTGTTGAATGGGTTGTGAAGTAGGGGATTTGGGTGCAAAGTCCAAACCGCTCCCCGCGTCCGCCAATCGCGGTAACGTCACGCACGTCTTTATCATTTCGGAGGCAAACTTAACGTAGCATGGCCGTCGTTTGGAAGTATTCACAGTTTTACTTCCACAAAGAATACGCGATAGACTTTACGCAGAGCGATTTTTCAAAGACTATAATAATAAACACGAGTGATATAAACATTAGTAAACAGTGTCCGCCGCGGTAGTTGAACGAGAACGTGCGACCTCATTTCGATTAACCTTTTTTTTTAAATTATGATAAACAAAATGTGGTTAGTCAGTCAGCCGAATTCAGTGATTCTGGAGATCAAAGCGGACCCCAATGCCATCGGACAGGATTGTCTGGAGAAGGTCAGTTTCTAGTACCTAAGTAGGTCCTACATGTACAATATTTTAAAACATGGAAACCTATTGTGAAATATCATAACAACTTATAAATTATATAGACAGCTAGTATTTTAATAGGTGCTTCTACATAAACCACTTATTAAAATTAATGGAACTAGGCACGTACATAATACCTACTTGCCTAATATTTTTTTTGTTTACTAAGCCAATGAATGTTGCTAGGTCTAAGTTCCTTTTTTTAAAAAAAAACGTCACCTACTAGTTACATATTATATTAGATATTTTATTTGTCGCAATCAGGTGTACCTAATAAAATACAACAAAAGCAATTGTTCACGACACGTAAGGCTACGTCACGTTTTACCTTGCGGACTTTGCACCGGAGAACGGCATGGCATTCTAGCCACCACGCTTTACCTCCGTGTTCGGTTTTTTTTTTAGAATGCAATGGTTACGGAGATATTATTAATTATTCATCATCTAGTTCACGTTCATAGCTTGCGTGACCTATGAGACAATGATTTCTTATTGAGGATGGTTACCACTTAATATCAGGTGGGCCAAAAGATTGTTCCGTCAGCCATTTGTGTAAATAGGTAATTGAAACATCCTGTATACCTACAAAGGTGTATTGATGGGACAAATAAATTAACATAAACTTTATTGCTCAAAATATAGAATTAATTGAGCTTTGAGCACAGAAGGGAAGGCTTAAAGCTAATGAATTATCTTGTCTGCCAAAATAGGTACCACTTTTGGTAGATATGTACCATAAGTACAGGTAAGGTATACCTATAGTTACCATTATTTCATACTATTATGTAATGCAATTATTGTTGCATTCGTTCTGCTGAGTTTTCATCGGCGCCAAAGTTTTTGGGATGCTTCATTTATTTATGTAGACAATAATTCTACTTAGTAGGTAGAATCTTGGCTTCATTCCAACCAATCCTTTGTGCAATCATTTGGGACAATCCAAATAAAACACCTACTCAATACCTCAATTTTCTTACCCAATATGAATAGGTAGACCCTTGTACAAATAGGTAAGTTAGTACGCACTCAATTAAATAGGTCCCTATCCCTACCTATTTAAATGAGTGTATATGAGCCTACCTGTTCAATTTGAGTAGGTATTGACCTACCTACTCATCACTCAAGTTAGGTCAGCATAAGACGCTTAGGTAAAGTTAGGTATCAAAATGATTAAGTTATCTTGAAGGCTTTACCTAACTAGGAAAGTTAGGTATTCAATACTACGAACATAATACCCAGTGAGTACAATACCTATCTACTATCTAGGTATGAGTCAAACAGATACTTAGATATTATATCCGTCACCGAACCAAGGAGTTTCGGTCGTTATTTGCGCCTCGTAACACCGGTGATTGTCAATGGGTCCAAAGTCCAACAGTTTTACAACAGCTGTGGGTAGGTTCACCATTCGATAGATTTTTTCAGGATATTCTTTTTTTTTATATGCATAGATAGCTAAGCATTTGGCTGCCATTACACCTGATGGAAAGTAAAAATGAAGGATAAGATGGAGCATGCGTTTTGAAATTCTTGTTTTACAATACTTAGATAATTTTTATATGAAGTTCGTATCTTTGAACCTATTCCAAACCATAATTAACATAATTACATAATCTTCAGAGATATTTCAGCAATAAAGTTAATGTGTAATAGATAAGTGGTTATGGTTAGATGAAAGTACCTAGGTACTAGGTAGGTATTTAAGCACGACATGACTATTTGCTTACATACGAACAGTTTGCTATTTGCTTACATACAAACGGTTTGCAAACACGTGGTATTAACAAACTTTAAATACCTATAAAACTTAATGCGTTTAAATTTAAGTGAAGTGGTATCAAAGCCGTCTGACGGGATGCGGTATATTTAAGAGTGTGTTTTTTAAATAATTCAATGAATTCATTCTTACGAAAAAATACTTTTTAACATATTTATTTTACTTTGATAGAATTATATGATTTTGAAAGTATTTAAATTTGTTCATAATTCATGGTTACCCTAGCTTTGACTCTCTACCGTGCGCGTGAGCACGTGTGCGCTGCGTGATCGATCGCTCACCTCGATTGAAGAATCAACCTTATTTTTGAGATGCTAAGGATGCTATTTGAATGTTTCCGTGTCGAGTTTGAAACTACAGTTGAAATTTCACGTTTGGATTCGATATACTCTACCTACCTACCTACCAATAGGTCCATGAATACAGCTGCTTATTTTGTTTTTTTATGAACAGTTTTGTACTTTACCTACATTTTTAGGCGGTTAGGTAAATTGGTAATGGTAAAATTTACTCATTTTCAATGTATTATTTTTACTTTTTAAACGGTTTATTTTTATCTAAATATACTTTATTTACATACTTCATTAAATTAAACCTTGAAATAGCGCAAGTAGGCTTTAAATAAAGAGAATTATTTAAAAAAAACCGGTATTTTACTAGAAAAATTCGTCTCATTCCTAGATAGTTAGTTGTAATAATGAATATGTGTCCAAAACTCCGAATCATGCGTGAGTCCAAACTTCAAGGCGTTACATTTATTTCTAGTAAGATGATCACAGAGTCTCATTTATTGCATCGAGGTTAATGGGATCATTGATATTTTTACCAGCGACCCTTTTAAAAAAAGGTTTATCTCATAAATATTATATCTTTCCCGCTGTTTATTTTATTTTATTTTTACAGACACATCAAGAAGTAGGTCCACCCAAATAATTATGAAAATAAAAATGTGCATAAAAACTTGCGCATTTTAAACATCTCCTTTATTTATTAACTAGGTTAGCCGAAGGCACTAACCACTTATGTTTGCAAAATTTAGTTCCCAAATCGTAATATTTTGAAAGATTTCACAATCTTTTTCTAAATGTTAAATTTTCACAATTGTATTGTTATTTAAATCATCACTTTTCTGTCCTAGAAAATCTGCTAAAATTCAAAACATTTTTATTATTATAAACGTGTTATTATATTACTTATTACTAAACTATTTTATTCTGAGTAGGCAAGCATATTTATCAAAACAAGACTTTGTCATTGCGAATTTTTCACGCTGACTTTGGTATATCAATCGTCCTAGATCCAAACATGAAGCCCAAAATTTCGGTACAATTAGTTTAATAGCTCTGAATCGTTGAACTTTCCAATTGACTGTGGACTTTGGACTGTACCGTCATCAACACCATTGTTTGTTACTCTCAGTAGATTGAAGTCGGTTGTTAAAATCGTGACGTATTTGGTAATTCCTTGTCGATTGACTAAAATTAAGCAACGTTCTGTAGACTAGGCAGGTTCAATAAACTTAATTAACAATCTTAACACTAGTATTACAAAATAAAAAGTACTTAATAATCTACCTAAATGACACCGGTATTCGGTAGTAAGCTAGTAAGGTTGTTATGCTTTCCAGCATAGGCGTCCCCCAAACTCTGCCATAATTGTCGATCTCGCGCTTTCCTCCAACGGTATCAATAGTCTAAGCTAAAGTTAAATAAAGATATTATAATAAATTTCTTATTTCCCGTGTGTTTGGGGATAAGCAAAGTGTAAAGCCTTGTATCCACTTGAGCATGCTCAGGCGAATGAGCGGCTCATTTGGCCGAGCCGCTCAAGGGGAGACGCCTGAGCACTATATGGCTCGGCCAAATGAGCCGCTCATTCGCCTGAGCATGCTCAAGTGGATACAAGGCTTTACTCGGCTTGTTTCTTGTACATAATATCCTTTCCTCATGTCTTCGCAACTTTCACTTAGTAATTCGAATAACGCCAGCGCTTTCAAAACCATGCACGAGTGTGACAACGAAGTTGCTGGTATTAATGTTTCAAAGCTTGAAGACCACCTTCAATACAGAACTTCATTATTGGGCCATAGTGCTATGAGTGATTACACTGTGATTAGGCACACATTCATTGTTTTCAAAATTACGTCATTAAGTTTTGTTTGTCAGATTCTGTCACTACCTTATGTTATGTGTAGGTATTGTTCTAATTATTATTGAACTACTTGAATGGAACACATTACCGTCTTCCTACGAAGTTCTAAGTAAACTAGGTACTTGTTTTTTTTTTATGTAACAAGCTGATGGGACAAGCATATGGCCCACCTGATGTTAAGTGGTAACCATCGCCTATAACAAAGCAATGCCTCGTAGGTCACGCACATCAGGAACGTGCCCTACGATGCACTGCTTATAAATGATTAAAAACCTTAGTAAACTATTATTATGTTGTTAGTTGAGTCAGATTTTATTCTAAATTTCTTCGTCTTTGGTCTTTGCTCTCAGCCGAGAAGGCTGAGTCAACTTTATTTTTGTCCTCGTACTGTGCACTATCGGTCTGTTTTTATCCTATTGCAACCTTACTGGCTAACTAAATATTGACTCTTAGGACATTTCGTCATAAGATCAGAAAATGTAAAAAAAAAAAAAAACAATTCAATTCGGACCAGTTCCCGAGATTAGCGCGTTCAACCGAACAATCAAACTCTTCAGCTTTATAATATTTGTATAGAATAAAATATAAAATTTGTATTAATACATTTACTGCTGAATGCTGGATTGACCAGAGAAAAATAAATAAATATACCTACTAGAATTCAAACACGTTCAATGATAGGCATATCCCTAACACCCTACTGTCAACGTCATGGCGAACTGTGGTCTGTTTCTAGTTTATAAAACGAGTTTTAGGCCAGGAAATAATGCAACTTGACTAGTTTTATTATATCAAGTCACGTTAGGCTTCTTAGATAGACTTGATTACCTATATACAGTTCTACGAGGCGAGAAGTATCTAAGAAGCAATTTGTAAAATTACATGGTACAAGTTTTTGAGCAACAAATTAATCCAAAAATTTAAAAGATGTAAGTACTGGAAATGATGATTGACATTCATAAGTCCATGAATACAGCTGCTTATTTTGTTTTTTTATGAACAGTTTTGTACTTTACCTACATTTTTAGGCGGTTAGGTAAATTGGTAATGGTAAAATTTACTCATTTTCAATGTATTATTTTTACTTTTTAAACGGTTTATTTTTATCTAAATATACTTTATTTACATACTTCATTAAATTAAACCTTGAAATAGCGCAAGTAGGCTTTAAATAAAGAGAATTATTTAAAAAAAACCGGTATTTTACTAGAAAAATTCGTCTCATTCCTAGATAGTTAGTTGTAATAATGAATATGTGTCCAAAACTCCGAATCATGCGTGAGTCCAAACTTCAAGGCGTTACATTTATTTCTAGTAAGATGATCACAGAGTCTCATTTATTGCATCGAGGTTAATGGGATCATTGATATTTTTACCAGCGACCCTTTTAAAAAAAGGTTTATCTCATAAATATTATATCTTTCCCGCTGTTTATTTTATTTTATTTTTACAGACACATCAAGAAGTAGGTCCACCCAAATAATTATGAAAATAAAAATGTGCATAAAAACTTGCGCATTTTAAACATCTCCTTTATTTATTAACTAGGTTAGCCGAAGGCACTAACCACTTATGTTTGCAAAATTTAGTTCCCAAATCGTAATATTTTGAAAGATTTCACAATCTTTTTCTAAATGTTAAATTTTCACAATTGTATTGTTATTTAAATCATCACTTTTCTGTCCTAGAAAATCTGCTAAAATTCAAAACATTTTTATTATTATAAACGTGTTATTATATTACTTATTACTAAACTATTTTATTCTGAGTAGGCAAGCATATTTATCAAAACAAGACTTTGTCATTGCGAATTTTTCACGCTGACTTTGGTATATCAATCGTCCTAGATCCAAACATGAAGCCCAAAATTTCGGTACAATTAGTTTAATAGCTCTGAATCGTTGAACTTTCCAATTGACTGTGGACTTTGGACTGTACCGTCATCAACACCATTGTTTGTTACTCTCAGTAGATTGAAGTCGGTTGTTAAAATCGTGACGTATTTGGTAATTCCTTGTCGATTGACTAAAATTAAGCAACGTTCTGTAGACTAGGCAGGTTCAATAAACTTAATTAACAATCTTAACACTAGTATTACAAAATAAAAAGTACTTAATAATCTACCTAAATGACACCGGTATTCGGTAGTAAGCTAGTAAGGTTGTTATGCTTTCCAGCATAGGCGTCCCCCAAACTCTGCCATAATTGTCGATCTCGCGCTTTCCTCCAACGGTATCAATAGTCTAAGCTAAAGTTAAATAAAGATATTATAATAAATTTCTTATTTCCCGTGTGTTTGGGGATAAGCAAAGTGTAAAGCCTTGTATCCACTTGAGCATGCTCAGGCGAATGAGCGGCTCATTTGGCCGAGCCGCTCAAGGGGAGACGCCTGAGCACTATATGGCTCGGCCAAATGAGCCGCTCATTCGCCTGAGCATGCTCAAGTGGATACAAGGCTTTACTCGGCTTGTTTCTTGTACATAATATCCTTTCCTCATGTCTTCGCAACTTTCACTTAGTAATTCGAATAACGCCAGCGCTTTCAAAACCATGCACGAGTGTGACAACGAAGTTGCTGGTATTAATGTTTCAAAGCTTGAAGACCACCTTCAATACAGAACTTCATTATTGGGCCATAGTGCTATGAGTGATTACACTGTGATTAGGCACACATTCATTGTTTTCAAAATTACGTCATTAAGTTTTGTTTGTCAGATTCTGTCACTACCTTATGTTATGTGTAGGTATTGTTCTAATTATTATTGAACTACTTGAATGGAACACATTACCGTCTTCCTACGAAGTTCTAAGTAAACTAGGTACTTGTTTTTTTTTTATGTAACAAGCTGATGGGACAAGCATATGGCCCACCTGATGTTAAGTGGTAACCATCGCCTATAACAAAGCAATGCCTCGTAGGTCACGCACATCAGGAACGTGCCCTACGATGCACTGCTTATAAATGATTAAAAACCTTAGTAAACTATTATTATGTTGTTAGTTGAGTCAGATTTTATTCTAAATTTCTTCGTCTTTGGTCTTTGCTCTCAGCCGAGAAGGCTGAGTCAACTTTATTTTTGTCCTCGTACTGTGCACTATCGGTCTGTTTTTATCCTATTGCAACCTTACTGGCTAACTAAATATTGACTCTTAGGACATTTCGTCATAAGATCAGAAAATGTAAAAAAAAAAAAAAACAATTCAATTCGGACCAGTTCCCGAGATTAGCGCGTTCAACCGAACAATCAAACTCTTCAGCTTTATAATATTTGTATAGAATAAAATATAAAATTTGTATTAATACATTTACTGCTGAATGCTGGATTGACCAGAGAAAAATAAATAAATATACCTACTAGAATTCAAACACGTTCAATGATAGGCATATCCCTAACACCCTACTGTCAACGTCATGGCGAACTGTGGTCTGTTTCTAGTTTATAAAACGAGTTTTAGGCCAGGAAATAATGCAACTTGACTAGTTTTATTATATCAAGTCACGTTAGGCTTCTTAGATAGACTTGATTACCTATATACAGTTCTACGAGGCGAGAAGTATCTAAGAAGCAATTTGTAAAATTACATGGTACAAGTTTTTGAGCAACAAATTAATCCAAAAATTTAAAAGATGTAAGTACTGGAAATGATGATTGACATTCATAAGTCTCACCTAAGTAACTGACATCCAAAACACGTATTACTGACGTAAGGAAAGCACTAATTTGGCTTCCTGCATATACCAACTGTATTTCGTACATTACAATTTCCTGGTTAATCTTATGTACGGAACCACTTACCAAAATTACATCAACATAAAAAAACAACAGTTAAATAAATTAATTAAAAGTTTGAAAACGGCCCTAAAAAATTATAACCAATCAATAAAAATACAAAAATAATAAAACACAGGTTTTGACTTGAATAACACAACCACAATTCGGACCAAGTTGGCCCATCTCCTTTATGCATTTCGATGTTCGAAATTCAAAAACGAATGTTTTTTTTAAATATTGATGTTCGAAATTTTATGTATTTTCAAGTATCCTCGATGATCGAAATTCAAAAACAAAATAATTTAATTTCGATGTTCGAAATTCAAATAATTATTTTGATTGCTAGAATGTAGGAGCACAATACATGCATCCAATGATATAATATCATTACATGCGAACTATTATCGGTCGAAGCATGCAATTCTTTTTTTCAACAGTAAAAGCAAGCTAATTTATTTACCGTGATAAGGTGGATAGGTAGGTAAGGTACCCTAGTACTGAGGTAGAAAAGGCGATAGATGTTAAAATACTTACGATACAGAGTGATTGCTACGGAACCTTGGCTCACATCGACTCTTATTATCTCGTGTGGCCTTAGATACGTACCTTAACTTTGACACAGAAGAAATAATAGTAACCGGCCTTAGTTATTAAGTCAAAAAAAGTCACTTCAAAAAAAAAATTGTACCTTGCCTACCATGAAAGTTACGTACTGTAAACATTGTGCATATGACTGTACCTACCTAGCTACCTAATTAATAGCATTACTTATAAAAATATGTCAAAAGATAAACAGTGTTTAAGTAATGATTAAATTTAAATTACGTTTATAAGCTGATTGTGGCAAGTCCATCCATGCCACATAACTACATAGGAGAATGATAAAACCAATTAAAAATAAATACATTTCAAAATGTTAACTAAGCAAAAAATCATTGATAATTGTTAATGACCTACGAAGGTTCAAGCTACTAATCTACTGTTATATAAAATGACTGAACTCTGAGCAAAAACTTTGAACCTTGATCCACTCATGACAAGCCAAAATAATAGATACAAGACGAAGACAAAAATCCCAGTTTAGTAAAGTACCCATCAAAATTAATATTATTGTGACGCCGTGCTGACGTAACTACGTAAGCGTGCAAGGCAGTGAAGTTTTTGGCAAACATCGTCATTGTCACAACGGCCGGGCTGTCAGAGCTACGACTGCAAAGCAGACGTACGCGAGTTCGAGCCCGGTCCAGCTATGAAGATTTTTGTTCGACATTTTAATGTTACCAGAAAATTCTAGTAGCGGCGAGTGCCTTCTTTAAGGAATTCAAATAAAGAACCGAAAGTTCTGGACTAAAACAAGGAATGATGTAAGAAGGAAAAGACGATCGGAATCCAACAGAAGAAAACGAAAAGACTAACGAAATTCAATAAATGACGATCGAAATCCAATAAATGACAATCGAAATTCCGGGTATATAAGGGGCTGCAAGCGCGTCTACGGGCAGTTCAGTGGAAAGTGATCTGAAGAAAGGAACAAGAAGGAAAAGTGAAAAAGTGGAAAAAGTGAACAGTGAAAGTGAATAGTGAAGTGAACAGTGAATAGTGAAGTGAACAGTGAATAGTGAAGTGAAGTGCAAAGTGGTAAAGTGCTCTCAGTGGACTGTCAGTGTTTGGAGCACAGCGTTGGACCGTGTAACGCATAGTGCGCGGGGACAGTGTCGGACAGTGCTACGCGTTTCGTGCAGTGCTACGCGTTCAGTGCAGTGTTACGTGTTCGAAGTGCGAATAAATCGCTATTTTCGGGAAAACGTTCGTTTCCTTCCAATCCCTGTACCCACTTCCGTAACATTTGGTGTCAGAAGTGGGATTGGAAGGTAAAATGCCTGTCATGCCGAGAGAAGGCATGAGTACTCGCGCTAAGACTGCCTCGCAGCAAACAGGTGGCTCCAGCGCCGAGGCTCCTGAGGAAGAAACCCCTGGGCGCCGGGACAACTCCGGTGGAGCAACCTCGGGAAGTTCGTCGATGAGTACCCAGGTTGGACCAGACCTTGGCGCCTTGTTTGAGCAACTGCGCGCCATGCAAGCGGATCAAGCTCGCCGGGAGGAGGAACAAGCCCGCCGGCAGGAGGAGCAAGCCCGCCGGCAGGAGGAGCAGCTGCGCGCCATCCAGGAGGAACAAGCCCGCCGGCAGGAGGAGCAGCTGCGCACCATCCAGGAGGAGCAAGCCCGCCGGCAGGAAGAGCAGGCCCACCGGCAAGAGGAACAGATGTGCGCATTGCAGAAGAATCTTTTGACCGCTATCACCGACAGCATGCGCAGGGTAGAAGCGGTGGAGGAAACTATACAGCAGCATGGGACTCGCCTCTGTTCCATTGAGGAAGGTGTCAAAACTGTACAACTATACGGGAACCGCCTCTCCTCCGTCGAGGAAGACGTCAGAAAGCTCAAAACAAATGGTATCCCGGGCTCAGCAACCATAGTAAGTGCATCGACTGCAGGCGGAAATTTCAAGGTCCCGCCTTTCGATGGAACCTCTTCCTGGGCGGCTTACAAGCTACAGTTTGAGGCTGTGATGAACCTGAATGGGTGGACCAAGAACCAGGCTAAAACCGCGCTTACTTTGGGACTACGAGACAAGGCGTTGACCGTGCTGGAGGCCTTGGGGAGTGATGCAACCTACGAGCAATTGCTGGAAGCCTTAGAATCGCGCTACGGGGACTCGCACCTGGAGCATGTTTTCCGCGCTCAACTCCGTGATCGATGCCAACGAGCGAACGAGTCATTGCAACAGTGGTCCCTGGAGGTAGAAAAGTTGGTCCGGAAGGCGTACCAAACATCACCGGCATCGGTCATTGACAGCATGCTATTGCAGTCGTTTGTCGACGGTATTTTCGACGCGGAAGTAAGAGCTGCCGTGCGTTTGGGTCATCACGGTCACATCAAGGAAGCCGTCGCACATGCGCTCGAGGTGGAAGCCGTTCGGCGAGACCCGAGGAGTGGACGTCTGAGGGGAATAAATTCAATGGAAGTGGCGCGGGTAAGCCAACACAGAGCTTTCGTCCCTAGATGCTACAACTGTGGAGAGACGAAGGACCGATGCTGGTGTACAAGCATTGGAGAAGCAGAGAAACTAATTCCAGCCAGGGCTGAAGGGTGGGCACCGGCCGGTGGACATGAAGCCCCGAAAATCAAGATTTGTCAGAGCACAGATGGCAACAGCTTAACTGTTAATGGATCAGTAAATGGAAGTCCGTGCTCATTGACTTTGGATACTGGAGCGTCACGTACGGTAATTGGGACACAGCTGACAAGAAGAAACGGAAAGATCAACGTTCGGAAGGGAGCTTACCAGCTAACAACGGCTACCGGCCAGCATATACCAGTATCAGGTGAACAGAAAGTGGCTATAAAGATTGGTGACAAGCTGTACTGGCAACAAGCGGTAATAGCTGACATTGTGGATGACTGCATTATAGGCCTTGATTTCTTAAAGGATCATCGATGTAAGCTCGACATTCACTCCGGTGTCCTGAAGTGTGGGGAAGACGAAATACCAATGAGGGGCGGTGGCGAGGGCAAGGTGTACTGCATTAGGAACACTAAACTGTTGCCAAGATCACAAACGCTAGTTCCAGTAATTTTTCCCGGAAATAAAAGTTTGAAACAGCGACGTTGGACAATACTGGAAAAAGTGGATAACGAGTCATCATGGCTGCCGGCACGTACAGTCGTCAATTCATCTATGGAAGCAGTGGTACCTGTATTGAACTTGAGCAATGAAGAACAGGTGTTAAAGAAGGGTACGCTAATAGGACGAAGCGAAGAAATTGTGTGGTTGCGGAATTGTCAGGAAACCAAAAAGACGGAAGCAAGTACAATTGACGTTAACAGTTTACTAGAAAAATGTAAGCAAGATTTGACAAGTATTGAATTGCTCAAGGCGAAGAATTTGCTACGTCGGTACTCCGATATATTTTCGAAGAATGATGGTGATATCGGAAGGACGAGCATGGTTCAGCATAAAATCAATACTGGAAATGAACAACCTATACGACAACGGCCCCGCCGAATTCCTTTTGCCAGAGAAAAGGAGGTGGACGACATGATTCAAGACATGAAGGATAATGAAGTAATCGAACCATCGTCCAGTCCGTGGTGCTCACCAGTGGTTTTGGTAAAGAAGAAGGATGGGTCAACGAGGTTCTGTATTGACTATCGCCGCCTAAACGACGTGACCAAAAAGGACAGTTATCCATTACCAAGGATAGACGACACCTTGAATACTCTCAATGGCATGAAATGGTTTTCTACGCTGGACCTAAAAAGTGGCTATTGGCAGGTGGAGTTGGATCCTAAGGATAAGGAGAAGACCGCGTTCTCCACAGGAAAGGGCCTCTGGCAGTTCAGAGTGATGCCGTTTGGGCTGTGCAACGCCCCAGCTACTTTCGAGAGGTTAATGGAACGTGTCCTTGCTGGGTTGCTGGGAGAAACCTGCTTGGTGTATCTTGATGACATTATAATAGTGGGGCGAGAATTTGATGACCATTTGAAGAAGCTGGAATCCGTATTCAACAAGTTGAGAAGTGCAAATCTGAAACTAAGCCAGAAGAAGTGCTCATTCTTCAAACGGCAGGTAAACTATTTGGGACACGTTATTTCGGAAAGCGGCGTCGAAACGGATCCATCGAAAATTTCGGCGGTTAAAGATTGGCCTGTACCTGCGGACAAAACACAAGTACGGGCGTTTATGGGACTTTGCTCTTATTACCGTCGTTTTGTCAAGAGTTTTTCAGATATAGTGAAGCCATTGCATAGACTCACGGAAGAAAAACGACCTTTCGTTTGGGACCAACAATGCCAGGTGGCTTTCGAGGAACTAAAGAGCCGGTTATGTGAAACACCAGTACTCGGATATCCGGATCAGTGCAATGAGTTTGTAGTTGACACGGACGCAAGTAATACAGGGATAGGAGGAACACTCTCACAAAGAAAAGAAGATCAAGAAGTTGTGATAGCTTATTACAGTAAATCCCTGTCAAAACCAGAGCGGAATTATTGTGTCACTCGAAGGGAGCTACTTGCAGTTGTCAAAACACTTCAGCATTTTAAGAAGTATTTATTGGGTCGGAAATTTCTAGTCAGAACAGATCATGCAGCCTTGAAGTGGCTACTGCAGTTCAAGAATCCTGAAGGACAAGTTGCGCGATGGATTGAACAACTACAGGAGTACGACTTTGTAGTAGAGCATCGCAGTGGAAAGTCTCATGGGAATGCTGATGCTTTGTCAAGACGGCCGTGTTCTGAAGACTGCAAGCACTGTGTGAAACAGGAAGATAAAGAAAAATCTATGGTCCGAGTTATAAGAACTGATACAGTAAATGATGATTGGAGCAGCGATGCCATGCGTAAACTACAAGAAGAAGATGAAGACCTTAGACCAATACTCAATTGGGTGAGAGATGGATCCACACGCCCAGGATGGAGTGAAGTTGCTGGAATGAGTGCAGTAACGAAGAGCTATTGGGCACAATGGAATAGCCTGCTCTTACACAATGGTCTTTTATGTCGAAAATGGGAGAGTGCATCGGGACAAGACAATCATCTTCAGACAGTTGTGCCGAAGTCAAAGATTTCTGATATACTGCGAGCGTATCACGACGGAACGTCAGGCGGTCATCTCGGTGTGAAGAGAACTTTGGTGAAAATTCGTCAACGTTATTACTGGTTGCACTGTAAGGAAGATGTTGAAGACTGGTGCAAGAAATGTACGAGTTGTTCCTCTGTCAAAGGACCACAAACAAGAAGTCGGGGAGCGTTGAAGTTATACAACGTGGGTGCTCCTTGGGAACGAATAGCTTTGGATGTGGCCGGGCCGTTTCCAATGACGAATAGTGGAAATCGTTACATTTTGGTAATAATGGATTACTTCACAAAGTGGCCAGAAGCGTTTGCATTACCAAATCAAGAAGCTGTTACTGTGGCTAGCAAACTGGTGAATGAAGTTTTCTGCCGATTTGGACTACCCCTTGAAATCCATAGTGACCAAGGCAGGAATTTCGAGTCGCAAGTCTTTCAGGAAACATGCAAGATTATGGGGATACACAAAACTCGGACTACGCCGTATCATCCGCAATCTGATGGAATGGTGGAGAGGTTCAACCAAACTCTAGAGCGGCATCTGGCAAAAGTTGTTGAAAGCCATCAGAACAATTGGGACGAGTACATTTCTCTGTTCCTTCTGTCGTATAGAACTGCGGTTCATGAGAGTACCTCTACTACACCGGCCCGAGCGAACTTTGGTAGAGAACTTCGACTTCCAGCGGATCTTCTCGCGGGTTGTCCTCCAGATACGCCTAGCTGTATTACGGAATACGCGGAAGATTTGAGAAGGAAAATGGAGGAAGTTCACGGGCATATGAGGGAAGAGAATCTGCGTGCTAGTGAGCGAATGAAAACGCGATACGACAGAAGCGTCAACTCCAAGTCCTTTGAAGAAGGTTCTGCTGTTTGGCTTCACAACCCCGTTCGAAGGAAAGGAAAATCTCCAAAATTACAACCGAGTTGGGAAGGCCCTTTTCAAGTAATTACGAGGATCAATGATGTCACATATAGAATTCGGAAAACGCCAAGAAGTCCAGCAAAAGTGGTTCATGTGGACAGGTTGGCACGGTACTACGGCTCTAACGATGCTCGGGACGAGCACGTCTAAGGAGGGGGTAGTGTGACGCCGTGCTGACGTAACTACGTAAGCGTGCAAGGCAGTGAAGTTTTTGGCAAACATCGTCATTGTCACAACGGCCGGGCTGTCAGAGCTACGACTGCAAAGCAGACGTACGCGAGTTCGAGCCCGGTCCAGCTATGAAGATTTTTGTTCGACATTTTAATGTTACCAGAAAATTCTAGTAGCGGCGAGTGCCTTCTTTAAGGAATTCAAATAAAGAACCGAAAGTTCTGGACTAAAACAAGGAATGATGTAAGAAGGAAAAGACGATCGGAATCCAACAGAAGAAAACGAAAAGACTAACGAAATTCAATAAATGACGATCGAAATCCAATAAATGACAATCGAAATTCCGGGTATATAAGGGGCTGCAAGCGCGTCTACGGGCAGTTCAGTGGAAAGTGATCTGAAGAAAGGAACAAGAAGGAAAAGTGAAAAAGTGGAAAAAGTGAACAGTGAAAGTGAATAGTGAAGTGAACAGTGAATAGTGAAGTGAACAGTGAATAGTGAAGTGAAGTGCAAAGTGGTAAAGTGCTCTCAGTGGACTGTCAGTGTTTGGAGCACAGCGTTGGACCGTGTAACGCATAGTGCGCGGGGACAGTGTCGGACAGTGCTACGCGTTTCGTGCAGTGCTACGCGTTCAGTGCAGTGTTACGTGTTCGAAGTGCGAATAAATCGCTATTTTCGGGAAAACGTTCGTTTCCTTCCAATCCCTGTACCCACTTCCGTAACATTATCATACTTTTTTTATACTAATAAGTAACCAAATAAGCATACGACTAACTTGATTGAAGGTGGTTAGTGGTTACCGTAGCCTATGGACGCTGGCAACACCAAAGGCGTCTCAGGCGCGCCAACCTTTTAAAAATGTTAAAACGCCTATTTCGTAGAACCCCAAACCAATCAAGCTATACATTATTTGTTATAGGCGATGGTTACCACGTAACATCAGGTGGGCCATTGCTTGTTCCACCAGTTAGTTAACAAAAGTAGTTAGGTATAAAAAAAAGCCAGTAAAGCGTATTATAGGTACCCACTACCTATCACCTTAGGGACTGCGTATTCTGCGTCTCGGTTGCACACGTATAGTTGCAAAGAGTTAGAGCGAGACATCAAATGTAAGAACAGATAAGTTCAAACTATTATCGCATTAACCTCGTGTGATAACGATTGAAAGTTATCGTTCACAAATGGCTCGAACGACACTTATTCAGTTAAAACATTTCGTTTGAACTCAGATAACCCCGTTTCCGAAAAGTAAAAGAACGTTACACTAGCGTAAAAACTTAATATCTTTGACTTGATATTATACCTACTGAATATCTACCACTCCAATTATTATTTTTCCTGCCCTTATACCACTTGATGTGGGGTCGGTCTTCCTCCTCCATTCTCCAATATCAGCCGTCATCTCTACATTCACTTCTTCCTTATCCATGTCATCATTCACGCAGTTCATCCATGTTTTCTTTGGTCTACCTCTGCTCACATATCCATCCACATTAATTACTCATTACTCTCCTAGTCACACGACTTTCATCCCTCCTCATGACATGCCCGTACCACGCCAGCCTGTTGCTCCAACAATTTTTCGTGACGTGACTTTATACTAATTATCTTTAAGTTGAATTGTTTTATCATATTTAATTGCAAAATTAAATGAACGCAATATCGGATTTTGATATTGATTATAATGGGTGAATAACACAATAAATAACTCGAAATTGATAACAGCTGTATGTTTAATGTAATGACCTAAACTTTCAATGTCATAGCTCATTTGTTATCAAGTTGACAACTGGCCTAATCTTTCTTTATTATCTTACCAGCCTTATATTCTTTCCTATCGTTAACATGCCTATACCTACCTACATCAATATGTATTTATTTAAAGCCAACTCAACCAACACTACGTTTATAATTTACTAAGTAAATACTGAGGTACCCATTACATGCTATGTCCTTGAAAATGTATTAATTAACAATGCTAATTCACATTGACGATAATAGCAACAAACTAAATGCGTTTACGCAGTTGACAAATATACATCAGCTTTACTTAAACAATTATGTTCATTTATACAAAGGTTTAACAATAACGGTGCAAAGCGCGAACCTTGAGGTACTCCCTAGAGTAATATGCCGTTGGGTTGCACGTTGAACTGGTCACGTACGCTTACCACTCGGGGCCGTCTACTCGAGTGAGAAAGTCTTAAAAATTGCTATTTTTCACCGGTCTCAGTGAGTTATTTACAAGTAACGAATGACTACGAATATTTTAAGAATAAATCTGCGTTTCTAAGAAATTTTATTTAATTTCCGAATGGTTTTCCCTCTCATTATCAACCTTTGATCGTGGGTTGATTCTCGCACAAACATTCAGGTGCGAATAACCGATTATGACTTTTTTATCAGAAAGACTAGTGATCTTATCGCACACTAAATTAATTGGTTATCCAAATATTTTACAATACCTAACCTATTCTTCTTCTTCTTCTTCGAGTTTCGAAAATATGTGTCAAGTGCACGAAAGGAGCCTCTTTGGGGCGCACTTAAAATCCTTTCACCACACTGGGTTCGAAAGAATCAGTGACACGATAAGAAGTACCTAACCTATGTTTTATCATTGTTTGAGTTTTGAGGAGAATTCGGAGGCGTGTTTGTATTTATTCTGGTGACAGAGTTTCTAGGCTGCCCAAAGCAATATTGCCTATGGTTATAATTACATAAACATTGGCTTTTGAGGACCTGTGACTCTTCTTATGTATGCTGTACACTTGAGTAATAAGTGGGTCATCGTGGGTAGTCAATTGAACTCGTTCTTTTCAAGTACAATATTGACTTTGGTTTATTCCATTGCTTATAATAGATTCTAGTTTAAATCTAAGTTAGTTATTGTAAATGTTTGTCATAAACTTCGCTTTTGAAGGCTTGGTAGGTAATGAAACTAAACTAAATTTGGAAAAGCTTTTGAAGTATCACGAGTCAACAGCGTGGTTATCATTTGGAAGACGTCCAAAATGTATTCATCAGCAAATGTCATTGGCCAGGACAGGACCTACTTTTTATCTTTAGAAAGTGTTTAAATAACTACTACCTACCCAAAACCTACCACATATTTTCAACTTTAAAACAAAGTGAAAGATGACATGGATAAGAAAGAAGTGAATACAGAAAGACGGCTGAAAGAAGATAACATGTTATGACGTCATAGGTTGTCTGCCCTTAGGCAGAAAGAAGAAGAGATATTTGAAACAAAATCATCTAATTTTAACATTCTAGCTTCATCAATTCCTAACCTACAAATTTTGAAACGCAATATAGCCATGTGTGGGTTATTTGAGTAATAATGTCACAGACAACACGATAATAAACCTTGATTGTTATAGTTTTGTTGACTCTTAAAACAATTGTATCCTTTTGTTATAATATAATCTACGCACTTTAGATTATTTAAAGCTGACGCCCATTATCACTTGAAAATAAGGAAGAAGACGGTAGAAAAGAAACTATAGTAGCGACAAATATTGCACATCGGCTAATTTCGGCTTCATAGGGCGTAGTGTGCGTCAGAAAGAGATACCGCTCTACGAAAGAAAAGCCGATGTGCAATATTTACTGCCTAA
This sequence comes from Thera obeliscata, assembly GCA_947578465.1. NCBI lineage: Eukaryota > Metazoa > Arthropoda > Insecta > Lepidoptera > Geometridae > Thera > Thera obeliscata. Next base: position 25,583,714 of record OX387916.1, on the reverse strand, counting down.
AACCTTACTTATCTACTTAGCTTCCTTTTGCTTTTATTATTTTGTTGTATCTTTTTAAATGCCAATGTAGGTTTTGACATTATGTTGAATTCACATTTCCGTTGAAATTCATGTTTAGCAGGACTGCTTGTTTTTCAATGATATTATATCAGTAAGTACGTAAATATAAGCTCAGATAGATTAATCACGAAGTAGAATATAAATAGGTAAGTAATCCAAATGTCAAGCAAGATACATGAAGTTGCTAACCGGTTTATGAGATAGCTGCTATCTAGCATGACGTATTAGACAAAGACAGAAATTGGGATTAAGAGAAAAGTAGGAGGATTATTATTAAAAGCCACATAAGCCCTCCCCCCCCCCTGACTTTTGGCGAAGCTTATCGATCAGGTTATCGATATTTGCCGAAAGGGTGGCGGAAACACGGATTCATTGATTTTTTTCCCATATCAAATACCTAATGCTCGAGCCCATAAAGCAGTTTCTATTGCAAAAACTAATTTTAGTGTTTGCTTTGGCATTTGACCACCGAGCAAAAACTTGCCAACGTAATTTAAAAAAATCTCAACTTTTGGCAAGATTATGTCTCGTTAAAATTATGATTCTCTAATAGTTTAAAAATAGAACCACAAAAAAAAGTTGAAGAACCGGTTTGAAAAATACCATAGTGAAACAAGATGGCCGCTTTTTGCGCGTGAATTTCTATAGATACGTTTATTACTACAGACGCATTTTAATCCACAAGGACATTTCGATATGTACAACAATAAACATTGCAAGTTATTCTATAAATAAACATTGGAAGTTATTTTGTTTACTGTACAAGTCAATGCACGAGGCTTGAATGGAAATCAGTGCTTTATTGATGAAACCACATGGTTCAGTGTGCTTTGAAAGGTGCCTGAGCTGTTGTGTTACCTTACCTTTAACGTATTGTTGTCTTGCACATTGAGGCTGGCTTGTGAAGTAACTAGTACTTAAGGTATCTGGCTGCATTATGTAGTAATTTGTATGTATTTCCGAACCAAAGAAAGTTCCTGTGTTCGAACGAATCCCACTTTCATAGCTGTTAGGGTCACCACACGGTTTATAGCTTTTGGGATAATATATTGTAGGATTTCGCTTAGAGACTTCTGTCAAAACTTAGATTTGTCATTTTGACACGATGACATAAATTCAAAATTTCTTTATTGAGTTTTAACTTTTATCACAGGGATCACTTTGAAATTCTAAGTTCTAGTTCTAGTAATCTAAGTTAATACCTTATTTATTTGTTTACTAATAGGTACAGGTTAAACTGTAAGTCGTAGATATTAAAGTTACCTGCGACGATAAGTAGGTGCTTACGTCGATACCTAAAGGTAGGTATTGTTTTGAAAACAATTTTCTTTACTTTTTAATCTGTCACACCGATTGCGCCGGCTACTGCGCAGTTTTTGACATTATCAGGTGAAAAACAACAGTATCAATAATTCTCCCTGACCCATTAAATGACAATAAGTACTGCTGTAGGTACCTACAGATTTTTTTTTAAATAGCCCGATTTAGATTTTCAGAATTGATTCAGATCAGCAAACACGGCATTTAGGTTACCTTTGTAAAGGTAAGTAAGTACCTCTGTATCTGATAATGATTAATTTAATATCTTGCACTTAAAACATGGCTAAAAAACTGTTTTTGATGATGTAGCTATTATAATTTTAATGATAATAATTATGAATGAAGTAGTTAAACAACATTAAATTACGACCAACTTTTTTGGCACAATGTGCCTTTTTCTTCCATTCTTCTCTATCCTTCGTAATCTCAGTACTCACTTTTTCTTGGACATAATTTATCATTTGTCACACCATGTATCTTTTTTTAGGCCTTTATATCCATTTACATTAATGCCTAATAATCTTTTCGTCACATGACATTCTTCTCTCCTTATAATATGTCCATACCTAGCCGATTACTTCTCATTTTCTCCGTTATTGGCGTTACTTTAAACTTCCTTACACTTAGCTATACTTTTCATAATGCCAGTTTCTTTAATAACTGGTTTACAACCAAAAGCTTTATCATCATGGTCTATTATTAAACTAACATTTACAATGGTTTCGTTTCTTATTTGCTGCACGAATGTCCTGTTTCACCTTTAGAGGCTTGGTGTGGGAAGGATTTTATTTGAACAGTTTTGCAGTTGTTATCAATCATTCATGTTTATTCAGATTAAGTATTATGTTTATTTTGTAGGTATCCGGCTTTGCTTGAACAGTAGGCATTACAAGTAGATAGATCACCTAGGTCTAATCCTTATGGATAAGCAGGATTTTAGTCCCTATCTATTTTGATTAGGTACCTAGTGTGTTGAAAAGTTATGTGACTTATTTGGTCAACTACGAATAAGGTAGACCGTATCAGGGTCAGGAATATTTTTTTGTAGAGGCATATATTAGATAATGTTACTTCTTTTGGGTTTTCTTTATGTTTTTCGCTGCATGTATTGTATTATTTGTCCATGGTATTATGAACAACTTTCTCAATTTCAAAACATTCACCAAAATCTGCCCTCGGCACCATACAGGTATCAGTATTAAACGGCTACTATTCTTGTCCAAGACGCATGTTTTTTTGGTCGACAAATCTAGCGATGTTCAAAATCTAGCGTTTACACAAAGCAGTGTTGCGACTGGTTGGGCGACTGATCGAGCGTGTCTTAGCATGCGGTGGCCGCGTGCTACAGTCGTGATCTAGAGAGGCAAATAAAGAAAGAGATAGCGAGACAAAGAAAGAGATAGAGAGCAAACATCTGGGATGCGTGCGGCCGTGCGGCTGTGATTTAATCGTTTTTTACAGCTGTTCTATTTTAGCGAAACAATCTGAGAGCATTGGACAACGATGTATTTTCAGTGAATCGTCATTAAATGCAATTGGCAACGATCTGTATGGTTTTCGAATTATGCTGCAATAACGTGCCCTTGATTTCGAAGTTGTATCAATGGAGCCTGAAGTAAGTACTTCGGATAGTAGGTACCTCTATATTTTAAATAGAGCATTATACTACATTTACTGACTTTCGATTTCAGAATAAGTTATAATAAGTAGCCATTCCATTCGGTAATTTTCTAGATTCAAATATTTAAGTAAGTAGTAAGTAGGTAGGTCTAGGTAATATATAGGGTAATAGGTAAATAGGATTTTGATCAGTATTTTTAAATTATATGTTTAAGTTGTTATTTACCTCAATTAGCTACCCCAAAAATGATCAGATGAGATAAGATAAATAATTAAAAATATAAAGGTGTAAAAACCCATTTGTAATAAAAAAATAATAAGACTGTTCCCACAACCCTTTCAAGAACCTTTTGTTCTTTTCATCATGAGTCTCATACATATAAGTTATGGTTTGATCACTGTTTTTTAATGGTTTTATTTTTTTGTTTTTATACTTCCCACCATCTATTAGGTTTTGCTGCTTTTTTGCGTTCTATAAAGTTAAAACGTGTCTTAGTATGGGGATCCTACAGTGGGCTGGGTCGATGACCTGAGGCCTGTTCTGGGACACGACTTGCAAACAAAGAGCACACATGAAGCTTGTCACAAAACCAGCAAAACATTGCCAATTCAAGAAAGTTGACATTTTCGTCTTGTGTTGTGTCATGTTAATGTCATTGTCTTGTTTGAATAATGATGCAAGTCGATTGACGTCACATTTCTATTTTCCACCGCAAGTTCAAAAATAGAACTTTCAAATTTTGTTTGCTTCCCAACACAGGTAATTGTTATTATTGCAAAACGAAATTCATAGAAGATTAATTGTCTATGGTCATGGTATTCATCTCGTTTTGACACACATGCAATTTACAAAAATAATCTTATAACTTTTGAAACTATCATGGTTTTTAACACTATTTTCAAAATCATCAAAATTTAATCATGGTAAATATCCCGTTGTTTCATAAAAATAACCTATCTTGTTCGTTTATTTAAAAGAAAAGAAGTTCAAAGTTTAGTGCTTTAGAACTAGCCTAAAATACCTATACAGGCACGCAAAAAAATTCTTCTGCTATAGCTTATTCTAGCTGATGTTAATTCTTTTAGTTTGTGATATCACCACAGATGTTACTTACCTAATAACATTAGGTACTAAACGTTTGACCTTAAAATTTATACGAGACCTTTGATCTTCACTTGACTGTTTTAAGACAAAGTAATTGCTACTAAAATACAGGTATTGTATTCGTAGGTAGATACTTATAACGAGACCTGTGCTCTAACCTAAGGGCGTAAAAAAACAATAATTATTTTTTAGTCATATAAATATCCATAAAGTTACGTACTTTTTATGGTCAACCTAGCTTAGTTGTGTCAGACGTTGTAGTTTATAAATAACTACTTTGGGTCAGAAAAACTAGTTGGTGTCCAAAAAGAAACTAAAGCCCGTACCTATGCAGACATTTTGCTTGAGTCTGAATCGAGATTCAAGCATAGATTTTTTTGACAGTTCTCCATCGTTCTTACAAATAAGTTTTTCCTTCACCAATTGGCTACACCCTTTTCTTCACCTTTTATCCTTTTGTAGGGTTTTTGTATCCATCCAAAGCAATTTGCTTGCTACCTCGAATTACCTCTGTGTTCTTGGTAGCATCGTGTGGTGGATAATCGGTCTTTAAGTGTTTTCTTTGAAAATAACCTACCTGTCTTCGTTTCTTATAAATAAAATTATGTAATTTCAACATTTTAAATGGCCCTTTGCAAGGGAAAGTACTTAGTAGAGTAGTAAATAGATCTTCTTAGCGTGTCGACACACGTTTTTGGAACTTCTTAGATTCTACGACATTCCGGTTTTCCTCACGATGTTTTCCTTCATTTTTCGACGGAAAATTTCATACCCACGACCTCAGGATCGGAAGGCAGGGCCGCTAGAACCCCAGTACTCTCTAACTAGATGTCAGGGCTAGGCATTGATTGGCAATGACTTTTAACTAACTCATGATCAATAGTTATCACAGGAAGACCTCGAAAACGATTGCCTAATAGTTAAACAACAAATACCAAACTATTTGGTGGAAAAATATTTTAATTAGGTAGATGTTTGTGTGAAAGATGGCATGGATAAGAGAGGAGTGGATGCAGAGATGACGGTTAACAGAGGGGAATGGAGGAGAAAGACTTGTTGTGCTGACCTCACATAAAGTGCTACGAGCCGGTATGACCGAGATTCGCTGTGTTTGTTAGAGAGATTTCATCCTTATAATTGACCCTAACGATCGATGCAATAAAGTACAGGGTATCATTTTTTCCGATTTTAGCTGGTTCGATTCCCGGGAGAAGAGAATTTTCGAAAATCTTTGAATGCAGTTTGCTTTCTATTCAAAAATAAAGGAATGTTTCCTTTGAGTAAAATTTTCTATCTGCAGTATTAAGAGTACTTTACTTTCCCTCCAGGTGGCATTACAAAATTCCACCCTGTATAATACAAGATTTTCTCGTATAAAGGTATAAGATAAGGGCTGGAAGAAGAAGGTAGGTAAGATGTTTCAAAGTGATCCTTGTGATACAAATGAATAAAGACATTAATGATTTGATTTAATCTTAGGTAACTAGGTCTTGGTAAGCATGTGTTGAGAACGTGTTCAACATACCCACGTGGACTACAACACAATGATTGACTCGTCATCATGGGAAGTCATTTTACAAAATAAATAATCTAGACATTTGATTATATTTGCTCTTTCCTCACACGATGGTGAAGAAATTATAAATTGATATTGTTTTGAGTTTTAACTTCTGTCATTCCCGGTGTGTCACGAAAATATTTATTTTATTCTGTTTTTTAGTATTTGTTGTTATAGCGGCAACAGAAATCTGTGAAAATTTCAACTGTCTAACTATCACGATTCAAGATATAGAGCCTTGATGACAGACAAACAGATAGACAGAAGATAGAACCCAAAAAAACATACGAACTAAATACACAAGAATTCACGTAGAGTAGTTTTAGTTCGTTCTCAGTACCTACCCGAAAACGGAGTTTTGCTACCACATTTCGTTACCAAATGTTGTTTTCGTGTGAGCACGTGTCTCTCTCTTTTGTATGGAAAATTGATGAGACAAAACTCGTTTCGATCGTTTCTACGTAACGTATTTTTGCTGGTTCATAGTTTCTCCATACAATAGAGAGATACAAATAGGCGAAACGAAAACAACATTTCGTAAACGAAATGTGGTAGCAAAACTCCGACTTCGGGTACAGTAGTCAAGTTTCTAGGTCTGAAGTAGGTACTACTTACTTACCTACCTTCAAGATCAAATGACAAATATTTACGATATCAAACGAGCTGTGTCCGTTTGTTTGAAACACAATACGAGAGGAATTGAGAGGATAACGTATCAATGAGAGATCGGGTTGCGCAACAAGGTCTTGACTTGTGACATTGTCGTGAGAAAACATAGACTTTGGACACCTTTGCGGTACCAATCTATTTACCTACCACCTAACTACTAAAATACAGTTTGATTATGCAATCAATACATAAAAACTTCTAACTTCTTTACACTTGTATCTCACTTCAGCTTAGATATCAATATCACTTAGGAGTTGCTTATGAGTAATAAGATTCATTTGTTACACAAAGTTTGGATGATAGCCACGAGAAAAAAAAAAGATTAGATCGATCATAGACAAAGTTTTTGACGTGATAACGTCTTATAAATCGATGGAGCCGGCTGCACGCACGAAAAAACATGACTCATGCGTCGTTACGTCGTTTCGTCGTTCCATTTACCTGAGCCCGAGCCCGGGTCGGGTAATGGGTAAGGGTAAATGAGGGTAAGGGTAAATGAGGGTAAGGGTAAATGAGGGTAAGGGTAAGGGTTCGGTCGGGTTCCGAGTCCGAGTCCGAGTCCGAGTCCGAGTCCGCGAGTCCGCGAGTATTTTCTTATGACGTTATCACGTTCAACTATCGTCAGTAAACCGACTTTACAGACAACCGATTTTTTTTTTTATAGAAATAAGAAATATCGTTAGGGAATTTAAATTAAGAACTGCACTGATTGATTGATGATTAATTGATTGAGTGATTTCAGTCTCTGGAGTATTTTATCTTCCAATCCAATCTTACAATATTGCCATACTATGAGCCTTCCATAGGAATTTAAGGATGGTTCTGTTTTCAAAATATTAGCTAGATTCAAACTTGGAACGGTTCAAATAAAATTTTAAAACAAAATAATTTCATTATGATTGAAGACTATGAGTAACTTTCTAAGTATCCTGCACAGCCTGATCAAAACTAAAAATTTTATAACCTATAATTACCTACCAACTTACCTACTTTCAAACTAACTCCCGTCAACATAATTACAATATTATTAAGATTAGATACACCAAGTCAACTCTCTCTTTAAATAAATTGCTAAATAATTTGGCTCTGCCTGCCCCTATAATTTAGAAGTTGCACAAACGCAAGGCTAGATTAATAATCTCAATTTTTATAGCCGACTCATAAACGGCTGCTAAAAAGATGGATATCCAACAATCATCTATCTACAATGTAGATTCTACATAGTCAGTTGTAGTAGTTCATAGTTTCCCTAGAGAATATAGTATCGTCTAAATATTTGCAGATTATCCACCAATCGCATCTCCATTGGCTAGGTACTCGCCCGTTAGCAAAATAAACACATTTATGTATTACACCTGCTATACTTTCGTACGTTCGTATTTTGACGGTTTCTGTTTCATAAAAATACTAAAGCAGTTAAAATGAACATCGCAAGGTTAACTAACCATTTCGAGGGTCATTGTAATTCTGTACATAAACTGCCTTTGTTGTGTGTTAATCTCGAAAACACTTTTCGTGATGTGACTAAGCTACCACTTACAGCCATGTAAAAAATATGCAAATTGAAGTCGGTTTGCTTTACTTACCTTTGTTCCTTTGTTTCAGATATGCGAGAAGCTGGAAATAGGCGCTGAAGCGGACTACTTCGGCCTCCGCGTATCTCCCGGATCAGGCCCCTCAAGATGGCTCAACTTAAGGAACCCCCTTGATCCCCACAGAATCCCTGGAGGACGCCTCGACCTCCGCGTCAAATTCTGGGTACCCCCTCACCTGTTGATCAACGAACCAACCCGCCACCAGTTCTATCTGCAAGCCAAACTAGATCTCACCGAAGGAAGGCTGGTCGTAGCAGACTTAGAAGTAGCTAGAAGGATCATTGCTTACATAGCCCAAGCTGAGACTGGTGACTGCGATGCTGAAGAACCACCCAAACACATCTATGACGAGTGTGATAAAATTGGACCTCAGGGCGAGAAGCCCGAAGACCATGTTGACAGAATAATCGACTACCATTGTGAAATAGCAGAAATGAAGGCTTCCCAAGCGGAATACAGGCTGCTAAAAGAGATATCTAATTTGGAGTCTTTTGGTGAAGAACTGTTCTTCTGCAAGCCAATCACGCAAAGCAACAACGCCCATAATCTATATAGCCATCTTCTTTACCACATGCAACAAGCCGAAGAGCCGAGGGCTAGGGATGACCAAGAAATCGATGGCAGTGCGACTGTGGGGTGCTTGGCGACAGGACAGAATGTTGGAGGCTGTGGATGTAGACTCAGTACGTGTGTCGGAGTGGGACCTCACGGCCTCGTGGTGTACAGGCCTGCGTGCAATGGAGACCAGGATATCGGAGTGGAAAAACAAAGGTAAGATCACTATGTTCTTGATAACTGTGTTGTTACTTTTGGACCCGCTGATGAAATTTTGCAATTTTCATCTTTGATATTCAGTATTAATTTATCATTTGAAATGCTTTAGTGTTTCCTAGGTATCATCAGTAGAGAGAAAGACCTTGTCCTTGCTAAGTATTTCCTGTAGATTGATATTCGGAATATAATGTGATCGCCAATCGTTTGTTGCTGCCGTTTTACCGTTTTTAACGTTTCCTTCAAGGATAATGAAGAATTGCAAAGGCTTATCGACGCACTATCACACCGTTCGAAGTTTTTCCATTTAGCCTTCATTTCTAGAAATTAGTATAAAATGCTCGCTCAATCTTTGGCAGCAATCACGATGAAAATAATAAAGGCTTGTGTTTTGATAAGAAGCTAGAATACTATGTGAATCACGTTGATAATATAAGTACCAACGTTTATGAGGTTTTCATCTGCGGGGCTTTAATAATTGTGTAAATACAGCAATATTTCAATTGAGTCATTAATTCCTCTTTCCTAGTTAACAGATGACACTATAAATTTAAATAAAATGTGTAGGTAATTGACATAGTTGATATTTTTAGGAACAAAATTATCTGAAACACACCAGCATAACAATAGATTGTGGCCACCTCAAAGTTACGTTCCAATTAGATAAGTTTGTTATTGTTTCAACTACCTTGTACCTACTTCGTAGATGCGTAGTATATAAAGAATTTATTTTCCTTGTTTCAAACTAATACATTCACTTTACCTATATTTTAAATCCATCTATCTATAGCCTTATTAATTCGCACATGTTGTTTTCAAGCTTACTTACACTTTATCATTCATTTCCTTCGTGACACGACTGCCTAACAACGTGTTATTGTTATAGTCTAGCTTTATTTGCTTGATAAGATAGGAGGTAACAAAGTTACTACTCAAGATAACATCGTAGATAGCTACATTCGCATTGTTTCCATCTCGTTAAGGACTGTGTTTTCCTCTAAAACAGTGACAACAAGACTAGTTTATGCCTCGTAATAAAACTATTCAGATACATACTAAACTTAATATAAACTGTTACTAGGATTTATTATAATAGTCGTATTGGCCTTGATTATTTAAAATTTGAATAACAGATTTTCGTTTTTACATTCTATTATTCGGAGTGCCTCAAGGGTGACTGATAGTACCATTGTTTTTCAAGCTATACCAACGTGGCGCCAATAATAAACGTCAAAGTTAATCGACATTGGCTTGTCCTATGCATTGTTTGATTTTGCTTGGAATGGAATAACAGATTCTAGAAGCGTACCTTCAAATGATAAGCTCAAACATTCGTTCACCAGAGACATCTAAAAGTCAATATTTATTTAAATGTGGTTAGCACTTGGCATTATTTTGTTACTAAGTACGCATAGGTTTACCTAATGGTTGACGAGTTTTGTTGGATTCTAAAAACAATTAGCACACGATATAGGAAGACGTCATAAAGATATTAAGAATGTCTTTGTAGGTAAAACAGTGTTGGTATAAACGGTTGAGTCACTTAATCCAGGTGCTAGTTTCTTTGTTCAACGTTTAAATATTTGTTCCGCCTGGTTGTTTAACCTGAATCTCTCTTTCACGAGCCTCTTTCTTTCCGAGTTCTTGTATATTTGCTAATTCTTCAAGTACTCTGTTAAGTAGTTGCATTTTTAAAGAATTTGCGGTATTTTTTAAGCTTATCATAGAAAGGTCTTTCTCAATACAAGCCTCTTTTTTCTAGAGTTCTGTTTTATTTTCTATAACTAGGTACTTACTTACGTGCAAAAACTACATTAGCTACACAAGAATTCCAGTTTGCTAATCTGTCGTTTACGCACTATTATTATTAGCCCTACTTTAGCCCTTATTCGACCTATTATACTTTAATCAACACCTCTTTCTATCACCATCAGCTTGAAGAAATTCACTGGTGGATTCCCATATACATTTCCAGGAAGGACGATTCTGAGCCCTCTCCATCCACTGACTTTCCCAGATCTTAATAATGCCTTCAGGATGGTGGGTGTCCAACGTTTCATCTTTCGGTTCGTAGCCATTAAAAGTCTTTCATTCTTTGATTTTCTTTCCAGCATCCCCTACACAGCGATCCACCGCGCGCAATCCGTCCGTCGCCTGTTCCAGATGACATACGTCACTGGAGAAGGCAATGAGGCTCCTCTTTACGTCAAGATGGCCACCTCGGGACAGGCCGCGGCATTGTACCGCGCTGTCACAGAGAAACACGCGTTCTACTGCTGTGAAACTGTTCGGAGCGATGTCACTGAGCAGTTTATTAGAGATCTCAAGGTGAGGGTTTTTATATTTATCAATGTTAAAAGCTAAGTTCATTCAATCATCATCTAAGTCCCTAGTGGTTTCTAAACTAGCAACAAATAACCAACATTACGTGGGCTCCGATTTGTTCGATTTCTAATGCATTCGCAGTTCAGATAGGATTGGATATAAGTTAGATTCGACATCAGGGCAAGCCACTGGTAAAACAAGTTTGCTCAACTCTAATTAAATGTGATTGTTACTAATCGATAGTGTAAAAACATTTATCGCCAGAGATTAGAGTCTTTCTAAAAGTGATCATCCAACATTTATTGTAATAATCCACTGGTTTCGCGGATTGCACGCGAATAGCACCATTAAATACTTGACAGTTGTTTATTCAATTAATTGTTTATTTCAATCAATGCCGCATCTACTGACCTGTCCACTGTGCCCAAACATCTGCACAATGGATGACCTTGCCAACGCCACAGGAAATGCAGTAGAGGTGGCAAAATACTACTCGAGAATTGTCTAGTTGTACCATTGACACGATAGAAGAAGAAGAAGAAGAAGTTGTTTATTGATTATTTTGTTCATCTACTTCTCTTCTCTTCGTCTTGTTCTGTAAATTTAAAGCAAACAACATCGGTCAAATATTTAATTGGTTGATTGGCCCTTAATTTCATTGACGGCTGTGTATAAGGTCGTTTGTTATTTTGACCTATTGACAAGATATTTTTGAGAAATACTAAGGAAGTTGTTTGTTAAGTGTTATTAAAGCACATAATAGTAATACGTACTACCTACGCCTAACTATTTAAATACAAGGTAATAATATGTTAAAAAGTACCTACTTGCCTTTAGTCACAAGAATTTCAATTAATTTGTATAACTGGTAGGTATAGGTAGTGATTAAGTTTGGACTTTGAACTTGGGGGCGTGGTAGGTTAACCATAATGTTAATTTTTAGTAATTTACCGGCAATTTGAGTAGGTATTTTTATTTTTAAGTAGCAGCCAGGGCGATGGGTCACACACCCGAGGCCCTTACCTGCAACTCCCACGAAGAGCGAGTTGTAGAAGACCGGTTGATGATGATGACTTAGACATTCCATGACATGACATACCTTGAGCATAGATAATAGAGTCATAGCTTACTAAAAATAGTATTTTAACACATGGTACCTATCCATCTATTCCAGGGCACCATAGCGTCCATCTTCAAGGATTCGTCGACACTGGGCCGCCGCTACGTGTTCGACATCGTGCGGACGTGCCGCGAGGTGCACGACCGGGCACGCCGTGCTCAGCACCGCACGAGGCACGTCGTGCCGGGACCCGTGCCCGCTGAGCGGAAGGTACGGTACTTATTCTTTCTAGGGGATGGTTGCTACTTAGTCAAAGTCAAAGTCAATAATTTTTTATGCGTAGAAGAGGTTAGGTTATGACCAGTACCCAAAGTCGCAGTTTTGCTACCACATTTTGTTACGAAATTTTGTTTTCGTTTCACCTATTTGTCTCTCTCTATTGTATGGAGAAAAGATTAGACAGAAATACGTGGCGTAGAAACGATCGAAACGAGTTTTTGTCTCATCAATTTTTCGTACAAAAAAGAGACACGTGCTCACCCGAAAACAACATTTGGTAGACGAAAATGTGCATGCAAAACTTCGACTCGGGGTACAAGTGTCAAATAAAAATCGGTTGTCTGTAAAGTCGGTTTACTGACGATAGTTGAACGTGATAACGTCATAAGAAAATGCTCGCGGACTCGCGGACTCGGACTCGGACTCGAACTCTCGGACCCGGACCCGGAACCCAACCGAACCCTTAAACTTACCCTCATTTACCCTTACCCATTACCCGACCCGGGCTCGGGCTCAGGTAAAATGGAACGACGAAACGACGCATGAGTCATGTTTTTTCGTGCGTGCAGCCGGCTCCATCGATTTATAAGACGTTATCACGTCAAAATAAAAATTGGAAAGTTCTTACGAATCTACTACTAATCTACATAAGGTACCTAGAAAGGATTCAAAGTGGAAACCTATCGGTCCCATACTTTTTGTATAGACGTGATCAAGTGCAGACCGCGTGGGTTGCCGTGGGTCGGCGCATTATATCTCCGTCTCTGTCTGCCCCATACTAAATGAGAGGGACAGTCGACGTAGCAACACACGGGTCTGAAGTAGAACTCTGCCTGATTATTTTTAGTGTCCGATTGCTTGCACTAAGTTTGTAGTCTTATGTTTATGTCGTTGTCTCCAGGAATCCCGGTCTCGGTCCCGATCTGGCGAGGCTGCGTCTCTGGCCTGTCGTGTGTGTATGGACAAGGGAATGGACACCCTCTTCTTGCCTTGTAGACACGTTGTCTGCTGCCAGGACTGCGCTCCTAGGTAAATATACTTTTTTACATGCGCATGTTATATTAATTAACTGGGCTTAACGGATAAAAACAAGAGAAAAGTGTGCAATCTTGATAAAAGCGGTGGAAATAACATCTAAATTATAATCCATATGTTTTCGTGATTGAGAAACATCCGCCATTATCGAATAACATCCGCCATTTTGAAAAGGGCCCAACACGTAATTTAATGCCAACGCCATCTATTGGGAGAAATAAATAATACTTACTCTGCTAGATGAAAAAATGCAATAAAATAAATTATTATTTTTTGATTAAAAGTGTTCGCGTATCAGCCGTCAAGGAATTTAAGAAATCCTGGATCTTGACAGTACCTACCAAAAACCAAAAACCGACAGTGTAGTAATGTTTCTGTGCTAAATTAATATTTTTCCATTTTGTTCCAGATGCGTTCGCTGCCCACTCTGCCGTTGTGAAATAGAAAAACGCATGCATATATTCCTACCAGTAGAATACGAGAGAAACCAGTGCCTTATCATCAAATGAACTATAATTGCTTGATTGCTGAGTTTGATTGACAATCGCCCGATATTGAATGGATCGATTATGTTTTTATGGCTCAAAAAGCGGGACTCAACGTAATAAATGCTTATTGGTTCGAAATTCGAACTGGTATGGTGGAAATGTGGTTTTGAATTTGGAACGGTACGTTCAATCATTCTTGAATACGTCTGATTTACGGAGCTCAATTTTCATTGGCTGAACAAGCGTAGCCTTTTAGTGATTGTGCCCTTATCTTGTGGCTGAGGAGAGGGCCGAAAGTGTGAGAGGTCTTTGACTAGGATATGAAATGCATTTTTACAAGGAAAATTTAATTAGGTAGGCAAGTAGTTGTTCAGTCGTACTACGTAACCATATTAAAATAAGCTAGCAAGGTATAGATTTGGTAAACATTTCCTTCGTTTTAGAAGGCTGTAGGTAGGGATTTAGTGTAGGGAGTGGGCAGGTGCCTTAATTGTCTATTGGAGGTAACCTATACTTTTAAAACTGCAAAATCTTACTACTAGGCCCAGCATTTTTTCAATTATTAAGTATCTTGTAAAATAAAATCACTGCTAACTAACTAAGCATTTTTCTCTTTGATCATAGTTTTGTTTAAGATTACCTAGGTCTTTTTAGTTAGTAAATTAACAGAGCAATAAAAAGGTACTTAAACGGTTAATTAATTTTGTTCGATTCTGTTCTTCTATGGTTGTATTAATATTTGATTAAGTGAAAATAGAAGTATATTTTGTAATTTAAAGGTAATTTCGTAAGACCTATGGTCTATAAGTTGATTAAGATATGATAACACAACTAAAAGAAAGGAATAAAGTCAATTATCAACTAAAAACGGTTGTTTTTCTAAATTCTTACTTAGTAGAAATAAGTAGGTTCCTTAGCTGGCTACATTTTGCCCGTAGCAATAGAGAAACAAATATAAATGGAGGTACTATTATTGCTATTATTTATTAGGCAGTACCGACAGCACACACATAGCAATATTTTTTTTAAATCTTTAGAATAAAATTATTAAGTCTATACAATGTGTGTGTGAGACAGACAACACTAATGGGACCTACGTACCTAGTAAAATATCAACAATATTAGTAAAAAAATCGGTTGTTTGTAAAGTCGGTTTTACTGACGATACTTGAACGTGACAACGTCATACAGCTGTCCACGCGGACGCATCGCTCACTCAAGTAGGAGAGAGACAGATGTCGAGCGCGGAGGCCGATTGTGCCTCTTTGTCGCTCGTTACGCGCTCTCGCTTGCACTTCAAGCCTTAAATGGAACGCCTCAGAGTGAGGTAACGCCGCATGAGTCATGTTTTTTCGTCCGTGCAGCCGGCTCCATCAAATTATAAGACGTCACGTCAATAGAACTGGTTAGTACCGCCATTATATTCGTATGATGATGAAACCTTCATCTTGTAGGGTACCAACCAGCGAATGCAAACATGGGCCTAATCATATTGTGTAAGCAATAAATGTATTGAACATCACGAATTCTATTTTAGTGACGCAAACGACACGTATCATAAACGAACTGCAACTTAAATGGTTAACTGTACGATTTACGCCATAAAATGGCAAATGGTATTCGTGATCGGAGTCCCCTATGATACGGGGCCCAGCTTTCGTTGACCAGCTTAGTGGCTGTGGTTGACCAACCAAATGGTTCTGCGAACTGACCTCTCGAGCACAACTTCTACTTATATTAGGCAAGGAGTTAACCCTTACTAGATACCTAATCCCTCCTAACACAGACTGACAAGAGTAAAAAATTGGTAGGTCCTCATTTTTGTCTTGTTCGTCAGCTTCCATGATGCTCGATTTCGGGATTCGTGGCAATTCTAATGAGGACCGCCTCATCAGGAAGTCTTCTCAGGGATTATAGATGTCACTACTACCGAGTAGTGACATCTATAACCTAATTAAGACTTGCGACTCTTGCTAGAGCAATCCATTGCTTGGGCTATCAATATGGTTGATTAAAAAGTATTGTAGATGGCGCTAAATAAAATATTCTGATCAATGACCAATAATTTAATGATTGAATAAAAACAATTTCTTAAGAATTGTTTTCTTTTCGAAAACTAAAATCTAAAACGCTGTATGTTGAATAAGTAGCTAAAATTTCTCTACTTCTAAATTAGAATGAACTTTTAACTGTAGCCGGAAAAAAAAACAATATTGTCTATGAGAAAATTTTATCAATGTTGCCAAAATTAAAAATAATACCTTGGTTTCGGTAGATGTAAACCATATGAGTGCCAGTGGGGCTTTTTTAAAACATGACGATAGCAGCATGTGGCACATGTTTCGTTCGACACATGGCCAGTCGATTTTAGGATAGGAAAACCTTAAGTTTCGAGTTGCGTGTAAGATCTTCCATATTCAACTAATAATAGAATGCAATAGCTTAAAGGTAGATAAAATTATAATAACATGGAATGTGAAAACATACAAATTAAAAGTCAAAGTCTACAATGTAATAAAATTATACAGAATATGCAATACGTACCTAATTACTTAACCTAAATTTAAGCATTATGCAATTCTTATGATGATGGTTTAACAAGACTTGCAACGTGGGGAAAACATTTTTTACCAATTAATAACAATTTACCAAAATAAAATATTTTGGTAAATTATTATTTAGTGCTAGTAACATTGCCCCCTGCCCGCACGAACGCAAGATGGCCGCTCGATTTGTGTGAACGCAAGGACAAGTAAAAAAGTGTTATCCGTTTGTGATATTTCGTTCTAACTATTGTGATAATAACTTTTTAAATGTTTTAATTGTTGAGTGAATGTGATTGTTAAAGTTTCTGTGCAATATTTGTTGAGTTTTAATGGTTACAAAGTAGTTTGTGCGATCTTACGATCGGATGGATAAAAAATGTTCTCCGTTGAATTGTGATTATTTATGCAGTGATACATCTTTCTGGATCGCTATGACGCTCGTGATTGGATGATAGTTGTTATTTCACGTGAGTACAGTTTCATTTTTTGGTTCGTGCAACTTTGTAGGTCAAAAGTTATGTGAAAAAATTTCGTCACTGTAACCTAAATGGCTATATCGGGGCTTCGTAAGTGGCGTGGCGGGTCGTTAGCGGGGCGCCGGGATGCCGGTGACCCGAGGGTTCACGCTCCGTTCCCAGCTGTTCGTTTCTCACACTATTTCTTACTTTAATCTAATCGGCATCTCAACTTTTGAACATAAACTTAGTTCGTAACTTTGCCTTCGTGACCAACACCAGATGTTTATTGGAACATTCGTGGCGACTGATTACATTAGCGCTTTGTAATTTGTTTGTTCAATATCGGCTCGGCTCGTATGACGATTCAATATTTGGCTTTACGTCTTTTCCTTAAGTTACGCGCACGAAACATAACTTTGAAATTAACTTTAAACTTTTCGCAAATATTTTTTTTTTAAATAAATATGGTTGTAGAAAAAAAGCTAAATTCAGCAAATAATAAAGATATTTCCAATACTTAGAGTGAACTTAATATCCTGTGTATATTATGGTATTAGAAAGTTGTAAAAAAACTATCTAAAAAAAATGTGGTGTATCTATACTTAGAAAGTCCATGTCACAAAGTTTAAAATACCAAATGTTAATTTCCTCTGACTACCACCCTAGAACTATTGGTTGCAGACCTGAGTGCCTATTTTAACTTTAATCCTTATTTTTGTTCCAGCCTCAATCCTATCCAATTCCTGAAGACCCTGATCCTATTTCTACTCCTGATGCTGTCCATCCAAATATACCAAGTGTCCTTGTCTCCCTATCCTTGTTTTTGACACATGTGCAAAAGTTGGTTGAATAACAAATTTAAGAAATTATTGTGAATTTAAAATACGTTTTTATTTTAAGAGTAATGTATAGATTCCGTATGTTACTTTACTTAATAAGCAGCTATGAAGTGCGGGTTCTAATTTGTCTTTTATTTTGAAGAGGAGTTCCTCATAGGAGTTGTACCTAGACTCACCTATCTTTAAAACGTTTCAAAGTGATTCTTGCGATTCTACTGAAAAAATAAATATTTGATTTGACTCATTTCAACACTGTACAAAATCACTGGTAACAGGTTCGGGTGTCAGGAAACAAGTCTTTGTAACACCCTGGACAGGATATAAAAAAAGACCATAAAATTAATGCTGCCTTTTTAAGTTTTAGTGAATTAATATGCTCAAGGTAGGAAATCTTCAGCCTCGTCAGTTGTATGCGAAAAAGTGAAATTCAATATGCATTTATTCATAAAAATCACTAGAAACACAAGTCCTACCTATTAACTAAGTTAATACACCAGTTCCACATGACTAGGCCTTGAAGAAGTGCAAAAAACAAATGCGTAAAAAAAAAGACACGATCTTTTTGTGTGTAACCGCGGAATTTCGATGTTTTCTATCGCCGTTTAAAAAATATACGTGCGTCTGCGTTTCGAATATAAAGACGCTCAAGTGATTTTCAACTTCATAAAATCACAAGGATCTCTTTGAAACATAAAATTCAATCAGGGTGAATAGGTATCTCTAGGTTTACTGCATAATCTTAACATTAGGTGAGATTGTAGTCAAGCGTTAGCCCATAAATTGTAAAAAAACGCTATGAAAAAGCTATGCCAGTTCCACGCGAGTAAGCCAAGAACTGGCAAAAAGGAAAAACACTGTCAATATGTGCAGAGCTGACTAAGCTACGGAATTTCGATGTTTTCTTTCGCCATTATAGAAATAGAAATAGAAATAGAAATAATTTATTTTGCGTCAACTTAAAATTAAAAGGTACAGGTATTTAACTTAGATTACATGACGGCAAAAAAGGTAGACCACTCAGCATTTGCTACAAGGGCATGGTAACCCTTGTAGCGCTGGTTTTCAGTGGCACCATAATATAATAATAATAAAACTAACGCTAAATAATAATAATGAAATATACCTTACACGAAATAAAACAATATTTGTTAAACCCAAAATCACACAGAAATATCAATTTAAAATAATAATAATAATAGTCTCTTTATAAAACAAAAACACAACAGTTTCTATTAAATTAAACAATCAAATGTATTTCATTCATTACGAACATTGTTGGCATTGCGAACATAAATCTCTAATACAATAATCGCTATGCCTTTGTATTGGAACGCTACACCGCAGTGTATGTACTTTAAAACTTAATATAAGTTATACCTACTGAGCGCACCGAGTCTGAGTTCCGTGTGATGTGGCAAAAAAAACTTAGACCAGGCCCTCTGATTGTAATGTAGTACTTACGAGCCCGTTTTCCAAAGGGTATGAAGTCGCAAATGCATAGCCACACGAGTGAAACGCGGGTGGGTTCTAGTGTTACTTGATTGTATAAAATTCGGCGACTTTGAGGTCAAAACTTACCATATTTTGTGCGTAGCCGGACGCCGACAGCGGATGCCGGGTTCGAGGGTCGAGACCCATGAACTGTTGGCTAATTTATTTAATAAGTTAAATAAATACCGCAAGGTCCTGAAAGGTATGAGTAAAGCAAATAACAAGAAATGTTTTAACAGTTATTCACAATGGCGGCCGAAAAGGCGACACCTTACGCACAAAGAATTCATCTACCTACCTCCCAGGTAGATACGTGCGCGTTTTCACGCAACTTATCCTTAGAAGGACTGTTCGGACTTTTGCACTCACGATGTCCGGTGACGGGCTCGCATTTTCTCCATACAAAAATTGGGAATCAAGGTCGATGTTCGCATTTTTTGCATGGGGAAAATGCGAGACTCACTGTGAGCGCTATTATAAAGTCCGAATATTCCTTATCTTCCTCACGAATGAGACACGCCTCTAAAGACGAGGACTAGACAGATGACTAGTCGAGTCTTGGTTTCCCTGAGTGAGCCAAAATACCATAATTTTTCACCGGATTAGGTCTAGTGCCATACTCAAAGGAAAAATACATCGCGGAAAAATATTAACATTGTATCTGAATGTATAGGCCGTAGTCATTTAGGCCATGTTTAGCACGTAGAACCGCCAACCGTTAGGGAATATAGATTCTCAAATGGTGACTGCGAACCGGAAGAGATATGAGTAGGAAGTCGGCAGATGGAGAAGATTGAAGGTTCGTCAAAATGACCTCCTGAGGTGCTGAGGCTGTTTAAACTCTGGAAATATTTAAAGAAGTCTTTAAAATCGAAAAAAACAATTGATTTACGTCGCCAGTTCCATTCCACGTGACCAAGTTTAGAAGAATGACCAAGAAACTCGCAGCTTGGTTCCTGCTGTTATTTTATGATGTTCAGTAGACTTCAAGCTGCTGATGATTATAAAATCAAAAGTACAGTTGCCGCGCCCATTATAAAGAATCAGAGCATTGTTTGCACTCAATATAATTTTATTCGCCAATTAGAATGTTTGGCACTAAACAGTACAGTTATTTCTTAAATGGCGGTTTGGCGTAATTGCGAATACGGTGTGTCATTGACACTTAAACGGCCTCACGAGTCACGCTCGTGGTACATAATGCAACGTCCAGCTCAGCCCTCGGATGGGAGTCCGTTAGTGGTATATTAACATCTGCTTTTAAAGCAGGTTATGCTGTCAGACCCAGCTTAAGCCATGACGAAAGGCCTGCGCACACCTAGTTCGCTGGCGGTAGCGATCAGTGAAACGCTGTCAAATATTCGCTGTCAAATCTCAAATCTGACAGCGATATTTGACAGCGTTTCACTAATCGCTACCGCCAGCGAACTAGGTGTGTTCGGGCCAAAGTAGGCGTAAGGGCTACCTATAAACTCGCTTTCTTAGGTCACAATAGCTCATACGAACTTATTCCCCAACTGAAACTGTTATTCTGAATGCTAGAAAGACTGCCTAACGAAGAAAATATCGGGCTAACCATCAGTTTTTGTGACTTTTACACTTTTGTAAAGTTGTTATGTTTGTTAGGCTTACGAGATTGCTAGAAATAATTGCTGTTGTGAAGCAGTTTTGAACGTAAACTATTTTATCCCGTTTTTAGATGACAGAATTCGTAACTGTCAATTAGTATGGATTATACCTACAGAAAAACAAAGAAAACTCACTAACGTTAGTTTCATGATTTGATGAGTGCATGCTAAATTTGAAAAAAAACATGCTACATTGAAGGAAAACATCGCGAGGAAACCGGCATCGTAGAACCTTAAAAGTTCGAAAATAATGTGTCAAGTGCACGAAAAGAGCCGCTTTGTAATCCTTTCACCACACTTGGTTCGAAAGTGACACGATAAGAAGTGCATGCTGTGGCATCCTCTAACTCTAAATGGAGGAACACATCGTTTTAAGATTTTTGTTAGTTATTTGTTGTTAGTTATTTGT
Source organism: Thera obeliscata (assembly GCA_947578465.1). Taxonomy (NCBI): domain Eukaryota; kingdom Metazoa; phylum Arthropoda; class Insecta; order Lepidoptera; family Geometridae; genus Thera; species Thera obeliscata. The sequence continues at coordinate 25,562,458 of OX387916.1, read as the reverse complement.
TGTTATTCTCGTGTTTCCTTTGTTAGAAGTCCTATTAATGAAAAAATAAATAATTTTTGTAATGTTTATACCACTTATTTAGTTATTGCTTTATTTAATAGTTACTGGGCTGTGCAACTGGTCATTGACCTAAAGCAGACCATGAAATAACTATTTAAGATACCTACCTGACCCTATACAAACTCCATAATAAAGGCATCCTTGAACCAAAAGCATAACTTCTATAAGTAAATGGTTAAGTTATGAGACCACCTGCCCCAGCTGGTCTCAAACCAACACATCCTCGCCTGGTGTACGTCCATGTTTTTTTGAAGGCTTTCTATATTCCATTCGTGTTTTTATGGCTAAGGCTTTGTTTACTTTTCGAGGGGAGATAGTGCTTAGGTAAGTATAACCAACTTGAAAAAGCAAGGAGAAGGTTCTCAATTTACGTTTACGCATATATCTCCATCATTTATGAAAGCGATTTGTAGAACTCTTTTTTTATCTCAAAGGTTATCTTCTAGATTGTTCTCATACAAAATCTGTTCGGTAGTATGGTTATCAAGTTGATTTTGCTAGTTTTTTAACTGACAGGCGGCCGCCCGCGGCTTCGCTCGCCCCGTTCCCGTAATTTTTTTGAATAAAATCTTATGTGCGTCTCCTAGTTTTTTAAGCTTCCTTTCCACTAATTCTCAGCCAAATCAGTTCGGCCGTTCTTGAGTTATAAATCTTGTACCTACTTACTAAACAAATCTATCCTACGGGAACCATTATATTTATCCGAGATAAAAGTAGCCTATGTACTATTCCAGGCAGGTAATCTATCTCTGTGCCAAATTTCATCCAGATCCGTTCAGCCGTTCTTCGTCTATAAAAAAGCATTGCCTCGTAGGTCACGCACGTCAGGAACGTGCCCGACATTACACTGCCCTGCGTCCATCAACTTGAGGTATACAGATGTTCAGCCTCACGTGCCAGTAATATCTAGCATGCTTCAGGCACGAATTCAACCAGATTCAAGTCTTGCCGTTTTGTTTTTTTAAGGTAGGTAACAATAATGTTTGTTTGTACAAAACAGTTATCTTTTACTTAACTGCTATCTAATCGCGTGGATCGACTGGCCTGTCCTGTCTAAATAGAGTGTATCATAATATATACGTTGTAGTCCCAATAATGCTACTAAGGCTCCTTTTGAAAAAACCCATACTTCTAGGGAAATCTTAGCACAGAAAATAAAATAATACCACGTATAGAACGGACACTGTACTCCCCCCACCAATTAGGGCTTCCGCACCCCGCGGGCTTGCTGTTAGCCTGATTTGAGCAAAGTACGCGCCACGCACACACACGCACGTTTACAAAACGACATTTGTGTTGTGTTTGTGTAAGAAATGCACACAGACACGCGTGTACAGAACGCCATTTGTGTACTTATAGGCAGATAGATGCAAAATTCTTTATTATACACAAATATTATTTAATAAATGTACAATGGGCGGTCATATAAAAAATGGAAGAATCATATTATAAAAAAACGTTTGGAACCGAGCCGTAGTTTGTTGCCTGTTTTTCTAGGCTTGGTCGCGTGGACCTGGCGCCTAGACTCACCTAGCTTTATGACGTTTCAAAGTGATCCTTAGATCCTACTATCCTACTGAGTAAATACACTTTTGATTGATTGATTGGTCTTATCGCTTTAAAGCGATTTTTTCCAAACATTGTATAATTATGTGTTATTAATAGGTAGTTTAATCGCGGCTTTATGCATAGGATTCGGTCGAGTATCCGGGGTGTGTCCTAGAGCCTTTGATGGCCCATCGCTGCAGCACCTATGCTGTTCATCCAAGATTATCGTTATCAGCCGGTGGTTAGCGGTAATTCAACGCCGGCGATTCATCAAAACATGACATAGACGGATGGACGGTGCTGGCTGTGGCCATAGAATGCGCTGTGAAAAGTACTAGCGATTGCCCGTGGTTCCGCTCGCGTGGTACCTAACTACTTCCTCTCTCAAATATGACGCTTGGATGTGCGCAATGCTTAAGCGCACATCCAAGCGTCATATTTGAGAGCGTTTCACTGATCGATAAAAACATTCACACAGTTTTTACGCCTTCTGATCAAAAGGTCTAAGTAGCAAAATGTCCAACAGAGCAAAAGGTCTAATCAGCAGTAAGACTAATTAGCAAAATGACCAAGTAGCAAAACGTCCAACTTGATAGTTGGACGTTTTGCTACTTGGTAATTTTGCTGGTGGATGGTCTGTATACCAAAACGTCTAGGTAGCACAACGTCAGGTTCTCAAAATGTCTGTATACTCAGGCGCAAAATTCAACACACATTGCATCGGAAGGGAAACGGACGGACGGCATTATTATACCTTTTGTTGTTTTCAGTGTTTGTTCACTTTAATACTTTATTCACCTGTTAAGGTTCACTAATAAAATCAATTTGAAAATAAAACTTATCAGCCATCGTTCAGGTCGTGGCCACAACACCAAGCCGTCTTCAGTGATGTATCTTCCTGTGCGATACGACTTGCAACTAAGCAAGCACTACTCATCGACATATACATATTATACATATGTATAGACGGCACATCTTTAACTGGCATAGTCGAACACAGTGGGTAAGCCGGCCGGCATACTCTTACGCACGAAGCTAGACACTCGATGTGACAACACGCGCTTTCATCAGGAATGTAGCGCTGCGTTTTGGGATCGTTGATTAGACCATTGATTCTCAATGTGGTCCAGGTGGATCACTTTGGGAATCAATGGTAGACTCGACGGGGGTCGTCTACGACGGCGTGACAAAAAAATGGGGGTTCACATCCGTCCACGAAAATTTATCTGTTTTCGATAGTGAAGAACTAATAATGTTTGTTTGGCTTGGTTGGACGATCTAACCACGTAAAGCGTTGTAGCAAACCTAAGTTATAACTTGGAAAAGGCTTTTGTTCCGAATAGCTTCTCTAGTACGCAGTACATCGATACCACTACTATACAATAGTAGGTGTGGAATGATTGCCGCGATTCGTTTAGATCTGCTGTCCGTTGGTTTGTTTGATTTATTGCCCGCTAGGTGGGTCGTTTCCGTCTATAGTCCGCAGTGTAATGCGTTAATACCGTTTTGAGGAGGTTTTGAATGAACACGCATTTCCTAGATAACTTGGACTATATTGAGTTAGTCATCGTCTTTTGCAAAATCTATAGGTTCACTGGTAGTCTAGACCCTGCCTTCTGAGCCTAAAATCAAGGGTTCGAATACTACGAATCCAGCTTTATACCTATGGATTTTTCTGTTCGAAAAATGTAGTACCTACACAATGCTTGTGCTCTCAAACGGTGAAGGAAAACATCGTGAGGAATCCCGCATGCTCCGCACGTATTGACCATGTCTTTCTTGTGGATTAGGCCGACTAAGTTGTCAGGGTGGTATAGGTGCTGGGCAAGCCAATTCCATCTAAAATCCTGTCTCAGGCCCTATAGCGTCCTGCAAGTAGGGGCATGAGTAAAACACCAGTTGCCAGATAATTACCTACTTTGGAAAAGCAATGTTGGTATCAGAGTCATGTCAGATCATTGGTCCTACGGGAAATGCTAAGTTGTTCATTTTGACCTTCAAATATCGAGGGCATGACCTTGACAGTTTCGCTGGCACCCCTTCCTGATGGAATGTTAATGTTTAGAGGGTGTCGGTATTTTATTTACGTTTCCTTATTTTATAAACGTTTTAAATACCTAACATTCAAAAGAAAATATATTCAGATAGATGACGTCACTCACATCGTGTAAAAACTATAAAATGCACGCGGCTCTGGAATATGTTAAAATGAAGGTTCGTATTAAGGCGCTGACAACCCCCAGGCAGCGAAAAATCTCATAGATATAAAATCTTGGAACTATAAGAAATCGTAAGCTAACTTAAAAAATATTTGAAATTAAAAATATTTACAAAGATTCAGCAAAAAATATAATGAAGGGTTTTTATTATGGCTTCAACATTGTTGACCTATTATCAACTGCAAATTGTTACCAAGATCACGACAGTTACTACGTAACAAGCCACAGTCTGAACAACAGTTGCAAACCAGTTGTCCGTGAGTATGAGTAGTCACGCCTCCAACTTAGAATTAAAATTAAATACTTTACCTATGCACCTCCACAACAAAAGGCTACTTTATCTACTAAAGTATAAACATGTTGTTGCTTAAGATTAATTTTCATTGTAGTGGAATGTAGCACATGAGACTTCATATACCGAACCGTAGAACCGAGCCGTAGTTTGTTGCCTGTTCTTCTTGGATGGTCGCGTGGAACTGGCACCTAGCTTCAAGACGTTTCAAAGTGATTCTTGTATCGTATTGAATACAATTTTATTGAGTTTGAGTTTATACATAATATGAACTAAGGCCCGTATTTAGAAACAATACTTGAGTCTGAGTCGAGCCTCGACCACACTCAAGCATAGATTTTCTGAGAGCACTCCATTAAAAAATTACAAATATCTATGCTCGAGGCTCGACTCAGACTCAAGCACTTTTTCAGAATACGGGCCTAAGTCTCATGTATTAGATCAGGGTAACTTTATATTAAAAAGAAAATATAGAATAGTAAGTAAATGATTTAATTACATCAATGTCTTTACAATTTACACTTTATTTAACTAAATTAGAGCTTTAGTCACGTTATTCAACACAAAACTACCTTACAGTAAAAATATATCAACTACAAAGAGATATAGCGAACTAGGTATCTTAACAATCAAGGGGTGTACTCAGAGCCGAATTACATCGACAGTACCCCAGGACGAAACGATAACCTTCTCCTTCGAGTCTCAAGCCCAGAATAATCCACTGCCCCGACTAGCCTCAGTCAGGCGACCCACATGACAGTTGATACACAGCGCCCCCTATTGGCATTATCGTCATCCGTTCTGCGTAGCTTCTGACTACCAATAACAATTTATTGATATAATAAATTGTTATTAATTTCGAACAAATAATAATAAAATATAACATTATTTATCAAATCATTTTAAAGCAACTACATTGTTCTGAAATTAAATAAACTAAAATAGCTTTTTATTTTAAACATTAAAGACTATCCTTCTTTCTTACTTCAATAATCATTATTATTTTAATAAAGATTTCTAAAAGCATTTAAATATCAAATTAAACTATTTATAAAAACCAATTTCTTATCAATCATTTCAAAAGTTATAAAGATTATTACTCATTTCTAATAATATACATAAAAATAAAATAAATCTATTATTATGAATACATTTTAGCCCCTATTATCTACTAGATACGACACGGCCATTCTGAAAAATACTTCGTCCCCGAAGTATCTCCAAGTATTTTTTCCAAACCCACTGGCTCACCTACGAGTCAGGGTGCTAGTGTGTACAAGATCCTGGTATCACATAGGCCAATAAAGTACTAAATAACCAGATATGAAATCTGAAAGCACAAGAATAATGTTTTTTTTTTTTTTTTTTTTTTTTATGTAACTTGCTGATGGAACAAGCATATGGCCCACCTGGTGTTAAGTGGTAACCATCGCCTATAACAAAGCCATGCTAACATAAAATCTATTAAACAATCCTTACAAAATAATACAGTACCATAGGTTAGGCTGTCATGCTAAGTTCCATTGCGAGTTGGCGTCGCGATGTCTAAACAAAGGATCAGGCCAACTAGTTCTACCAACATTTATACAAATTTTATCATCAAGCTTTGGCTGTCGACTGTCGTGCTCAGTTCCATCGCATAATCGCAACTACTACAATGTCCAAACGTCACACCAGTCCAACCGTACATTTAGAAGAATCCCCCAATAATTTAACGTTTGTCTGTCGTGCTCAGTTCCATCACGTAATCGCAACTATCGCGATGTCCAAACTTTACACCAGCCCAACCGTAAAATTAAACAACCCATCTAAAAGAATTCCCCAATAATTTAACGTTTGTCTGTAGTGTAGTAAAGAACAATTAGCTTGGCCATTCTGCCTCCGTACTACTTACAAAATTGTATTGAAAACATTATGGCACGAGCAATAAAAATGCGGGTACTCCCACAAAAAAAAGTAAAAGTATTTCTTGCAAAAATAAAGTCATTTAAATTTTACTTGAAAAAAGATCGTGGAGTTCGGCTATCAAGATTCAAACCAAATCAAAGCAGATCCTAACAAGGCCTTACCTTACTTTTACATCACTTGAAGTCCACTCCGTTTTATTCCAGATACATACACGGCTTTGTATCGTACTTCGGATAACGTAGGAATTGTCACTTCATTTGTCAGTCGATAATATCTCCGGTTTACGATATGGCACTTCACATTCTGGAATAAGAATAAATGTTAGTTTTCTGTGGGCAAAAGTTCTATCCCACGCTCTGATATTAGATCAGGGTAACTTTATATTAAAAAGAAAATACAGAATAGTAAGTAAATGATTTAATTACATCAATGTCTTTACAACTTACACTTTATTTAACTAAATTAGAGCTTTAGTCACGTTATTCAACACAAAACTACCTTACAGTAAAAATATATCAACTACAAAGAGATATAGCGAACTAGGTACTTATCAGAGCCGAATTACATCGACAGTACCCAGGACGAAACGATAACCTTCTCCTTCGAGTCTCAAGCCCAGAATAATCCACTGCCCCGACTAGCCTCAGTCAGGCGACCCACATGACAGTTGATACACAGCGCCCCCTATCGGCATTATCGTCATCCGTTCTGCGTAGCTTCTGACTACCAATAACAATTTATTGATATAATAAATTGTTATTAATTTCGAACAAATAATAATAAAATATAACATTATTTATCAAATCATTTTAAAGCAACTACATTGTTCTTAAATTAAATAAACTAAAATAGCTTTTTATTTTAAACATTAAAGACTATCCTTCTATCTTACTTCAATAATCATTATTATTTTAATAAAGATTTCTAAAAGCATTAAAATATCAAATTAAACTATTTATAAAAACCAATTTCTTATCAATCATTTCAAAACTTATAAAGATTATTACTCATTTCTAAAAATATACATAAAAATAAAATAAATCTATTATTATGAATACATTTTAGCCCCTATTATCTACTAGATACGACACATGCATACGAGCAATCCTACTCTCGTATAAAATTCTTCATCTAAGCAGCTCACAGATGAAAGAGGTAAAGAGCAAGGAGTTTTTAAATCTTTGTCACAGATAATGACATTACCACAGAACTTAAAATAATGCGTGTTGAACTGACATTGGGGTCTCATCGATTCGGGCTTCCGCAACCAGCGGGCTTGGTTTAGCCTGATTTGAGCAAAAGACGCGTCAGTCGCATACACGCGCGTGTACAAAACGACATTTGTGTATTTTGTCAGTGTTGTAGGTAGTTAAAACGCAACTTTTGTGTGGAATTTGGTCGAGTATCGGGGAAGTCCAAAGATCTATATACTCTATCAATAAGCCCAAGCGACCAAAGACGCGACCAAACGCTAGTTTCAAAATAAATGTTTATTCGACATTTATGACCGATACCCACCCCCAACAGGGAGGGGGGTGTTACCGGCTCGAAATGATTTCCACATTTTGGGTGGTACAAGTACAAAGCTCCATTTCCCTCGCTCGATACAAGAGTTTATGATTCGATTGGACTATTATTTTTGGTTACAGGATCAATGAAACACCAGAAAATATTAGCAATTAAAATTTATAACTTGAGAAATGTCCGTAATTGAATTAATATGGCCAATCCATCACCTTCCGTGGATATCGTGAAGCGACGTCGTGTAGTAGGTACGTTCGATTATCTGCTGTAAGAATCGTCATTCGATAGTCAACATTTGATCCATTGGAAAAAAAATGTAGAACGTTACCATATACTGCGGTCATCAATACGCCTGTAACGCTAAGCTTGGTGGCTATGGCTATACGACGAACTCTCCAGAATATGAAAGATGTCTATTTTGCTTCTGGGCATTGCTTCTTTTTAAAGGTAGCTAGGTATCTCTGAAGTTTATGAAGATATTAGTAGGTAATCATCGATCATTGGCTGGGTTTCTCTTCACTTGCTTGATTTTCCTTACTTTTGGTAGCTAAATTTACACTTATGGAGGCGGTCGGAAAAAGCGCGGAGGTTGAAATACGCCCCAACAACAGAAGCTCAAAAATGAGATATTTCGGTATTGCGTAACATTATGCGGGAAAATCATTATCGACGAAACGAAGAGAAAACAAAATTGTAAAATTTAACGAGAAATACTGATTAATTTAGTAATATGTCGATGGAATTGTGCTGGTAACATAATAAACTCTGTCAATGATTATGTAAATAAATTAACTTTTAATGAGATTGAGTTGCGTGGCGTCCTGAATGGGAAAATGATTGGTTCTGACATTGACAAATATGATTGTAATTGACCAATTAACATGTTTTGGCTTTATAGGTCTAATTTTGGATTACTAAGTTATTAACTTTGATCGTTATATATCTATAATATTGTAGACAATGCACACAGCAATATTTAGCCCGAAAATAAGCAGAGCTTGTACCACCTACCCGTTACCATGGTAGTTTTACAAAGCAAGGTTCCTATTCGCTAAATAAGACCTCGCTTTGTAAAACTAGCATGGTAACGGGTAGGTAGTGGTCGAAAAATGATGGCAACAAGATATGTGATTGCTGTTCCTTGTTAGTATCATTTATTTGTCAGTATCAATCTTATGATTGCAACAGAATTACACGAATCGCGCAGCTGGGTCATCCGTTCTAACGTCAAACTGTTCAAACTCTTCTCCGTCGAGAGGTTGTAATTGTAGTTCAGGTAAAGTTGGTTACAACCTAGATCGTGTGGTGGGATCTCAGTTCAGTAGGCCTCTGGCTCTGTCTCTGGCTCTTGTTTTAAGTCTGTGTGAGTGTTGACTAAATTAAATCCTACGTCGAGACATCACACACACACACAGTATAATACACTGGCACTGAGCACTCACACAGACTCAAAACCAGAGCTAGACAGCTTGTGGACCGCCTATAGTTCGGGCGAAAAACTTGTTAAAATTCTGTCGCGTTGCGTGCGTTGTACCATTTATGTCCAATTTCGGAAATGCAACCCCGCACCCCGCAGCCGCCCGCTATCGATTTAAATAAACCATTCCGATTTTATTCCATCCGCTGGCCAGAGATGTATCCACCGAAAGGTTCCCCACCATCGAAACGTCAAAAGTTAAAAGTCATGTTACGGGTGGGGTCAAAAGCGACATGACAGGCTTTTATTTTAAAAGTAATGAGCTTTTACAGAGAAAAGGTGTTGTAAAGATTGATATTGGAATAGGTGGTTAAATTTCCTGCATTTTTTTGCAGTAAAAAATAATCTGGTATTAATTTGCAATGCCAATAATATTCATTATTGTTTATTCAGGGATATTTAGTAGCTAGATACATAATGCTGTATTAATAACAACAAACCTAGCTCTTTGTAAGATAATTTGTTTGGGGAAGTGACGTACTTTAGTAGGTACAATACGAGCACCGGATCTTTGCCCTTTGAAGTTGGTACTACAAATGACAGCTCTATTGAGCCCAGTTTCCTCGCATCAATTCCCTTCGATAACCTTACCCCCTCACTCTGATGCTCTGGTGCCTCACTACAGCCCTGGCTGACCCGAATTCGATTGCAGATTGGGTATTGATTTATTTTAGACATTGTTTTATTGGTTTGTGCTGCCTCGATATTGAACGGATTAATCATGATTTGTGTAGTAATGCGAACAGCTGTTGTTTATCTAGTTAATCAATTAATAAGCTGGATGATTGACCCACAGTGGTGAAACCTAACCTAACATTTCATTGTATGGAATACTATAGGTTTCAACTCTAAACAAACCAACCAATTTTGCCTAGAGTTCTTGCAAAAACGTTGTTTTTGCCCATTGTTCGTGCTTTCGTCATTGCGTCCAAGGCTGCTTGCTAAATATCCCGGTTTCACTCGTTTTTTGCATGCTCGTTGGATTTGGCACCGTTTTATGTTTGAAGTAGCACTCAGCTTGAAAGTTAAGGTGGCTTAAAAACTGTTTTAACAGACTAGTAAATTTAATAATTGTTTATTAATTTTATAGTGTTTACTACACTTAAGGAAATCACAAAGATTTTTATAATGTCCCAAAAGTTAAGAGCCGAGCGGGATTTGAACCCGCGACCTTCCCCTCGGTACGGGGCTGCGCTGACCACTGCGCCATCGGATCCTAATCCCGCTCGGCTCTTAACTTTTGGGACATTATAAAAATATTAGTAAATTTAATATTTGTGGATGTAAAGCGCTGGTAGCTAGGAAACCACGACTGAACCAGTATCTCATCATCAATAAGAAGTAGTCACCCGAACCTAGAATTAACGACTTGGAACATTAGGTGGCTGTGTGGAATCTGTTTGTTGCCTGTTTCTTTACGCTTGGTCGCTCGGAACTAGTACCTAGATTCAGCATATGCATGGGTTTGGAGGTTTGGACCAATTTGCAACTACCTACTACTACGTTTTGTTAAGTTTATGTAGCCTGTCTGTTTGATTTGACTAGACCTAGCTATAAGACATTCAAAAGTTGTCCTTGCGATTCAAGGGGAATAAATGATTATAACTTTGATCGATTTTTAGAATATTCGTCCACGGACTTTTCGTGATCAATACACAATCGTCATCATACATCAAGTGGTTTATTCAGTTGTATCAAAAATATCACTTTGCAAACGTCTTAAAGCTAGTTCAACTCTATTACAGTTTCGTCCTTCTACACTTCGTCTTTCCAGTCCACCCATGTTCAACTTCCATGACGGGTACTGTTCTACTTTTGGCAAGGTCTTCTCCGCCTGTAATTAAAAGTTGGAAGTTGTCAAACTCGCGATGTTCCGTGGCTGTGCTTCAACGTACTGCGCATGCCAAGAAAGTTGAGAGTTTTTGACACGTGTTTCCAAATCTTATACTAATTTTTAAATCAGCAAACTGAAAACAACTAAAACGTGATACGCACAGCTATGTTAGGCTCGCCTGGGAAAGTACTACCAGCTTGTTTCTGACGCAAAGCAGTTTACTTTGCAGTTTACGTGCCTTATGGTATCAATTACACATTCCCGATACACACCTCCAACACGTAGGTGAAACCGAGGGTGGCAACTAGTAAATAAATCAAAAAAAGTCGCTACACACTTTCCGCTTTAGTGCTGATTACTCTGCCCATATTAGCTTGGTTTCCCTATGTCGTGGGTATCACTAACGATGACCATGTTACTCAATATCCCATTTCATCTGAGAGAAAGTTTCAAAGTGATCCATGATTTCATTGAAAAACTCTGATCTCAAAAACAGAAATCTAAATATATAAAACTCTTGCGTTACTGACTGACTGACAATCAACGCTCAGCCTAAACCGTAAATCCTAGAAGCTTGAAACTTGGAGGGTATGTTTCTTTTATAGCATAGGTGTGTACTAAGAAAAGAAATTGGTAAATGATTTCCCTAAGCGGAGAAAAAAGGAAAAACTAAAAAAAAATCAACAGGGCGTAACGGCAAAGAGGCTAGCAAAGCCGCTGGCGACGCTAGTAAGTAATAAAACACAAAAACAAATTGAGAAAAACTGTCGGTTACAAAAAATTGGGAATTTTTCGCAAGAAAAGTACGTAGCTATGTGGCTCCTTTCGGAAAATCCCCGATTTTTCATCACGTTTCTAAGTGAGTATTTCTGTAGTGCGTACTTAGAAGGTACTTTATGTGTATTTTTGTCCGTAACTCCGCAATAGCTGGAAACCTTTAATTGTCAACGAAATTCAATGTTTATTTTGAGCTCAAGCCCCCGACATCAAAGAAAATGTAAGTCTTCGGCAGCAAGAAATCTTCAAAGCGTGGTTATATGTAACGGAAACTTCCAGGGACGATTAGGTTTGGCAGGAGTCTGGCTTTTTCGTCGGTTATCCGGCCAAAAGTGTATTTAACCTATTCTTACTCTGATTGCTCTAGAAATATGGAGGTAAAGCTAGGTTACGTTAGCAACAGAACAAATTATACTAATTCCCTATGCTTTTCTTTTCATAAATTTATTTTTAAAAAGATTTGTTTTCGAGTATTTTTATTATGTTTGCTTTATTTAAATTTGCTGAAACAAGAAATAGATCATCATAGACATGTGCATTCTCCCGATACTCACGTACGGTGCGCAGACTTGGTCACTGACAGCTCAAGAGAGATACCAACTCGAGGTTTGCCAGCGAGCCATGGAGCGCAGTATATTAGGTGTCAAACTTACAGACCGCATACAGAACACCATACTGCGCTCCAAAACAAAAATAGTCGATGTATCCAAGAAAGCGGCGAACCTTAAATGGGATTGGGCAGGGCATGTGGCTCGTATGCCGGACATTCTTTGGGCCAAAATATAAACCGATTGGGTCCCACAAGGTCGGCGTCGTAGAGGAAGATCCCGAAGAAGATGGCGGGACGATCTCGATTCTCATATAGACGACTGGCGCATTATAGCCAAAGTTCGAGAGGTGTGGAAGAAGGGGAGGGAGGCCTTTGCCCTGCAGTGGGACGACCCAGGCTAAAAACTAAAAATAAAATAAAATAAAGAAATAGATGAAGTAACGGGAACGGTCGTAAAAAAATTGCGAGTTTTTGGTGTTACCTGAAGTCTTCAATCCGTCTTTTTCGAAGGCCGGATTAAACGTGCTGCCATCCGTCAACATTAGGGCTTGGGGTTTACGCAAGACGTTTTCGGCGAGATTTCCCAACAGCAAGCTGCGTAAACATTGACCATCCTTGTTTGATCGGATCGGAATCCATTCTGGAAAGTTTTGGAGAAGCGAATGAGATTGAGCCTTACAGTTATGGCACACCCTGGACATCACATCCCATACAAATTTCGCGTTTTAACTACCCAGACGACATTTTTGAATACAGACATACACAAATGTAGTTTTGTACACGCGCGTGTGTGCGCGTGGCGCGTCCTTTGCTCAAATCAGACTAACCACAAGCCCGCGGGGTGCGGAGGCCCCAATTGGTGGGGGGACCACAGTGTCCTTTCTGTACGTGGTATTATTTGAAGTTCTTTGAAAGAACACATACTTAAAAGAGGAATGTTAGAAAGGTAATTTTTGAAAATATAATGTGTTTAGTTTTGCGAAAATATATTTAATTTTTCCTTCGTCCCTTATTTTTTTTTATATCACATAAAAAAAAATAAGTTTAGAGAACAATAATGGATGATAAAATGAACGTGTAGGTACTTCATTGGATTCATTGACCACGTAGCCCAAGTATCAAAATAATAATCCTCATCAACCACAATAACAAACCTTATCTCGTGTCGATAAGGTCGGTTATAGCTCAGACGAGCTGCTATCACAAAATGCCAAGATATCTATGGCCTTTGGGCCTGGCTTGACCTGGTCGAAGGTCTTAGGCCAACTCTCTGTAAGTATCAATAAGTCGTTGTGCTGATACAAGTCCCTGAGGCTTAGTGTTTCAAAGTTCTGAGCCTATTGAACTAACTTTTAAAATAAGAGGTTCACAAATTCTAATTTTCACTTTATTAAAACCAACCAAAAATGTTAAGTTATATGTAAGTACCATGAATAAATACAGAACTAATTAATTTCTAACAAAAAAGGAGGGGTTTCTTAATTCGGTTGTGTTTTTTATGTTTGTCACTTTATTAAAACCAACCAAAAATGTTTAGTTATTAACTTATTATGTAAGTACTGTGAATAACAACAGAATTCATAAATTGTTAACCGATTTCTAACAAAGAAGGCGGAGTTGTTCAATTCGGTTGTGTTCTTTATGTTTGTTATCGCATATTATTTTATTTCTAAATCACATAAACAAATACAAACTACATGGAATTCGAATTGTCTCTTACCTAACTCAACTTGTCTGCTATTCAATCATTCAAATCGCGTGTAATGAAACAGCTCCTGTCCGAACCAGACATCCTATCTACCCCTATCTATCTATATCTACGTACATGCGTATAAAGGGTGGACAATATCCATGCGTCTCGTTGGTTTACGCATAATGTTTTTACACCACACGATAATACGCTACAAAATTATAAAGGACAATGTCTGAAAATGTATAAAACTTGGCATCTCTTATACTCATTGTATTGCAATGTATTATGTAAAAGTTTCGATCCTATAATAATGTAAAAAAATTAATAAACCTAATTTTTTTCATCATAAAAAAGCTATTTGAGGGCTAAGCCTACCATTTTTTTAAATTTATTAGTTAATGCGAAAATAAAGAAATAAACACACGCACGGACAATGATCAGAGTTTCGCTGTCAAATATCGTACTGTCAATGCTCGCGGCAATGTGTGTGGTATGTAAAACGCTATGCTGAAACTGATTGCCATCGCAGATCGTCTAAGTGTGCGTATTGCTTAATCCGGTAGTTTCGGATTACTCATGATTCTTCATAATTACAAAATAAGAAAAAACATTATCTGTCTAAATGTCATATTTTTTAACATAGCCTTTCAGTTGCACGTACTTTGCAGGTCTGATATTGAAAATATCGGATTCGACTGGTACTGAAAATATCGGATCGGACACTGTCCCGAACAATATACGTCTGTATCGATCGTATTGTCTGTCTGTCAGGTGTGATATATGTTGCGTGTTTCGGTGTTGGCGAAATGGATGGTGTTTATTCACGTGGTAGAAGACCCATGGTGTTTTCCTTCACCGTGTGTGTGTTTAAAGACCACCACTATCGACAGTGCGTGCACCGGTACTTTAACAAGATAGTTGTTCGCGTAATACTTATCTATTTACGTTTTTAACGACGTCAAATAAAAAAGAAAAGGTTGATAATTCGGTTGTATTTTTAACCGACTTCCAATCAAAAAAGAGGAGGTTCTCAATTCGTTTTTTTTTTTTTTTTTACGTTTGTTACCGCATAACTTCGTCATTTGTGAGCTGATTTAAAAAAAAAAAAATTTTATCTGAAAGGTTATTCTTACGTCCAGATTGTCCCAAACAAATTTCATTAAAATCGGTTTAGCCGTTTGGCAATGAAGTCTGTTTCTCAAGTTTTTTAAACTTATAATTATATGATTAATGTTTGCTCGCATAACTTTGTCATTATGGAACCGATTTGTTTTTTTATCTGAAAGTAAAAGTAAAATACTTCCAGATTGGTCCCATAGAAGTTTTATCAATATCGGTTCAACAGTTTTTCCATGAAGTCGATGTTTCAAGTTTTTCAAACTTCACTTGTATATTCTGGTACCCAGCTAATAATATTATTATCGTAGTACACTTAACAAAAGCCGGTTAATCAGATAACCAGTATCAGAGTTAGTTTGGGGGAATTCCATTTACTATGCTACTCAATCTTCTTCGCTATCAAGGGTTTAGAGTTTAGTGACGTCGTCAATAAAAAAAAACAACAGTTGCTGTTCAGTCAGTGACAAGAATCAGATGACAATGATGATTTGTTGCTGATATGACAAATGGGTGAAGGAAAAACATCAGGAAACCTGTCTTATGTCAGCATAAATTTTATGACAGTTTTCCATTGAAAAATTACAAAAATCGATGCTTGAGGCTCGACTTAGACTCGAGCACCGTTTCAAAATGCGGGCCTTAGTCAGATCCTCGCGTATGGACCATTTCCTTCTGTGAATGCCGTCTATAAGCTGAGGATGGATCTCATGGATGAATTCATCTAAAAAATCCTATCCCAGGCATAACACACCTATACGTAATCTGATGTTGTCGACTCCTCAGCATAGTTCATCCCGCTACTCAGATTCTTTCACTAGCACGGCTATCCGGCTCCGGAATGGTATCCCACATCAATGTCGCGAGGCCTCCTCTATTGAATTCTTCAAATCCAAAATCTTTGCCCACTATCTATCCCTCATGATCGAATCTTATAAACATAAAAATAAATAATTTTTCCCTGCTACTGTGTATGTAAGTGAGTTCATGCTAGGTTAGATTATAAGTATTGCGTATTTTTTAGTTTTAGTTTGCTATACAGGAATTTCCTGATTATGTGTATTAGTGATGATAGTTGTCGCTTAACTGTGTGTTTATTTTTAGTTTAGTATTTACATAAGCCCTCATCTTATATGTGCACTACCCAACCTATCTCCCTATTACCCAAAGGTTAGCTGGTAGATAATGCTATCTAGCATTAAGTTCGCCTGTGTACAGTAATTTTTGATTTTGTGCAATAAAGAATTTTCTATCTATCTATCTATCTATAACAGAAGGGTCCTCTAAATTGGGGTTTTGAAAGTTGGAACATAGGATGCAACCAGCAGCCTTGCCGCCAAGTTGGTTCACCAAGCATAGACAACTGCTTTATTTATACATCTATCTAATGGAACAAATATATGAACCCCTGATAACAAGTGGTTACCTTCGTCTATAACAAAGCACTGCCCTGCGTCCATCAACGTCTATTTGACAGATTTGTATATCTAAAAAAATAATTATAAGTTTAAAAAACTTGAGAAACCGACTTCATTGCCAAACGGCTAAACCGATTTTAATGAAATTTGTTTGGGACAATTTGGACGTAAGAATAACCTTCCAAATAAAAAAATAATTTTCTAAATCGGTTCATAAATGACGGAAGCATGCAGTTACAAAAATTAAAAAAGGTGTTAAGGTAAAATATTGTTGCCATTTTTTTTTTTTAAATGGGCACCTATTTTAATAAAATTAAAATAGGACCAATCTGGAAGCAGTACCTTTCAGATAAAAAAATATTTTTTCAAATCGGCTCACAAATGACGAAGTTACGCGGTAACAAACATTAAAAAAAAATACAACCGAATTGAGAACCTCCTCCTTTTTTATTGGAAGTCGGAAAGAAAAAAGGTCAGCATTGACAGCATTGTCATATTTAACAGCGTTTCACTAATCGCTACCGCATAGCGCTTAGATGTGCG
Source organism: Thera obeliscata (assembly GCA_947578465.1). NCBI lineage: Eukaryota > Metazoa > Arthropoda > Insecta > Lepidoptera > Geometridae > Thera > Thera obeliscata. The sequence continues at coordinate 25,545,499 of OX387916.1, read as the reverse complement.
CAAGGCCTATCTATTGCATCTGCCTAGTAGATGTTGCCTATCTAGATATAGTACACTGACCGTACGAGGGGAGATAGGGAGTACAAGGGTTGATTTAATTAAGGGGTGGTTACCAGAGGGTCGTTAGGCAGCTGAATCAACGAAACGTTATTTTACCGTTGTGAAACAAATATTGCGTTGAAAATATTCAATTAAAAAAAAACGCTATCTAGGTACAGTCAGCGTCAAAAGTAGAATGGCAATTTAAATAATTCAACGCCCATTTTCTCTAGAATTGTCAAAGATATGGCAATTTTCATTTCATTCAGGCCGAACATCTGTATGCCTCAAGTTGATAGACACAGGGCAGGTTCCTGACGAGCGTGACCTACGAGTCGTACAGATGTTCAGTCTCACGTGCCAGTAATGTCACCGGCACCCACAGCCCACACCCTTCAAACCGAAACAGCGATGCTGCTTCACGGCAGGAATAGGCATGGTGGTAGTACGCTACGCACCCAGATGAGACACACACAAAGCTCTACTACTACTAAAACTATTTGCTGTAAAACTGTATTAATTTATAACTGTTGAAACTATCATGGTTTTTACCTATTGCTGTGTATTTTATTATTTTGTATTTGTTAGCTGTAACCTATGGATCTCGATATATCGACACAGTTGCATGCACCATGATCACGGGTTGAACTAAACCGTTGTTGTAATTTGTCCAAAAAATGTACATCACCTTTAATATTGACCAGTAATTACATTTACCACGTGAGCGTAGCCGGGGCGGGGTGCTAGTTACCTGTAAAACAGTGTAATCTATTATTAACTAAATAATAGGCGTGAGTCACACGGACGAAAGCGACAATTACGAGTGTTTAATGAATTTTTAATTGTCCGAGTCACGTGACGTGGACTGCGTAGGGCTGCCACTTTCAGGGTAGGGCTACCACATTATGCCATACTCAATACATTTATTGCATAAACATGGTTTAGTTTAGGTACATACATAGTTGTTAGGTGTAAGTCAGTATCACATGGACCCTGTGAATAGGGTAAAGCAACATGGAGGTAGGCCGAGGCTTATACAGTCCGGCAAGTATAACTTGGCGGGTCTGAAGTGAGCTGTTCGATCGTTAATGGCCAATGACTGATGGAAGATTGGCCAAACGGCTAGCTTCAGACCCGCCAAGTTATACTTGCCGGACTGTACACAGTAGTTGGTACGTATATATTATTATAGATTGAGAAATTCCATGCTGCCTATGATCCTGAAATTTCATTAAAATCAGTTAAATGGTTTGGCCAGGAATTTGGTTTCTCAAGTTTTTAAAACTAACATTTTGTTTTATCTTGTCCCCAGGCCATGGAAAAAGCCAAGGCGTACATAAAGAGTGCCCTCAGCAAGCCAGCGTCTCCGTCGACGAAGGCCGACGAGCTGCGGGTGTGCTTCGTGTGCGGAGGCGCCGGCTTCAACGACCACTATTCCATCCGCGTCAAGCAGGACCCGCAGGTAAGCACTGTAACCATGTTTAATAGAGGTAACCATAATCAGAAGATCCGAGTCAGAGTCACCATGTGCGGAGGCGCCGGCTTCAACGACCACTATTCCATCCGGGTCAAGCAAGACCCGCAGGTACGCACTTTAACTATGTTTAATAGAAGTAACCATAATCAGAAGATCCGAGTCAGAGTCACCATGTGCGGAGGCGCCGGCTTCAACGACCACTATTCCATCCGGGTCAAGCAAGACCCGCAGGTACGCACTTTAACTATGTTTAATAGAAGTAACCATAATCAGAAGATCCGAGTCAGAGTCACCATGTGCGGAGGCGCCGGCTTCAACGACCACTACTCCATCCGCGTTAAGCAGGACCCGCAGGTACGCACTGTAACCATGTTTAATAGAGGTTACCACCATCAGAAGATCCGTAGTCAGAGTCACCATAAAGTCCAGGTTACCATATTAAAGTCCAAGTTACCATATTTATTCAAGGTAACCATAATCAGAAGATCCGTTGTCAGAGTAACCATAAAATCCGGGTAACTATATTTAGTCGATGTACTAACCATAATCAGGACATAACCTTATTTAATCGAGGTATCAGGAGGTCCGTAGTCAGAGTAACAATACATACCGGGTAAATAATTTTTAAATTGATCCACTATGTTTGGAGCTTATTTGGTACATAAAAACCATTGATTTTTGTTGTACTAAATGTCTACACTATATACTAAAAAGAGGAATGATTCCTCTGTCCTCTTTTAAGTATGGTATAATAAGTGACCTTCGTCGCCAATAGTTTTTTTTTTCGAATCCGTGAGACTCAGTCGTTCTTTTAACATGCATAGTTATTGTCAACCAATTGACAATCCAATTGTCATTGCCGAAACGAGACTCGAACCGGTTTGCACTGGTTACCAATGTTGCCAATTGTCTATCCGCCGTTTGACATCTGACATCTGTCAATTCTGTGCGCGTGCTGTGCCGAGTAATTGGAATTTAAAATAATGTGTTCATGGTTAATGTACTGAGAATCGTGCAACGGGCTTTGGAAATATGTATTTAAAAAGGTTTAGTTGTAAGTTAATATTAAAATAAATATCCCTGCTTCTGATAAACTAAATAAGTACAAGTTTTAGTATCTCAAGAGGCGCAAATATCGACAAAGCCTACTTATTTGATTGACAGCTGCCTACCTGCCTATAATGACTATTTTCTTTTTCTGTTATAATTTTTATGTGATTTTTATTTTTAAGTAGGTAGGTATTCCTGTGTGCTTATGCTAGGTCAATAAAATGCTTTTCTTTCATTCTTTCTATTTGCTCCTTTTGGGGTTGAGACTGTGAATCGATGCCTTGCGGGTCTTCCAAATTTTCTCAAAAGGACTGATCGAAGCGACTCGTGATAAATTGCATACATCCGCACACTGCCGCAAACTTTGACAGTGTCATATACACTGATCGCTATCGTAGGCGTTCTAGATGTCAAAATTATAACACCATTCTTTTCGGTCAGGGTAAAAAGAGAAAACTTCTTACTTCTTCTAACTACGTAACTAGAGTCTTTCATGCGACTTATGCTTCAGTCTGTCTTTATGTCGGTTTTTATTTTATGCATGTTTTAGTACATTTACCCGCTTTCGTTTATATCATCAGCCAACCGTTCTCATACGTCCTCCATAAAGTACCACATCAAACGGTTCCCAGCTGCCTCCTCTAACTTACACTTGAGAGCAAGGAATCTGGGTCACTGGGATAAGGCCAGCCGTACATTACAAAAATAAGAGCCAGGGTGCTTTCGCATAAAATAAATAAATAAGTTAATATTGTGGAAAATCCACACAACGCTATCTAGTCCCAAATTAAGCAGAGCTTGTGCTATGGGAACCAGATAGCTGATATAATAGTTTTTTTTTGTAAATAGATATTTTAATACTATAACCAACAGTCATAGTAGGCATAGTTTAGTTTTTGAGGAAGTTTCTGCTGGGAATCTTCTTGCCTATATCACATTTATGTGGGGTTGGTATAACATGTTCTCTTTTTCCATTTCTTTCTTTCAGCCGTCATTTCAGTATTCACTTATTTCTTATCCATATCATCTATTAATTTTCTTCTGTAAATGTCGTTTGCAATGAGGTCCTTGCTAAGGTTTTTCCTAAAGTTTGGTTCTAAAAGGGAGTTTACAAAATGTGTAAAAGGTTGCACGCTATCAGAATGCAAGCAAGCAGCAAATGTGAAGGATTGGTCCTGCAAAATTATCCGTAAAAGTATTCCGTCCTTGGTGTTTTTTTAGAAAATAGAGAAGTGAGTCATCCAGCTCTCACCATCAAAAAAATATCTGCCGCAAGTTGTAAAACTGGACACTACCACTGGAAGAGTTTTCCTTTTGCGACGTGCCTACACCGTAGTATCATAAAGTTACAAACTGTTATAGATTATTTGGGTCGATGGTCTATGAAGTACCCAATATTTATTTCAGCGAATGAATAGGGCTATTTGTTTCGGAGAGTTAGATGTTTATTGGTGATCCGGATTCATTGATCTCAAGTGTACTTAGGTTGACTGAAATAAATTTGTTTTCTGGCTTGGTAGCTGCCGCAGTCCATTAGCTAGCTTGATAACTTCGTTTTACTACGATATATAGATAGAAAGTATACTTTTGCAAGCTCTTTTTGAAGTTCTGTGTATAAAAATACTAAATTCAACATTATTGTAGCCTCCACGTTTTTACTAAGAAAAACTCATCATGAAGGTAACGTTTTTGCGTAGTAGAGCTCTTTCTGTGTGTCTCGTGGGGGTGCGTACTACCACCATGCCTATTCCTGCCGTGAAGCAGCATTGCTGTGTTTCAGTTTGAAGGGTGTGGGTGCCGGTGACATTACTGGCACGTGAGTCTAATATATGTATGCCTCAAGTTGATGGACCCAGGGCAGTGTAGGGTACGTTCCTGACGTGTGTGACGAACCTACAAAACAATGCCTAGTTTTAGGCGATGGTTACCACTTAACATCGGGGGGGCATTATGTTCGATCAGCTAGTTGCATAAAAGTCTGAAGAAACTGCTTGACCTCCATTTCCATCCATTGACTTCCCGCGTGAGCACGTGACATACGCGTGTCCGACACGCACTTGGCTAGATCTGAATGATCTCATTACTCTCAAGCGCGTACAATAGATCGCGAACTAGGCTCTCATACACAATGGATTAAGACTAGAATTTCATACAAATCTGACGACCGTCATACATCATCACTCATCGACTAGATTTTAATTTAATTTATATTCAAATACATATTCATTTATTAATTGCTTGGGTACATGCCATATTTCTAATTACCTTAGGTCTTATTTAGTTTTAAGGTGGACATGTACTCTGTAAAAGCCTGCGCACACCTAGCGCGATGGCGATGGCGTTTTACTGATCGCTATCGCAGATCGCTTAGATTTGGGCAAGGCTTAAAAGCTCAGCACTGTACCTACATAGGTTTTGGTTGCATTCTAAATACAATTGAATGTCATGCATGATATATTTAACAAAAATTGGGAATCTATTTCTGTTTTTAGTGTGCTATAAGTTTGAGTCCTTAGCGCAGAACATAAAATAATACCACGTATAGAACTGATACCGTACTCCCCCCACCAATTCGGGCTTCCGCACCCCGCGGGCTTGCGGTTAGCCTGATTTAAGCAAAGTACGCGCCACGCACACACATGCGTGTGTACAAAACGACATTTGTGTCGTGTCTGTATTAGAACCGCGCACAGACGCGCGTGTACAGAACGGCATTTGTTTGTGTTGTGTAATAGGTAGCTTGATAGGATTATGTGTGGAATTCAAATCAAATTAATAAAATATTAATTAAATTATATCACAATGATCACTTTGAAATGAAATGAAATGAAATTTATTGAATATTCACAAACATCACAGTAGCATTCATATACAGTTAGGTTACAGCTTAAAATGTAATTTTCCTGGCGGGATAACATTGTTACCCAAACTAGGATTACCCTGTGATATGGCATACCAATGCCCTCCCCCGAACTAACTAAACACAGCCTGTAATTAATTATGATTATGCATATAAATTAAATGAAAGAGTAATATTTACTTAAATTAAAAAGTAAATTACTGGAGAATCACAATTTCCTAAAATACAAATTATTTGAAGGACGAGTTCTAATAATTCACTTTACAATCAATTATAATTATAATATTGGAAAGAATCATGCGATTAATAATTAGGTTTGAAAATACAATATAAAATAATATACCATAAAAATAAAAATAAACCTTAAAGGTAGGATTGGTCTAGGTCTAAAAAAATTTAAATCTCTGGGGGTGGTAGGTGGATACTTTACTGACGTCATATAACGTTGCCGCTTTCTAGTTGCAGTCACTTCCAAGTAAGGTGTTACGACCGACAGCTGCATACGAGTATAAAACTGTTTTCCCATATAAATTTCCCATGGATTGTAGTACCGTGATTAACGCCATGGCGTAATAGGGTCATGGGGTACAATGGGCTTTTCCAGCTTTTTGTTAGGTGAAAATGGATGTATTTACTCGTAAATAGAGTAAAAGTCGTGTATTTATGTTTTTTTTTATCCAACTAGTTGGAATGGATGGAACAAGCATATGGACCACCTGATAGTGGTAACCATTGCCTATAACAAAGCATCGCCTCGTAGGTCACGCACGTCAGGAAGTGCCTTACGATGCACTTCACTGCGTCTTTAACTTGAGGCATACAGATGTTCAGCCTCACGTGCCAGTAATTTCACCGGCACCACACCCTTCAAACCGAAACAGCGATGCTGCTTCACGGCAGGAATAGGCATGGTTGTAGTATGCACCCCCACCGAGACACACACAAAGAGTTCTACTACTACAATTCGGAAAACATCGTGGGTGGAAATCCGTGGCTGTGTCAGCTCCATACGTATTGGCCGTCTTTCTTGTGGACTAGGCCACTAACTAGGCTGTGACGATCGTACAGATGCTGGGCAAGGCTTCTTCCTGTCTTTATCCCCTTTACAGCTAAAACTATTTTTATTCTATTTTAAACTATATTTTGGCCAAGAAAGCGTTGGAGGGACGATCTCGACGCTTTCGAGCGAGGATGGTGGGATATAGCGACGGATAGAGACAGTTGGAAGGATTTGGGGGAGACCTTTGCCCAGCAGTGGGACGATATAGGTTATAAAAAAAAAAACTATTTATTATTAATGGTTATGTTTGCTTTAGTTATCAATAAATACATTTCATTTCATTTTCCCACTTTATGTGTGGTCGGCACAACATGTCTTCCTCTTCCATTCGCCTCTGTCAGCCGTCATCTCTGCATTCACTTTTCTCCTCCATGTGCTGGGCAAAGATATTCCATCTAAAACCAAGTCCCCAGTCTCTACAGCGTCCCGTAAATAGGGGTATGCGGGGGTAGTTGCCCCCGACCTCATTAGAATGCCTATTATTTTATGTAGAGTGGGTATGTGGTACATGTTTTTGCGTGGGGGTACTTGGAGCACCTGGTAAAAGTTTAATTTAAGGAAAACAAACAAGTTATTTACGAATGAAAAGCAGGGCTTTGTTCCGTAAACGTCGAGTAGGCGTATTTTCGTCATAACTGTTTTTGTAAAAACATTTTGTTGATAGTAGAAGCAGTAGGCCTAGCATGAGCTCTGTCTGGCCCTGTCTCTTGTTCTGGTTTTGAGTCTGTGTGAGTGAATAAATCCTACGTAGAAATGTCACACACACAGTAGGTGAGCACTCACACAGACTCAAAACCAGAGACAGAGCCAGACAGAGCTTTTGGTAGGCATACAGGGGGGCAATTCTAGACCAGTGACTTTTTTGTCACGGTAGATATATATCACAAGAAATGTCAAATTTAAATAGACATGACATTTTCAATAGATATCGTATTCCAGCAATATCACTATAGACATTTATCGAGCGAAGGCCGTTAGATATGTGTCGAGTGGTGAGTAGTAGTCGACATTGACATCTCTAATATACTTTGGGTGACTTTGGGCTTTTTTTTTCTTTCGGTCCTTGGAGCAGGCTAGAGTACCAAGACCATACCACCTAGTCTTACTTTTTGATAAAAAGTCAATGATGTTTACTTGTTTGTAGGGGATACAAGTTGGGAGCGAGAACGCGAATAATACTTTCTCATATACCTACAATAAGTGAGGAGTGATTGAATTTAGCTCGTACTTAGTAATTATTCAATGGCGCAGTTAGAAGAGCAGTCAATCAGACCGTCAACGTCTATACTTGTATCCGGGGTTCAAGCTTCGAGAGAAATATTCTTTTTGCATTGAATGGCCATCTAGTTGATAACCTTTGAATAAAAAATTCAAGTCATCGGAGTCCTTCTCTTGAGTGTAATGATCCTGACAATGACATATCTACAACACTTCATAGACAACTGACCATAGATTGCAAACAACAAAGTTTACAGTTCTTTGGTACATAACGTTCCGTGTGTTTCCGGAATTAATTATTGTAACTAACATTTTGTGCGAAAAGTCCATTGATTACTATTTAATGAAAATGAATCTATTATAAACAACGACAAGAACGCATTATACTTCTTTCTGACATCTCTATAGTAAAAGTCTAACGTAAAAGTCTAACGGTGGCTAGAATACGCATTTTAGCGCGGTTCGATATTATCTTCGACAAATTTGGTGATATGACACTGCTTTCGCGACATTTCAAATCTCTATTTCGAGCGTTAATCTCTAAAAGTCTAGAATTGGCCCCCAGGGCTGTGTATCGTTCGTAACGATTGTTCTGAATAAAACATTTCTATTTCTATCTCAAGGATCACTTTGAAACGTCTTAAAGCTAGGTGAGTCTAGGTGCCAGTTCCACGCGACCAAACCTAGAAAAACAGGCAACAAACTACGGCTTGGTTCCTACCGTTTTTTTACCGCCTAACATGATTGGCCAAAGTTCCAGTGGTAGTTTAGTAATAGTATAGCTCTTTGTGTGTAGCTCGTCCGGGGAAGTACTCCACAGATATTAACCCTCATGTGCTTCACTATCGAAACCAGATAAATTTTCGTGGACCCCCATTTTTTGTCACGCCATCGTAGACCGCGGTCGAGTCTCCCGTGGTCCCCTGGGGGTCCATCTGGACCACATTGGGAATCAATGGCCTAGAGCGTATACCTCTTCTTCCAGAGCAACGAGCCATACTTCCCGTTCCTGGGAGGGCACGCGCCGCCGCCCGGCTACCGCGCCGACGACGACGACGGCCTCGTGCGCAGCTGCTGCGTGTGCTACACCTTCCTCCGCCAGCAGTGGGAGCAATACGACCGGGAGAACAAGCCGCACAGCCAGCGCTTCTACTGGATGAAGCGCCTCGATGGGAAACCTTTTATTGGTGAGTTTCTTATGCTGCCTTCCTACGGTGCGGGGTTCTGCAGATGGATTTTAAGTGCGCCTCAAAGTGGCTCCTTTTATACACTTGACACATATTTTAGAAACTCGAAGAAGAAGAAGAAGAATAGGTTAGGTACTGTAAAATATTTGGATAACCAATTAATTTAGTGTGCGATGAGATCACTCGTATTTCTGATAAAAAAGTCATAATCACCATACTTGAAACTGAAACTAAAAAAAAATTTTTTCATTGGACCTACTATGAATAGGTCTTCAAAAATGATGTTGAGGTTTCTTAAATAGTTTTTTTCTAAACTGAATAGTTTGCGCGAGAGACACTTCCAAAGTGGAAAAAAGTTGGTCCCCCCCCCCCCTGTAACTTCTAAAATAAGAGAATGATAAAACTAAAAAAATATATGTTGTACATTACTATGCAAACTTTCAACGATATTTGATTTGAACGAGATCTAGCCAGTAGTTTTTTTTTATACGTCATAAATCGTAAATCGGCGAACTACAAGAACCTTTATATATGTTACTTGATGCTACGGAACCCTTCATGGGCGAGTCCGACTCGCACTTGGCTGCTTTTTATTTGAAGTCGATAAAAAAAAGTCAATGTAGAAACACAAGTTTTTTGCCGTTTGCATGGTTTTCGCATGGAAGTGGTGTATAAACTCAAATTTGAAATTATCCCTTTATTTTTTAATAATTTCTATAGATTTTAAAACTCAATTTATCCAGTGTTCTCATTTATTTAACCATAATACGCATATATTTTTTTAATTTCTCTACATAATTACGTGTTCGGATTGACTACGCAATAATAGGTACCGTACCTATCTAGATACCTACAAATAAACATCTAGTCTCAAACCTGCGCATTGAAAATACGAAACACTTTTAAAAATCCGCATAGCAATGAGTCGCAAAAAGTTGATCAATAAAATGTCAATACCCCGCCGGGATATCAGACGCCATTGTTTTTCGCTTGTACCAATGATAAGCTGTGTCTTGCAAACCGGCACCGTCTTATTGCGGACGTAGGGATATAATTGCTGTGCTCTAACAGAGGTTTTGTTTGAAACTTTCCTGCTTATTAATTAGTAATCATCGTAAAATATTGAAATCTGTTTTTAACCCGCGATCGAAATGTACGTCCAATGGGATTGACTGGCCTCTAGCTCAGTTGGTAGTAGCTCTGCCTTCTGCGCCGTAGGTCGAGGGCTCGATCCCCACCGAGAACAAATATTTGTGTGGTTAACATAAATGTTTGTTCTCTGTCTGGGTGTTATATTGTATTCTAAGTATGTATTTACAAAAAAAATGTATTCAAGTATTATATCAGCTATCCGGTTCCCATATTACAAGCTCTGCTTAGTTTGGGGCTGGGTAGTGTTGTGTGAATTGTCCACAATATTTATTTATTTATTTATTGGAGGATGAAAATAAAAAGTTATATTTCTTCCCTTTTAGCAAAGTTGGTACATAATTTTTTAACGCTTTTAGTTAACAGGAGGACAGATATAACTTGTTTAATCCAAAAAGTTTCATCTGTCCCCTTGCCAGAAATAAGAGGACAGACAGAGTTAGTTCACACAATCCATCCATCTTTTCTTTGGCTCTCTCTACTTCTATACCTATCCACATTCATATTTAGCATTCTTCTTATTACATGACATTCTGTATGTGTTATTACGTTGGTGTTTTTAAAGAAACCATACAATAACAGAACAAACCCTTGTACGAGACGAATAAACATAATATGCGTGTTGTGTACCTACCAGATATACAGAATTGTGTACGTTTACCAAATAAATGTACCGAGTACTATATACAGTATTACATTACATATATAGTATTATTTTCTACTAGCAGCTGCCCACGGCTTTGGTAGCGGTGTTTGCAAATAGTACATAACTTGCTGCAGCGGCCAGCAAAAGAGGCATTGACGGACGAACGTGTAAATGTGTATTTCACTCAATCAAAATACATCAATGCCTATGCCTAGTTATGGCCAAGGCTTGTATTAGTACTCTTACTATTCTCAAATAAAGCGAGGAAATTAAAACTAAGTAAACTTGACTCATTTTTAACTGACTTCCAATCAAAAAGGAGGAGGTTCTCAATTCGGTTGTATTTTTTTTTTTTTTTTAATGTTTGTTACCGCATAACTTCGTCATTTGTGAGCGGATTTGAAAAAATATTTTTTTATCTGAAAGGTACTGCTTCCAGATTGGTCCCATTTTAATTTTATTAAAATCGGTGTTGCCATTTTTTCTTAAATAATTTTTTTAATGTTTGTAACTGCATGCCTCCTTCATTTATGAACCGATTTAGAAAATGATTTTTTTATTTGGAAGGTTATTCTTACGTCCAGATTGTCCTAAACAAATTTGATTAAAATCGGTTTAGCCGTTTGACAATGAAGTCGGTTTCTCAAGTTTTTTAAACTTATAATTATGTCAAAAGCAATTCAACAAACAACGAAACGAACAACACAAATTTTTCTGAATTAGTTTCATCTGCTCGCGTAGAAATGTTTTTTTTTTTTTTTTTTTCAAAGACTAGCATTCAATTTTAGAAGCCACTTCTAAATTTGAGTAAAATCATTTTCAAGTTACCTCCTTGGTTGCCATGTTTCGGGGTAAAAGACCGTTCCATTTTTAAATTACGCAAATGATATGAGTATAATATGTAATTTATCTGACCGCTAAACAAAACACAACGAAATAGATTTTCATACATACCGGCCGCTACTCGCATGTTATATTATGTTACATTTGGCTAGTACAGCGATTTCAATGTATCACGGAGAGTTTGGGTTAATATTTTATACCCCGTTCCTATTTGGCATAAATAAAAACATGTTGCAAATAGGCTTTTAATGAAGTATCATGTTTTAAGGATCATTAGATAAATGCATAAATCGTGCTTTCGCATCGTCTCTGACAGACAGGCGACGACGTCACGAAATGAATCATTGTCATGCAATGTCTCCAAATAGGGACATATTGTCTTATTTCGGTTCAATCTGGTCTAATCTAGTACGTGCGCTAGTTTTAGTTTCAAATCTATCACGAATTATTTTGTAACTAGGATTTTACTTTGATATATTTTATTGAAGAAGTTATGGGACAAGATGGCGACCAGACATGGTTCCATAAAGCGACTGAATCGATATAATGTTGAATCATTCCAGACATTTATGTGCTTCAAATATATATTTACATAATTTTTCTCAACGCTAACCGTCGCCCATTGCTCGATAAAATCAAACAAAAAATAAGCGAATAATCCAGGCCAGACAAATTGCGTCTATTTCAAATTCTATTCAAAATCGTTGCTGTTTTTTATTTGCTCTCGTATGGAATAGCGTTCTGTTTTTAAAACGGGGACTCCGAACGAAATTGAAAAGAGTATTTTATTTTATTTGAAAAAAGAACGTGCAACTTTTTATGAGCGTCCGACGCAGTGGCCAGTTCAGTTTGTATTTTTAAATAAAAATATGATTGATTTTGATCAATTACAGACTTTAAAGTTAGGATTGTATAAAATTACTTACATAGGTACTACTAGAAATATATTTTTGCGTAATAAAAATCCCCTAATTATAAAAATTAGCGTTATGTTGAGTCCAGACCCCTTTTACCGCTGTAGCATAGAAACACGACGCACTTCTCCAGTATCGATATTATATCATCTTTGTATCTTTCTTCTTTTAGTGTTCTTGTTTTTTAATTGGTTTATACATAATGTAGTAAATAAATGAATGTCTATATCTGCAAACATAGAATTTTTTTCTGAAAAGTTTGTGTAAAAGTGACGTCAGTACACACATACACATCATATTCTTAGTAGACATAGAGCGTAGTGTGTGTCAGAAAGAGAGAGCGCTCTACAAAGCCGATGTGCAGTATTTATTGCCTAGAACCGTACCTCATCATCATCATCATCATCAGCCTGAAGAAGTCCACTGCTGGACATAGGCCTCCCCTACACATTTCCAGGAAGAACGATTCTGAGCCCTTTCCATCCATCTACTTCCCGCGATCTTAACAATGTCGTCGGTCCATCTGGTGGGTGGGCGACCTACGCTACCGTACCTACAACTTAGGAACTTTTCAATTCCTGCCATTTTCAATTAATATTTCCATAACGTTCACGTTTCCAATTAATTACCGTTATGAATGTTTTCGCGGTATTATTATTAATCAAGAACGTGGTACAATGGTTTCGTTACTGGAATTGGGAAATATCAGAATTAATCAAATGAACGTGCAAAAAACTTAGTTTTATTAAACTAGCTGTTCCCTACGACTTTGTCTGACTTATAATAGATGAGTCTATACGCTGGAGAAGCCGAGTACGAGCTGTAAGGCTTAATTCTGAGTTTTAGCATCATTCTGTCGTTCGCAAAATGATTTGTCGTTACCGTAGTCGCCTGTGTGTACGGATGCCATAGAAACCCATGAAAACTAATTCAACTCGCTACTTCATCAATTATAGGTTACGTCTGTTAGGAATATTCTGAGCCTTCAAAATTGTACAAAAAATGGAAGAAACCAAGCCGTAGTTTGTTGTCTGAAGGGCAAGTCCCACTTTATTTACAACATTTCGTTTTCGTTTGGCCAATTTGTTTCTCTCTATTGTATGAAGAAAAGATGAGACAGCAAAAATACTTTACGTAGAAACTATCGAAACGGGTTGTTGTCTCATGAATTTTTCATACAAAAGAGAGAGACACGTTACACGAAAACAGCATAATTTGGTAGACGAAATGTGGTAGCAAAACTCCGACTTCGGGTACTGTTCTTGCGCCGTCGTCGCTCGGTTTGGTCGCGTGGAACTGGCACCTATACTCACCTAGCTTTCAAAGTGATCCTTGCGATAGTTCTGAATTAATACAATTTTTTATTTTGTATATTTTGAACTTAACTCACGTCGGTGCTGTGCGAGCCCGATTCTGAGGAGTTTTCATAGGAGATTTCCCAGCACGATAAAACTCCACAATCGCTGGAACTTTCAAATCTCGGAAGCAACTGCGACCATGCAGTATTGTAGGCTTTGTTTTATCAAATATTATTTCAACTGCCAAACCTCGGATTATCCAGTAATCCCCCAGCTTCACCCCTACCCCTTTTCATCCCCCTCTATCATCCCTCCGCTTTGTCTGCGGCCCAGCATGACGGACAGACAGCCCGTTTATCTTTTTATTTTCGTGTACACGGCGCTTTTGTGCCTGATGTCGACTTTATATGCCCGTATGCAATCACACGGGTATTTATTGCGTTAATACCTTATTGCCTTATTTAATTTATTTTCCCGACGTTTCGGCTATGTTGCAATAGCCGTGGTCACGGGCAGTGAAATTAATGATGTTATCATCGCGAAAGTATAAAAAGTACCACCTTTTGAATGTCATGTCAATTATTACAGGTTTTGATCATGATGACTAGATATTTATCATTAACCGACTTCAAATAAAAAGGAGGAGGTTCTCAATTCGGTTGTAATTTTTTATATTGGTTATTGTATAAATTCGTAATTTATGAGTAGGCTTAATTTTTTTACTGAAAGGTAATACTTTCAAATTGGTCCCATAGATTTTTTATCGGTTTAGCAGTATGCCCATGAAGTCGGTTTTAAACGTCACCTAGTGACGTTTAAAAAACTTAGAACAAGTCTTGTTGTTATTTGTTTGTAAGTTTGATGATATTTAGGATTTGATGATTATGAACGGAAGTCTATGCGAAGATCTAAGATTCTAATTTAATTGGCATACTCACAAAACAATGAGACACTTTTCAATGGAGAGCTGTCAAGTTATGAGGCTCGACGCAGACAAAAGCTTTTTTCCCTATACGCTTATTGTGCTATGTGCATGAAGTGACAGCATTATGGTGAATGAATACATGACTGTGAGGTTCAATCCTGATACAATTCGAGATTGTTTTATTTAAGTACCTACTTTTGAGTTTTATTTGAAAAGCTTTGTTTTTGCGAATATTTTCCGGTTTATGACATTTTGCTCGTAGTTTTAATTTCAGTTTTAAAACTTGAAAAAACTGACTTTAGGATAACGTCTGGAAATTATGTTTTGAACCGACTTCAAATAATAGAAGGTTCTCAATTCGGTTGTATTGTATTTGCTTTATTTCGTCATTTATGAGCCGATTTGAGACATCTTTTTTATAACGCTTTTATTAGCTTCACCTGTATGTATGTATGTAACCGACCCCTTTGAGCTCGATTTTGTCCTACTTTGAACGATCAGATTTGATTCAAACTTTGCACACCTGTCAAAGGTCGATGACAATGCAATAATATGAAAAAAAAAATAAAAAAAAAATGAAAAGAAATAAAAAAAAACCTACTTTGAACGATCAGATTTAATTCAAACTTTGCACACCTGTCAAAGGTCCATGACAATGCAATAATATGAAAAAAAATGAAAAAAAAATAAAAAAAACCTACTTTGAACTATCAGATTTGTTTCAAACTTTGCACACCTGTCAAAGGTCGATGACAATGCAATAATATGAAAAAAAAAAAACTAAAAAGTCAAAAATAAATTATAGTTTAAAAAACTAAAAAAAAACGCTTTTATAACTAATTGAACTAAAAAGTTAAAAATAAAACTGTAATAATCAATTGAAATTTTATATTATTGTACAAAAAGCGTGGGGGGCTTGATTTTGATTGTTGTAAATATTTTATCAATAGTTTATTATATCTGAAGTTATTATAAAAAGCACGCCACGCTTTTTGTACAATAATATAAAATTTCAATTGATTATTACAGTTTTATTTTTAACTTTTTAGTTCAATTAGTTATAAAAGCGTTTTTTTTTAGTTTTTTAAACTATAATTTATTATATCTGAAAGGTACTTCCAGAATGGTTCCAGGCAATGCTTTTTTTACAGGCGATGGTTACCACTTCACATCAGGTGGGCCATTTATGCTTGTTCTATCAGCTAGTTGAATAAAAAAATAATAATTGAAGAATACAAACGATGTATTACAGAATCTGTAATTAAGCTCCATGTACCTAATCTATGACCGAGATCTTAGATAATTCCTTCGCAAAACCAGTTTTCAATGAACTCAGTTTAAGATTGAAAGTTTCATTCATAAACTTAGGAAAGTGCATCAGCTGTCTCATAGCTCAGTTGGTAGTAGCTCTACCTTCTGCGCTGGGGGCGTGGGTTCGATCCCCATGCTTTTTGAGTTTGTGCTTGAAAATATTATAACCACCACTCATAACATTTTATGTACATGACTCGGCCTAAGCCATGGACATCCTCAAGAATCCTACCTAAGAAATCACAGATAGCAGACGCGATGGACCGACGACATTGTTGAAATCGCGGGAAGTCACTGGATGGATAGGGCTCAAATCTTTCTTCCTGTAAATGTACAGAGAAAGCCTATGTCCAGCTGTGGACTTCTAATGATGATAAGGATGCCTACCGTGCCTAAGCAACCAGTCAACCAGTTTTTTTTTCACTGATAACTAGTTTGGTTACGAAATAAGTACAGTATAAAGAATAGTAGGTAGTTCATTCATGCTAAGACGACCTTGGCCGAGTGAAAGTGCATTACGTAAGGTCATCTCGTAGGTCACAGGGTCATTGTCATAGGTCACACAGTAATAATTGATAGAGCGAACGAAACGACCAAAGATTTCTCAAAAAAAATGGGCCGGTTAATGTACGGCCAGTTAAGGCTCCCTTCTTTAAGAGCTCCTTATGCCATAAAATCAATATGAATCAGTCAAAAATTAACGTAAAATTCTGAAAAAAATATATGTTTTAGTTGAGGATCTTACAGAGTACAATTCGCTTACAGTTACACAATCAGATGAATTTCGTTCGATAGAAAAAAATACCAAAGTTGCCTATTTTTAAAAAACAAATTCAATACTGTGCCTAAAATAAAAAAAATATTGACTTTATTTTTACACCAATCTTTAGATAAATCACTTTTCTAGTACAAATCGCTGAGTTGGATGTTGTAATGTTATTTTCCTATTTATAATGAATTATTTACCTACAAACACACGAGCGGCGCGACGCCGTGGGCTAAGTCAGTCGCGCGGTAGCGCTTACCGACGACGGACCTGTGCCAGTGCTCTTCCCGCCCGACGCGCGACTTGTGACGTGCAGTGATTTTACGAAAATAAACTAAAATTGATCTCGCTAAGTCGTCACCATGGCTAACAAACGCAACAGGACGAATGCATTACAAAGAAATGTTAAGTAAGTACATTACTTGCACGTACGTGTTTATTTATTATGTAGGAACCTCTAATGTTCTATTTAAATATTACCTACTTTACTCCTTACGTTACTTACCTACTTTGTTCCATAAATAGCTGAGAATATACTTAGTATGTAGGTACCAACTCCTTGCCACAGTATAGTTAAAGCAGTATAAGTACGGAAAGAAATATGAAATATTAACTATTAGCTGTGCCCGCGACTTCGTCCGCGTGGTATAGTGTCTATGGGTAGCATTTTTAATTTGCAGCGGAAGAAAACTGTAATTAAATAACAGCGTCATATTCGCGTGCACGTGACACAGTGGTCTGCCCTCTTACTAAACATAGACATATGGCGTCGTACTACGCCACACTTTCATCCCCCCCGCATTCCTCTCCGAACTCCCCCCACACTCCCCTCCACAATCCCCCTGTACTCCCCCTTTGCACTCCCCACTAAACTCCTCCCGCACTCCTCTCCACACTCCCCTCCACACGCCCCCCCGCACCTCCCCTCCACACTCCCCCCTGTACTCCTCTCCACACCCCCCCCGCATCACCCTCGCACCTCCCCTCCACACTCCCCCCTGTACTCCCTCCACACTCCCCCCGCATCCCTCGCACCTCCCCTCCACACTCCCTCCTGTACTCCCCTCCACACTCCCTTCGCACCTCTCCTCAACACCACCCCACATTCTCCCCGCACTCCCCCCAGACTCCCCTCCACAATCCCCCTGTACTCCCCCTTTGCACTCCCCACTAAACTCCTCCCGCACTCCTCTCCACACTCCCCTCCACACGCCCCCCCGCACCTCCCCTCCACACTCCCCCCTGTACTCCCCTCCACACCCCCCCCGCATCACCCCTCGCACCTCCCCTCCACACTCCTCCCTGTACTCCCTCCACACTCCCCCCGCATCCCTCGCACCTCCCCTCCACACTCCCCTCCACACTCCCCTCGCACCTCCCCTCCACACTCCCCCTGTACTGTATGTCACTGTTATGACAGTATAACCCTTAATTTGGCAAGATTACTTTTTTTCGATTTCAGTAAAAAAACTCAATATACCTTTTTAATAACACTTATAGAAGCCTGAAAAAATAAAAAAATATATATAAATGCTGTAACTTTGCGAAAATCCTATGTATCCTACAATGCACATAGCCAAATACTAGTAGAAGTATGGTCTTTTGACACTGTATCCGTACGGACACATTGCCAAATTAGGTAATTGAAAATAATAGTAAAACAATTGGTAAAATATGGGTTTAGTCTTTAAATCTTCATTTTTTAATATGGTATTCATAAAAACAGTTCCTGTTTTTCGTTAAGCACAAACGAATCTTACATTTGACGCAAGAAATATTGGCCTGCCCAGTTTTGCACAAACAACATCAACCTTTTTCTTCAAAAATTGGCAGGTAGCCTATGCCGTAGTACCTTATTAAATTATATTGATGAGACCATCAGTAGGCCTAGGCATAACTGGTCTATGTATTTTCTGCCTTAACCTGGCACATCATTTCTGTGCACTACTTCTTTAGGACTTGAAAGTGGGACATGGAGATTTTTGCCCAGATTCTAGATATCAGTATAAATAATGCTTGGATACTTAGATACTGAAGGTATTGTGTGCAAAAAGGCTTGAAGAAAACATAGGCTCTGAAAAAATTCCTATGCCAAATTTGTTTGTCAGTGACTTCTAAAGAATTAGTGCACAGAAATGATGTACCAGAAAATACATAGACCAGTTGTACCTCGGTCTGTTGATAGTCTTATCAATATAATTTTATAAGGTATGACGGAATAGCCCACCTAACAATTTTTGAAGAAAAAAGCTGATGTTGTTTGTGCAAAACTGGGTAGGCTGGTATTTCTTGCGTGACATGTAAGCTTCAATGAAATGTGCCTGAAGAAAAACAGGAGCTGTTTTTATGATTTCAATATTAAAAAAAAAAACAAAGCCATAACCAAGTCAATAAATAAAATTAGGTATCATACCTAATTTTATTAAAATTAGGTATTATAAATTTTATAAAATTAGGTATCATACCTAGTTAGGCATCCTAAATTATACGTGGTTCGACTCGCACTTGGCCAAGTTATTGAGTATCGATACCATGAAACATTTTGTTAAGCATTTGGCATTGTATCTCTCTGGATACGGCTGAGTTATGCAGTATTTCAATGGGCTTTTGGCAACGTATCTTTGTGGATACAACTAGGTTAGAAAACTTATTACGGGTTCGTAATTGCATTCATAAGTAAAATTTTTATCCATATCGATAGTAAGTTTCAATAACATTGGAATTCAACAAAAATCCAGCACAAAAAGGAATAAAATATAGGCAAAATAAATAAAACTGACGGATCTGATGCTCCCGTGGTGCGACATCTCAGCTGTTTGACGTCGAAAGGGATGGGAAACAATCGAAAATGCAGTCGATTTATTTTGTTATAGTGATATGAATAACACACCTCAAGGATAGAATCGATCGATTTTGAATAAATTAGATTTATAGAGCCATATGATTTTTTTAAAATATTGTATCTGAGAGAACACATTACCAAATTAAGGGATAACAAACCAGGAGTACCAGGACAAACCAGGAGTAGATAATTTTTTTTTTACATTTTACTGCGATGATACCAGTTTGGAAAAATATTTTCTACTAATAATTCTTCATCATTTTATAATTTTGTTAGTTTATGGAAATAAAATATAATTTATAGCTTAAAACCATTGCTATTTTCCATATTAAGAATTTTAAAATTTTTACTAAATATCAAAAATCACTTATTGTTGCAAGATGACCCTTTTCTCGTAGAGTCTGAAAATCAAGAATACGAGTTTCAACCAGCTTCAGGGAGACGCATCATTGACATCAACTACTTGTTTAGTCAATTACAGGAAAAAGCACGTCACAACAACAAATTATAATGAATTTTAATTCAAAATAAGCATTCTGTACATCATATTAAATCAACCTGTAAGTATAATAAATGAGAATAAATATTGTACATAACAATTATGTTTGTTTTCATTTGTTGTTTGTATTTTTAGGTTAGGTACTCTCCTATAATCATCATATCATTATCACCTCACTAATTCAAATAGTTTAGACTTTTAGAGTATATATTAACAGTTAATACCTATTTAAATCTAATAAACTTTCATTTCAATATACTAAAAGAATATAGTCAATAATATTAAACTTACTTTGCCTACTGCATTATGTTATACTGTGGCGTTCTCGCCCGCCGTCAAAGGGTCACCGGAGTTCATATCAAGTCGGCTCCCGCGTAACGCGGATGCAAGTCGACTGGGTGAGTTAAATACCTAAATCTTCGACATAAGGGGCCCTTAAAACGAATCCACTTTTTTCCACTTTAAAATTTTTAAGGCCCATGTCACTGAATCAGAAAAATATTTCGATTATTACTTTTTTTATCTAGCGATGGATAATAATTGCGTAAATATAGCGTTCTAGCATAACCTAAGCTATCCAAGTCTGATCTGCCCTATAAAGTATCAAGGACAAGTTTAAGTAGTGCCAGAACAAAAAAGCAAAAACCCATGTTGAATTGCACACATGTAAATTGAATTGCTCCAGTGTACATGTGGCTTAACTGGCATCGTAATAATTATCGCGCATACATTATAGGTGAGTCTAGGTGCCTGTTCCACGCGACTCAAGCTTAGAAGATTAGGCAGCAAACTACAGCTTGGTTCCTATCGTTTATTTTTAACCGACTTCCAATCATAAAGGAGGAGGTTCTCAATTCGGTTGTATTTTTTTTTTTTATTTTTTTTTTAAATGTTTGTTACCGCATAACTTCGTCATTTGTGAGCCGATTCGAAAAAATATTTTTTTATCTGAAAGGTACTGCTTCCAGATTGGTCCCATTTTAATTTTATTAAAATCGGTGTTGCCATTTTTTTTTAAATATTTAAATGTTTGTAACTGCATGCCTCCGTCATTTATGAACCGATTTAGAAAATTATTTTTTTATTTGGAAGGTTATTCTTATGTCCAGATTGTCCCAAACAAATTTCATTAAAATCGTTTCGGTTTCTCAAGTTTTTTAAACTTATAATTATGTATGATCGTTTTACAAAACTAAAATAATAATAGTAGTGAAGTTCCAATATGGTTTCACTGGACTGGACATCTCTGTATTCATTCCTTTCTTATCCTTAGTATGCGTAATCGTGGCTATAATCAGCACAGATTACCTCACAGCTTTAACAAAACGTACAAACAAACAAACACGAATGTTATGTAAATACAGCGTGCCTGTTGAATTCAGTGAGTGACAATTGAACACATCACTTGTAAGGATGAGCTCAAATGTGCCCCTTTTGCACGATAACTTTATTAAAAAATATCGCTATCTCTTTCTCTTCCATCTTGATATTTATTTTTCTCCTCCTGTCCTGCGTGAGTTCTCTCTCCATAGCCAGAGTTGCCAACAGTGGCGTAGCGTGCCTAGGTGAGGGCCCCGTATAAAAATTGTTTGGGGTCCCATATGAGAAATCTGTACCCTTGTAAAGATTTCTCATAATTTTGAAAGAAAGAAAATGTTTGCATTAAATTAAAGGAAATATTAATTCATCATAATTAACTATCTGTCACTTTCTCCAAAGTTGCTACAAACAATTCAAATTAAATATACACTCCCCTTGCCTTCTTTTCGGCGGACTGATTTATTAATTTATAGCTGATGATGACTTTAGTTTGTCTAAACAACCTTTAGGAACAACAGCGACAGGTCTGGTCAGGCGTTCGTGATCCATCAAAGTTCTTAGGTTCAAAGTTTATATTAGTTTAAAAAATTGGGTTTTTTTTTATTAATTTTTGTTTACGCACGTTGGGGGCCCCCTCGGCCTGGGGGCCCCGTATAAAGGCAGATACAGCGGTAGCTACGCCCC
Organism: Thera obeliscata; assembly: GCA_947578465.1. Lineage (NCBI taxonomy): Eukaryota > Metazoa > Arthropoda > Insecta > Lepidoptera > Geometridae > Thera > Thera obeliscata. The sequence goes on along the minus strand of OX387916.1, from coordinate 25,523,411 downwards.
TGGTTCACAAGCATGTATATTCCTCTGATTGTTATTTTTTTCACATAACACTATCTAGCCCCAAATTAAGCAGAGCTTGAACTTTGGAAACCAGATAGCTGATATAATACATATTATTAAATACATATTTTTTTGTAAATACATACTTAGAACCCAATATAACACCCAGACAGAGAACAAACATCTGCGTTCACCACACAAATATTTATTCTCGATGGGGATCGAACCCACTACCTACGACTCAGAAGGCAGAGCTACTACCAACTGAGCTGAGAGGCCAGTCTTTGCGTGAACCATCCACTTTACTAATACCCCTGCCTTGTCTTTCTTCCAGGAGCTGACATGACGTTCCAAGGCGAGTACGCGGCGCAAGTCCTGGGTCTGACGGGCGAGGGGGGCGCGCGGGACGAGGCGCCCCCCTCGCCGCGCGCCTTCCCCCCCGAGTCCGCGCCCCTCGCCAGCGTCTACGGGAAGGAGAAGGAACATGCCAATCATAAGTTTAATAATGTGAGTATAACTTAATTCTCTAGCCGTCAATGTCAGGGTGGCGGTAATGTATAGTGGCGGTATGAAAATGTTCGTCGATTTTCAACTTGATTTGTTCAACGTATCACGATCACATACTACCTTTTGAAACTGAATAGACAGAATACACCGATAAGTTAACGTCACGAATTATGTAAAATTGTGTTCATGATCAAGGCACTGGTGCAATGCAAGCGAAAACCGACTCTAAGGTGACGAACATTTTCATACCGCGACTGTACATCAGAGGTTCCCAACCTTTTTTTTCTCATAGACGATTTAGAATAATTTAGATGATTTATATGGCGTCAGAAGTAACAAGCCCTAAATCGCGGGACGCTATAGTGCCTGGGACAGGATTTTAGATGGAATAGGCTTGCTCAGCACCTATACCATCCTGGCATCATAGACCACTTTCAAAGTTATGTTGGTTCCGGCTTAGAATTATGTTGGACCCCCTGACCTGTAGCTACATTTTTATTTTAAGTGGAAAAAAGTGGATTCGTTTTAACAGGGTATACATTAACTGGCCGTACATTAACCGGACCCCAATGTCAGATTTGCATAAAACCACAGATCGCGAGTACATTATTGTACAGTTCTGTAGATAATAGTGTATTTTGACGTTCCAGATTACCACACCGCCCACCGCTTCTCCATACAGGAAAGAAGAGAAAGAAACTAACAACCACGTCAACAACAAATTCAATAATGTACGTATACTATAGCGGCACATAACTCTAGCGCTGACCGTTATTGCGCAGACGTCAAAAATAAGGTACCTGAGGGGGAGCGGTATGAAGGGCGGGCGTGCGTAGCGCTGATTGTCTCTCCAGTCGCACTCCGCTCTCTGTACCAATAGCACACTCTGCACACATCCACACATCCAGTGTGCGCGACATAGCACACTACGACGCAGGCGCAGCTATCCCCTCCGCGTATCGCTCAGCACTAGGGTTATGTGCCGCTAGTTATACTATACTGATGTAAACTGATAATATGAGATCAAACGAACTTCTTAAAGTGAAGTTCGATCATTATTGTATGAGTCGCATCATTCGAAGATACAGTTAACATAGGTAGTGCCTTTAGCTTACACGAGGAATTCGCACGTTTAGAGAATCGATTTTCAATCGGATTCAGTTTTTTTTTTTTTTTTTTAACTACCCGCTTGACCGGCCGACGTAATGACGGAGCGACAGCCGGTAGCGGCCATCATTCATGTTCAGAGACTTCCGTTTTCTACGTGGGGTTTTTGGGTGGGTGGGAACCTGTATCTTCGAATGATGCGACTCATACAATAATGATCGAACTTCACTTTAAGAAGTTCGTTTGATCTCATATTGTATGTCGTCGCATCATTCTTCAGATACAGTTAACATAGGTAGATGTTTAGAGAATCTTTCCATCATGAGCAAAATGGGTATGCCAAAGAAACATTTAATTAATCAAGTAGAAAACGATTTATTTTTCAACAAAAAAATTATATTAAACTTCTATTACATATTAACTATAACATCTTTTCAAACACATTGTTTGCATAACAAAACCAGGTTATTGTGTAACAATTACATAATTAATAGATAACGAATACTTATCTAACAATTTAAATACTCTCAAAGACAGAACGAGCAAAGATTCCATCGTCCGTCACTGGGCGGTTATAGAACCTAGCAAACGTCATAGACGAGGGCGACCAACCCGCGGTCTTCCTAATAGTGTCAATGCAGACACCAGCAGAGGCCGCCGCCGAGGTGGAGGCGTGACGCGTGCTGTGGCCACTGAATACTGTGACGTCGACGCCGCTCTCTGCTAGTCTGCTTGATCCACCTGCTTATGGATTGTGACGATGCTCTCGTATGAGGTTTTTTGTGAGTTAGTAAGAGGTTATCTGTTCCTTCAGGCCGAAGACCTGCTGTGACTGTAAGATAGTCCTCGAGAGTCTTTGCTGGGCATATGCTTGGGTTGTTCACGAAGAAAGGTAAGAATAAAACTGGCTGCTCTCGATTTGGAGCAGAAGTCTTTATCATGTCAGTTAATCTTTATTCCACATGGAGACCTGTAGATGTTATTCGTTTTAATAAGAGATAAGGTCTGGACGCGATGTGACGTGCACAAGGCCAACAAAACAGTTAATTTTTTAGTTAATTTCTCGAAATTCAATGTACTATTTGGATACCATTCGGAAATGAAATCTAACACCAGTTTTGGATCCCAGGTTGCAGTATATTTGGGGCGCGATGGTTTTTGCCTGTAAATACCTTTTAATAAACGTTTTATTCGTTCGTCTGATCCTACGTTATTCCCAAGGAGTAATGATAGGGCAGAGCGATGACTATTAATAGCCCCATATGCTGCTCCCTTATTGAACTGTTCAACTATGAAGGCTATTACGGATTGTAATGGGGCTTCGAAGGTGTTTATGCAATTATCAAGACAATACTGCCACCACAATTTGTATGTAACTGAGTACTGTTTCATAGTACTTTCCGAAATGGAAGATAGCATTAAATCTAGTGCTATTTCAGGGGTGTTTAGTCTTGCAAATGCTGCCCTGAGAGCGTCGCGGCCCCCAGGGTAAGGCTGGCGTGGAGCCGGTGGTGTATCCTGGAACGAGAACACAAGAGGTTCTTGTTAGGTTCAAAGAAGATAATATCTGAGATAAGCATTCTTTTAAGCAATGGGAACCACGCTTGACCAGGCCAATATGGGAAGACTAGAATACCAGTAGCTTTGTCATTAATAATTTTGCGCAAGCATTTGAGTATTAGAACGATCGGTGGAAATGCGTAGAAGAAGGTAGAGTTCCAATTAACCGTAAAAGCGTCAACTGTCATAGCGTCGGGATCCGGTTTCCATGAGATGTACTTAATGCATTTTGCATTGGTACGAGAAGCGAAAATATCAATATTAGGAGTCCCGAGAGTTTGGACTATCTTTTGGAACGCCCAATTCGATAGTTCCCACTCTGTGTCCGCATTTACTTTACGCGATTCTTCGTCGGCTTCGACGTTGTCGTGTGTATTTATATATGATGCAAATATAAAAATGTTTCGCTTTTCGCACCATTGCCAAATACTCTTGGTCAAGTCATTTAGATGTGGGAATCGGATTCCACCCATGCGATTTATATAGCAAAGAGCAGTTGTGTTGTCTACTCGAAGCAATATGGAGCCATTATGATACGTGTTAGCGAAGCTTTTAAGACCAAGAAACACAGCTAATAGTTCAAGATAATTAATGTGATGGGATAGTTCATCCTCTCTCCATCCACCGTTCGCCCGTTTCCCTTCGCAAGCGGCGCCCCAGCCTGTTCTGGACGCGTCGGTAAAGATTTCTAAGTCAAATATTTTGTCTGGTCGTAATATATTGTTAGTCACCATTATGTTCTGTTGCCACCATTGTAGGTCAGGTAAGATTATAGGTGATAGCTTAATTTTGGCTTCAAAATCGTCATATTTTTGAAGGGCTAAGTATTTTTGACGTTCAAAGGTTTTGGTGTACAACCAACCGTATTTAACTGCGGGGCAAGCTGCAGTCAGTACTCCAATTAGTTGTGACAATTCCCTAATGGAGCATCTTGGAAGTTGGGAAAACTTCTTGGTTAATTTTATGATGCCCTGTCGTTTTTCATCTGGCAAGCCTAGTGACATATCGACAGTATTATATATGAAACCTAGAAATCGACAAACCTGTTTAGGTTCGAGGTTACTTTTCTCATAATTTATGACGAAACCTAAACATTGTAACAATGTTAGAGTTTTATTTAAATTTTCTTTGCATTCATCATAAGTGTCCCCAATACATAAGATATCATCAAGATATATTAGTGACCTATAGCCCTGTTGACGTAGATGGTTAATGACCTCTTTCATTAATTTTGTGAAGACCCAGGGAGCCACAGACATACCGTATGGTAGGGAACTAAATTCAAAACAATTTTGATCAAATTCAAAGCGTAAGTACTTACGATGATTTTTTGTGATAGGTACTAAGAGATAAGCCTCTTTAAGATCGATATTTGCCATAAAACCAGCTTTAGGTATGAGTCTGGCCGCTGTTCTGTGGTCTTCCATTTTAAAATGGGAGGTCGAAATAAATTTATTTAGAGCCTTTAAATTTAAAATAAATCTTTTTGACCCGTTGGGCTTAGGTGCTAAAAATACGCTGGATAAAAAATCATTTTTAGTTCTATGACAGGGAGAAATAGCACCCAGATTTAATAATTTTTCAATAGACTGTAACATATCTGGGAGCTCGCTACTTAAAACAGAGTTGCGAGGTGTCGAGAGCTGTCTTACTTTTTTAAAGAACGGTATAGTATACCCGTTTGAAATCCATTTTAATATTTGAGTATTTTTTGTAATTTTTGCCCAGCAATTATAAAAATAATGGATTCTGCCTGCATGTACCTCTATTGTTGCTGAGTTGCTGCACGCTGCTTGTTCTGCGCCGATGCCTTCGGCTGGGCAGAGTTGCCTGCTGGAGGTCTCCGGCCCGCTTGAGCATTCCTTCTCTGCCCTCCCCGCCCCCCCCTGTTCGACGCGAAACGAGAGGGGCCCGTCCAGTTTCCCTGGGGTCGGGAACGGTTTGTCGGCGGTTGGTATGACGTAGAAGGCGTCTTGGGGTTCGGAGCCGGTTTCTTTATTTGTAATCCATGCTTCTCGATTACTTTTGTTGCTTTAATTTTTTCTGAAAGCTTGCTTCCGAAAAGCAATTCATCTCGTTCGACGTCTTGCATTATATTCAAGAAAGACTTATCCAATCCTGGGGTAATAAACTTCTTTCTGGCCTCCGTCTCTATATAGTGCAGATCGCACAGGATTCTACAGCTATCACTGAGGAATTTGATACCTTGGAGTCTATCTTTGCCGTCGTCAAGAAGGAGTTCCAAGCCTTTATTGAGGGCGGATATTCCTTGCTCTAATTGCTGCTGCACAGCTTCCACTCGCTTGTCCCGGGTCCGAGCGCCCTCAGCTACAGCGGCAGACATCTCAGGATTGAGTTTTGGCGCTTGTAATAGTGGGCAATTTTCAGGAATAAGGTACTCCTTAAAGAGTTTATCTTTTGCCTCCGTGGCCATTCCCTTTCGAAGAATAGGTATCCATAGCCGTGGTAAGTTTTCATGAATTTTTGGACCAAACTTTGGCCCTTCTTCTGTAGTTTCACCCAAAGCGACGAGAATGTCGGGGTCCAAGTCCGGCACTGGAACCGGTTCTTGGTCGCAATCATCTTTGCCGTCCTCGAATTGTTCGACAACGGCTGTATCCAAGGACTCTGGATTAGCGATGTCTAGGTTTTCGTTTTCTGTAAAGCAACAATAACAATTGTTACTGGTTGAGGGTACTTAGAAAAATAAAACCAAACTTGCAAAAACTACACGTGGTGTTTATTTTTGCCTAGTAACTAAAATCAAATGTAATTTGATTGGTACAAAATCATAAATTGCCTTCGTGAGGATACACGATCCACCTCCAGGCGATTCTGTTTTCAATTTTGATACGTAATCGTTTTGTACGATTGCGAAATACCTTCGTGTTAACCCACGGTTAACCTCCTGGCAATAAATTACCTTCGTGATGACACACGGTCAAGCTCCAGGCGTATTAATCGAGACTTAGTTACAGCTGATACTACGGAATAAACACTTTACTAACCTGAATCTTTATCAGAGTCGTCAGACGATGATGAATAGATAATTCGTCTGAATTTCCGCTGCTCTTGTTCCATTCGTCGAATCTTGCGTTGATACCGCTTGATTTTTTCGTCGTTCTTTCGTTTCGGCATAGTGACGAAAATTTACGAAGTATTTTTCACTTTTTATTTGTAAGGCACGTGCGAACGCTGCCTCGCACAAGAAAGGAATGATGGCCGCTACCGGCTGTCGCTCCGTCATTACGTCGGCCGGTCAAGCGGGTAGTTAAAAAAAAAAAAAAAAAAAACTGAATCCGATTGAAAATCGATTCTCTAAACGTGCGAATTCCTCGTGTAAGCTAAAGGCACTACCTATGTTAACTGTATCTGAAGAATGATGCGACGACATACAATGACGTATACTATATAAAGCATAGGCCACACCGCGGCGAACAGCGGGAAAACTACGATGGCGAACTGATCGTGCGAACAGTTTGATACTGCAGTTTTGTTTAGTGACTGATAAGTTTGATACTAACAAGCAACAGCAATCACATTTCTTGTTGCCATCATTTTTCGACCACCATCTATCTATCTGTTGCCATACTAGTTTTACGAAGCGAATTTCTTATTCGCTATCTCCTAATTATTACGTAACGTTATACAATACCAAAAGATGTAAGAGGATGTCTACCGTGAATAGGGACTACATTCGTGGCCCCTTTCTCAATTTATCAGAGATTGTGGTCACGACAAACATGTTAACTGCTAAGTGCATATAAACATGGCCACACCTACTTTTAAACGAAAACATGTCAACAGTACAGATACCATGAAAATTAATATTTTAGTTTTTAATTTTCTTCGTAATTAGGCTATCAATCTAAAATGAAACACCATTTTTATACATATCCGGTCCAGTTAATGTACACCCCCTTAAAATTAATCTACCTTTTACACTGTTCAACTTTTGAGGCCCAAGTACACTGTAGCTATTCAATAATTAAATTATGACTTTTTTATTAAGCGATGGATATTTCTCCTAAAAGAAATAGCCCACTAGCCTCCCTTTGAGGTTATTATTAAAAAAACTATGTCCTGGCACTGCGGCGGCCGTGGCACGCTCGCTTTACTCGCTCGACTTGTGCGTAATTTAAGTTCTAACAACACCTAACCTGTGCAAGTCGGATCCGCCCTTTAAAGTTTCAAGGACAAGTATAAGTATCCAGTTTCAGAACAAAAAAGTAAAAAAACAATTATTGATTGCGAGTGTAACATGAGGCTCCACTGGCATCGTAATAACGGGGTGTACAATAACTGAAGGTACATTATCGCCTCCCCATTTATAAATTGCCATGTACCTAAACTTAAAACGAACTAAAAATCATCATGAAATGGAAAAATTAACGGGCTTATTCTGCCTAATTATTATATTTAATATGCAAAAACTCATATAAAATATCAAAACTAGAAATAAATAGGCGACTGGAATAAAAATACATACTCGTGTGTGTGTGTGTTGACTGTACGAACACACCTACTTTAAAAAAATAACGTTTGTAACAAATTAGCGACCCGAATTGCTAAACACATACTGATGTGTTTATTTGTTGTGTCAATAATTATTTCTTAGTATCTTTGGTCGGGAAATCCGTTTAACTGTTACCTCGTGTATTCGTGCGTCGTCATTTTAAGCTCTACGCAAAATCTAGTCCATTACTTCTGGTTCGCCACAATAAGATTTTTTCTGTGGGGTGATCACGTATTTTTTGTTTCAATCAAACGCTTGTTGCAATCCTCAGTTTTTCATGATTATGAGCTTCGATTGCAAAAAAACGAATACAAACAAAGCCTTGTGTCTGACAAGCAAGGATTGCAACTCATATTCGTTTTATAATGCAATCGAAGCTCAAAAACATGTAAAAACTGACGATTGAAACAAGGATTTCATTACAACAGAAGATACGTGATCACCCGCTGATCACACTGTGTGACCTGAATAACAGTTTTGTAATGTAGGTATATAAACAACTGTATAATTATGAGCACGTCAGGAACGTGCCCTACGATGCACTGCCCTGCGTCCATCAACTTGAGGCATACAGATGTTCAGCCTCACGTGCCAGTAAATTCACCCACCCCCTTCAAATCGAAACACAGCAATGTTGCTTCACGGCAGGAATAGGCATGGTGGTAGTACGCACCCCCACGAGACACACACAAAGAGCTCTACTACTACTAATTCTATACGTAGTATTTTATATTCTATGGAAAAAACATTTACGTCAAATCACCCAAGTTACTTCTGAGGTTTTAGCTCGTTCATTCTATCAGATATATTTTTATAGGTAGGTATACAGTTTCATCATCATTATTATTATCAGCCTGAAGAAGTCCACTGCTGGACATAGGCCTCCCCTACACATTTCTAGGAAGAACGATTCTGAGCCCTTTTCATCTACCGACTTCTTGCGATCTTAACAATGTCATCGGTTCATCTGGTGGGTGGGCGCCCTACTTTTCGTCTTCCGGTTCGTGGTCGCCATTCGAGAACCTTTATTCCCCAACGGTTGTCGGTTCTTGGGCCCTACTTTTCGTCTTCCGGTTGTGGTCGCCATTCGAGAACCTAGTTGTCAACGGTTGTCGGTTCTTCGAGCTGTATGACCTGCCCATTGCCACTTCAACTTACTAATTCTAAGAGCTATGTCGGTGACTTTGGTTTTTCTACGGATACCCTCATTTCTGAAACAGTAGTATACAGTTTATAAAAAGATATTATCTACGTCTACACTAATATTATAAAGAGGAAAGATTTGTACCTATTTTTGTATGTTTGTAATGAATAGGCTCAAAAAGTACTAGGCCGATTTAAAAAAATATTTCACCAATAGAATGCTACATTCTTCCAATTTGACATAGGCTACATTTCATTTTGAAAAAAATTAGGGATCCTTAGTAAAATTGGAACAATGTAACCGAAGGTGTAGAAAAATGAGTCTTAAAATGTCTTTCGTCGAATGCGCTGCCGAAACTATTAGCGATAGAACAAAATAATGTACAACAATATTGTCTACCCCGTGCGAAGCCGGGACGGGCTGCTAGTCAAAAATAAAAGCAGTTTATTCATATATACTTATATTTCCGTTGTATATTTACAGAGCCGGTTTCCATCAGGCGTGGAAGAGGAGGGGGTGCTGGATCTCCGAGCGCGGGACCCCTCCGTCATCTCCGTGGGGTCGCAGCACTCGGGGACCTCGGAACCAGCTGGATACCTGGACGCTGTCAGGTTAGCTGGTTATATTTTTTTCTAACCTATATCGTCCCACTGCTGGACAAAGGTCTCCCCCAAATCCTTCCAACCGTCTCTATCCATCGCTTCATCCCACCATCCTCGCTCGAAAGCGTCGAGATCGTCCCTCCAACGCTTTCTTGGCCGACCCCGACCTCGCCTTCCCTCTGGTTACCACGGTGTTATCTGGTTCGTCCATTTATCGGGAACTAAGCTGGTTATGTATTTATATTTATTTAAATAGTGTGCCTATATTCATAATAGTCTTAAAGCCATCTAGCTTAGCAGACCAATAATTCTTCTTCTTAGTTAGATGGCATCTGTCCATTTGGACAATTTGCCAGAGTCAAGTAAGGATTATATTACATAAATAAAATCGTTTTAGTAAGGTCAGTTAACACGTTCCCTGTCCCAAACAAAAATGCAAAATTGAATGACAAGTCCAACATACTTTTGCAAAATGCTGTTATTATGTTGTCAGAGTAAAAAAAAAATATGGCGTTTTTCTTTAATATATGATCGTCTTAGCATGTCCCAAGCATATTTAGTACAGTACAGCGCGTCCCGTTGAAATAATCGCTATAGAAGTTGTATGTGTCCCCTGACACACATGTGGCTCAGGAACGTATTAGTGCTTTCCAAGGGCAAGTTTCCTGAGCCATATGTGGTTCAGCGGACAGGGAACGTGTTAAATAAGTCTGTTGCCCTCTCTATTAGTCGACATGAAAGTATCGAGCCGATAAAAAGTTCCGGCATTATGAATGAAGAGATGACCGATGTAGAGGAGAGTGCAAGAAGAAATTTAGTGGTGTTGGCAAAATGCAGTTCACCATTGCCTTTTAAAAATAATATAAATAAATTATTATTGTGGTGGATCCACAAAACACTATCTAGCCCCAAATTAAGCCAGAGGAACCAGATAGCTGATGCTTATATGCAGTTTTTTTTGGAAATACATACTTGTCATTTCTTCTTCTTCTTCTTCTTCTTCCTGCCCTTATCCCACTTTATGTGTGGTCGGCACAACATGTCTTCTTCCTCCATTTCCCTCTGTCAGCCGTCATCTCTGCATTCATTTAGCACCCAGAAAAAGAAAAATCACGTTTACCACCCAAATATCTGTTCGGTGGGGATCGAATCCATGACCTACCACGCATAGAGCACTGGTGGTCTAGTGGTAGCGGCCCCGCCTTTCGATGGCCGTGGGTTCAAATCCAGTCGTGTACCAATGAGTTTTTATGTCGAAAAATGTATGTGCACTATGCCAGCACTCTCAAAAACGGTGAAGGAAAACATCGTGAGGAAACCGGCGTGTCGTAGAACCTAAAAAAGTTTGAGCAACACGTGTCAAGGGTCATGCAAAAAGGGCCCGCCAGCGGCTTACTTGCGGAAAAATTAGCCCGCACATCAAGTGCGGATGATAAAAATTTGCCGATTTGCCTACCACGCAGAAGCTAGAGCAGTAGCTCTAACTTCTGCGTGGTAGGCAAATCGGCCAACTGAGCTTAGAGGCCAGTCAAAAAATCACATTAATTATATTATTTTTTTATGTTTTCCAGATCAACAGTATCCGTGTACAGTGGTAACTCGAACTCGTCTTCCGACCGCGACATCCTGGACCTGTCGATGCCCGACAAGAACTCCATGACGGAAGTGTGCTATGTCTGCGGAGACGAGTACAAACGGGGCACCCTGTATAACCTGCACACTAAGGAGCCTAAGGACAAAACGGTAACACCCTTTACTTCATACCACGCATGAATCAACTATTATAATGTGTTTGTTAACCTATGACTCAAGAAAGGCTGAACCGATTTGGCTGAAAATTGGTGGGTAGGTAGGTAGCTTAGTATACCAGGAGACGGAAAAGTAACGGGAAAAAGGCGAGCGAAGCTGCGGGCGGCCTCTAGTTCAATCATAAATAAACCATCGCTTACCTATTTACTTAAAACTATGAATAAATAAAAACCATGGGAGCTCAAAATTATTATTATTATGAGAAAATTCTTGTAAAATGCACTTATGAAATGAAGCACGTATTGTATCAAAACGTGAAGTAAAGCGACTGCAGTAACTTTGTTTTAGTCAGCGCCATCTATACCTAAATGTACGTAACGTACGACAAACTTTGTTTCCGTAGAGTTCACATAGATGGCGTTACTTGTATTTAGTATGATAGCTTTCTTTAAATTCATTATTTAATAGAACACTATTGTAGTAGCCGTGACTTTTTACGAGGAGTTATTTTCTCACAAATAAGAGCTCTCCTACTTCCTACAAACACTGTCTAGGTATTTAATTAACATTTAAACAAATAAACCGCGCAAATCAGGTAGGTCATGGTAGTTTCATGTTTTCTATTAGTTTTCTATAGTTCCATGATCGTACGTCAGTCAATCAGGCATGTGACGATTCTAATATTCAGATTAACCTTTAGGCCTCCGGCAAAAATACCCTCTCAGATAACCTCGCCCGGTCTATAAGGTCACGTGCCTTGTCATCTGTACGGATAGCGTTTTAATAAACAGTAAATAATACAGTCGGGCTTATTGAAGCGATTTTTGTATTGCAAGTATTTTATTCAAACATAGATGGCGCTAGTGACATGAATATGTGTTTCTGCGGATTTAAGGCGAATACCAAGAGCGCTGGTGGCCTAGTAATAGCGGCCCCGCCTGCCGATCCCAAGGTCGTGGGTTCAAATACAATCCAAGTCGTGTACCAATGAGTTTTTTTTCCCCAAAAATTTATGTACACTATGCCAGTGCTCTCAAACGGTGAAGGAAAAAACATCGTGAGGAAAACGGCATATCGTAGAACCTTAAAAGTTCAAAAATATGTGTCAAGTGCAAGAAAGGAGCCTATTTGAGGCGCTCTTAAAAATCCTTTCACCACACTTGGTTCGAAAGAATCAGTGACACGATAAAAAGAAAAAGGCGAAGACCAATGCAATGAGTTCCAGGGAATGAAACTGCTGTTTTTCCTGAACTTTTTAATCTGGGCCTTTTCAAGGCTAGAGTGAATACTTTTTTTTTTATTAATTTTTATAGTGTTTACTACACTTAAGGAAATCACAAAGATTTTTATAATGTCCCAGAAGTTAAGAGCCGAGCGGGATTTGAACCCGCGACCTTCCCCTCGGTACGGGGCTGCACTGACCACTGCGCCATCGGATCCTAATCACGCTCGACGAATAACTCTTAGGGACTGTTCGGCACTAACTTACGTTAGTTGACTATAACGTCAAAACTGTAGATGGAGCCACGGTCGCGTTAGTGCCGAACAGTCCCTAAGAGTTATTCGTCGAGCGTGATTAGGATCCGATGGCGCAGTGGTCAGTGCAGCCCCGTACCGAGGGGAAGGTCGCGGGTTCAAATCCCGCTCGGCTCTTAACTTTTGGGACATTATAAAAATCTAGAGTGAATACGTTTATTTTAGACCATCCTGCTCCATCGTCCTTACCATTAGGTGAAATTGTAGCCAAAGGATGGTCTACCTATGTCATATATCATAGTATGGTCGATACATTTATAGTTCGCACATTTTGACCCTTTGAAAGATATAAAAATTAATTCTAACAGTCAGTGTGCTAGAAAGAAGTTATTTCACAGAGTTCAGCATCTTAAATATTTCGCACGTATTGAATTGAAGTGAGTCAACTCGAAAAAATAGGAAAATGGACTATCAGTTCATTTATTACGAGAAATTCAGGTAAGATTTGTTCGAATTTTAAATCACAGTGTGTTTTGGGTCACTTTATAAAATTAAGCGTTGGGTATAAGAGTGACTTAAATCAAATTAGGTCAGTTCAGTTTACTATACATTCTTACAGCCGAGTAAACCTTTATTTATACATTCTGGCTCCCAAACAGCCGCTGGGGTTTCAAAGGTTAAAAATATGACAAAGTCATGTAGACACACAGACCTTATCACTTACAACACAATCTACGCAGTACATGGGGGTCAGATAAGAATTGACATATAAAATGTTCTATTTGTGCCTCAAATAGACCACTACGTCAGTAAACATAATTACCTACTGCATTGCCTATTATGTTTTATTAGTACTTTTATTTTACAAAAAAAATCAGTTGTCAGTAAAGTCGGTTTACTGACGATAGTTGAACGTGCCAACGTCATACAGCTGTCCACGCGGACGCATCGCTCACTCAAGTAGAGAGAGACAGATGTCGAACGCTGCCGAATGCGGAGGCCGTGCGTGCCTTTTTGTCATGACTCATGCGGCGTTACCTCGCTCTGAGGCGTTCCATTTAAGGCTTGAAGTGCAAGCGAGAGCGCGGAACGTGCGACAAAGAGGCACGCACGGCCTCCGCGTTCGGCAGCGTTCGACATCTGTCTCTCTCCTACTTGAGTGAGCGATGCGTCCGCGTGGACAGCTGTATGACGTTGGCACGTTCAACTATCGTCAGTAAACCGACTTTACAGACAACCGATTTTTTTATGTAGTTATAACTCTTTGCAAAAGTACAAAGATAGCTCTTGCTCTCTGATGGTCAGAGGGTACTTTTTATCGCGGAAAATTATCTTAATGAATATACCTACGACGTAAAAGTAAACGACAAACAAGTTGTTCTCTTTCGGACCGGTCAAGAGAAAAGTTTCTTAAGGGACTGACCACCGCCAATGACCTTTTGGTTCGGACATTTTCAAAGATCACTGAACTTGTATGAAAAATAGCAGGTAACAAAAATCAAATGTGTGAAATCAAATTGGACGCAAGCTTTTGGTTCGCACATTTTCAAAGATCATTGAACTTGTATGAAACATCATAGACAACAAAATTGTGTGATATCAAATTGCACATAATGAAAATCTATGGTTTTAATACAAGCCAGTTTACCTGCTAATAAGCTTGTTTTATCAGTTTTCGTACTTCTGCAATGTATTTCATGGGCTATACTATTGCAGGTAAAAGTACAGTAACGTTATAATCAAACAAACGCATTATCTTCGTAGCTCAATTAAAAATAAAAGTTTGATATTGTTAGTGCTGAGATTTGCTTCGCAAATAAATATTTTTTCTTTCATTCTTTTCAAATTCAGTCTATAGGTAATCTGCACAAGGGACAATTTTGGCAAAATATTACTTAAAAATAGCTGTGACATACGGACGGACAGACAGACAGACATGACGAAACTATAAGGGTTCCATTTTTGCCATTTGACCATTGACACAATATAAAAAGAAGGTAAAAGTTGGGCCAAATGCTGTAGGTTACATTTATTATGTACTTAATACATCACCTTGCCCTCTATTTAGTGTCATAAAAATCAATAAAATCGTATTAGGTCCGCCATAAAATATAATAGTTGTAAAGCTATTACGAGTTAGGTACCTACTCATTTAAGTTTATAAATGAGTAGGTACCTAACTATACTATAGGTAACAGTAATAAGATATCAATAATAGAAGCCTTGCCCTCTCAACTTTTGCATAACAAGACGTATATCTAAGAGTATCAATAATAACTAGAATAAACTAGTTTTTGATAAATCGTCCTTGTGTCATGTGAATTTTGTAAGGTCAAGGATAATAATGATTGCCTAAAAATAAAGAAGATCAGTCATGCCGTATAAGGAGGTCAAGGAAGTTGCCCTCAAAAGAAATACCTGCAGAAAATGCATACATAACGCCGACAAGAGCATTATTCTTAAATAAGAAGAAGAAGATTACAAATAATGGTATCGAGAAACTGTAGTTCTGAGACTTGATAATTCATAAAAAATGGTTTTTGAAAATAGTTAAGTTAGTAGTAGGCGTACCCCAGGGCAGTATTATTGGACTGACTCTCTTCCTTGTTTATATCAATAATAATCTTTGTAATCTCTAGTAGTAAATGGAACAAAATATTGACAACGATTTGTTTTAATTGGACAAACTAATATAATTCAAGAGGTAAAGGCCTGCGCACACTTAGGTCGCTGGCGATGGCGATATTTGACAGCGTTTTATTAATCGCCATCGTTCGCAACCTAGGTATGTGCAGTCATTTAAACATCATTAAAATTTCTAAATCAAAATCGCTATTTCTTAACACTTGACTGTCAGTTGCTATATTTGCTATCTTCGATAGTTCTCTTTGTTCTGACTGAAAGAGATAAACTAGCACTACCAAACTGGTGAGTTTGGTAGTGCTAGTTTATTCTGTTGAGTAAGACAAGAGTTCTGGCGAGTGAGGGAGAGAGCCTAAAAACATGGCAACGTATGAACGCGAGCCTAGAGCGTAATCGTGCCTCAGTTAGCCCTACCGCGAGTCAAATCAAGTAATGCACTACATATAGGTTATGCATGTATAGCATCTATATTTACAGTAATGACGTCACGGCTCGTCTACAAACATGTATAAATTGAAACGATATCAGGTTCACAGGTCGTTAGGGGCATCCACATCGCTATCGTATGTGGAAAATATCAGCGACCTTGCGATCCCGACCTCTTGGGTTATCCGGAGGGATAGGGCCGCTGCTGGGTTTTTTTTGACGTGACAACGTCTTATAACTCGATGAAGCCGGCTGCACGCATGAAAAAACATGACGTCATGCGGCGTTACCTCGCTCTGAGGCGTTCCATTTAAGGCTTGAAGTGCAAGCGAGAGCGCGGAACGCCTATAACAATGTCTGCGAGTCAAAGGATTAGTAATTATGATTTAAATAGGTATATGAAAATCTATGGAATATTTTAGGTTCAGATATTTAAAATTTTCTCTAAATTTGATTTGAATTAGTTCCGATTTTGGTCACGCGCAAACTTACCTGCCACGTAAGTCACATCTGACATTGACATGCCAGCCCTAATGTAGTAACAGATAGTGTTGGACTAAGGGACGTGTAATGTCACGCGTTCGCTTTATTTCAAACAATAAAATAAATATGAAGTTTGTTTTCTTTTAATTTGACTCCACAGAGATAGCACAAGTTTGTACCGGATAGTGTCCAACCGTGTTTTTAGACTGCTTTTAGGTATTCGCCATGGCTGATGACGATGACGGTGCGAGCGGGAACATTGTAGAACACCGTTGTGGACGATGACGGTGCGAGCGGGCACATTTTGATAATTGAAGCAAACTTTTTAGTTGGAAAACTTGTTAGGATCATAATATTTATTTGTTTAAAACTGACATGTGATTTCAGTGGTTGTAATAATATATCTTTCAAAAGGTCGAAACGATCAAGTTTTTTACGGCGTTCAGCGCCTTAACAAATCGAATTTGTTTCCTTTAGTTTTATCCGTAGTTTTTTCCGGTTTTTCTAGGCTTGGTCGCGTGGAACTGGCATCTAGACTTTGAGATTCTACTGAATAAATACACTTGATTTTGATTTGATTTTGAGTGGTTACGCCACGGGCGCTCCGTAAATAATGATAATCACATTAGAAAATGTCTAGATAGATAGTAGGTATAGGTACATGCCTTTATTTTATCTTGTTTTCTCTTAATGATGCAATATACAATTAAGAAATGTCATCTTTTATGACGTGTCGCATATTATAATCGTTTTATTAGCTTAGAGCGAGGTTTTTAGAAAATGTAAGATTGTTTTTACTAAGTAAGTAAAAGTTCCAGTTCAAAAACGAATAGATCTTCAGAGCAAGTATTACTAGCGTTACTTTAAGACGAGATGTATTTTCATTTGACCTCTGCCTTGCGATAAAATCGTATAAATCATAGTTTATTTTCAAAAACATGCACTTACCAGCCCTCACCTCTATAGATAATGAAATAGGAAGAGGACATAATTATTATAAGGTTGTAGGCAATAAATATTGCACATCGGATTTTCTGCTTTCGTAGAGCGCTATCTCTTTCTGTCGCACACTACGCTCTTCTTCTTCTTCTTCTTAAATTGAAGACCTTAGCTCTTGTGGGGTTTTGATGCAGTTTTCTCCAATTAAGTCTTTCGAATGCGAAACACAAAACGAAAGACGCTTCGCTAACTACGCTCCGAAATAAGACGAAATAAGCCGATGTGCAATATTTGTTGCTTACTACTAGGCAAGTTGGCATGTTTTATCATGCGCACTTGATGTGCGGGAAGGTTTTTTCCGCAAGTAGGCCGCTGGTGGGCCCTTTTTGCGTGACCCCTGACACGTGTTGCTCGAACTTTTTTAGGTTCTACAACACGCCGGTTTCCTCACGATGTTTTCCTTCACCGTTTTGAGAGTACTGGCATAGTGCACATACATTTTTCGACAGAAAAACTCACTGGTACACGAGTGAATTTGAACCCACGACCTTCGGATCGGAAGGCGGGGCCACTACCACTAGACCGCCAGTGCTTACTACTATAACATATATCATTAAAAACGGTCAGAAGTTTTGACATGAAAACCCGTCAGACAGAGAATTACTTTCGCATTTATAATATTAAGTAAAAATAATATTGTTTCAGAACAAACAGGCGTACTTCCCAATATTCGGCGAGCAGCACCCTAGGCCCCCTCGCTCGCGGCCCAAGGACGCGCAGGGCACCGTCCGCGCATGCGCCGCCTGCCATCATCATCTCTTGCAGCAGTGGAACACATACCAGGTTAGAACTTTATCTCATATCAAAGAGGTCTTGAAAACTGTCCAAAATCTAAGACTGAGACTTATGCTGCCTTCCTACGGTGCGTGGTTCTGCAGATCATCACGCACAGCCGACGACGACGCCCGGCAACGCACACAGAAAGGGCTCCTGTGCTACCGCGCACCTCGGCGCACGAGACCGTTCCCATGGTGTGTCGTGCGAGCTGATCCGCCTCCGTGCGCGATATCACACACCGGTGGGAAGGGGCTATAAGAGATTTTGGACACTTGGTCTGGAGAACTGTCAAAATCTATACTGTGCGCAACCTTGAGTTGAGGTTTACTAAAGGTTGCGCACATTCAAGCGTTCTGCGGTGACAATCATTAAGCCGTTATTTACATCTTTACTTTTACCAAATTACAAGCGATGTTTAGATGTGATAGGTTAGTCCTCAATGTTTGCCATTACCTAGTGGTATAACTAGCGGCACATAACTCTAGCGCTGAGCGATACGCGGAGAGGATAGCTGCGCATGCGTCGTAGTGTGCATGTCGCGCACACTGGATGTGTGGATGTGTGCAGAGTGTCCTATTGGTACAGAGAGCGGAGTGCGACTGGAGAGCCAATCAGCGCTACGCACGCCCGCCCTTCATTCCGCGAGCCCCCCTCAGGTACCTTATTTTTGACTTCTGCGCAATAACGGTCAGCGCTAAAGTTACGTGCCGCCACCTATAAGAGATGGCAGTTGTTTATACACTGAATATAATATTTTAAGTAACGTTTGTAGGGATTATTTTCTCAGAAATGACGTCACAAACCAACATCATAAAATTACGTTACAATCATACCATAAAGTGTACACTAGTCATTTGTTTGTTTACATACATTTGGGTTCGATGATAATAAGTTTGTATAGTTTACTCGGCAACTCATGTTTAGAGGTTTTTTTATGCAATTTACTGATAAAAAAAAAGTGTATTTATTCAGTAGAATCGCAAGAATGACTAGAAAAGTCTTAAAGCTAGGTGAATCTGCAACGACGTCTTATAATTCGATGGAGCCGGTTGCACACACGAAAAAACATGACTCATGCGGCGTTACCTCGCTCTGAGGCGTTCCATTTAAGGCTTGAAGTGCAAGCGAGAGCCCGGAACGAGCGACAAAGAGGCACGCACGGCCTCTGCGTTCGGTAGCGTTCGACATCTGTCTCTCTCCTACTTGAGTGAGCGATGCGTCCGCGTGGACAGCTGTATGACGTTGTCACGTTCAACTATCATCAGTAAACCGACTTTACAGGCAACCGATTTTTTTTATAGCGGGTAACACCGCGGGCGTAGCTAGTTTATTATACTTAAAGGCCTGCGCACACCTAGTTCGCTGGCGGTAGCGATCAGTGAAACGCTGTCAAATATTCGCTGTCAAATCTCAAATCTGACAGCGATATTTGACAGCGTTTCACTGATCGCTACCGCCAGCGAACTAGGTGTGCGCAGGCCTTAAGTCCATTGCAACAATTATCAAGTTCTTCATCATAAGTGCCATCCTCATTATCATGAGTATCAAATCATCAACTTTAATCATTAAAATGGTGAGGATTTGAATCGTAGTTTGAACGAACAACGTCTATACGTCCGGTTCACTTATCATTAATGTATCATATTTATAATTGGTTATTGTATTATCTGTTTTGAGAAGCGGATCTAACTGGTGTATTCTGATGACGTAATAATACATTTTGGTGTCTTCATCAACATCAAATCAAATAAAAAGTTATTCATTTTATACCACACAGGCTTATTGTCTAATGCTATGTTTCCATGCGTGCCGTGCAGCCCGGCAGGCTGCCTGGCGAGCTGCGCGGCATGCAACCAGTGTTACCAGGTACACGGTAATTACCGTAGATGCACGGTATTTTTGGCTTAAACACGGTATACGGTAATGTTTCACTACCGTGTCATTTTCTACGGTATTTTTAATTATGAATTACCTTGACAGTCAATATGTAAATAATTACGAAGTAGGTATTCCCCGATCATCAAAATACGTCTAAATGTAAAAGTATGCCCTTTGCCCTGCCCACTAGTTAAACAATTAGTGTATATGAAAATTGCTTGTATAATAAATGAATGAATGAATCGCTTTCTCGCAACTCTCACCGAACTCTTTTTTCTTCGATAGTTTTGTTGGTGTTTGATGTTTGGCAAGTGCGCAGTGCATTATTCAATGAAACAATACTTTTAATTTCGTTCGACACAACGTACCTACACAAAAATGGGTAGTCATAGTGACACTGATAGCTTTTTTTCCCCAAGCATTGTGGATTTTTTTCTTGTCCTTATGGAATTTATGCTCGGGGTTCCATAATAATTCTTGTTCCTGGTAATGTTCCAGGAACGTCAAAATTGTCTCGTTAGACCAATCGACCATGTTGTAATTATTACGACCAATATAGAAGAGTACTCGGTGATTACGACTTTGTAACCTAACTAAACATGAAGACATTTGTCAAACAATAATTGACTCGTTGTCTTAGCAACAGTCACAGAGGTTTTATTCTAACTGATGACAACCTCAACAGTAATCTCCGATCGTAGCGACTTTTTTTAGCAACGTCCACTCGTCACGAAAGCCCGAGAGAGACTGACTGCCCACCAGTGTTGCCACGTGCCAAAGCAAAATATCTGGGGACAGACGGACAGATAGACAGACAGACAGTCAGACGGACAGACAGTGAAGTCTTAGTAACTATATTAACTATACTAATAGTATTATCAAAAGTGGATCTAAATGAATATTTTTTGCCTTTATTATGTTTAAAGATGTTCATCTTATCATAAACTAAATCAGATTCCAAAAATCTGTATAAAAGTAGGGTAAAATCTGTAATCTGTAATACTACCCTAAATTCTGTATAAATACAGATAAATCTGTATAATTGGCAACACCAATTTGGCCCGCGCGCGCTCGGGCGTACCGTTTCCACGCGCGTGAATGTGAATGTGCACGTTGAATGTCGAGTTGAACGCACGCGTGGAAACGTGGCATAAGTCAACTCGTAATCGACATCGGCTTCATTTTTGACATTTGAAACCTACCCTAGTATACAATACGTTTTCTGTCATTTTGGGAAGTCACATAATATCTTTTTGATTTTAATTGTTTTTCTGGTGTTATTTTGAGTTCTGTTGTGTAATTTCGGTGGTATTTTAACCAACATTACTTGAGGTCTTAGCTTAAAGTGTTAGCAGTTGGAATTAAAGTGTATTATGTGATATTCTGATTTGATCGAAAATGTTTCAGATGGTTTTGGAAAAAACGGCCATCTTTTTCCAAAGCCAATTAGGGTAGGGCCGACTTGTGACTGACGACTTGACGAAAAAGTATTATAATATCTATGTAATTTATCATCTTTAAATTCATTAAAACTACTCGGCACTGGCAAAATTTATCCGAAATGGACAGATGCCATTCATTAAGAAAAAGAAGGACAATACGAAAATGACAGTTAAAGTCTATAATTTAACTGTCATTTTCGTATTCTATCTGACATAAGCAACGCCACCACCACCGAAATTCAAACCTAGTGAATGAATGAATGGAACTTGATGGAATAACGCCGAATAAATTTAAGTAGGAAATTCATGCCTAGCTTAAACGTCAGATGAAGCAGGGAGCTCATTCGAGAAAGATCGAAAACTTGTGAAATTCAATTCACCTAATCATTCATTCTGAAGCCGAAGACCAGTCTTAACACCTTAGACAAAACCAAAAAAATCTGACTGTGAGTATCGGCTTAAAGATAATGGATTTCAAGTTAGACAATAAGGCTGCAGTATTACACAAGGATGATATACAAGTAACAATGGCATAAAAATTGGTTGACACTCAGCATTATTTAGGCCGAGATTCATAGACGTGACTTTGCTTTACAGCAAAGGAGTCTTCGCAAAGTAAGCTTTGTTTTATCGAAATTTACTTTCAAAATTTTGAATAAAGAAGAGCTTGACATAACCATGAAATATAATATTTTTGGTTGAAAGTAGAACTTTCCATCAAAGTAAAGTCAAAGTTCGGTCTATGAATCTGGGCCTTAGAACTTTGTAGATATTTTTGTCGTTGGGGATTTGTGATTGGAGGGGTACTTCAGCAAAATAATGCGTTTATACTATTTATTTCGTTTACGCAGCTGTTTACAATCAGGCAGATATGTAATCTATTTAAGCTAATTTATTATGAATTTATTGGTTTAAAGATTAACGAAATTAGTAGAATAATTTCGTTAATCTTTCTACTAATTTCGTTAATCTTAAAATCTTTTAATCTTTAATTAATAGAATATCTATTAATTTCACTAATACAATTTCCTTGTTTAATAAATCCTTGAAAAAAATAACTTTATATTATTTCACAGCTGTAGAATTCATTAGCATTATTGTGCATAATCGTATGCGAATAAACATTTGATACGATTTGCATCACATGAAAATTTATACACGATTTGCTGGGATTTTAGTGGAAATACTGGCATGAATGTGGAAAATAGATTGTTATGATCCTAACTTTATAAATGTCATCATTACATAGTAAAACGTGTACTTACTTACTATATTAATTATCAATAAAAAAGTTCAAAGCAAAAAATCCCCGAGAAGTAGGTATTGTCCTTCTGCCCAGGCAAAAAGAAATAATTCATCTGAAAGTAGAATCGAAAATCCTCGGGTGAAATCTTATAATTTAAAAAAATTAAGCAAACATAATTGCCACACGTCCAATCGTAGAATCAAAAAACTAGTGGAAACCGGAGACCCAGAAGCAATGATTATAAATGAATAAATTTTTAATAAACTTTGATTCGATTTATGTAAATGGTCACTATAATAAAACTTTAATTGTTAATTTGCATTCCGATCACTGCAGCCACAAAAATACACGCAGGTTTTTCTGATTGACAGCCTATTGCCAACAAAGCTGTGTTTGAATTATTTATTAGACACGTTCGTAAATACCCAATTTGCATGTCTATAAACCTGAACGCCCACTCTTATTCAAATTGCCAAATACCTAGCTTAACACGTCAGATTTGAGGCAAGAGTATTCCGCGAAGTACACTTTCACAATCGTCTATGTAAACGGGCAAGTCAACACTCAAGCCGACACGAATGTTTGTGTATGTAATCATTGTTGAGCTGTAAGATGCTGCCGTTGACCCAGAAATCGTATCAGTGTTGTGTCAAGTCAAACGCATCAGTCGTGTGTATCACCCACGCCTGTACGCACGTCCCGCGCAAAACAGTCGACCGGTCTATCTCGTTTACTAAGTCGAGTACCTGATAAACATTTATCTATATTCGATAATTCCAAACTTTTTCAATAATGTTTCTGAGGACGCGCGATCGCGATGTGGTACAAGGGTGAATACTTAGTGCCTGTGTTGGAAGAGGTATTTGTAATTGTTGAAGTGTGTTGTGAAGTGTTGGTTGCGGTGTTTTCAGTGTGGTTTGATAGAGAAGGAAGGGAATGCGATGCTGGTACGGATGTGTGGTAAAGAGGACGGTGCGCCGTTGAATTGCAAGGTATCTACAAAGTAACAGCTTTCTCGCTTCTTATATCCCACGAATAACATTACCGCTTAGAAGATCCTTCTTCTGTGTCTTAGATCCTACCCAATGATTTCAAGGTTCTAGCATCGGTCGCAAGATCCCTCTTGATAGAGCGTTTGCACAAAAATAATGACATTATTATTTGTCAACCTTGCATCAGTGCGTGCAGAGCATCAAAGATTTAAGCCTTGCTCACATTAAAGCTTATTGCGGTGGCGATCAGAGTTTCACTGATTGCTATCGCAGAAAGGTTAGTTATGCGTAAGGCTTTACAAAAAAAAACAAAGCTTAGGCAATTCCAAGGCATTATTTTTCTTATGCAACAGTTTTATTACGTTGAATTCTACAAACAATACATTGAAACTGCTATCGGTAAAAGGCTTGCTAATTTCCATTTCATTTCGTTACATTTTGATAAGCATAAGCTTGGCTGCATTCGTTACACAGTTACTAAAATATTAACGTATTAACAGGAGCTTATGTTATCAAAATTTATCGCTGTGATATTTATACAGTTATCGTGTTTTATTGGTATCTATTTCATCTATTAAAAACCCATACCGCGTGTAGATCAGCCGCTGAGTCAATGATTTTCTTTTTTTATTAGCCACGATGTATAAAATCAGTTACCAGTTTAAGGCCACTATGCACACAGTGCTTGATTCTGAGTCGAGACTGATAGTAGATTTTTTGACAGTTAGAGACTGTCAAAGTTTGAGAAGATTTTTGATACTTCACAATGGATAACTCTGAAAAAATCTATACTTGAGGTTCGACTCAGACTCAATCATTGTTTTTGAATACAGGCTCTATTATTCATGGTGGTCCTGAATCAAATTATACCTACATACTTACCCGATTTGTATTGGGCGCAAATATGAATTTACGGTTAATTATTTCACGTTAGGATCCGCTGTCACCAGTTTTACATTTTCACTAGTTATTTAAATTAAAATACCCATAAATATGGGTATTCTAAGAAAAAGGAAGGAAGGAAGGAGGATGTAAAGAAAGTATTTCTTTGTTTTAACTTATTGCTTGACTATCCGTTCGGAAAGTAATTACTGCGCAACAAGGCATTTTTCATTTAACGACTCCCGAATAAACTGTCGGATTTTATTCTAAGAAAAAGAAAGAAAGGAGGATGTAAAGAAAGTATTTCTTTGTTTTAACTTATTGCTTGACTTTCTGTTTGGAAAGTAATTACTGCGCAACAAGGCAATTTTCGTTTTACGATTCCCGAATAAGCTGTCGGATTTGTATGGAGAAAGGAGCACATGCTCATGCATTTTGGCCACACTTTTTCGGCCTCACGGCCGGAACAGTGTCGCTTCTACTAGCGCGGTTTAGCGCGGTTAGCCGACAAGTGTCGGTTCTACTATAAAAATAAACTTTATTGAGGACTACAAAATTACCTTGTTATAATATAAATATTATAGACAATCCACACAACACTATCTAGCCATAAACTAAGCAGAGCTTGTACTATGGTATTGTATTTTTTGTAAATACATACTTAGAATACAATACAACATCCAGACAGAGAACAAACATCTGCGTTCACCACACAAATATTTGTTCTCGGTGGGGATCGAACCCACGACCTACGGCGCAGAAGGCAGAGCTACTACCAACTGAGCTAGAGGCCAGTCAATATATATTATATATATTAAGTGTGTGTGTATGTTATACTATGTTATGTGGGAGTATTATGTTCCTGTTGTAAAGGATCAATTTGATTTAGTGGCTGTCGCATATTATAATGCTAATAAGGTAGTACCTATGCTAATGTTGCGGTTCTCATTCAGAATCTTCATCTTAATTTTCGAAAATAACCATTTAAATGAAAAAACAAAGTTCTTTCGTTAAGTAAGTGCCTACATTCTAAAAAAAGCAGCCAAGTGTGAGTCGGACTCGCCCATGAAGGGTTCCGTAGCATCAAGTAACATAATATAAAGGTTCTTGTAGTTCGTCGAAAGGTAATTTGCGGTCCGGATTTTCATTCAGTTCCATTCAGTATCATTCAGTTTCATTCACATTCAATTCAATTCAGTAAAACTAAAATTTTCTTTTGAAAAATGCAACCATTCCATCAGTATTTTCTTATGACGTTATCACGTTCAACTATCGTCAGTAAACCGACTTTACAGACAACCGATTTTTTTTTTTAGTTTCAGTTTCAAGTATGAGGACCCCTAAAATTTATAGTTTTTTTTCTATTTTTGTGTAAAATTTTTAATGCGGTTCACAGAATACATCTACTCACCAAGTTTCATCAGTCTAGCTCTTACGGTTTCAGAGAAAAATGGCTGTGACATACGGACGGACAGACAGACAGACAGACATGACGAATCTATAAGGGTTTCGTTTTTGCCATTTGGCTACGGAACCCTAAAAAGGATCCAAAATTATGTATCTTTTAATCTGACACGTGTTTCGATTTATGTAAATTTTAAAACTAGCTAATACATTAGTATATGGGCAAAAGTCAAGGCAATACAATGACGGTGTTATCGGTACGCATTCAAGTTTCTAATGGCCTAATTCTTGCGAAAGTAAAGCTGTTTATGAATTTGGGTGTTTAGATATAGTCCAGTAGAAATATAATATTTTTTCCACATAACCTTCGATAATTCTAAAGTTTTTTATTTTCTCTGGGTGGATAACTTTAGTGAATTCATTGCTATGTACAAAAATGCTAATAGTTTAGAGCTATGCAATAGGTATTAAGTAGGTATTTCCTATTATTTCATATTACAACAATAATATACAATTTTAAATTAAATGATTTACTGTTTCTTTATTAATACCATCTAAACTATATATTCGTGGAAATGCTAACAATGTCAGCATCGAAGGGCATATTCTTCTGGCTACTGGACTAATATGTAATGTTGATAAATAAATATTGTAGACAATCCACATAACACTATCAAGCCCCGAATTAAGCAAAGCTTGTACTATGTGAACCAGATAGCTGATATAATACCTACTTATATATTTTTTGTCACAAAACCCAAACAGTAAACTAACATTTGTTGTTGCCCACACAAATATTGTTGTTTCTCGCTCTCGTTGTCTCAGTTTCGAGATTGGCCAAAAATGCTTTTGTTCGGCTATACCTATCTGTCTGTTCTCGCTTGCTGGTTGTTCTTTTGAAACGAACTGGACAAATTTGGTACACCGGTTATATGATTTTGTAGTTTTTTTGTCGTCGGGGTTTTTTGATTTTTTTGTCGTCGGGGTTTTTTGATTGGAGGGGTACTTGGCCCAAGGGGGCAAAATAACTACTCTGGATATCTCCGCCGTATGAAATCGGATTTCACGGAGCTCTTTTCTGCCAATAAGTAGGAGTAAAAAGCCTTGCGCGCACCTAAACAATCACTGAAACGCTGTCATATTTGACAGCGATATTTCGCCACCGCAGAACGCTTTGATGTGCGCAAAGCTTAAAAACAAAAATGCACAACAAATAACCTTTTCTAATTTGCTTTTGTATGTGCAGGTGTGTCTACCGTGACGAACTTGACATTATACTATGCCCTGTCTGTTTGTTTTTGCGCTGTCTAGCGTTTGCTTGTACAGGTTTTTAAGACTGCTATTGAGTTCGATGTTTGTTCTCTGTGAGACAATATTAACGTTTAGTGAGCTTTCTTTTGTAATCATATACATACATGCCTATTACTATAAATTATCTATCTATCCATAATTTCAAACTGTGTGTGTAAATTGGCATCCTTATGTGATAAATTATTTAAACTATGGGAAAATATATTTTTATCTCACTTATGTACATAAAAGTAAGTCTGCCAGCTCAGGGCGTAAAAAGGGCTACTATATATCTGCCGTATGAGATCCGATTTCGATGATTCTTTTATTATTTGAAAGGTATTGGCTTTAGGTTGATCTTAAAAATTTGGCGAAGATCTGATGAGAATCTTCGGCATGGTGAGCAGAATACCTCCTCAAAATGCAGTAAATTGCGCACTTTTAGGCCGGGACTCCACCAAAGCAGAGATATGTGCGGTGTGCTGTGCGAGAAGAGATGTTTTTCGGCTCGGGGGATTCCACCAAAGTGGAGATTTGTGCGGTGTGCTGTGTCACCTCATATCATTAATGATTATCAGGTATTTTATCGTCTCCACTGCGCGTCCAGCTCACATCTCCGCTTCAATCGCGCCATACAAATATAACACATCTCCGCACAACGATCTCCACTGAAGCTGAGCGGAGAGGAGATGTGTCAATAACACAATTCTATTGGTTGTTTAAAAAACA
This sequence comes from Thera obeliscata, assembly GCA_947578465.1. NCBI lineage: Eukaryota > Metazoa > Arthropoda > Insecta > Lepidoptera > Geometridae > Thera > Thera obeliscata. The sequence goes on along the minus strand of OX387916.1, from coordinate 25,495,559 downwards.
TCTCTCCGCTTGTCACGTCTCCGCTTTGGTGGAGTCCCGGCCTTAAGGCCTGCGCACACCTAGGCCGCTGGCGAACGCGATCAGTGAAACGCTGTCAAATTTGACAGCGATATTTGACAGCGTTTCATTGATCGCGGTCGCCAGCGGCCTAGGTGTGCGCAGGCCTTTAGTGTGCTTGCGAGGTCTACACCTCACAGAGTCACTACTAAATAATAAGTATTTATCGTTGTCCTTATAAATGTCGATTTAAATAGAAATTTTGTTGATAAAATCATTCATTGGTGTAATGATTTGTACAAATATCACGTGATTAAAACGTGATCAGTACACGAATTAAGCTGATAAGGATACTTAAATGTGGCGGTAGGCGTGGTGGCTTAGTGGGTGGCCTGTGTGGTGATAGGCACATCATACGCGCCTACAATCTTTTATGGGGCTGATAACCTTCAAGCTTATTCTCGCTCGCTCATTCAAAAGTTTTTGAAGACATCTTCTGAATTTTATTATGAAAAATCTCAACGTCCAAAATTATGTTTTCCTACCAAAGAGTTTGTTTAAATACGAAAACATAACAAACAAAAAAAATATTGGATCAATATGGTATTTTTTGCAGAGTAGTGATATTTGTTCTAGAAACGCAAAAAAAACATTTTTTTTTTTTTTTTTTTTATGTAACAAGCTGATGGAACAAGCATATGGCCCACCTGATGTTAAGTGGTAACCATCGCCTATAACAAAGCAATGCCTCGCAGGTCACGCACGTCAGGAACGCGCCCTACGATGCACTGCCCTGCGTCCATCAACTGGAGGCATACAGATATTCAGCCTCACGTGCCAGTAATTTCACCCACACCCTTCAAATCGAAACACAGCAATGCTGCTTCACGGCAGAAACCAAACCAGTAGTAGAATAAGAACCAAATCAGATTTTTTTTATTTACCGATGGTTTTTTTCCATACTTTAATTCTAACTTAATTTTTATTGATTAGTGTTTACTACACTTATAGAATCGTACCAAGGGGAAGGTCGTGGCTTCAAATCCCGTTTTGCTCTTAACTTTTGGGAAATTATAAAAATATTTACTCTAAACTTAATTTTAATAACTCCGTGAGAGGCCAACACTTTGTTTTTACAAAGATCTAACAATAATATGTCACTTATTATCTTGTTTATATGACATTTGACCTGTGACTCTAGATCAGTGCTCCGAGAAAAAAAACTTGAACGCATACAATGTATAAATATGGTACCTACTGTTAAAGTATTGATAAATGAATGACCTCTTGTGTTGTCTGTCTCATTATCTGTATGAGTAATGTATGCGAGTGAATTTAATATTTATGTATGTACTTCAATATTCTTCTCTGCTTTGATGCAGTTTTCTCCAATTAAGTCCTTCGAATGCGGCCTCCTTGACTTCCTTATACGACATGACAGCGACTTTTTCTTTTATCTGGCTCATGTAACTAATTCTTGGCCTTCCCTTCTCCGTTTCCTTTCAACCTTTCCTTCAATAATGTTCTTGATGTAGCTGTCATGTCGTAGAAGATGTCCAAACATTTTTCCTCTTCGATTTTGTATTGTCTCAAGTATTACTCTCTTCTCCTTTACTCGCTCTAATACCTCTTCGTTTGTAACTTTTTCTCTCCAACTAATTTTCAAATTTTCATTCACTTTAACATTAACTGAGTAAAAATCTATGAATGTGCGGTTGTAGGCTCTAAATATTGGCTATGTCTTTCTGACGTACACTACGCTCTTTGTTGCCGAAATAAGCCTAGAATATTTGTTGCCTTCTATACGTCTATGTTTTGCTTTGTGCAACTTTATTCCGCTTGATGTTTTTTTAAAATTTGAGAGTTATTTCTAGAGTATAGCTCGTTTGTCAGTGTTTTTTTATGTTCTGTAAAATGCTGCGACACTTCCCTGAAAGTGATCTGTTTTATCTTTGGGTTTGATTTATAAGCTTTTTCTAGAGCGTAGCTCGTTTGTCAGTGTTTCGTCATGCTCTGTAAAATGCTGCGACACTTCCCTGAAAGTGGTTCTGGGTTTGCTTTGGTTTTAAAGTATTTTCTAGACTCTAGAATCTAGAGCATAGCTCGTTTGTCAAAGTTTTAACCTTCGTGCTCTGTAAAATGCTGCTACACTACCCTGATGGTTTTACGTTTTAGTTTTGCTTTGAACTTCAACTTTAATCCGTTAGTTTGTTTAAGAGCTATTTCTAGAACTTAGCTCGTTTGTGTTAATCGTCATACTGCTCTACCCTAAATGTTACGAATTGTATACATTGCAGTACAGCCGACTGTACATTCTTTGTCACAATTTTAAAAGAATGTTTATAAAACTAATGAAGCCCCCAGACCAACTACAAGGACTCAAATAATGGAAAAATATGTTCGCTTTATCAATTAAGCAAATTACTGCTTTTATAAATTATCAGTTTGGTAAATATTAGATTAGGTAGGTACACAAATACGCTATGGATAGATAAATACCTAAATAAATATTAGTATCTTTGATTAAGAATACTAGTTTTGGTTGGTTTATCTCTTAAGTTCTGAGTAACTACGTATTTTATCTTTTTGTTTTGACCTTAAAACTATGTCATATTTTATTTTAAAGTTCTATTCTTTATCTAGGTAGGTACTACTTATTGTTTAGTAGGTACTTATTATGTACTAAATATGTACTTACTAGTTTTAACCGACTTCAAATAATTCTTCTGCATGTTATTTAAGATTTTTATCGCATAACATCGTCATTTATGAGCCGATTTTAAAAATAGTGTTATCTGGTAGGTCATCACATGGTCCCATAGATTTCATCGAAATCGGTTCAGCAGTTCGACCCTGAAGTTGGTTTCTCTAGTTTTTTGAACTTCACTTGTTTATACAGTGTTAATTATACATTTTTTATAACAAAACATGAAAAAAAAATCGGAGCATAGATTGTTTAAAGATAGCTCTGTCCCTGTTTTTCATAACACATTGGTAAGAGATAGCAATAGTACATCTTTTGACAGATGTCACGTAAAGCGAATTCAGTTAAAAGTTTACTGATGCGCATCTGTCACGCGCTAGTTACGTTATCTGTGGAGTTGTCACGAGGTTGTATGTGTATGTTTGTGTCTCTATGTATCACTATATCTAATATCACCTATAAATAGCTTTGTAATATTTACTAGCTGCATCCCGCGGCTCCGCTCGTAGGTGTCTAGTGTCTTCGTTTTTGTTGTTCATAAGATGGTGATCTTTATTTTATAATAAAGAAATATTTGAATTTGTACATATTCATACTTATTGGCAATACTGAATAAATCCATATCATATGCCATATCTTATGTCATATTGTGCATAGTTATTTTTTTATCAGATAAGAGAAAAAAATATGTTTATAGTAAATTTCGAACAATCCCCAGCATAGTATATACATAAATTTTCTTACAATCTTGATATGATTTTATCTCAGATCTCGTATAATGACGAAATAGATAAAAAATACAAAATAGGTGATAATCTACAGATTTTTAATCAATCAATTAAGTATGAGTATGATAACATCTAATGCAAATATATTATGAGGAAATTATTTAGATTTTTGACTTGCATGGAGATCATAATCATGGATCGATGTTATCAGATAAGTAGATAAGTGTTAGTGTTATTTTAAGAAAAATACTGAAGCATTAAAATATAATAATTATAAGTTTAAAAAACTTGAGAAACCGACTTCATTGTCAAACGGCTAAACCGATTTTAATCAAATTTGTTTGGGACAATCTGGACGTAAGAATAACATTCCAAATAAAAAAAAAATCCTAAATCGGTTCATAAATGACGGAGGCATGCAGTTACAAACATTAAAAAAATTATTTGAAAAAAAAATGGCAACACCGATTTTAATAAAATTCAAAAGGGGTAGCAATCTGGAAGCAGTACCTTTCAGATAAAAAAATAATTTTCCAAATCGGCTCACAAATGACGAAGTTATGCGGTAAAAAAACATTAAAAACAACCGAATTGAGAACCTCCTCCTTTTTGATTGGAAGTCGGTTAAAAAAGAGAAAACATAGAAAAAGATTTTGAATACGAAAATAAAATTATTTACCAAAGAGCTTTGAAACTCTGCATCTTCTCGCTTCTTCATCTTACTTTTCAGTAACAATACTGATTAGTACATGCACGTCATCATCATCATCATTATCAGCCTGAAGAAGTCCACTGCTGGACATAGGCCTCCCCTACACATTTCCAGGAAGAACGATTCTGAGCCCTTTCCATCCATCGACTTCCCGCGATCCTAACAATGTCGTCGGTCCATCTGGTGGGTGGGTGCCCTACGCTTCGTCTTCCGGTTCGTGGTCGCCATTCGAGAACCTTTATTCCCCAACGGTTGTCAGTTCTTCGAGCTATATGGCCTGCCCATTGCCACTTCAACTTACTAACTTTACGAGCTACACGCACGTACAATACTTGTTATCTCGAACACAAATTACTACGAACGGCCTTGTTGACCTGACCTAAGATAACCCACGACCTATGCCACGGCATACGCAGTAATAAGAGAAATATTATAATCTAAGTACCTACGTAACCTAGGTATAGGTACCTACCTACCTACAGTACCTAATTATTGTAAGTTTGTATTGAACTAAATTTAGTTAGATGTTTTAGGTCACGATTTTCTCTCGTCAATAGTTACTAATTTTTTAAGCTTTCGGGATCGTTAGGCTTACCATGAGCTCTGTCTAGCTTTGTTTCTGGTTCTGGTTTTGAGTCTGTGTGAGTGTTGACTAAATAAATCCTACGTCACACACGCAGTAAATGCACTGGTGAGCATTCACACAGACTCTAAACCAGAATCAGAGACAGAGCCAGACTGAGCTCATGGTAAGCCTACACAGGTATTTGTCGCGTATATTTGCTTTTGTATTATTGCATTGCATACGTCTGACTAAGTGAAGTGGCACCACACTGGAACTTCACTGCTATTATTTTAGACTATTTTTGATTTGTAAAAGGATCATATAAAAAAACGGTAGGAACCGAGACGTAGTTTGTTGCCTGTTCTTCTACGCTTGGTCGCGTGGAACTGGCACCTAGACTCACCTAGCTAGTGATTCGAATTCAACTGAATAAAGACTATTTTGAATTTGAATTTATGAATACTATTTTCGACTTCGACTTATAACCTTCTCTTGTTCCAGATGCGAGGCGTACCTGCAAACGAGCGGGTGTACACTCTCCGAACGCGCCCCCCTTCGCTTCTTCCGCCTTCCCCCCTTAGCCTGGCCTCCTCCGGCGACAAATCCCTCGCGACTCAAACCCACTCCCCCTCTCTAGAGCGGCCTTCCAGCCAACCTGCGACGGCTAGCTTCGTGTGCTACGTATGCGGAGTCAGCGCGGCTAGCTCGCAGCTAAGGCTGGTGTACTGCTGTCCCAATCCGGAAAGAGAGCCGTATTACCCGTTTATAACGAGTTTGAAGCCTCATCCGGATGCTAGTCCGATCAGTCCGCAAGGTACGTCTGATGCTGCCTTCCTACGGTGCGTGGTTCTGCAGATCATCACGCACAGCCGACGACGACGCACGGCAACGCACACAGAAAGGGCTCCTGTGCTACCGCGCACCTCGGCGCACGAGACCGTTCCCATGGTGTGTCGTGCGAGCTGATCCGCCTCCGTGCGCGATATCACACACCGGTGGGAAGGGGCTATTACCGACAAGTATGGTGTATTTTATAATGTCCCAAAAGTTAAGAGCCGAGCGGTATTTGAACCCGCGACCTTCCCCTTGGGCTGCGCTGACCGCTGCGCCATCGGATCGTAATCACACTCGACGAATAACTCTTAGGAACTGTTCGGCACTAACGCGACCGTGGCTCAGGTGAACTCAGGAGTTCACCAAATCATATCTCACCAAACTAGGCGGTTACCCCATAGATTATTGTTTAGTCACTCACTAACTTATCTGTCAAAAGATAAGCTATTTAAAATATCGCTATGAATCAGTGATAGTGTTATTTTATGCAAAGTTTATCTAAAATTAGAGTATACTTATCTACAAAAACTCGTCTACAATCGATTTCATAACATTATGCAAAAATGTACAAACTAAGTGAGATTCAGCGCCGCTTGATACGAGGATGCGTTGACCAACTGCGCCATGTGCGAAGCCGGGGTGGGTCGCTAGTAATAAATATAGAGGCTATGGTTCTCCGGGATAATGTAGCTTTCTATGGTTAAATAATTTTTGAAATCGGTTTTGTAGTTTTAGGCCCGTATTCCGAAACAGCGCTTGAGTATAAGTCGAGCCTCAAGCATAGATTTTATGACAGTTCTCCATTGAAAAGTGTCAAAAATCTGTGCTTGAGGCTCGACTCAGACCTAAGCACTGTTTCAGAATACGAGCCTTAGAGATTATTCGTTAAAAAAAATCAAACCTTCCCTCTTTTTAGTATAAAGTGTGCATACATACATAAAATCACGCCTCATTTTCATGGGGGTAGGCAGAGATCTATCTCTCTCTCTCTCTTGCTACGATCCTGACATACCTCTCTCGCTTCATTCACTCTCTTAACATTCTTCATACATGCTCGTCGGGTTTAAGATACTCCTGACCTGACCTTTCTCTAAAACATTGATTCCCAACATAGTCCAGGTGGACCCCAAGGGGTCCATGGAAGCCTCGACGGGGGTCTACGATGGCGTGACATAAAAATGGGGGTTCATAATTAATAAGCGGGAGTCTACGAAAATTTATCTGGTTTCGAAAGTGAAGAACTAAAATGTTGGCTTCGCCTATCAATTAATTAATTAACTTATCAATTCTTACTTTTTTCGAAAACTGTTAATTCGTGGTAGGAACTCAGCCGCAACGCATTATGTCCATAGATCTCCATATTTTATTGTCGGTTGGGAATATTGTAAAAATGTAGCAGCAGGGCAACCAGCAAAATTTTGAAAGTGGTCTATGAGAAAAAAAAGGTTGGGAACCTCTGCTCTAAAACATTTGCTATTTAAAATGCAACTCAAGCTGACTATATATGAAGCCATAATGTTGCTATATGAGGTAAGATAGTATTATAATTGTAATGTTATGTTCCAGGCATGGTGCAGATTTGTGCGTCGTGCAACAAGACGATCCCCCTCAAATACCCCTCGTTCGGCGACGCGCAGGAACCCAACCCTGCGCATACCAACTCACACACCACCAATCATATTAGGTATGTAAATAAAATATAATTATAAGTTAAAAAAACTAGAGAAACCGACTTCATTGCCAAACGGCTAACCGATTTTAATGAAATTTGTTTGGGACAATCTGGACGTAAGAATAACTTTCCAAATAACTTTCCAATTTTCTAAATCGTGTCATATATGACGGAGGCATGCAGTTACAAACATATATTGCACATAGGCTAATTTCGGCTTCATAGAGCGTAGTGTGCGTCAGAAAGAGATAGCGCTCTACGAAAGCGAAAAGCCGATGTGCAATATTTATTGCCTACAACCGTATATTCTATGCATTTTATTATACAACTAGCTGATGGAACAAGCATATGATCCACCTGATGTTAAGTGGTAACCATCGCCTATAACAAAGCCTGGCCTCATAGGTCACGTATGCCAGGAACGTGCCCTACGATGCACTTCCCTGCGTCCATCAACTAGAGGCATACAGATGTTCAGCCTCACGTGCCAGTAATTTCACCGGCATCCACACCCTTCAAACCGAAACACAGCGATGCTGCTTCACGGCAGGAATTGGCATGGTGGTAGAACTGGCTTCGTGCAACTTTGACAAATAGGTCAGCCGTCAAACCCAATTCGGATGGGCAGCGTTCGGAAAATTGTGCCACATTTTCTCGTCGCAGATACCTAGCCTCAATACAAAAGTCTTCTATTAGTGCGTTTTGCCAGTGATAACAAAGTACTGGCCTCTCAGCTCAGTTAGTAGTAGCTCTGTCTTCTGCGCCGCAGGTCGTGGGTTCGATCCACACCGTGGAACAACTATTTGTGTGGTAAACACAGATGTTTGTTCTCTGTCTGGGTGTTATATTATATCCTAAGTATTTAATTACAAAAAAAGTATTTAAGTATTCTATCAACTTTCTGGTCCCGACAGTACAAGCTCTGCTTAATTTAGGGCTAGATAGTGTTGTTTGGGATTGCCGCAATAATGATATTTATTGATTTATTCCAGATTTAAGCCTTATGAAATAAAATGCAGTTCCAACTCAATAACGCCGGCCAAGCGACCCTCCAACGCGCTCTCCAGCAGTCCTTCCCAAATAGTGTCGGGAGAGAATGGCATGGGCTTGTATCGGTAAGCTATTTATACACCACTATTTTGTAATTACCAAAAAAGGCGATATTGAAAAAAATGGTGATATTCAAAAATAAAAAAAAAAACAAAAAGTTTTTATTGAAAAAATTACAGGTAGGACAAATAAAGGGTTGGGATCTCTTCTTTTAAGTTGTTAAACCTGTATTAGAAGAGAGCCCCTCTTTTCTGTGGCTCAACATTGCCTTGTAATTTAATTTAGGTGATAGGTACGTTATACATAAATAGGTAACGATCGAACTAATTTTAATGCTAAGTATTTAACAAGAAAAAGACACTCAAACATTTAGACTTCCGATCCGAGCCTACACTGATATAAATCGTAAGATTTAGTCTATCAGCTCGATCGAAAGTCACATCGAATGAATGCGCTATACTTATGTCTAAAGATAGGTAAATAGTGTACAAAATAGGTATTATGGTGGCGAGGTGTATGATATTTTAAAGATATGAAGTGGGTTGTTTGTATGAATTATGCATGATTATTATGGTTGAATCAGATAAACAATATTTAGAGTACTTTATTGGAACTGTAAAATAAAATTTACGATCAAAACAAGCAAATTAAGTGTAGGTTAGTAAAATTCAGTTATATTATTCCATTTAGGAACTGTATAGGTAAATACTAATGGCCTTACTTATAAAAACATGTCAAAAGACATGTCAAAAGACATATATATTGGCTGCTGATACTGAACACATCCACGAAAAAAGAAAAATTAAGTCAACAAAAAAAAATTTTTAAATAACCACTATTTTTAGTCAAATATAGAGAAATGATTCAACAAGCAAAAACCATTTAAATCAGAAACGCTAAATACCAAGTGGAACCGAACAGCGTAATTTTTTTCTCTAGTACTACGTAACTAATATGTCCATAATATTAAGCAGGATTTCTGAAAATTTTAACATTTAATAACTGTCATTTTATCGAAACTTAAAATTCTGATTGCACATTCATAATGTTCTACCCCTACTACATTACCCTATTTTTTTTGGTAGTAACAAAATAGTGGTGTATATTACTAGCGGCCGCCCGCGGCTTCGCTCGCCCTGTTCCCGTTAAAAATAACCTATGTCCTTCTCCCGGTTCTAATCTACCTCCCCACCAATTTTGAGTCAAATCGGTTCAGCCGTTCTTGAGTTCTAAATGGTGTAACTAACACGACTTTCTTTTATAAATATAGATATTAGATATATTTATAAATCTGATTCTGAGTCGAGCCTAAAGCGTTTTTTTGATAGATCTCCATTGAGAAGTGTCAAAAAAAGTGCTGTCTGGTCTTGTATGTACATTACGCCTAACTTGAAGCTGGTGGTCTAGTGGTGGTGGCCCTGCCTTCCGATCCGAAAGTTCTGGGCTCAAATCCAGTCGTGTACCTATGAGTTTTTCTGTCGAAATGCCAGTACTCTCAAACGGTGAAGGAAAACAGCGTGAGGAAACCGACGTGTCGTAGAACCTAAAAAAGTTTGAGCAACACGTGTCAACAAGGGTCACGCAAAAAGGGCCCGCCAGCGGCCTACTTGCGGAAAAACCAGTCCGCACATCAAGTGTGGATGATGAATTTGCCGAATTTTGCCTAACTTGTTAATACCGTTTCGGGGCAGTGGTCCAACTAACTTTGCAGTTGGACCACGGCACCGTAGTAAGTTCCCAGGTCCAATTAAAACCGTTTCAAATAATACAGCTGCAATTGTAACCACAGCGCCTTTTTAATTAAATAATTAGTTTTTACAACGTCTTTGATTACATGTTTGTAGATGTTACGTGTGTTGCGGGCTGTTCCCGCAGCCGGCGATGGAGTGGCTGTCCACCACCGCCGAGTACATGAACTCTCACGCCATGCACTTCCCCTGCCTCGCGGGGGCCGCCGCGGGGGGAAACAGGTAAACTATACCTATCTCTAGTCTAGCTAGCGGGACGCCATGCACTTCCCCTGCCTCGCGGGGGCCGCCGCGGGGGGAAACAGGTAAACTATACCTATCTCTAGTCTAGCTAGCGGGACGCCATGCACTTCCCCTGCCTCGCGGGGGCCGCCGCGGGGGGAAACAGGTAAACTATACCTATCTCTAGTCTAGCTAGCGGGACGCCATGCACTTCCCCTGCCTCGCGGGGGCCGCCGCGGGGGGAAACAGGTAAACTATACCTATCTCTAGTCTAGCTAGCGGGGGAACTGCAGCCTTATTCTCTAACTTGAAATACATTATCAGTGAACTTTAAGAGGGAATCACACAGGCGACTCTCCACTCCATACAAACGTAGTCCCCTATTTCCTCCCTGGATAATGCCTCTACAGTAACCATTTTGTCTCATAAAATCCAGATCTGCTATATACGTGCTCGTATGTTTTCCTTTTTTTCAGAAACTTATTGATAAAGAAAATATGACCCTCATATGATTTATATGAAATATGAATTGGAGGTGAATTTTCTTTATCAATAAGTTTCTGAAAAAAAGGAAAACATACGAGCACGTATATAGCAGATCTGGATTTTATGAGACAAAATGGTTACTCTAGGTCTAGAGGCATTATCCAGGAAGGAAATAGGGGACTACGTTTGTATGGAGTGGAGAGTCGCCTATGTGATTCCCTCTTAAGCCGATTGTCACTGGTCAACCCAGTCAGATTTTTTTTGGTATTCAACTGAAGTTCATTTCGGCGTTACGCAATTCCAGATTACGAATTTCTATCAAGCTCCATTCATTCACTAGGTTTGAATTTCGGTGATGGTGGTGTTGCTTATGTCAGATATACACCAGTAACACCAGTTGCCTCTGACGCTATATAATCATCTACAATAGATGCAAGGGCAAAGACCTCTTTTTATTTTAGATCCTCGGCCAGATCTGCCGCTGCGGCTGCCACAAGAGAGCACCGGTGGTCTAGTGGTAACGAGTGGCCCCACCTTCCAATCCTAAAGTCGAGGGTTCAAATCCAGCCGTGTACCAATGAGTTTTTCTGTCGAAAAATGTATGTGCATGGTGAACATTTGAGAGTACTGGCATAGTGCACATACATTTTTCAACAGAAAAACTCATTGGTACTAAACATTGGTACATTGGTGGTGGAAAACATCGTGAGGAAACCGGCGTGTCGTAGAACCTAAAAAACTTCGAACAACACGTGTCAAGTGTCACGCAAAAAAGGCCCGCCAGCGGCGTACTTGCGGAAACCAGTCCGCACACCAAATGCGAATGATGAATTTGCCATTTACTAATTTGTGGCTTTCACAAACTATTTGTCAATAAAATGTGTTGTGTATTCCAGCAGTGGCGGTCGGCTAGGAGGCGGGAGGGTGCTAGCCTGTTCCCGCTGCGTGCGCCATCTAGCGCGGCAATGGGAACTCATGGACGCGGAGCGAGTGCCGCTAGAACATAGAAGGTATAGTGCTCTTATTCTGCTGTTTGCTCTTATTCGGCTGTTTGCTCATATTCAGCTGTTTGCTCTTATTCAGCTGTTTGCTGTTATTCGGGTTTGCTCTTATTCAGCTGTTTGCTCTTATTCGGCTGTTTGCTCTTATTCGGCTGTTTGCTCTTATTTGGCTGTTTGCTCTTATTCAGCTGTATGCTCTTATTTGGCTGTTTGCTCTTATTTGGCTGTTTGCTCTTATTCGGCTGTTCGCTGCTTTTTAAGGATCCGTATCCAAAGGGCAAAATGGAATTCTTTCGGAAAGGAGTAATTTATCTATCTTGTCTATTTGGTGATTGCGATCTTTTGTTGCAATCAAAAACTAGTCGCATCTGTCGGTTTTGACATGATTTTGAGCTGCAATTGCAAAAAACTAACAAAGAACGATAGAACAAGACAATATGAGATAGCGAATAGAAACTTCGCTTTGTAAACAGCCAACAAGATATGTGATCGCTCCTTGTTAGTATCAAACTTTAAACTTTTGTTAGCAAGATAATTACTGTTGCTAACAAAAGTACCACTAGTGTGTATCCCGCAAATGACGTACGAAGCATTTCAATAGTAGGTATCGTTGCAGATACAACATCCCCTCGCCCCTGCCGTCTAACTCGTCTGTCAACGGCGACCGAGTCATCCCCACGCCGCCGTCAACCGCCTCCGACCGGACCGTCGCTAGCAATAGTGGTGAGAATCAACATCACTTACCCCAACAGTAACGTATAGTGTCGTCAACGGCGACCGAGTCATCCCCACGCCGCCGTCAACCGCCTCCGACCGGACCGTCGCTAGCAATAGTGGTGAGAATCAACATCACTTACCCCAACAGTAACGTATAGTGTCGTCAACGGCGACCGAGTCATCCCCACGCCGCCGTCAACCGCCTCCGACCGGACCGTCGCTAGCAATAGTGGTGAGAATCAACATCAGTTACCCACAACAATACGTCACTAGGGATTTGTACTTTTTTGCATAGAAGTGTTTTTTCTGTTTGAATTTTATTGTATTGTCTTCAAATCAAATCAAATCAAATCGAATCAAATCACGCTTACCTAAAATTACCTTAAAGTTGAAGCAAAGCCTAGAAGAACAGGCAACAAAAAACGTCTAAAAACGTCTGGTTTTTAAGGTAAAGGTTACTAACGTTATATTTGTTTCAGCGTGTACGTCAATATATTGTTTCCTCTGCGGCCTGCATTCAGACTTCACGCTGGCTCGCATCCTGTACGGCCAGCCGCAAGGAAACGCGCCTTACTTCCCCTGTCTCCTCACGCACCAGGTAACTGTCCTGAGGGCTCAGAGTTTAATAGTAGAATAATAGCCAAGGGCTGTAAGGCATCAATTGGAGCCCGAGATATTTAGTTGCTCATTCAGAGTTTAATAGTAGATTAGTAGCCAAGGGCTGTTAGGCATCAATTGGAGCCCGAGATATTTAGTTGCTCATTAGACCCAAGAAGTAAGAAGTATGGGTGACACCTAGGGTGTTATTAATAATCCTGGCGCAACGCTGGAGTAGTTAAATCGTGTTTTGTCACATTTGTTCGAGTTGACAATTGCATGTCAATGCAAGAGACAAAACACGGATTAACTAGTCCAACGCTACGCCAGGATTATTAATAACCGTGTCAGAGTTTAATAGTAGATTAGTAGCCAAGGGCTGTAAGGCGTCATCGAGATATTAGTTGTTCATTCTTGAGTTTAATAATAGATTAGTAGGCAAGGGCTGTAAGGCATCAATTGGAGCCCGAGATATTTAGTTGTTCATTCTTGAGTTTAATAATAGATTAGTAGGCAAGGGCTGTAAGGCATCAATTGGAGCCCGAGATATTAGTTGGATGTTGCAATTGGTGCTTACACCCGAGCTAACTTTACATCTCGATTGTGAGGTAAGTAGAAAAAAACCGGCATTACAAGAATAAAACTTTTTTTTTCAAGAATGAAATTGAGCTTCGCCGTTCGACATTTAAAATTGATGACTGTTATACTCACACGAAGACAAGGTTGAATAGCAAAGCGACCTCTTTGGTCATTGGGCTGAATGCATGATGTCTATTTCCAGTATGATGGTTAGATGTACGCGAACTTTTTGAAAGGTTCTCGCAATGGGTCCGGTTAATGTACGGCCAGTTAATTTATACCCCGTTAAAACGAATCTTCTTTTTTTCCACTGTGAAATTGTAAAGGTCCATGTACACCGTCGCAGATAAATATTTCGATTATTACTTTTTTTTTATCTAGTGATGGGTAATTGTCCCAAACGGGACAGCCCCTATGAAAGTATTAAAAAAAAATTTGGCACTGCGGCTAGATAGTGTTGTGTGGATTGTCCACAATATATTTATATATATTTGTTTTTTAAGTCCTACTAATGTCGTGTTCGAGTGTCTAAATGCATTTGTTTGGTTCCAGAGTCATCCAAACGCGGAACAGTTGCGGGACAACAACTCCGCTCTAGTCTGTACATTCTGCTACCACTCGCTACTCAACCAATGGAGAAGGTTAGCCTTTATAACACGCTTTTATTAGCTTGGGTTGTAACTATGTAACGGAATCTTTGAACATAATTTTCACAAATTTTCAGAAGTCTGATTAATTTGTAACTTTGCATACGTATCAAGGACCGATGACAATGCAATAATATAATAAAAAAAAAAAACTTAAAGTAAAAAAAAATATATTGTTAAAAAACTAAAAAAACACGCTTTTATAACTAATTGAATTAAATAGTTAAAAATAAAACTGCAATAATCAATTGAAAAAGTTATATTATTGTACAAAAAGCGTAAAAATATTACTTGCATAATTACTATGAAAAAAATACTGGACTATCAGTTATGTAGTTCCCATATAACTTAGCTTATTTGACACTAGATGGCGCTGTACGCAATTTCCAATATTTTCTTTGTTTGTAGATACGAATCAGCGGGCTCGTGTCCTGCAGAGAGAAGACTGTACAACACGCACGACTACCACTGTCATCTGTGCGGCATCAAGACATATAGGAAACGAGTGCGAGCATTACCTATCAAGGTATAACATCTTATTTATTTACTAACGATCCGTCCCTGCTTTGCATGGGTCACGAGTAGAAAATAGCGTGATATTATATAGCCTATAGCCTTCCTTGAAAGGAAAGATGATTGGCCATCTTGTAAGAAAAGACAGCTTAATAAGAAATATCATCGAAGGAAAGGTGGAAGGAAAGAGAGGAAGAGGAAGACCAAGGATAAGCTACATGAGACAAATAAAAGCAAAGATCGCTGTCATGTCGTATAAGAAGGTCAAGGAGGTTGCCTTCAAAAGAAATACCTGGAGAAAATGCCGACAAGAGCGTTGCTCTTAAATAAGAAGAAGCCTTCCTCGATAAATGGACTATCCAAAACAAAAAGACTTCCAATTTGAACCAGCAGTCCCCGAGATTAGCACGTTCAACAAAACTATCAAACTCTTCAGCTTTATAGTATTAGTATAGGCATAAACTACTACATGAAATACTAGTAGCATTACTACTACTAGGATATTTTCCCAGCAAAGTAACCCACCCCAACGCCCCACTGACTAAATACATAGTGCTTTGTAGAATGTCCGCAAATATTGATTAGTTTGTTGCCTGTCCTTCTAGGCTTGGTCGCGTGGAACTGGCACCTAGACTCACCTATCTTTAAGACGTTTGAAAGTGATCCTTGTGATTATTTATTTATTTATTTATTTTAAGCCTTAATTACAGATGTACTTTTATAACTAAATTTTATTTTACACTACGACATCGACACTGTCACTATCTTTTTGGCAAAGGCCTCCTCCAAGCTCTTCCACTTCTCTCTATCTCTCGCTATCCGCGTCCATGTTTTCCCTGCAGTATACTTTATCTGGTCCTCCCATCTTTTAAATTGTCGCCCCCTCTTTCTTTTGTTGCATCTTGGGAACCAATTCATCAATATTTTGCTCCATTTCTCTTTTCCTCTTACTGTATGTCCTGTCCATCTCCATTTGAGTGTATTTACTTTTAGTGTAACATTTTCTATTTTTTTTCTTAGTGTTTCGTTTCTAATTTTGTCTAATTTCCTTTTTCCGAGCATACTTCTTTCCATGGCAGATTGACAGACTTCTAACTTTTTGGCATGAGCTTTTGTTAAGGCCTAAGATCCTTGTGATTCTACTGAATAAATACGCTTTTAATTTGATTTTATTGATTTAACTGATTGTTTTTGTTTCAGGAATTCCCATTCTTAACGCAGAGGCGGAATGAAAATTCATTATTATTAGAAAATGGCGATTATGCTGTTGTATGTTTAGATTGTTATGAAAGTTTAAGGTAAGTTTAAATACATTACATTCTTCTTCTTCCTGCCCTTATCCCACTTTATGTGTGGTCGGCACAACATGTCTTCCTCCTCCATTCCCCTCTATCAGCCGTCATCTCTGCATTCACTCCTCTCTTACCCATGTCATCTTTCACACAGTTCATCCATTCCTTTGGTCTAACTCTGCCTACATATCCATCCACATCCATACTAGCCCTACCTAGGCACATGACTTTCATCCCATATGACAACGGAGTAAAAAACTTAACACAATGGGTTACTTAGTTCCAGTTTTTAATGTTGCCCGGCTGGCTAGAGTTCTAGGGGGTTAAGACGACTGCAAACACTCACTGTATGTTCAGATATGTGTATAATTAAATAAGAAATGGACACGAACGCAATAGCAATGCAATATAATCTATCTTCTCTACTATATAAAAATAAGTCGGGTTTTCCTTCCTGACGCTATAACTCGATAACGGCTGGACCGACTTGGCTGATTTTGGTTTTGAATGATTTGTTTTTTCAACGGGAACGGTAACGGCGAGCGAAGCCGCGGGCGGCTGCTAGTGCTATATAAAACACATCGGTCCAATTCCAGTCGTGTACCAATGAGTTTCTCTGTCGAAAAATTTATGTGCACTATGCCAGTACTCTGAAAACGGTGAAGAAACCGTGAGGAAACCGGCGTGTTCTAGAACCTAAAAAAGTTCGAGCAACACGTGTCAAGGGTCACGCAAAAAGGGCCCACCAGCGGCCTACTTGCGGAAAACCAGCCCGCACATCAAGTGCGCATGATAAAACTTGCCGTCTTGCCTGTTGCGTTTTGATCCTATAACAACTAGTGTACTATTCCTTTATTGATTTTTTATGATGCAAAATGCTGACAGAAAGAAAGGGATGAGCTGCCATATAAAAATCGAAACGTTAGTTCACAATTTGGCCACGACGGCTCTCTTTCTGAACAGATTCTACAACTGTACAAGTTTTGTGTTGTTCAGAACGCAAGCGCAAGACTACGAGCGTCGCGGCGTGCCGGTAGACAAGCGCGAGTACAACTGGCTGCAGCAGCCGCCGCCGCCGGAGGACTCCGCTGACGTCACCATCGCCAGGCTACCCTCCGGAGACCGCTCCGACAAACTGGTAACTATTTATGTAGTATCTATCAATGTGCGCCTGGTCTAGACGGAGTAGACCCGCTTTGTAAACCAGAGATCGCGAGTTCAAATCTCGTTGAGGCTATGTGTTTTTGTGTGTTAAAATTTAAAACTATCATGAATGACACCCACACGAATGTTTTCCGTCTGCCTCAAGCATTTTACAATTAAACGAATATTTACAAAATGTACCAAATACATAAGAAACAGTTGAGCTATCTGCAGACCGTTACAAACGATCTAGAGATAGCTCAACTGATTGAAAATTGTTTTAATGGACTTTATTCATTGTTTCTGTATGGTATTTCTATGTTGTTGATGTTCTCCACTTTTTAAAAACTATGGGCAGAAAGAGAAGATTGTTCTACTACTTTGCTTTAGTTTTAATATTATTGCTAAATGTGTAATGTCCTACTCTTGTGTTATCTATCTATCTATGTATATAGAACGAGAAAAGTTTAACGAACCATTTTTTTTTTAATATTATAGACAATCCACTCAACACTATCTAGCCCCAAACTAAGCAGAGCTTGTACTATGGGAACCAGATAGCTGATAATTATAATACTTAAATGCTTTTTTATTGTAAATACATACTTAGAATACAATATAACACCCAGACAGAGCACAAACATTTGCGTTAACCACACAAATGTTTGTTTTCGGTGGGGATCGAACCCACGACCTACGGCTCTGAAAGCAGAGCTACTGCCAACTGAGCTGAGAGGCCAGTCAATTTTGATAATTTCAGATCGAAGTGGGTAAATGAAGAACACTAAAGTTCAAAATCGATTTGTGAAACCTGTTTATTATGACAATAAACTTTATAGATAGTGCAATCCACGAAGGCGCGCCCCACTATTCCTTCTAACCGTTTATAGTATATGTGTGCAAGCTTCCGTCAATGTTTGAGTGTTATCGGTACACACTAATTACCTATGAGTGCACACGCACACTACAATGAATAGACTACGGTTCGCGACTGCCGCTCGGAGCAAACTCCCCGCACCCCGCGAGGGGCGCGTCTACGTGAATTGCACTATCTGTACCTAAATTCGTAACTCTTCCTTGTTTTAAAATACCTACATCAATAGTTTTTCAATTCTGATTATGGCAATGTATTTTGGAATATTCGTTCCTCCCTCTTCTGAGCAGCGAGCTATTAGCTAAGTTATCCCGTCAGCCCTCCTTGCGTGCGCAGATTCCGCAGTCACTGGTGCTGTCCCGGAGCTCCTCCAAGCGGCACTCGCCCAAGCAGCCCGCGGCGCCGCCAGACAGGAGGCTGCCCGCCAAGATTGAGAAGACTGATCCAGGTATGTACCTACTTTTTGACGTGATAACGTCTTATAAATCGATGGAGCCGGCTGAACGCACGAAAAAACATGACTCATGCGTCGTTACGTCGTTTCGTCGTTCCATTTACCTGAGCCCGAGCCCGTAATGGGTAAGGGTAAATGAGGGTAAAGGTAAAGGTAAATGAGGGTAAGGGTAAGGGTTCAGTCTGGGTCCGGGTCCGGGTCCGGATTTTCATTCAGTTTCATTCAGTTCCATTCAGTTTCATTCAGTTTCATTCAGTATCATTCAGTATCATTCAGTTTCATTCACATTCAATTCAGTAAAACTAAAATTTTCTTTTGAAAAATGCAACCATTTCATCAGTATTTTCTTATGACGTTATCACGTTCAACTATCGTCAGTAAACCGACTTTACAGACAACCGATTTTTTTTTATGCCATAGCTGGCTGACGAGCAGACGGGCCACCTGAGCCCGAAGTCCCAGTGAATTTACAACATTTCGTTACCAAATGTTGTTTTCGTTTTGCCTATTTGTCCCTGTCTATTGTATGGAGAAAAGATGAGACAACAACTCTAACTACGTAACGTATTTTTGCCGTCTTATATTTTCTCCATGCAATAGAGAGAGACAAATAGGCGAAACGAAAACAACATTTGGTAACGAAATGTGGTAGCAAAACTCCGACTTCGGGTACTGATGGAAAGTAGTCACCGTCGCCCATAGAAACCTGCAACACCAGGCCCCTATTTAATAAAGCTGATTCGACATTATGTCAAAAAGCGACAAAATTGTGGAGTTGTCACGCTTTTGTGACATATTTGTTACTAGCAATAGCCTAAGCGCGACAATTCCACTTTGTCGCTTTGTGACATATATGTCGAATTGTCAGCTTTATTAAACAGGGCCCAGAGGTGGTGCTGATGCGCTGCCGGCTTTATAAGAAGTGATAGACCCGCCTTTTGAAGGACCCCATGTCGAAGCTCCGAGGGAAAACAGCAGAAGGCAGTTCATTCCACAACTTACTCGTGCGCGGCAAAAGGGATTGCGAGAAACGAGCAGTTGTGGAAAACCAGCCATCCAGGTGGTGAGGATGGAATCTGGTTCTGCGGCGTGCGGTGCGATGATAAAAACTTACTCTGTGTTTCCATCTTTTGCTGACAAGGGGGATGGGTGGAGTAAGAACTGTAATAAACCGGCTTACGTAATACGTGAACGGCCCCTCTGGAGTTATAGTGTCAGGAAGGAAAACCTGACTTATTTTTATATAGTAGACTAGCAGCCCGTCCCGGCTTCGCACGGGGTAGACAATATTGTTGTACATTATTTTGTTCTATCGCTAATAGTTTCGGCAGCGCATTCGACGAAAGACATTTTAAGACTCATTTTTCTACACCTTCGGTTACATTGTTCAAATTTTACCAAGGATCCCTAATTTTTTTCAAAATGAAATGCAGCCTATGTAAATTGGAAGAATGTAGCAATTGGTGAAAGAATTTTTTAAATCGGCCCAGTACTTTTTGAGCCTATTCATTACAAACATACAAAAATAGGTACAAATCTTTCCTCTTTATAATATTAGTATAGATAATATTTCGTTATTTTAGCACAAACTCAAAGTTTGAACTAAGATAGTAAACTTATAACCCTCTTTCAATAACGCAATGAATAGCAAATACCCGAGGGTAGCACCACCTGTAGATAGGTTGGAAGTGCCCCTTTCTAATGGGGTGCCAAAGAAGTTGGCGAGAAGTGGGGAATGTACCTACAAGTTGTAGAAAGTGCCTCTGTGAGGGCGGCTGTCGAACTTTTGGTACGGGATTAATTTATGAAATAGCATTTTAATTTAATAAGGTTTCTTACTTAATTTTGTTATGGATCTCTGTCATAGCATAGATTTTTATGATAGGAAAAAGAACTTGTTTATGCGTAGAAACACTATCATTTTTCAAGATTTTATTTAATTCCAACGAAGACAAACGTTCTGGAGCCGCTCTAAGGCCTCTTAAAGAGGCCAGATCAACAGGAAAATAGGTTATTTGTAAAAACCAAATGTTTATTATTTACTTAAAAACTATATAATTTATCATTTATTTACTGCATACACATGTTACATTTATATTAGCTTTGGTATTATTGAGCTATAAGGTGGACATGTACCCTGTAAGGGCACAGCAATGTATGTAACTACATAAGTTGAGGTTGTATTTTAAATAATTATGAAGTTATTCAATTCGAAGACAATAATTGATTCTGATTTAATTGCCTACTAACCTCTTTCTAAAAAAACGATTGTAGGCAAAAACACCCACTGCCTCGTCTACGCTGTGTAATCTCTCCCCCACCCCGAGGGGTAACTCGACTCCCCGCTAAGTGCAAGAGGGTATCTCTTACGATATTGACCGCGTATCTTCTGTCGCCTTTTCTTTGCCGGAATTTGTTCTGGACTATTTTCAAACATCCAATTAAAACAAAGTGGTTTTTTCAGGCCATCTTTAAAACGTGTTGACCAAAAAAAAACAGTTTAGCAAAATATTTAATAGGTAGGTACATGCGTTTGTACTTTTAGAAGACAGGTTAGATTTTACTATGCTCTGTTAATTTAACAAAGGATTAACAAGCCGTTAAATCTAATCATGTTTTGGGATCTAAGATTAGATTTGACAACCTGTTAGTCAAACTCGACATGAAACGTCACTTTGAAACACAAGCAAAAGCGTGTTTGGCGCTCTGTGCTTTGAAACGTCGCTTTTAGCTTTTACTCAAATGGCCGTGGATTCCAAATCTTTGATTGGGACACTATAAAATCTTTGGCACTTTCACAAACATAGTTATTTGTTAGTACACAGGAGAACACAAAAGAAAAGATGTATTTTGTAAATTGAGGAACAATGCTTTGCCTCGTACGTAAAATTTAGAAGTGTCAGTCATTATTACCATTAGTCAAAAACACGATGCACCTTACAGAATGAGCGGAGCAACACGGATCATTGCTTGAAGTTGGAGCGTAGGCGCTTACATTATTTGACCCGACTGTTATCATGATCATCTTCCTGCCTTAATCCCACGCTAAGTGGGGCCTCCTGTAATAATAAAGCTTTAATAATATTTTTTCTCAAGACAGACTCTTGAACCCCTAATAATGGGTAAAGGTATAGACAAAGAAGAGTCTGAACTTAACCATAAATTCATAATTCTCTGAAGCAACCTTTGAGAACGGATTAAGTATGTAACTTTTGATAACAATACAAAGCTTAATAACATAAGGCTGTATGCGATGTTATTTGTCAAGTAATTTTGTACCTTGATGCTATAGCTATAAAAGCTATAAAGTTAGTTGGTTGCTTGGGCGTTGTACCGTGTTTGATCGAAGACTGAATACCATAGCATATTGGTATTCGCTTACATTGAATGTTTTTGATGTCCAAGTTACAAAAAAACTAGCGTTTACCGATATATAAAAACTCTGGTCTTTGCGACATAGGACACGTTCATAACATGCGTGACCTACGAGGTATTGGTTACAGTTCACATCACATGGATAAAGCTGCATGGATTTATACCAAAAATTACAAAAAATCATCTCAGAACTAAGCTAGCTTTCTAATTGAAATCTCATTTAAATAAAAAAATCTGCGAAATCAGCCAGTATGTTTGTAATCTAGAGTCCGCGTAACAAAAATTAAAAATAACTGACTTGAAATAATCTCTTTCTCTCTTTCTAACGTAAGCGAACAACATTTTTTAATGAATTCTTCTTATCGTGTCACTGATTCTTTCGAACCAAGTGTGGTGAAAGGATTTTTAATGAATGAAAATTAGGCACAGGGGCTCAATTCTAGACCAGTGACTTTTTTGTCACGGTAGATATAATATCACAAGAACTGTCAGTTTCTTTAGTGAATTTAGTTTTTTTTTTGTGTTCTTGTGATATATATCTACCGTGACAAAAAATTCACTGGTCTAGAATGAGCCCCAGGATTTTCTAAAATTTAACCTCTAAAGGCGTGCAGCGATCTAGCAACTAGCAACCAAATCGCTTCAGCCTATGCTATGCACCACACTCCCACCCCGTAATGCGGGGGTGAAATTGATCCCCGTCATTGCCATTGAGTTCGACGGATATTGCTAACACACACTCTCTCAGTACCTGTCTGCACCTGTGTTGTTTGTGTGTGTGGGTTTATTGATACAAGACCTTTCCGGAACTACATGCAAATACTAATGACGTATACAGTGTATACTAGTTATGCCTGTGACTTTGTTCGTGCTTTTTTAACCCACGACCAAAGATGGTATTACACTATAAGTTGAAGACCTTAGTACTTTCAAACGGTGAAGGAAAACATCGTGAGGAAACCGACTTCTTCTAGAACCTAAAAATTTAGAAAACATGTGTCAAGTTAACGAAAAAAGCATCTTTGAGGTTATTAATACAATATAACACCCAGACAGAGAACAAACATCTGCGTTCACCACATAAATATTTGTTCTCGGTGGGGATCGAACCCACGACCTACAGCGCAGAAGGTAAAGCTACTGAGCTGAGAGGCCTGTCAATATCAATAGCTCCCTGATTTACGTTTACGAATTATTCGTTGCGTACATTTTAAATTAAATAAGAAGAAACAATAACAGGCCCGGGCCTAATTTTGCCTAAAGGCATATCCGCCACTGATAGTCTGCCTATCGACACGACATCGCTACAATAGGCATGACGACTAATTTTCAAAATCTCTTCTATCATATTCAGAAGTATCTTTCAGAAGTTCTGTAGAAAATTAAGGTTTTTGTGCAATAAAAGTACATTTAAATTAAAATTTTCAAATTCACGCCAAAACGCTCGCTGGTGTCATGGCGTCTGTTATTACGTCACGGCTCAGTATAACAACAGTAAGCATTGGTGCTTTTGTATGTACTAAATCAGAATGACGTTTACTGCACCGTGACGTAATTCGCTCTGACCGGTGTTTAAGCCATCATGGCGGATTGTTGTATTTGTAGATTTATTTTAACAAATAAATTATTAATCTCGACATTAATTAGAGAATAAATAAAAATTTCAAAATCTTTGAATCTTTTTTCATTAGATCAGATAAATATTTTGGCGATACTTGATTACTGTCTTCATGCCTATTCGCAAAGTTCTTTGTGATTTGATCGCGATTCCAATATTGTGGAGCTGTCGACCGGTTTCAGTCGGAACGCGTCACTGCAGTTTCAATTTCCAATACACCTTTGTAGCTCACAAATTCAATTCGTGTAGGCTAGATATCAGTTCAGGGACGGACTCAGGGGTTGTGAGAGGGCTTGACAATAATGTCACACAGGAACATTTAATTTAACATTTGATAATCGAGATATTGATTTATTCAGAGGATCGGCTGGTAATTAATAACAAGAGGGAGCTTTTGTTTATAAAAACACGTTCATAAATTACCTATTAGGGATGGCTCAAAGACACACTTTTATTCACACACGTCGTATTAGTAGGATAACATAAGAAGCGAGAACTTAAAAAAATAACACAATACAATCAGTTTCAAAAGTAGATTGGTAATTTCAGTTAGTAAATTCCTCTTTTCTCTGGATTTTGTCAAAGATATGGCAAATAAGGCTTGCTGTTTAAAAAAACCCTTCCGACGCCTCTGTGTCGTCCGTGACGTAATCCAGTTTGTGCGCTTTGAGTGGTTTCCGAGCAATGGGATAGTCGCAAATTGCCGCCATATTGCATTCCTCTCGATTTTTAGGTTATGATGCAATACTGCGAAGTAACATGCACCCCTTGTGTGTCAGTTGAAAAGATAGTAAGAAAAAGCTCAAAACGAGTGAATCACAACTAATATTACCTAATGCATGTCAGTTTTAAAATCGATTGTTTTGTGATATTTTTTAGGTTATGTTCAAAAATCCGTCATTTATAAACCAATAACAAAACACTTTTAATCTAAAAACTTCGGCAGTTTCAATTTTGTAAACTTATGGAAACTGGCGCCCACCGTGTGGCAAGCCTGAAGCATTGTGGTTGAGTGTTAGACTACGTGGCTCTTGTAAAGCGCGCGGTTTGCAAATTGGCTGCTACGCCAGACAAAGGTATCGCCGACAACGCAAGTGGTGCCCCCTAGCTCTTGAGAATACAGACTTTTAGCTTAGAGTTTATATGGATTTATGGTTAAAGTCACGCAACGCACAACTGTTAATTGCAAACATACATAGTTCCAGGATTAGTCTTGACCACCTCTTCAGTCAAATGTTTTGAGTAGGGACAAAAATCATATGGAAAAACGGGTGTTTATCGCGATTACCTTTATAATTTCCCGACGTTTCAACCGTATTACAACAGCCGTGGTCGCGGGGAGGCTGGAGCTCATTGGAGTTACTGTCGAGACTGCCGTTTTTTCGGACGCTGCCGTTTTTTCCGACGATCGCGTTAATTTAAAAAGTGCTAGGGACAAAAAATTAGTCAAAGTCGAAACGTTCTTATTAAAAAAGTAATAGTCTTGAAAACTAAATGAATCTAGGCGCAAGAAAATGTTTCTTTCTTTTACGAGAATTTCTCTAATGTAAGTAGAACGAGACAAAACGCCATAAATGTTTGTTAACTGTAAACATTTTGTGAATAAGGCGGTTAAACTCAAGGTACCAGGAGAACATGAAATCTCAACAGGTTGAACACCGTATCACTAGTCACAGTTCTGGCAAAGCTTTGCCTTCGCTTTGGGCTTCTATGAAGGCGTTTAGACGTCCGACCGTAATTCAAAAATCAACGAAACCGCAAGGATCATTTAACTTCTTAAACTAACTGAAACCGGTCAAAATATATAAAAAAGTGGAAAGTCTTGGTGAATATTACGGCCGTCATCCGCCGATCACAGTTTTAGAGGATGGTTCCTTCGAATTTTGAATTTCAGTGACTATTTTCATGTTTCGTTTAAATCTGTTCGGTCGTGAGCCACAAACAATTTCTTTGTCCAAGGAAGATGAATGCTTACTAACTAAAAAAAAACAACATTTTCGTTCAATACTCTAATAATGATATGGATAAGAGAGGAGTGAATGCTGATATGACGGCTGACAGAGGAGAATGGAGGAGGAAGGCATATTGTGCCGACCACAGATAAAGTGGGATAAGGACAGGAAGAAGAAGAAGAAGATTCTGGTTTATCTGGGCCTATGGGCGAGTCCACTTTACCTAGTAACTATCCTACTAGTTCGTTCTAACACTCCTCTTCGGATTTTATTCGAGTCGCGTCTACGCGCGTGTATTTACGAGTCGTGTGTGATGTGTTGCAAACATAGGGGGCGCTAGTGAGGAGACACTATCGATGTTTTATATCGATGAAGATATTTAAAATTCGAATAAGTACACTTTTTTTTTAGTGGACGCAGTTATACTATAAACAAGCTCAACAAAAGTATATGCACAAAAAACAAAGACAAAGTTACAGCATAAAAGGTACAAAATGAGCGGTAGGTATTATTTCCAAGTAGCGATTTCTTCCAAGCCATCTATTAGTTTGGTATTGTGCAGACTAACTCTGTAAAAGTTTCTTGTTCCCAAAGTACAAGCTTTGCTTAGTTTGAGACTAGATGGCGCAATTTGAAACTACCAATTTTTATTAAACTTCTGCAAACTTCATAAATATACAGAGCTGGCAGCAAAACCCGGCGTTGCCCGGGAACTTAAATATTCTGGATTCTTCCAGAACGTTTATGAACATTCTAGAACGTTTAGAAGCATTCTATTCTTATCAAAATCGTTCTTTTATTCCTTATAATATGATAGAAAAGGATAGAGGGATAGATTTAGACAAGCCCCTACATGTTAGAAAAGGATAGACATAGATTCCTAAACTTTTGCCACCTACAACCACCCACTTCCATCAATTCCGTCCAAACTCCCTTACTCACAGCAAGAGACTACACTAAGGGGTATCTTCCACCACAACGGGGAGTAGATCCTAGTTGGCGGTGATAAAAAAAACCCTGTACGTACACACACTTGCTTTTTGTAATATACATAATGTGTATTGATTAATTGAAAAGTGGAACACTCCAGATTTTAAAATATGCAAACATCAATCATAAAAATTAAATATTGAAATGGCATTCACTACGCAGTAAATGAAGTTACGAATTCTGTGATATCGGTACGAAATATCGATGCAAATAAATTGACTTTCAAAATAGGGTACAAAGAGGGTTGTGTTCACCGCGGGTGTAGCAATGATCCGTAATTACGGTCGTTTATCGGTTCCCCGCTCTTTTCTTGCGAGTGTCTTTCGGATGTGGAAACCGAATGCGAATACTGAAGTATTCGGTTTCTTGTAAATGGAATTAATGAATGAGGTTTGTTTTGTTTCTTTGATACAAAATTATTTGTTTGTATATTATTTTTCATTTTGAGTTTTCCTTATGAAGATTATCTCTGTTGACTGGCCTTCATACCACCGATTGAAGCCTACATTCATGGCTTAGCGGCTGATCAGTAGTTCGTTTAGAAAGGAACCAAAAGAAGTCCTTGAGCGGCTTGGATAGTAAAAGTCAGTAAAGTTTTTTTCGATAAAATTACAAGGCTTAAGTGTAAGTAGTTTGTTTATTAGTAGATGAGTTTTTCATATTTCTGTCAAACATAATCTTCAAATATGTACACATTGTTACCTTTTTACTATTAGCTTTCTCTTAGCACCAAAGGTTTGCTGGAAGAAAACTCTTTTAGGGTTTAGCTCGCCTATGTACATGTCCTTTGTTATTACTTTTTTTGTAAATATTTCTGTGTGCATTAAAGAATTAAAGAAGGCTTACGCTGAATTTTCTTAATAATTATTTGTTCAATAATTTTCTTAATATTATCTGGAAAATCTGTTCTATTTCAAAAACAGATAACAGCTGTGGAATAAAGGCAGCTGAATTCTAGTTTGATAGATTTTTTACTACCGGAAGACAAAGCATAATTATGATGCCTACGATGAACCGACGAGTAACGTAAACGAGAAAGTAACGAAAAGTTGAAAAATAGCTGTGACTGCTATGAGTAAAAGTGATTATAAATAAACGGTTTCAAGGCCCGCTCTCGCCTGTTCACTTTGACCCCACCTCCCCCTCTGAAATTGAGTCTCGTCATCTCTGTATCTAAATCGGTGCGTTCCATTAGTACCGGGGGGTGAGGGGTGACATCCATCTTACACCACTTGTGAGTATGTTTGTATGACCTTCTTCTTGTTGTGTCATTAGTTCTTTCAAACCAATGTGGTGACAGGAATTCAGTTAGTAAAGATACCACTTGTAAATAAGTTTGTATGAGCTAGACGCTTCTTCTTCTTGTCGTGTTAGTAGTTTTTTGAAAGATTGAAGGCCACCTCAAAAAAACTCCTTTCGTGCATTCGAGTTTTCATGATATAAAAAAAATATTGGTCGACATTTAACACAACTCAATCTAGCCCCGAACTAAGCTAAACTTGTACCAACTTAAATATTCATTCTATTGTATTTAATCCTGTCACGTGACTGAAGTGAACATCTGATTTTTTATTTGTTTATCATTAATATTAACAAGAGAGCACTAGTGGTAGTGGCCCCGCCTTCCGATCGGAAGGTCGTGGGTTCAATCCACTCGTGTACCAATGAGTTTTTCTGTCGAAAAATTTATGTGCACTATGCCAGTACTCTCAAAACGGTGAAGGAAAACATCGTGAGGAAACCGGCGTGTTGTAGAACCTTTAAAAGTTCGAGCAACACGTGTCAAGGGTCACGCAAAAAGGGCCCGCCAGCGGCCTACTTGCGGAAAAACCTGCCCGCACATCAAGTGCGCATGATAAACTTGCCGAACTGGATTATTATTACCAGCCTGAAGGAAGTCCACTGCTTGAAGCAAAAGCCTTTTTACTTTTTTTATAACAAAATAGTAAGTTTAACTCCCGAATTTCCATACAAAAGCTTCAAATACTCCCAAAACAAAGTAAAGCTATGTCAGTCGACACGACGAAAACATCATCCCGACCTAACAGAATTACACCAACCTCCCCTACACGCGGGTAAGTATTGCATGATACACCCTATTCTGTGGGCGATAAGGGTGGGTTTAGAGTGATGGAGGGCGGATATCAAGACGTTATTGCTGGGCCATAGCCTGTTTTTACGAGCGCTTAATCCTCGGGTCGCTGGGGAGTTGTTTACCATTGTACAAGGTGAGACGAGAATGTCGGATGCGGTTTATCGTGCCCGGGATTTTGATGGTGAGGACTTGAGCACTTGTGATCGTAGGTATGTTGAAATTATTACCATAATATCCTTCTATAGTGTTATTATTAACCCTTAAAGGGCTAACTATGTATTGTATCTAAAACTTCTACGACATGACAGCTACATAGAGAACATCATTGAAGGAAAGGTTGAAGGGAAACGGGGAAGAGGAAGGCCAAGAATAAGTTACAAAAGCCAGATAAAAGAAAAAGTCGCTATGAAAGGAGGCCGCATTCGAATGACTTAATTGGAGAAAACTGCATCAAAACCCCGACAAGAGCTAAGCTCTCAAGTTTAAGAAGAAGAATGTCCTATTATTGTGTTATCTATCTATCCATCTCCTCCTTCTTTATTTGGAGTTGATTAAAAAGTATATTCCCGTCTCAGTGTTATTGTCGGATGGTACAATGTAACCGCGCGCTCGGAGTGCGCACGCGCGGCGGCAATGCGGCCGACAGCCGAGCCTCCACTCTGTTGCTACTCTATATGGGGCTCTACGACAGGGCTGCACTCAGGCTGCTCATTCTAATTTGAATTGGGGGAATAAAATCTACATTGACGTCCTGCGATGAGGTGTATTGAGCATTGCCCCCTAACCTGCATATCTCTTGCGAAAAATGGCCCAACTCTTGCAAAATCCGTCAATTTTTGATTTTTATTTGTGTTATTCAACTCAATCGGTTCTAAATAAATATGCATTTTTAAACCTAATGTTTTTTAAAGAGGGGTCAACACTACCCCTCTTTTCGATCGACAGTGTCTTTTTCTATGGCCTTGTAGTTCCGCACCGAATTGAATGCGGTTTTTATGTTAGAAAGCTGTCAATTTTGATGGTTCTTCGCCATGTTGGTTTGCTAAGGTATCGGTGAGCTAAGTGGTATTTCATCAACATTATTTTCTTTTTGATACCCCCTGTTTCATGGCTGTTCTTCTTGTCTTCAATTTGTTCATATGATAATATCATTGTATTTTTTTAACTGAGTATCTTTCTGCCCTAGTATTTAATAGTTGTTAGTATTTAATTAATTTTATACCATACCCCCTCTAAAAAGCTTATTTTATTCACTGAAAACAGTGAATAAAAAGCTCTTTTAATCACTGTTTTGGTGTTTGAATTTGGAACACACGAATAAGGTCAACGTCCATCTCAATACCTTACAACCTCCTTGTGGCATAAATACTCTCGATTTGATTGGTCGAAATTTTTGACAAGGAGTTTAGCATTGGATTAAAAACTGTTTTATGTTCTTTGTTGTCATTATCATACACTAGTAAATTTGCGCAATTTTGAATTCTGTACTTAGTAAGTTATGCAGCACAAAGTTCGCTAATAGTAATTCGATTAAAATGCATTCTAGGAATGAAAAAGATGTGCCGAGTTGTTTGTTGTTCAATTGAGTTGTTGAGTTCATGGAAGAGAGGTAGGTATAGTAGAAAACTTGCATTAATTTATCCTTCTTTATTTACAAATCAAATCAAAATCTAAAATTATTTGTTCTATGTCATATAAGAACAGTATAAACAAAGTTCATCGTTTTTAATCCTTTTTCGCTGAAATCTTTCTTTTTCTCGAAGTCATGGTATAAAGTATAGTATGCAACTCTTGAATAAAACGGATTTATATCGAGGGCCATGAATCTCTCGCGTCGTTTAGGATTCTAACACTTGAATCACTCGCTACGCTCGTGATTCAATCATCATGAATCACTCCCTACGGTCGTGATTCAGTCGTTAGATTCCTGCACATGCTCTTGATTCATCTTTGGTCCTCGATTTAAATCCGTCTTTTATTCACTCGTTGCATAATATACTATTGTAAATTCGTGAATCAAAATTTTGCATGCCCTTATAGATCAGAATTACAATGACAATGTAGTACTGGACATCAAAATGTGATTTTGCTAATATATACACTTTGACTTTGACTTGGTCGCTTGGAACTGGCACCTAAATTAACACAACTTTAAGACGTTTCAAAGTGATCCTTGTGATACGATTGAACAAAATTATTTTAGCCATGGATCTTAATCAACTGGCAAGATCGCAGTTTCAGATTTTTTTTTTTTTTGAATGCCCTTGCCCCTACCCTGACTCCAACCCTGCGTTTCTCCGTAACTCCACAGTATCTATATGTACAGTTGGTATAGAGCGGTGGGTACTGTTGTGATTCTGGAGGCGAGTCGGGGCCATGAGAGGTTTTGATCGTTGTACATTTTATTTTGCACTAGTGACTTCTTCCGGCCTTCGTTGTATAGTGGCGGTATGAAAATGATCGTCGATTTTCAACTTGATTTGTTCAACGTATCACGATCACATACTACCTTTTGAAACTGAATAGACGGAATGCACCGATAAGTTAACGTCACAAATTATGTCAAATAGTGTTCATGATCAAGGCACTGGTGCAAGCGAAAACCGACTCTAAGGTGACGAACATTTTCATACCGCGACTGTACAACGATCTTCAATATTTTGGAGAAACTGTCTAATATTTTACTGACATCTAAGCTCAGTTGGTAGTAGCTCTGTAGAAGCCCCGTAGGTCGTGGGTTCGATCCTCCCTCACGGAGAAAACATATTTGTGTAGTGAATATCTCTGATTTGTTGTCTGTCTGGATGTTTAGCTCTGCAGAAGCCCCGTGGGTCTTGGATTCGAACCCCACCAAGAACAAATATTTGTGTAGTGAACACAGGTGATTGTTGTCTGTCTGGGTGTTATATTGTATTCTAAGTGTGTATTTACATAAAATAACTAATATCCCATAGTACCGGCATAGTAGTAATTTGCTCCAAAATGGTCCAAACCTTCAATTTTGGACCATTCATCATCATCAAACCGAAGAAGTTCACTGTTAGACATACATATAGGGAAATACTATTCTGTTCTCTCTCTCTCTCTCATTTTAGTACTCTCAGTCCTTTGTATAACTTACTCAAAGGGAGAAGGGGTTAGTTAAAGGTACCAATACAACGCATATTTCTATTTTATCCTGTAGTAACCCGTACGTGTCAAGGTTACAATTCCATCGCCTCCGGGCAGGGGTAAAAACCACCCCTGTATCCTAAAAAAATAATCTTGAATGCAAACCAGCCCGGCTATCACGCTCAAACAGGTTGAAAGGTTACGGGGTGGGGTCACTCCGACCCCTGGTCGGCGTGATTACGGTGTGATTACGATGATTTTTCCGGCTGTTTCTAATGAATACGCTGACCCGGCCGCTGGATGTTGCGGTTTGGAAGTCTTCGGCAAATTACTTTTCGGGACTTAAGAGGCCGGCGTAGGGCGAATTTTCATACAAACGTAATACCAAAATTATTACTAATTTAGGCAGATTTTCACTATAATATTGTATTAATTATATTTGTATAGTATTTATCTAGGTTCCTGAACAGTTATTATTTTTAACGAGCTGGTGTGCCCGAGCTTTGCTCGGTTTTTTAATAATATTTTTGTATACTAATTTTCATGAAAATTTCCGGAACTCTTGTGTCGAGTGTTTTCGTAGAAGTTCAATAGATGGCGTTCTCCGTGACACTAATTCCTGATTTCGACTACTCGACAAGAGATGGCGCTAAATTTTTTTATTATTAAAATAACTTTTAACCCAGGTCTTTTCTGAAAATGAAACCTAGCTAGATCGATTTATCGCCCCCGAAAACCCCTGTATACTTAATTTCATGAAAATTGTTGGCTCAGTTTCCGAGATCCTAAATATATATATATATATACAAGATTTTCTCGTTTAAAGGTATAAGATTACTTACCTGAAATAAAATACCTATCGCATTTTGCACATTTTTTTCATTGCAAAATGTGAATAATGTGATTATGTTGTTTAAGTCACAAATTTGAAATAAAAACTGTTTAGAACAGGGATTCCCAAACTATTTTGGACAAGTGACCCCTTTTCCAAAATGAACGGTTACCTCAGACCCCCATGGCCAAATTACCTACTTTTAAGATCAACTTTTATTCACAATGGTCCGCTAACTTAAAACAGCTGCTACAGTGTGTTATTTTTGCATAGGTTTCTCTCGACTAAGGTCAATAGAAGAAGACAGAGTGAAAATTAGCATTGCTTTAGTTTAGCAGACTATTATGAATAAGGGGGCTTATCTTTAGTTATTTCCTATTGATAGAAAATAGCTAGGTACTTAGGTACCAATTGGAAAACTTTGCACTTGGTTAAGTGAGTAAAGTTGACTTCATTTTCTCATCAAAATTTAACAAAATAAAGATACGTTGTACGAATTTGAGACTTTACATTACTACAACAATGCTATTTCCTACAAAAATATTAATTAAACACAACATAAACAATACAGTACCTATACCTACCTATCTTGAAACTCTGAAATAAGAACGTGTGTTAATTTGATAGGGGTCGATTTGTTGACCTCGTCGACCCCCAAAATTAGTTTTCGTTTATGTCGACCCCTTGGAAACCAATATCGACCCCAAGGGGTCGATATCGACCACTTTGGGAATCCCTGGTTTAGAACCTCATGTCCCAGTGCATTTACGTTGGATTTGATGGCTGTTATATAGCGGGATGTGAAATTTCGGAGTCTTTGTTTATGGTTTGGTTTCTGTATGGGCTGACTGCGGAAAGTGCTAATAGGGTTTAATTAATAAATAGCGTGATTTCCGGATATTTTCTGAGTGTATTCATTTTACAAAAAGCTGCGTCTTAGATTTTGTCTAAACTTTTATTATTTTTTATCTGCACTGTCCCACTACTACTAAAATCCTCCAACTATCGCGATCTTTGGCGACTTCCCACCAATCTTTTTCCAGAACTTTCAAGTCTAAACAACATTATTCTGACTGTAAAGTACAACTGTTACCGATATAATTTCTACATTATCACCGAATCACTACTAATAATGCCAATATCAAAACTTTTCAACCGCGCCAGACCATTTCCAGTTGAAACAACCTTTTTGGAAATCGAATAAAGTTGTTCTATCTTTGAAATCCCACTGGGAGCATCCGCGAATATACGCACCACGCCCTTACCTCGCAGCCTTCAAAAGGCTATTACCAAGCCTCAGCGTGTTTGTGGTAAGCGCGAGCGATTTTATTTAGTTTATTTGATTTGTGTTTTTGAGGGTCGACTTTAAACCTGAAAATGGGATTGTGAAGTCAAGAAAGGGGTCTGAAAGTGTACACCATGAATATTTCCAGACTGATTACGACAAGTTAATAATACCTATGAAAATTTATGATTTTTCAGACAAGATAATCATACCTACTACAATAATTGTTCATAAGAAAACTCACGAAAAACCCACAGATCTATGGACTTTTGCGTTCAGCGTGACTGATTAGGGGCTCGCATTTTCTCCATACAAGCAAGTACGGAGCTCACTTCGCATTTTTTTGTATGGAAACAATATCAACCGAATAGACAGATGCCATCTAATAAAGAAGAAGAAGTCTAAGCGGCCTGCTAAGTTAAATGTCAGACATTATGAATTAACTCGCTAAGCATGTTCCACACCACGCCCGTTAAGGTATAAGGTCCGTCCCGTCGGGAGCGCTCGGTCCGCAACGACCCTCGACCCGTAAATACGGGGAGCGCCCTCTAGTGTTGCCTAACTTATTCAAACGCCACGACGACAGTTACATGACTAGGGATGGGACAAACTTATGATGTGACTGGTTTGAAGGGTGTGGGTGCTGGTGAAATTACTGGCACATGAGGCTGAACCTCTGTATGCCTCAAGTTGATGGACGCAGGGCAGTGCATCGTAGGGCACGTTCCTGACGTGCGTGACCTACGAAGCAATGCTTTGTTATAGGCGATGGTTACCACTAAATGCTTGTTTCATCAGCTAGTTATACTTATACAAAAACATATAAATAACTGTATGTTTTGGAAATATATTTCCTATGAATTTAGTGTTATTTATGTAAAAAGATGACTTGTTTATCTAAGGTGATAAAAAGTATTGAGTATTTTAATGTTTTTTTTTTTAATTGTGTAATATTCAAACTAGTTGACAAAGAAATAGGCAACAGACCGATTAAGTAATTAAATTCGTTAATTGTTAATTGTCATTTTTTCACGTTTTAAACCAAAGTATGTTGAATTTCATGCGTTTTCAAAACTGTGTTTAATACATAGATGTTTGTTCTCTGTCTGGGTGTTATATTGTATTCTAAGAATATTGTTTATAAAAAAAAGTAAATGAGTATTATATCAGCAATCTGGTTTCCATAGTACAAGCTCTGCTTAATTTGGTGCTGGATAGTGTTGTTTGGATTGTCCACAATATTAATTATTTATTTATTTCCGTGACTTCCGTTCCCTTCCAGGCCACAGGCCGTCTCTATTTGTTACCGACGCCATACGCTATCCGACTCCAAATTATTCCAGTCGACTTTCTGATGGAGTGCATACCCACTAATAGGGATGGGACTTGTCGATGTTTCATTCGAATTTTTAATGTTGGTTTCAACATCTATGATCGCGACATTACTACACTGGAACTTCACTGCTATTATACACTTTTGATTTGACATCCGTCAGGCAAACGTCATTGCTTTTGACAGGACAAAAAACAAAGCGCAACAAATCAGTGTCAGCCGATGCGTCACTATAGTTATCGCTACGCCTTATAAGCCATAAAATGATGACAGTTGGATTTCCATACACATTTAAACCTTTTATAGGCGATTAGAGTATAATTTTGCACCGAATTAAATGAGATTTGTTTTTATATTGGTATTTATTTACGGCCAACTATTATTAAGTTTAAGAAACCTGTAGAATAATGGTAATTTTACACTATTAAATTAGCCTTAACTAAAATCAAAATAAACATTTTTTATTTGGATTTTTTAACAAATAGTACAGAAACAGATTGAAAAACGATGAAATTCGTAAGAGTTAAAAACTGTGTCGCGAACTTCAATTTAATTTTGTAAAATATTTTCAAAAGCTAAAACATACTTCGGAAATAAAAACGACAAAACTATAAAACCAGATAAAGATAGAATGGAGTATACAGTCCACTAGATTTTCAATATAATCCCAAGTTATCCGTAAATTGCTTAAGCCGTGGCTACAGTATCGATAACGCCCCCTCCCTACGGGTGGAGGGGGGAGGAAGGGGGTGGGGGGTACAAAGTTTCCTCGTGATTAGCAGACGCTCTGCCGACGTCGCGTTTACATACATTTCATACGTTTGTATACGTTCTGCTAAAGGCCTGCGCACACTTAGGTCGATGACGATCAGTGAAACGCTGTCATTTTGACAGCGTTTCTTTGATTGCCATAGAGCGCTGGTGGCCTAGTGGCAGCGGCCCCGCCTTCCGATCCTAAGGTCGTGGGTTCAAATCCAGTCGTGTACCAATGAGTTTTTCTGCCCAAAAATTTGAGAGCACTGGCTCTCAAACGGTGAAGGAAAACATCGTGAGGAAACCAGCATATCGTAGAACCTTAAAAGTTCCAAAATATGTGTCAAGTGCAAGAAAGGAGCCTCTTTGAGGCGCACTTAAAATCCTTTCACCACACTTGGTTCGAAAGAATCAGTGACACGATAAGAAGAAGAATTGATTGCCATCGCCAGTGACCGATGTGTGGGCAGGCCTTTACTATATCTGTTTGCGGATATATCGAGGTTATGGTAGCTCTTTTGTTTGTGGGTACTTCAGTATGAGTGATTGAAGATACAAAAGATACAAAACGTGATTGGATAAAGCAGGCACTTCTGATTTATTTTTGTTACTACTTTGATCAAATGGATTGATATACATTTTCTTAATATTGGGAAAGGGGAACTAAAGACCTTGTTATGTATAGCCATATTATGTATGGCTCTTATTAAACATAGGCATTTTAGGTGTATGGGGAGTTTTCCAAGCTATGTTTTCTTTTATGTAAAAAATAGACAAACGAGCTTACGGCCCACCAGATAAGGGTCACCGTCGCCCATAGACACGAATAACACAAATGTTTGGGGCTTAATCACGCCCTAAAACACTGAACCGAATTGTATGTGTGTGTATCATAGGCTATTTTTCATGCGAATAAAATCGGTTGTCTGTAAAGTCGGTTTACTGTCGTTAGTTGAACGTGACAACGTCATACAGCTGTCCACGCGGACGCATCGCTCACTCAAGTAGGAGAGAGACAGATGTCGAACGCTGCCGAACGCGGAGACCGTGCGTGCCTCTTTGTCGCTCGTTCCGCGCTCTCTCTTGCACTTCAAGCCTTAAATAGAACGCCTCAGAGCGAGGTAACGCTGCATGAGTCATGTTTTTTCGTGCGTGCAGCCGGCTCCATCGAATTATAAGAAGTTGTCACGTCAAAAAAGTTCTGGGGCTAGAAAGCTACCACGCAATGAAGCCGCGGGCGTCCGCTAGTGTTTGAATCTAAAAGAAACAGTATTTCAGTGAACCCGTCCGTAAGCTAGTGGTATGCGGACGAATGATAAATGTCCGGAGCGACTCGGCTTTTGTCGGGAACCTCCCACCGGGACCGACTACTGACTCCACAGATATCTAAAATCTAGACCATTGATTCCCAACGTGGTCCCACTGGACCCCCAGGGGTCCACGGTAGACTAGATGGGGGTCTACGATGGCTTCACAATAAAATGGGGGTTCACAGTTCGTAAGCGAGGGTCCAAGAAAATTTATGTACGCAAATGTCCATAGACCTTATCTTCATATTTTTTGTGGACTGGAAATACAGTAAAAATGTAGCTGCAGGGCATGGGGTCCACCGGAATCTGCAAAGTTTTGAAAGTGGTCTATTATAAAAAAAAGGTTGTGAACCTCTGATCTAGACTAACTTGTTCCCTTTTTGTTACAGGTAAGTCCAGTCCAGAATATAGTTAAGCTTGGTAGTGCAACAGGTAAGTCGAACTTTTATTAAGGTAAGTCGTCCTCTTTTAGGCGCACTTAAATTTCTTTCATCAAACTTAGTTAACTACACACTTACTTAGTTCGAAAGAACCAGTGAAACGATAAGAAGAAGAAGAAGGTAAGTAGTTAATTTATACAGGTTCAGTTAATCTAATTACTCTAATGTACCGGTAAATACCTTGCGTAGAATAATGTAATGTCAAAATGTCTACACGTTCGACGTTTGAAGTTGACATTTTGATTGACATAAGCGGTTTCTGTGACATAATCGAAGAATTTATTAATTGGATTTCAAAGGTATTTGTAATGGCTGTTCTGACCGTTATAATAGGGGATATCGTTGAGCCGGCTTAGCAATTAATTTGTTGAAATCTTACAATTGAGTGACCATGGACTACGGACACAGACGCATTCTACGTAGAATAATGTAATGTCAAAATATCTACACGTTCGACGTTTGAATTTGACATTTGAAGTTGTCATGTGAATGACATTAGCGGCTTCTGTGACATATTCGAAGAAATTACTAATTCGATTTCAAAGCTATTTGTAAAGGTGTCTGTCTTTGAAACTCGTTTTATGACGTTTCGAGTGATCCTTATAAAACTGAATTAATAAATTGTTAAATTTGTAAAATAGCTGTCCTGTCCTGACTGTATAAATGGGGATACGATTGAGCTTGTAGCTATTAATTTGTTCAAATCTTACGGCTGAGTGAGTACGGACGGATGCAGACGCATGCGCGCTGTCTACGGACGGAATATACGGATACAGGCTGCACTAGTAGTGACGTCATTTTATCGATTGTCGATGTATTTTAGTACCGATGCGTCTTGTTGATTTGATATTGGCTTCGTATCTGATGCAAAGCAGACTTTACTTGTGACAAATTAAATATTTGTTTATTACATGAATTTTTAGATTAGATACATGACTAAACAGACACGTTTTATGTCGATAATATTTAATTAAACAATTGAGGAGTTGTTAAAGCATTCATAATTTCAATTTCAATGTATTTATTCAAGAACCACTTTGAAACTGAACTATACCTACCTAACCTTAAATATTTAATCTAATAACTATTTATTTACGAACTACACAAGACACTTTCAATTTGTAAGTGAATGTTTGATATTTATTAGAGTAGGTGTAGTAACAATCTAAATATGAATCGGTAGGTACATTTAACTGAAGTGGTGGTATGTGTTGATTTAGATATTTTTCTATTAAACATTTAGAAGTGCGCTTAAAAATTAAACGAAACGAATTACAATTGTACTGTTTTACTTATAACAGTTATGTGCTGACATTTCGTAAAAATACTTTTTTCAAATTCAAATAATTTTTAAACCATCGCGATTATAACACTGAATCTATTATGAATAAATGCGATGTAATTTATGCGATAAATAACCGTTTAATAGCTTCAATATTTACTTCTTAAAAAGTTTTTTTTTACGTGGTAAAGAATTTCTTTAATAAAAAAATATTACATAAATCGATAACAGACAGTTTTTTCCTAAACTTAAATACAACTCTAGTATCAAAACATTGAGCGTGGTTCCGCCAATGTCAGTGTTGAGTTTAATGTTAATACGATGGGCGTAGTGTTGTGCCGAACGTTTCCTATCGATTATTTTGCAACTTACAGTAGTAGACAACCAATAATGCACATCGGCTAAGTTCGGCTTCATAGAGCGTAGTGTGCGTCAGAAAGAGATAGCGCTCTATGAAAGCAGAAAAGCCGTGTGCAATATTTATTGCCTACAACTGTTGCTCTGTATAGATAGTGCAATTCACGAAGACGCGCCCCACCAATTGTCGGGGTGCGGGGAGTTTGCTCCGAGCGGCAGTCGCGAACCGTAGTCTATTCATTTCATTGTAGTGTGCGTGTGCACTCATAGGTAATTAGTGTGTACCGATAACACTCAAACATTGACGGAAGCTTGCACACATATACTATAAACGGTTAAGGAGGAATAGTGGGGCGCGCCTTCGTGGATTGCACTATCTATATGTATGTATGTCCAAAATCTGAACCAGAATGAAACCGTGTGGTGAATACTGTGCGATTTGCAGGTATTTTGATTTATTGAATGGACACGTTTTGTAATTGATACAATTTTATACCCAGACACAAAAAACAGCTTATTCCTTGTCCTAGGCTAATCAATCACGCAAGTATTTTTTCAAAGTGAAAAAAAAGTTACATACTGCTTCGTTCTTTGAATTTTTGCGTACTTTTTTGACACTTGTGATTACAAATATTAAAAACTTGAGAAACCGACTTTATGGCCTAACTGTTAAACTGATTTTGATGAAATTTCTATGGGACCAATTTTCCAGACAAAAAAAATATTTATTAAATCGGTTTATAAATGACGAAGGTATACAGTAACAAACATTAAAATAAAAAAAAACAGGATTGAGAACCTCCTCCTTTTTTATTTGGAGTCGGTTAAAAAGTCAACGATCGACAAAATTTTCTAAAGATTATCGATAAAATCCCATCACTAGGCAGAATAATACGAGTTCTCGCGCGGCGGTAAAATTACCCGTTTAATATAAAGGGTGGCAGGACCTGTCGCGCTGTTTGCGCTCGTGCTCAATGGCGACTGGATGTGCAAGAGTGTGGGCTGACCCTGAAGGTCTGGGTTCAAATTCAGTTACGGACATTACGAATGTCTGTTCTGTAGTATTTTATGCGCTCGCTTAAGTGACGTTTGGCGCTGTCCTTGATGGGATGGACGACAAAAACTCCCGTCGAAATACGCCATCTTTATTTTTATTTTGATCAACT
This sequence comes from Thera obeliscata, assembly GCA_947578465.1. NCBI lineage: Eukaryota > Metazoa > Arthropoda > Insecta > Lepidoptera > Geometridae > Thera > Thera obeliscata. The sequence continues at coordinate 25,455,125 of OX387916.1, read as the reverse complement.
TTCCGGTCGTGTTTTGTTTTTAAATCAACAGGGCATAGGCTCTTAAGCTATCGACTCCTGGCGGTCGCCAAGCCATGAGGGAGAACTTGAGGCAGCCTAACACCGTCACCAGAGTTTGCTTACTTGCTCATAGGTGCTACATGTAGTCTGGACCAAAAGCCGACCTGAAAACGTCTCGCCTGTCTAATGATATTTCCTAAATATGATATAATGATACTTCCTATAAGAATAATGATATTTCCTAACTTTATGAACGTTGCACTCGGTCGATTTTCGGAATTTAAGAAAGACCAGCAGTTAATGCCTGGCATATTTTTTTTGGTAAACTGTTGTTGTGAATTATATTTAAATACGAATTACTTACGTACTGATAAAATTTTAATATTTTTCGATCTTACCGACATAATAATAAACTCCAATACTCGTCAATAGATGGCGTTCTCTGTCCCACTAACTCATAACTTAATCAACAGATGGCGCTAGGAGTTATGATTTTATGATAAAGTTGATTATTTACTTTACTTTACTTTCTAAAAATGAATCCTAGCTAGATCGTTTTATCGTCCCCGAAAACCCCTGCATACTTAATTTCATGAAAATCGTTGGCTCACTTTCCGAGATCCTAAATATATATATATATATATATATATATATATATATATACAAGATTTTCTCGTTTAAAGGTATAAGATTACCCTTGAAACCTTCAGGCAACATGAAAAAACTGGCATTAACAAAGAAAACAGCTGCATACAATCGCACGATAGGCCAATCATATAACTTATTCAACAGAAGTGACATGTCGATAACTCGATGGCCACTTGGCCACTCCAACTAATTCTATATCGATCAGGCGGAACGTGAGCGCCCACATGTCCATATTTATTGTAGTAGCTATTTTAGTAGTGCACAACCACAGTGGAGCTTAACCAGTGCCACAACTCGGACACTCTACCAAACCCCATACAAAAGCTGCTCAAATAAAAACGGAGGTTCTCAATTAGGTTGTTTTTAGGGTTCCGTAGCCGAATGGCAAAAACGGAACCCTTATAGATTCGTCATGTCTGTCTGTCTGTCTGTCTGTACGTCCGTATGTCACAGCCATTTTTCTCCGAAACCGTAAGAGCTAGACTGATGAAACCTGGCGAGTAGATGTATTCTATGAACAGCATTAAGATTTTTACACAAAAATAGAAAAAAATCTATACATTTTGGGGGTCCTCATACTTGAATCTGAAACTCAAAAAATTTTTTTTCATTCAAACCATACGTGTAGGGTATCTATGAATAGGTCTTCAAAAATGATGTTGAGGTTTCTAATATCGTTTTTTTCTAAACTGAATAGTTTGCGCGAGAGACACTTCCAAAGTTGAAAAAAGTTGGTCCCCCCCCTCTAACTTCTAAAATAAGGGAATGATAAAACTAAAATAAATATATGTTGTACATTACTATGCAAACTTTCAACGATATTTGGTTTGAACGAGATCTAGCCCGTAGTTTTTTTTTATACGCCATAAATCGTAAACCGCAATTTACCTTTCGACGAACTAACAAGAACCTTTACATTATGTTACTGAACTGATGCTACGGAACCCTTCATGGGCGAGTCCGACTCGCACTTGGCTGCTTTTTTTTAAATGTGTGTTATCACATAACTTCGTCTTTTTTTTCATCTGAAAGGTAATATTTTTACCATAGCTTCCAGATTTCTTTCAGAAATTGAATCAAAATCGGTTGAGCAGTTTGGACATGAAGTCGGATTCTCAAGTTATATAAAGTAGCAGTAGAGTTTTTTTGTGTGTCTCGTGGGGGTGCGTACTACCACCATGCCTATTGCTGCCGTGAAGCAACATCGCTGTGTACAGGTTTGAAGGGTGTGGGTGCCGATGACATTACTGACATGTGAGGCTGAACATCTGTAAACCTCAAGGTGATGGACGTAGGGCAGTGCATCGTAGGGCACGTTCCTGACGTGCGTGACCTACAGCGTAGACTTAAAACGAACCGTTAAAAAGTGTCAAGTATAAAATGAGAGGGTAAATATTACCCTAACAAATATTCTCATTACGGGTACACAAAACTTTCAATATGTAATTAACGCAGTGCATACAGTAAAACATGTATACCATAAGCTCACATGAATACATGAAATAAACACATTTTAGTTTAAAACGAAGCTCGCTGAATTTCACCGGATGACTGTTTTATTTAAAACTAATGGACACTCGCGACTTTGTGTGCGAGGAAATTGATCTGAATTTAAATAAAACTTGCTGATGGAACACAGGTGTAACATCAGGTGGGCCATATGCTTGATATGGCCCACCTGATGTTAAGTGGTAACCATCGCATAACAAAACATTGCCTCGTAGGTCTCGCACGTCAGGAACGTGCCCTACGATGTACTGCCCTGCGTCCATCAACTTGAGGCATACAGATGTTCAGCCTCACGTGCAAGTAATTTCACGTAAAAAAAATATTTAAAAAAATCGTAGCTCTCGGGGAATGCTGGCAGAAGTGAAAACTAATTTTTTTCTCTCAACTTACTAAGCCCGATCTTTGCCGAATAGGTGTCGCGTGACGGTGACGAGTTCATTGGATTTTTCCCACCTCAAAAATGCTCAAGTCGGTCTAGAAGTTATCACTTCCGAAATCTACCATTTTGGACAAAGAACACATCAAATGTCAAGTCTCTAGTACCAGTGATTTAGTCAGTGTGTGGTCAGTCAGTCAGGACTTTGATTTTTATATAATGCGATTTGAATTGGTTATTACCAATTAATTATTCTGGATTATGTAATTATGTAGTTATTAAATATTCATATTGAGTTCAGTCAAATTGTTATAATCCTGTGCTATTTACCTACCCGGTAGTCTGTATAATGTGTGGGGATTTGTTTACGTACATGTTAGTCTAAATATGAATTTAGTTATTTCCGTTCCATTGCGATGTGTTTACTGGAATTTGTATCTGCTTTTGCATTAGACTATTTTTTCCAATTCACTGGAACTGCAGTCGTTTAGTAAAGCTTATTTCGGTCTGTTTTACTTTACTAAGACATTATTGTGACGTAATATGTGACTTCTACGTCATTCTAGAAATATCTATTTAAAAGCTCATCTGCTATCGCTTTTGTACATTCACAGTCATAGATACTGTATTCTTCTTGTGTATAATTTTAAAGTCACCTGTAATCGTTCAATATGTTCCCAGTCTTAGTTAGTGTACTGAAATTTTGTATCAATAAGTCTCAATCAATACTGTATTTTTTCCTTTTGTATCATTTCCTTTCCCAGTCTTAGATACTGTTCTCATCTTATGTACCTATCAACATCAAGTATCCTTGTTATACTGTAGATTACATACTGTAGTCTCTTTTTGTATTATTTTCAAGTCTACTTCTTCTTCACAACATGTATTTTTCTTCCATTCTCCCATATCCTTCGTCATCTGAGTACTCAGTGCTCACTCCTTTCTTAGATATTATCAAGTCTACTGTTATACTGTAAATCAGGCACCCTGTAATTCTCCTTTAGTATCAATATCAAGTCTCCAATAATCGGTCAATACTACTCCAGTATTAGATACTATACCAACTCTTGGTACTTTTATATCAATATCAAGTCTCCTGTAATATTCTACTGATACATTTGCACTATGCCGGGCAGCGCCGGCGTCCGGTAATCGCGTTACTCGCCCGCGCGGCCGCCGGCAAATCTCATTTTTATTAGCGGAGTAATGTGTGTGCCAGAGTGGAGATGACACTGCACCGCCAACTTCCGACCCTGCGCGCCTGTGTACAGGTGTCTGTTGCTATCTACATAGCAATACAACCCCTATCTCTTACTATACAAAGTAAATATTCCCCTGTAAACCTGCAGTTCCTTAGCGCATGCCCAGTAAATCTGCCAGTTGAGTTGTCAGTCGGCCGCGGGACGCGCTAGTGAGCGCACGTCGCGTGACTAGTGATGCGCGTTTCATCGATAACGTTCACGGATTATTGTGTAGTGATGTGGTGAGGTGATTGATTTTATCGATGATATTGTGCAAAGTGGGATAATTGTATGGATAAAAAGTCTGGGATGGAATATTAATGGAGTCGCACGGGACGGTCCCAGACGAGCAGTTTATGTTTTAATAATGGAGGCATTAGCGGGGTGGCGCTTCTACTAGTGCTTCCATTCTCTACATTTTCCGGGAAAATTCTGAATATTATTTAAATGTTCCGAGATATTGCTGTATTTGCATAAACAAGAGTGTATATGTATGTCTGTTAAGAGTTTAGAGCAAAATGTTTGTCTCACAATCGTTTTACAGCGGAGAAATTTGATGTTTTATTTATGACGAGCTAAGCGAAAGGCCTTTGTTAGGTCGACGACTTGATTACATTATAAAGAGTCATCTCTTTGCGTTCATAAAATGCGAATCGTTTGCTTTTTAAAAGCTTTCCTTCCGTTTTTACGGAACAGGAAATTAGATCTTGCAAATTGATTGAGAGTTGACTCGACGGGAAACGATGTTTTATATTTTACGGTTATAACCATCGTGCTTAAGAGAACTCTTAAACGATTAGTTATTTTACAATCTAGACTTTAAAAATCATGTTTGTATGACGGAGTTTTAAGGTCGTCTAAGACCTCCGCCATAGCGGAAAACTAATTAATGGTCCATAGTTGTCTTTTTAAATTATCAATTAGAATATAAGTACTGTTTGTTTTCCTAAGAAATAAAAATAAATAAATAAATAGCTGAACTGAACAAGTTCAAAACCTAACCGGTCTTTAAACGAGTATAAAAGAATCACAAGGATCTATTTGAATCGTGTCATAAAATTGATATACCGCCAGTTACCAAGAACGCAGTAGCAGCAGATCTGGTAGATAGCTTAACCGGCCTTCTGAACCACGTAGATGCCACAACCGGCCACCCATCCCAAAGACAGCCGCTCAGAACGTTCCTTAACTTAATCAATTCTAGCTTACCGAGGGATCCATAAGGGGCATAATGAAACAACCAACATAATCTCTACAATGAAAGCTTTCGGCCACAACGCACTGAATAATTTATATTAATTATAGCACTTAAAAATCTCGTTTACGCGACATCTCCATTAACCCGGGGATCCCGTGGGAGTTGTGTAATGAGGTTTGACGTGTTGCAGAGCTGTTGGGATACAAATTCATGGGGTTTTTGAATCCCGCGTGACTTTGATCGCTATTTTTAAGCAAACTTCAACCCGTGTCATATAAGTTACGCTACTAGGCGTTGAGTTTAATACTCATTCGGGAATTTAATACTCATTTATTACATCATCATCATCATCATCAACCTATATCAGTCCACTGCTGGACGTAGGTCTCTCCCAAGACGTGCCACTGAGCCCAGTCTTCGGCTCTTCTCCTCCAGTGCCAGCTACATTCCGCAGATCGGCGCCCAACCTTGCCGGATGGCGCCCTACAGTACGCTTACATAAACGCGGTCTCCACTCTTGTATTCGTTACACTCTAGTGTTCGTTTGATTTTTACATGGTAGGTGCATAGTTGACTGTAACGTCAAACTTGTAGATGGAGCCACGGTTGCGTTAGGCCGTATTAATAGTCCCTAAGAGTTACTGCGCGGTCGGCGCAGTCCCGTATCAAGGGGAAGGTCGCGAGTTCAAATCCCTTTCGCCACAAAATTCAATTTGTAATTCCATACTTAGTTCACAAGTTTCACCAGGGAATCTAGACAGGGTCCACTTTCTGTTTCCGGAACACATTAGCTGGAAGCTAAAGTTATGCATGAAAATGACATTAGTTCGCCATCTGTCAGCTTTTTTACAAAGCCCGCATTAAAATTCGCTTTGGGTGAGAAAAAACCCTGTCATTCGCGAGAGTAACCCATTTCACGTATATACAATTTTTCAAACATAAAATACACAATCAAACAATGATATTGTTAATAGCAAGTATCACTGAAACTTACCAAAACTAGCTATACGATAGATATATCAGATTTATTTGATAAATGACAAATAGCTGCGGTAGCAAACTAGCTTCAACACATCAACCTTCAAGGGAGACAGCAAAATGACTCCTAAAGACGATAAACCAACTGACTCCCTAACTCAGATCACAACGCTTAGCGTGAGTAAAGATATACTAGCTAAGCTTAGCGGGGAGTTGACAATAAAATTGTTTTTCCCCTGTCGGAATCCATCCCTGTCTACCACTTGTGTTTGTAAATACGTTGCAGACAGCAATTAAGCGAGCACAGCGCTTCCAGCGATCCGCTGCCTTTGTTCGCTAGTTTGTTTTCCTGAAGCACTTTTGCACAACTAGCAATTATAGCGCTTTTGTGAGCTGAGATTGGCTCATCTTCCTAATGCTGTCTTGTGTTTGCAGAATGGTTGCGAGACTTGATTTGTTTGTAATAAAGACAGTGTTTTGACCGATTTTACTAAGCCGCTTGAAGCTTTTGGCACGCACTTGAGGTTTATTGGTTTCTCTTAAGCGGTACTTAAAATTTTTACGACTGCGTTCGTTTTAATCTTTTGTTTCTATACGAAAACCATCATCATCGGTCTGGAAAATTTCAGACTGATCGTGAACACACTATTTTGAACCTTCTCTATCTACAGTTTCTTTTATGTTTCTATACTATTATGGTTTAAGTCTTCTGTACAATTTGATTGTAAAAATACTTCTTTTTGCACTGTTCTGAAGTTGAATAAAACAGAATTGAAATCGGAAATGTTGTGTCGCGTGAAGCGGCTGAATGGAGCCCCTAGCGGACCGTTCGATACATGGTTTTACGGCTTTTTGTGCGTGGCCGCGGCATGTTTGTTAATTTGCTACCGTCAACCCCCATCCCCTGCCGAGGGGTGGAAGTCGGGTAGTGCCGGCTAGCGGGTGCCTGTTGCGTTTACTTTGTGCTTCATATCGCGGAATGGAAACGGAAGTGGATAGGATACATTATTTAGCTGCGTCGGCCATTTTGGATTTTGTTGCAGTCTTTGTTTCGAGAATTCGATTTGACTTAATATAAAAGTAAAGAGGCATACTATTAAATTAACTTAGTAAGAAGAAGGAGAATAGCCTGAATGAGGACAAAAAAACTAACCAAAAATGCAATAATTCTCCTAAAAGCTACTATAATACTAGAAAACCAATACAACCTTGAAATAGCTGTACTTTCAGTAGGACATGATAATAAAACAATCAACAATGTCTCTAAAACACTAGATTACATAACGAAGGCAATACAGGAGTTAGCTGAAGCCGACACGACGCTGCAGCTAAGTGTATTATAGCGAGGAATAATTTAAAAGCTCGTAGCTCGTAAACTACTTAACTTACTCGTGAAACTAGGGACGGGGTAACATATCGATACTCAAGCTTACCCTCCTTGGGGTATAAAAGTTAACCCTGTAACATAAGGTGTGGGACAACTTGATGGTATGGGGTAAGACTAAGGTGATTGGATTGGCGCCTATACTCTCAATGTGTGAGACGATTCAAAATGACTCTTGTGATTTCATTGAATACAAAACTATTGATTTTGAGCTGGTAAGAGAACCAGCAGACATCCGCCATTACTATAGGTCGATGACATTACAATTAGTAAGAAAATAGAAAAGCTTATATCTAGCAGTCGGTTAGGTCAACCTGCGGATGATGATTATTTTAGGGAACAAAGCTAAATAGACGTCGAAATGATAGTCAATGAACAGGCAAGAGTATATACAAAGAAGAACCCTACAAAATTAGCCTTGTCACTGTTTATAGATAGTAAAAGGAACCAATTGGTAAGAGATGGCAACAGTTTGTTGCCACAGATTTGTTTCAAGCAATGCTATAACTGCATGGCGTAGATATAAAATAAGGAAGTTAACAAGCTCTGTGTAGTCTATTTTTTATTTTTAGAAAAAGGCCCTCCAGCCTCGCACTCAGAACTTGGTTTATTTTTAGGGTGGTGGGCTGGAGCTGTACCGGTGCACGAATCCATTGTTACGGAATTAGTTTGAAATATCAATTTGAAATGCGCATGTTTTTCGCCGACTTCAAAAAAGCCGGTTTGATTTTTGTAGTAGGTACCTCTGTATGAATAGGATTTATGCTGAGTGGTGGCCAATTTTTATGTCATTGTACCTTTTTTTATTGTTAACGTTTGCTTTCACTATTTTTATGTGACGTAAAGTAAATAACTTTTGAATCGATTTGAAATCGACGATTTTGTAAAAAAAATATGCGTATGACAGGGTCCTCGCCTAGTCTCGTCTCTATCTTGTTCATACGAAGTTTCAAAAAGATTCTTGTATTTTTTACTTTTAACTCATTAAGGCAATGTTAATTAAACAACATGGAATCCTTCAAAAGGCGTGTCTATTCATTCTTAAAAGCAGGTGTCTATGGACGACGGTGACTACTCTCCATCAGGTGGCCCGTCTGCTCGTCTGCCAGCTATGACATAAAAAACAAAAAAAAAGAAACTGAAAAAAATGGTCACATCAATTTTATCGATAATATCTATCGTGTCGTGCACATCCCTAGCTCATAACTTAGTCCTCCGTTGTCGGCAGAGTAATATTAAAAGATAAGTTGTAGATTGCATTATGTAGTGGTCTGAATGCCTGAATAAATGGACCTTTGTATGCGACTTTGATGTTTCATTCTAGCTTCTCTTATTCTTTTTACAAGTGAAATGCAAACAAACGTTTGACTGCAGTCACAGATTTATAAACGCAGTTTAAATTTAAACATCACTTATAGTTAGCGCTGACACTGTTTGTCATTACCCAGTGGTAAGAGATGGCAATAGTTTTTTAGTTGCTAATTGACAGTATTACTTATCAAAATGTCATTTTTATTACTTCTCGTCATGTCCATATGTCATGTTGGTCCGCCATTTTTTGCGTGAATTGTGTTGCTCTCTTTGACAAAGAAAATCTCTATGTACAACCAAACGAAGTAGAATTGAAGAAAAATAAACATTTTAAACCGAATTCTACATTAGCTGTGTTTAAGATTGGTGTACATAAACCTGGCGTGGGCTCCATAGTTCTATGAAACATCTCATTTGTTAATCTGTGTTCTATAAAATATTTTTCACTGAATACAAATTATACGTACTTTGCAAAATGAGGTTGGGAGCTATCATTGATTTTACGCAAATATGTTCAATCTATTTATGATTGAACATGAAAAGTAAATGATATTTCAGTCTGTTGCAAAGTTAAAACAATTATTTCGATATTCAATAAACAGAATTGTTTGCTCGGATACAGTTCTATGAAAATTTAAAATCATTTCTGCAAAAGCTTTGTTTGATTCCGTTCATCCGGCTTTACAACGGAGCTGGCAACATTTTTATTTATTTTCCTTTTGAAGCCAGAAATATACAGTATTTTATTCACACACAAACTGTAAAATATATACAGTAAAGCTGAGAAAATGCTTTGTGCTGAGGTAGATGACTGGAGGAATATTATTACAATGGATTTTTGTGGTCCGAAATAAACACATTTTATTTTAAAGTAAAACTATTAAAAAGTTTATTAACTGACTTCAATTAAAAAAGGGGGTTCTCATTTCGGTTGTATTTTTTTTAACACCTAACTTTCTCATTTATGAATGATTTGAAAAACAAAATATATGGAAAGTAATACGAGTATACTTCCAGATTTGTCTCATATAAATTTTATTAACATCGGTTTAGCGGTTTCCCAAGTTTTTTAAACTTCACTTATTTTGTAAGTTGGTTTAGATTTACAAGATAAATCGGTATACAAACACACAAAAACGTATTAGTTAGTACTAAAAATTTCACAAACATACACTAGGTAGGCTAGAACTAGGACAAGGTAGACTATTAGTGTCAGTAGTTGTTCATTATTGAAAATGTTTTATCCACCACTTAACTTAAGGCTTCGAAACAAAAAAATAACTCTCAACTTCGCAAGCTAAAAGTTAAATTGAAAAGTTTTAAATAAATCATAGCCAATCACCAGCGATCGATATTGCCATTTGATATTTAAAAGGCGTCTTTGCGACATAATTACCCCGACATTATCGGCCCTAGGGGGTGAATGTAATTCTATCGACGTCGAAGAAAAACGCCGGCTCTTTTTTGTACTAAGCGGCTCTTGGAAAAGGAAATTATTTTGCTATTTTACCCCAAGTGTAAAAGTTGTTAAAAATTAGCCCTGTCTCCATTTTCACTGCTTTTTCATTGATAGTGGTAGGAAATGGCAACGGTTTGATCATTGTTTGTGTATTTTTGCCGATAAGTTTGTAATTTTCGGTAAAAAAGCGTAGCAAAGACTGCTAGCTAGACAAACTAGAAAGTTGAAAATTGGAAATTTTGCCGTTCACTTTTTTTGCTGCCTTTCAACTTTCAATCCTTTCAAAAAATATAAAAAACGCTTCAAAGAGGATAATTGGACACAGGGAGCCCAAAACTGTTGCTTTTTTACCTTCGTTTTTCGACGCAGCTGTCCCGATTCCAATTATATCGCGAGTAATTGACTTTTTGAGCGCGTTTTTGAAATTCTCATATTTTAATTTGACATAACCGTTGCACGGGTCGTTGGAATGATGAAAGGGGAAATAGAGGTTGAAAATTACCGAATTTGAATAAATAGTTTAAAATATCCAAATTTTTCAAGTTTTTATTCAAACTATGTATTTTACAGATGACAATTTAATACAAATCTTTTGCAATGCACAAATTTATACATTACCAGTAGAATCTTGCGTGAATTCGTTAGCGGCCGAGATATACAAATAAAAAAAAACAACTATGTGGTGCAAATTTTCAAAATCGTTCCTTAGTGAACACACCTTAAAACGTGCCTGTACTAATTTTCAGATCTCTAGGTAATATAATATAATATGTAATTATGTATTGTACTTTCAAAGATTTCGTAATAAGTCAGTCAGTCAGTTAGTGAGTACTCGTTTTTGTATAGATTTAAATTAACCAACCAATATTATATCAACTCGTTTAATATTGACAGTAAACCAATATAATTGATAGTAGGCACTCATATTATTTTCATACATTAATATCCCACAGCGCCCTGCGGCGTATTTGTACCAATTAGTTGGAAACACTCCGCACTAATTATAAATGCGTTTAGACACAACTATCCAACTTATTGATAAAACAAATTAATAGTGGTACGATAAGTTTGAGCGAGATTTGAAAACTGAGGCTGTCGTCTTAATAAATAATACGGAATTGCTCACCAAGTTATGTGTTTTTTTATGAAAAAAGTTTATTTTTGACAAACATGTATGTGTTACTAGCTGCGGCCTGCCGTGCTACCCGCGTTTTTACAAACTTTGGTAGGTGCTTCCAGTGGGGCGATCATGTAACTTTTGTTGCAATGGTTTCAATGGATATCCTATTGAAACTGTCAAATTTGCGATCACGTAGTAGCTTCGATTGCAATCGAAAGCGCATTGCAATTGAAACCATCTTTGACAATGAACGATTGCAACATGAGCGTAATGTTTCTATAGATATCATGAAACAGCGATCACGTAAGGCTGTTTCAATGGAAATGACAGCTTACGATTACTATCATATCAATCGCGAATAGAAACAAGTAAGGTGCTGTTGCGATGGATAGAAATTGAATAAAGTAAGTTATTTACAGTAAGTTTTTAGTGTTTTGACAATGATAAACAACGTTATTATTGCATTCCTAATCAAATAAAATCTAGTGCGTACCTACCTATTACAAAACCGTTTCAACTAAGTAGGTATTTAAATTCATTTCAGTTTATCATATCAAGAGGATTCCTACTTGGGCTAGAGCTCTCGTAGAGAGTATTATATTCCTTGGGCTAGGGAAGGAACAGTGTCAAAAAAATACGCATTCTTGATAGAACATTGATGCAGGATGCCAGCAATCCGTTCTAAATCCCTCAGAGAGAGTTTATTTCGAACTTTCGCCTGACGAAGGAAGCGTTTGATATCCTGTGCTGGGATATCAACCTCATTCTACTATAGCCATGTGTAGAATCAGTCAAAACCTCCACGCGCAGGGGGAAATAGCTGGCTCCTGCCTATGTTACATTACATACTTCCAATATTTCATTATCAATTATGTACTAATGACTAGAATAGGATAAAAGCTGTTTCAAATTAAAATACAAAATGCTATAATTAGTCTGATTTATAAGCAGTAGGTGCCTTATCTATGTATTGTGGTAAAGAAATAAGGCGAGTTATTAAAAGAAATAATGTATTTTATTTAACTGTTTTATTTAATGGTGGTGGATGCTGTTGAACTTAAAGCAGCAGCAACTCCACACATGGCTCTTGTGTCGCCATTTCATTAAACGATCTGCCTATAGCAGCGACAGCATCCACCATTCCCTCTCTTCACGTTCCCTCTTCGACCACAAGGTGCCTTTTCTCTAGACTGTACACCCAGCGGAGCACATTGTCATCGTGATCTAAAAACAAAAAAAATTAACATCTACAAAAGTAAGCTAAATAAAACCTGTGAGTGTGAGTGGATGCAGCGTATAGGGTCCACCCCCAGTGGCCCCAACGTTTCGCCGGTTATCCACCACCTTGGACTTTATGGGGCACTTGTATCTACATATTACCATTAATTAATCAAAAAACATAGAACTTTGTTGTTTTACCATATAGAGCACAAAAAAATGATGAATAATAGCTGCACAAAACTAGGGTTATTGAAAACTATTTACCTACTACTTAATCCCTTCAATTATTCACCAGTTTTTATGTACCCACGACATTTAACATCCTTGCAAGATTTTCCCAGGCCTTCAAATATTGTTGGTGCCCTTATTTTACTAAGGGCTATGGTTGATTGCTTCGACGAACACTGGTGGATTGGGATCATAACTTTATAACAAATAGAAACAACATATTAATCACTTGAGCAAGCTAGGAATAAAGAATTAAGAATGTTAGACTTTACTTACTTGAAATCAGACTAAATAACTTGAAAAAGTAAATTTTATTCGATATTTACGAAACTTTTGTAAAGAAGAAGAAGAAGACTGACAGAAACACAACACAAAATGAGTGAACGAGGTCTATTAGAAAGTCAAATAAAGTGGGCCAATCGTTTTCACACGGCTTCTTACTAAGATTATGATTTTTAAATTGGTCGGGTTAAATTGATTTGCAGGAACTTCACGCTGCAAAACTATCATTGCAACTGATAGATAGCGGTCAAAAAGGCATTGCAACAAGTTACATGATCGCTATTCCTTGATAGTATCGTTTAGCTGTTAGTATCAAACTAATGATTGCAACTGAATTAGACAATCGCCCTACAGATTGTTCCCACATAAATTATTTAAATCAGTTCATGTCATCAGTTTTGCCATGAAGTTAGTTTCTCAATTTTTTGTTTACTTCACTTGTAAAAACTTAGTAAGCTTAAAACTTCGTGTTAAAGTATACTTACGTGCCGTTCTTTTTCTTGTTAAAGGATAAATTGCATGAAATGAAAATTAAAAAAAAAACAATAATAAATAGATAAATAATGCGGACACTCCACACAACACTATCTAGCCCCAAACTAAGCAGAGCTTGTGCTATGGGAACCAGGTAGCTAATATAATACTTAAATACTTTTTTTTTGTAAATAGATACATATAAATGATTAATCTTAGATTAAATTTACGAATGCAGCTGCGTGCGGAAGCCAGTATGTAGATGTTTAAAAGACTGAAGCAGAATGGCCGGTCCGCGACGTGGAAGCTAAATCACACTGACATCACAAAACATCGATAAAATTCAATACACAATGGAGTCTATAGTGAGCGCATCACTATAAAAACGAACAAAATGATAAGTGCGAGTGAGGCTTTCTTGCAAGGTTCCGCATGTTCCAAAACTTCAATTTTCAAAAAATATGTAACAAAAAGGTTGTCTTCTCGGTCATCGATCGCGCGATGGTGCGATGAGATTTCATCGTACTATGGAACTGCCTATGCTTCATCGTAACTTCAAGCTTCAATTAGGGCATTCTAAAGAAATATGTGTGTTGAATCTCGTACGGCGAAAACGCATCGTTTGATCGCACGATCGTTGGCCAATTTAGGAGGATTTCCCAATCTTCAGATTTCATCCTTCAGACATAAATATCTCCATCTTTTTTGTAGGTTTGTCAAAAACAAAGGCTGACATTTTTAAGTTGACGAATACTTACCGTTATTCCGTAGATAGAAAAATCAACCCTTAATACTACGCTACTGAACTCGAAATAAACAGCGAATGCTCTACATATTTATAACAAACATACACTAAACACTCGCATATTATATTGTTAAACTATGCTGGTGATCAAATAAATAAAAAAAACTTTAAACGGAAATTCAGGTTTTCATGTTTTATTTGCTAAGGATTTATGTTTACGTTCTAGTTACGGAACCCTGAAACGAATTGCTTTTAGCTCAGATTAATTGAATGGGATAGCAAAAATGAACAGTGTGTGCGGACGAACGCTAGTGATGCGCCGGTGTTCGCTGTGACTAGTGATGTGCTAGTACTCATAGTGACTAATATGATGTGTCATTAATTAGTCAGTCACTCTGACTAGTGATGTTTCAATACTCACTCTGACTAATGATGTGTTTACACTCAGGTGACTAATAATGAGCTAGTGTTCACTGTGACTAGTGATGTGCTAGTACGCACATATAGCGAGTAAGTGCTAGTGAAGTACTCAGGTGACTAGTGATGAGCTAGTACTTATGCGGTTAGTGATGTGCCAGTGCTCGCAGTGACTAGTGATGTGCTAGTGTTGTGAATATGGAATACCGGGCGCCGCATCCGGTTGTGAGCGCCGGGACGCCGTTCCTGCCTCATCCAGGTAAATATTATATTGTTGATTTAAAACAATATACTGACCTAATTTTATTTATTTATTGAACGTAGTTCAACTCTGAGCCACAAAGGACCGACGGCGTCACCCATTACCTTTTAGACGTTACTAGCGGCTGTTCGCGGCTTCGCTCGCCCTGTTTCTGTTACTTTTTCGGGAAAAAAGTATCCCTCTCCAGTATGTCCTTCTCCCGGTTCTCAGCTACCTCCCCACCAATTTTCAGCCAAATTGCTTCAGCCGTTCTTGAGTTATAAATAGTGTAACTAACACAACTTTCTTTTATATAGATTTCAATGTTTTCAAAAGAAGAGAAAAAGGTATTTTCTAGTAGATTATCGAATCTAGAATTCTAGATAATCAACATTGAGTAGTTTGCCTATAGATATAAAAAATCGGTTGTCTGTAAAGTCGGTTTACTGACGATAGTTGAACGTGATAACGTCATAAGAAAATACTCGCGGACTCGCGGACTCGGACTCGGACTCGGACTCGAACTCTAGGACCCGGACCCGGAACCCGACCGAACCCTTACCCTTACCCTCATTTACCCTTACCCTCATTTACCCTTACCCTCATTTACCCTTACCCTCATTTACCCTTACCCTCATTTACCCTTACCCATTACCCGACCCGGGCTCGGGCTCAGGTAAATGGAACGACGAAACGACGTAACGACGCATGAGTCATGTTTTTTCGTGCGTGCAGCCGGCTCCATCGATTTATAAGACGTTATCACGTCAAAAAATGTAGTAAAAATCGGTTGTCTGTAAAGTCGGTTTACTGACGATAGTTGAACGTGACAACGTCATACAGCTGTCCACGCGGACGCATCGCTCACTCAAGTAGGAGAGAGACAGATGTCGAACGCTGCCGAATGCGGAGGCCGTGCGTGCCTCTTTGTTGCTCGTTCCGCGCTCTCGCTTGCACTTCAAGCCTTAATTGGAACGCCTCAAAGCGAGGTAACGCCGCTTGAGTCAAGTTTTTTCGTGCGTGCAGCCGGCTCCATAGAATTATAAGACGTCACGTCTAAAACGTAAAAAATGGGAGTAAATCACCCTCTAGAAGCCTAACATGTCCGACCTAGATAAACTGGCGCAGTGGCTTCCTAACAGATGAGTGGCAAAGTGATCCATCAAGTCAAGCCTCAGGTTGATGCTCAATTAACCGTTGAGCGGCGCGCGGGGTCACTTCGACCCGGCGGCACCGGCGAGTCGCGCTGTCAGGGTCGATCCCTCCCTAAGGGAAAAGAGGTAGCACGTCGGGAGATAGGGGATGTGGAAATAAAACACAGAGACAGTGGTTTTTTTTTTAATTGTAATATGGAAATACTTATGCGTTATTGTGGAAAAAGTATTTTTTAAGATTGGGTATAGCTAACTTTCGTAAAAAAGCGTAGTTATGCGAATGTATATACATTTTGCATATTGAGCTTTGTATAGTAGCTCAATACTACTCAAAGCGTTCCAAATGTAAGATTTGTTATAATTGTTTAATGAGCTCAATCGTTTCAGAAACAAAATAAAAGTTAATGATAAAAAACCTCTTATTCTTATTAATTATTGATGCTAATTTTACTGACTTTAAAGTTTATTAAATGGTTAAAACGACCGTTCATTCACGAAACAATTCATCATTTTACACGAAATAAAATGAAATGAAGTTATTATCTTGAAATATGGTCGATATTTTATTAATAACATTGTTAGTAATATACTTCGCATATTATTCAACTGTCCCCTTTATTTCCCAAAAAACAGCAATTTACGACAAAAGTCTGACAAAAGTGAGCACTTAGTGATCAATCCCTCACATGCAAGTCATTAATTCATTAGACGGCGCGGGTAGTCGCGACGCGACCCCATGTCGGGGCCGGGCTGACCCCGACCCGGTCGGCTGTGAACTGCAGACAGCACGTTTCAAAGGAAGGGTTAATAATATAAAGCTCTGGCTTCTTCCTGGACATTTACTCAGGTATCATAATGTATTTATTAATTTAGTTCTAGTTTGTTAAAAATAAAAGCTTAATGCTACACAGCCTTTTCTGTATATATATATGTAATACATGGTGGTGTGCTTAAAAAAGAGATAGAAGAAAACAATTTGGTATGATGTACCGATGTATCTATCTTAATTAAGATAAATACATCGGTACTCTCGCACGTAGGGTTCCGTACCATTATCTATTGAAACGGAAAAGACTCACGTTTGCTGTATGGGTGCCCCCGAATATTAATTTTAATTTTTAAAGTGAAAAATATAACTTAATATTCAGAGAATATTTAAAGCGTCTTCCTGTTACCGTTATTAATATCGATCAAAAACAAGCAAAAATCGCGTTTGTTGTATTCTGCTGTTTTTGTAGTATTTGTTGTTATATAGCGGCAACAGAAATACATCATTTGCGAAAATGCCAACTGTCTAACTATCACGGTTCATGAGATACAGCCTGGTGATCGACGGACAGACAGACAAACAGTCGGACGGATAGCGGAGTCTTAGTATAGTAATAGGGTCCCGTTTTACTCTTTGGGTACGGTACCCTAAAAATCAAATGAAATAAAAATGAAAATGCAGACAGAAGTGAAAAATGGGCTATATGCTTGGTCCATCAGGTGTTGTATAAAAATAAAAAGCGTGACAAACTACCGCCTGTTCTACTGTAAAACGTTACTTAGAACGTTTAATCGCGTTCGGTCGAATCGACCCTACGTCGGCGATTGACCCTGACCCTATCGGATCCCGTGAATTGCTGAAACACACGTCAATAGGTTTCAAATAGGATTAAGCTTAAACTATCCTAATGCTTCTTCTTCTTGTCGTATCAAATTAAAAAAAAAAACGTTGCACTCCAGGTACGCTTCAAACAAAGTTAAGGTTAAACTATCCTTCTTCTTGTCATGGCAATTTAAAAAAAATCGTGCAGAAGTGAAAACAAGAAAAACTATTTCCACTTTCCTTAAATCATGATCCGGTATTAGATAAAGTCTCCGTCATATGACGGCCGCTAGAGCCTAACCAGCTTATCGTACTCCGAAACCTTTGGATATCAATGCAAGTAGCTATCATCCATCCAAATGTAATAGAATACGCAAAACGATGCTTAACATTTTATTTACACAAAGAAACTTAGAATTAAACAAAATATTTACAAAATGTACAAAATACACAAGAAACAGTTGAGCTATCTGCAGATCGTTACAAACGATCTAGAGATAGCTCAACTGATCCAAATCAGTGCCAGACGGAAGCGTCCCCAAGACGCTGGCGGCATGCATCAACCGATTAGTAGCTTGCTTGGTTTGCATTCCGTACTAGGAAAAAAAATCAAGCAAGCTACGCCATAACCCGAGATCCACGAGCCAAGATTTTCAAGCCAGGATAGCAATATAGCGATAGTAAGCTAGCAAGCTAGCAGTTCTAGCTTACCTTAACTATCTTTCTATCCTGGCTTCTAAATCTAGTCCTCGTGTATCCCGGGCATATATTTCTATCCTGGCTTAAAAAACTAGGCTCGTGTATCCCGGTGCTTCAATAGAAGTGAAATCGGGTAAAACCGCAGGCGAATGCATATAGCTCAATAAATGTGCTTTATTGCGCCGGGGTTAGCGGTTTGAGCTTATGACCCTAAGAGGGTTAGGTTAAGAGAAGCATGAACTAGAGTTAACCAACTCTATAACCCGTGGTTACTGTACTTAATCATGGGATAAGAGAAACAGAAACATTTGCTTGTTTTGGTGGTAGTATGGAGCCAAAAAGTAATGGTTGCCCTCC